>CM066032.1:1678485255-1679685255 GCA_033557465.1 Ichthyophis bannanicus | reverse complement strand
CTGTACCTTATGATCGGGAACCACTGGTGATGAAAGAAGAAGTTGAAGCAGCATTGAAAGCCTTATCAAAGAACAAAGCACCAGGTATTGATAGCATTCCCATAGAAGTATTACAGTAATCTGATGCAGCTGTTACCGTACTTACAAGGCTCTGCCAAGAAATATGGAAGACATCATGGTCAACTGACTGGAAAAGATGTGTGTTTATACCAATACTAAAGAAAGGTGATCCAACTGACTGTGGAAATTATCGCACAATCGCTCTGATCCCACATGCCAGCAAGATTCTACTGAAGATTATTCAAAAGAGACTACAACCATACCTGGAACAAGAACTACCTGAAGTGCAAGCAGGGTTCAGGAAAGGGTGAGGAACGACAGACATCATTGCGGATGTGAGATGGATCCTTGAAAAGACTAAAGAATATGAAAAGGATATCTATTTGTGCTTTATTGACTATAGCAAAGCTTTTGACTGTGTAAACCATGAGAAACTCTAGGCCACATTAAAAAGCATGGGTATACCAGAACAACTGATCGTACTCTTGCACAATCTGTACATTGATCAAGAAGCAGCAGTTTGAACGCAACAAGGAGAAACAGAACGGTTTAAAATAAGCAAAGGTGTAAGACAAGGCTGCATACTTTCCCCCTACCTGTTTACTTTATATGCAGAACAAATCATCAGAGGTGTGAAGATTGATGGAAGACTCATCGACAACCTTCGCTATGCTAATGATACCACATTACTGGCTGAAAGTGATGATGATCTGAAACATTTGCTTCTCACAATCAAAGAACATAGACTCAAAATGGGCCTGCACCTTAATGTAAAGAAGACAAAGATCATGACAACTGGCATAATCAACAGGTTCATCGTTGAAGGAGAAGAAATTGAAATCGTGAACAACTTTAACCTACTTGGATCAACTATCAATAAAGAAGCAACAAGCAGTCAAGAAATCAGACGACGCATTGCTCTTGGCAAAATGGCTATGAAAGACCTAGATAAGATTCTCAAGAGCAGAGATGTCTCTCTCCATACAAAGATTCGACTTGTTCAAGCCATGGTATTTCCAATAACATCATATGGATGTGAAAGCTGGACAGTGAAAAAGATAGACAGGAAGAAAATTGATGCCTTTGAATTATGGTGCTGGCGGCGAATACTGTGTATACCATGGACTGCCCGAAGAACAAACCAGTCGGTACTAGATGAGATCAAACCTAAGCTTTCTTTAGAAGCTCAGATGACAAGACTTTGACTTTCATACTTTGGACACATCATGCGAAGAGAGAGATCATTACAGAAAGACATCATGCTTGGCAAGATAGAAGGTCAACGCAAAAGAGGAAGGCCAGCAATGAGATGGATCGATACAATAACAGCAGCTATGGGTACCAGTCTGTCAACAATGAGCCGCCTGACTGAAGACCGAACACAATTTAGGATAGCTATCCAGAGGGTCACCATGAGTCGACTCTGACTCGACGGCACTTAACAACAACAACAACAAGGAAATGCATCTCTTTCTATTTCTCTGGCATTGCATTGTATGCAGAATCTGACTTTTTGGTGTTTCAGTTTAATTTCTATCTACATATGTTTATTATTAGGTTATGGTCACTTACTCTGTACTTTGGTAAGGGTCTGTTTTCTGAGTTTGTGGCCATGGCCAATTGTTCTGTTAACATGGAGTTTGTATTTAGGGATCTGTACTAATCTGAACTGTTCAGCTTTTCAAATAGGTGTTTGGATGTTCCAGGGCCTGTTGCAGTATTTACAGTTTTTGGGGTTTTTTGGGTAGGCTTCTTATGTGAGTTTTGGAAGTTAAGCTGGTATGGTATGGTTTAGTAGGTTTGCTCAAAGAGACACAAAACAAGCGAAGGTCAGAAAAGGTCACAGGTGCTAATATTTATTGGTAAAGCCCCTACGTGTTTCGGCAAAAAGCCTTCATAGGGGGGTACGCATCTAAAAATAATAACAATAAGTTACATACATTAAAAAAAAGAAAAGAAAAATAAAAACAATGATACTAGAACACATCAATAATATGGCTAATATTAAAAGAGCTAAAAGTGAAAGTTCAAAATGAAAAATAAAAACCAATAGTGTTCAATTAAAACAATATAAAACACAATTATTTGAATACATAATAAGTGAGAAAGTAATACATAAACTTGTAAATAGGACCAAAATAATCAAATAAATAAAAACAGATTAAAATCAATAAACAAAATAGTAGTAGTTAAACAGTGAGGTATGCTAAAGAGAGGGTATTCACGTGATACACCATGTGAGAGTAAAGGTCTTGAAAAAGACCCCTTTCAGATAATAGCTCAAGGCTAAAAGGTAAAAAATAGGATTGTGAAATCATTTCTTAAGGAGATACACAGAGCCAGAACAGAGAGGAAACAAAATCAATAATAAACACTACTGAATTGAAAATGGTAGACAGAACGGGCTAGAAATATAAACTGGAAAAAAGGTAACTAAAAAAACATCATACAGAAGGGTCAAAAATGAAGAATAATCCTTGGTACATACATTATCCAGTCAATGTAGAATCCTTAACTTGCAGCATTACTATCAAACTCTTCAGAAGGAGACAGAGTATGAGTGTCCTAAGATATAAAGCCTGATTTTGGCACCAACGGGGTGTTTAATTGACAGATGGACGTGCATGACATTAGAAAGTAAAAAGCACAGAGGAGGGCAAGCGTAGTACTGCATGGACAATTACAGAGCCAGACCTGAAAATCAAAAAAGCGGAGGTTGAAAAAACTGGAAGGAACTAACTCCAAATAAAAACTGAAACAAGCATAACTAAAGGGGAAACAATCCCCCTATATTATAAAAACGGCTGATCGGGGATGCCCATAATAAATAAAATGTTGTATATACAACAGGGCATTCCTGGTGAATAAAGTCATTGGAAAATATATAAAGAACAGATGTATGAAGTATGTATCTAAATCAAGAGAAAACAGTGGAACCAATTGATCAAAACACATTACTGTATAATTTTGAAAAATGCAATGAAAAAGTAAAAACGGAGGCGACTAGGCACGGGTAAATTTAAAAACTGCTAAAAATACTGTATTAAAAATAATAAAAAAAAATAATAAAAACCATGCTCAGACACCAATAAAAATAAACAATCGTAAAAAGAAAGAATTATTAAGCGAGTGATAAAGCCATGTTACCAAACGCATCTTACACTTTTAAAATGCACTTGTGTAAAAAGGGGGGGAGGAACACATGTATAAAGATCAAAAATTACATATTGGATCTCAGACAGTGATGCTGTGTGCCCCATATTGATCCTGTATGGATTATTGGACCTTGAGCCCATGCTCATGTCGTGCCAAAAAAATGAAAAAACAGAGGATGCCTGTACACAAGAAGTATAAAAACAATAATTAAAAGATAAAATGCTATGTACAGGTAACTACATTGGACTCTTCACTGGTACATGCATAAAACAATAAGAGAGGAAGACTAAAACCAAAGTAAAAATAAAAATAAGAATAAAAACATAAAAACATATTTCCAAACACATCTTCCATCATTAAAATAGTGTTTTTAACTAAAAGTGTATCCGAACACATTTACCATCTTTAAAGTGGTACTTTTGGAAAAAGGAGATTGTAGTCAGCTAGTGATGTTATTCATATACCCCAAATACTGTTAAAGAAATATTAATCCATTCTCAAACACCCAGAATTGGCATTAAATTACAATAAATAAATAAAATAATAAAGTAAATGGTAAGGGGGAGGAAAAGGGGAAGGGGGAAGGGAAAAGAGGAAGGGAAGGGAAGAATGGTAGGAAAAGGGAAAAAAGGGGGAGGGGAGGAATGGGGAGAGGGGGGAAGGGGGGAAGGGGGAGCGGGAAGGGGGAGGAAGGGGAGGGGGAGAGAGGGGGAAAGGGGGAAGGAAGGAGGGAAGGGGAGGGGAAAGAGAGGGGGAAACGGGGATGGGGGGGGGATGAAGGACCTGCAAGGACTCTAAAAAAGAAACCAGCGAATGGGTTTTATAAAATAATATAAATATGGTAAAAAACAAATTATTAAAACTAAAAAATGTAGAGATAAAAGGATAAAAGAATAAAAAGGCATTTTGCAAAGAATCACATGAAAACACAGGGTAGCAATGGTGCTGCTTCATAAAAAAAGGTGATCATCAAATGGCAAAATCATAAAAAGACAGACAGATCAACCTCTTGATTCAAGCCAAATGGCGTAAGGGTATTAAGCTCATAAATGAAGCGTTGTACCAACCTTAACAGGATTCTATCCAGATCTCCACCACGCCAATAGGGCTGAACCACCTTGATGACCAAAAATTGTATATCAGAAACTGAGTGACTTTTTTCAATCCAGTGGGAAACCAAGGGTTTTTCTTGTATTTGTCTTTGTACACAACTCTTGTGCTCAATAATTTATTTATTTATTTATTTAGACAGATTTGTATACCACCTTATCCTGCAATCAAAGTGGTTACATAACATTACATCACAGATATTGGGTTACATTTAACAAGTGGGAGTTTTACAACATTTAACATGAGGGTATTTCACATCACTTAGACATCACAGGTGGGTTATATTTAGCATGAGGGTACTTAAAACATTATACAATGAATTCGTAGGTCTAGTTGGGTATTGAGTTGGCGGGGGTATTTACACCGTTCATCAGGAGGGTAGTGTTGTTTGTCTGCTTATAGGCTTCTGTAAAGAGCAGAGTTTTAAGGTCTTTGCGGAATTCTGTAATGTCTTGTATTGCCATCAGGCTTGTTGGGAGGGAGTTCCATATTGTGGCTGCCAGTAGTGATGGAGCTCTTCTTGAAGTATTCTGCTTAGTCTTGTGGTATCCTACTGGTATGCCAATCATGTTGTCATTATTAGTCCTTCTTGGTCTATTAATAATATCCCTTGTTATATCATCTTGGAGTACATCAGCCGAGAGATGATGGATGATTTTGAAGATGATCAGGATTGTTTTATATTTTGCTCTGGTCACCACTGGGAGCCAGTATGGATTATCGGCATAATGCGTGTTTTAACAGGTCTCTTTGTTTTCCCAATATAGAGCATCTCACAAGGACAGTGTATGATATAAATTACATTAGGTGTATTGCAATTGAAGAACTTTTGTAGATAAATTTTGGAGTTGTCATGTTGAAAAAAAAACGTTTAGTGATCAGTGCATGAGGGCACACAGAACATTTTCCACATTTGAAGTGTCCCTTAACTTTAGTGATAGTCCTTGGCTTTGACAGAGCAGAGGGTACTAAAAATTGGCAAGATTACGGTTGCGTTTGAAGGCAATGGTTAATTGTTTTGAAGAAAAAGCAGGTAGAGAAGAAAGTAGATGCCACTCCTGTTTTAAAATATTTACAATATTTTGTGATAAATTGGAGAACGTGAGGGCACACACTAATTTATTAGAAGGAGCGTGTTCTTTAGTGATCAGTAAGGAGTCTCTATTTATATCTTGTGCTCGGTTGTAGGCCTGTTGGACACATTCCACTGGATATCCACATTGTAGAAACCTATTCTTCATATCTTCAGCATAGTATTCAAAATCTTGTGGGATGGTGCACAGCCGACGTATCCGAAGAAACTGGTTGACAGGTAAATTTCTCTTGAGAGACTTGTTATGAAAACTATCAAACCTCAGGAGAGTATTTCTATCAGTTGGTTTCCAGAACAGGCTAGTAATAAAACCATTATCAGTCTTCTTTATGAGAATGTCAAGATAAGAAATCTTGCAAGTACTATATGAGCCTTCAAAGCATAGGTTATCATCGAGTGTATTGAGCCACTCGAAGAATTCAAAAAGCGATGTTTCTGAACCATCCCAAATGATAAGGACGTCATCTATATACCGCTTCCACAGCTTCAGTTGAGTATTAAATGGATGATATGTCAATAATTGCTTGTCAAAATTCACAACATAGAGATTGGCCACATCCGGCGCCATTGAAGAGCCTATTGTTACTCCTTTAAGCTGTTTATAAAATATGCCTCTGAAACAGAAAAAATTCTCCATCATGGCGAGCCCAGCCATTTGAGTGAGAAAAAATGAGAGGATGCATACAGGTCACTCTCTCTGAAATAAAATATCTTCAATAACATCTAATTCAGCTTTTTGTGGGATATTTGTGTACAGAGATGCGATATCAAGAGTAGTTAGGATAAGGCATTCATGGTAACCTTGGAAATTATTCAAAATGTTGATGATATGTGTGGAATCCCTGACATACGATCCTACTTTAATTACAAAGGGTCTCAAAAATATATCTAAAAACTTGGAGAGGTTCTAAAAGGGAGCCAATTGCAGAGACTATCGGGGGATTATCTAATGACTTGTGAATTTTTGGTAATATGTAAATTGTAGGCGTAACTGGATGCTGCACCATAACAAAGTCAACTTCTTTTCGACTAAGATATCCCGCTTGTTCTCCAATATAAACTAAAGTATCGGCTTTTTGTTTTAAAACAGGAGTAGGGTCATCATAGATCTTGGTGTAAAAACTGGTATCATTCAATTGGCGTAAAACCTCCTTAATATAGGGATCTCTATCTTGAATTGCAAGTGCTCCTCCTTTATCAGCCAGTTTGATAATGATAGAGTTATTATCCTTCAGGGTATTAAGTGATTTTCTTTGTTGAATCGATAGATTGTTATAGGTACGATGATGTGATGAATGCAGGTCATGAACTCTGGTCAAAACAATTTTCTCATAGGCACTTATCAAAATATCATGGTTCCCAGGGGGAATCCAGGAAGAAGGTCTTTTTACTACTGATGTGTCTGTAGATAGTGTGTCTTGCTTATGAAAGAAGTCAATAATTTTAAGCTTCCTAAAAATTTTTAAAAGCTCCACATGTGTGCTAAAACGGTCATGCTGGGTAAATGGTACAAAGGATAAACCCTTCTCCAAAACTTGGATCTCAGTATCATTCAGCTGATAACTTGAAAGGTTAAAAATGCCCCCTATAGATCTGTGTCTGACCTCTTCCTGTAATTGTAACCCCTGCCTCTCCCTCTCCCTCTGTGTGGAAAGCGGGGAGGGCGGTATTCTTTGTACCTGTAATTCGTCTGATCCGGTGATCTTGGTGGATATTGTGGATTACGTTGAGGTTGTGCTCTGCCTCCTCCCTTTCAAAGTGTGTCCATGTGAAAATCCTGAGTTTTACTAGGATCTTGATAAGGTGGAAGGGCGGAGGAAAATAGAGAAGCCGAAGTGTCTACGTACTCATCAGTGTACGGCTTTGTTTTATGTTCCTCTTTGTAGCTGGCTCTGGTGAGAAAAGTCTAGTCTTACTTTAACAATTGGCCCTGATGTAGGGACATTATTGCATTTACGGGATTCGCTCCTGGGTCTAGGTTTACCATTAGGGTCGAGCCAATAGTAAACAGTACCCTCTCTGTAGTCACCCTCATCTCTTTTAAATGTTTTAAGTTTTCTTTAACTACTTTTTTTATAATCAATGATGTTCCTATCGTAATCCTTTTTTAATTTTTCAAATCTAGAGTCATTCATTTTTAGCTGATCAATTTTAGTATTTACTTGAGACTTTAAAATTTCAGTCCTCTGTTTTGACATATTAATAAGCAATATCATCAAATCAAGTGAGCATTTGTTGAGGATCTTAGTCCAATTAGCCATGAAAATTGGATCATCTCTAAACATCTCCGGGGCCTTGTTCATCCGTAGGCCCCTAGGGATGATCTTTTTCCGACAATACTCTAATAGGGAAGATGCGTGCAACTCTTCTCGTTTGCTCTACAGATCCTTAGTGACTTTGTTGTAGTGTTTTGTATTGGTTCACAATATGCCTGGAGAATGTTTGTTGTTGTTAGTGAGATGGTCGGAATCAATTTTTTTTTTTAAGATATTGAATTCTGTGGGTGAATGTCCTAGTTCTGCTCTGCACCCATTGTTGAGGGAGGGCGTTCTGTGGATGCAAAATATATGTTCAAAAAGAAAAAGGCAAGAACCATAACGCAGTTTATAACAACAAAATACAAATGAGTTACAGTGCTGCAGTTCTCGCTCTTTCTTTTAGTTCCTTGGTGTGCAAACATCTTACATTTCCTCCACATCTAATCGCCTTTTTGGTTTGGTCAGTACCTGACTGGAGTTTTGAAAAAGACCCCCCCCCCACCCCCCCACCGCTCTGTTGCCATTTCATCCCTCGCCTCAGGCAGCAGATTGCCTTGAGCTGACCCTGCATCGAGCCACCCTCTCACTCACTTATTTTTCTGCCTAGCTGCAGCTCCTAAAATGCAGCATTTTACACTTTCCCGACTGTAATCAGCAGTGTGCATGGTTCAGCCATACAGTGGAGGAGGTTCGGGCTGATCGAGGTTTCAAGTGTCGCGAGACCTGAAACTACAAGATCAACCTGAACTTTCTCTTTCACATGGCTCAATCATGCACACGGTCATTCAAGGTGGGGGAAGTGTGAAACACCATGTTTCAGGAGCTGCATGTTTGTTTGCGCATGCATAAGGACAGACAACATTTGCCCAGCCACCTGAACTCTTGATAATAGGTGCTATCCTTTTATTAAAGTCCATTAGAGTTTTGCAATTAGCATGTGTTTAGCTCAAAAACTAATTTACCATAGGAGCAAAGCCTCTGTGGTAAGTGTCTGGGGGTTTGGCCAGTATGTTCCAGGCAGTCACTGCACAGACACGTTACCCTAACATACAGTGCAATTAAAGCAGGTACAGCTAACACCACCCATAGAGATATCATTACATGCAGCCGTGAAAAATGGCACATTTATAGTGTGGCAATTGCTTCCACACAAACTTCAATGTGCTCTCCATGCCCACATTCCACCCCTAATCTTCTCATTCCCCGCTCCATTGTGTGATATGCAGTTACCGTGGGAATTACTGTGCAGTAGCTGTCATGCCTGCATGGGAACAATTACCACAGGCTGTTACTGCATGCTAAAACATGTATATAACCATTTATTAGGCTTTATTAAAGGGGCCCCTTAAAATCACCAGAACTCACGTATCCCCACCTGTGCTCTAGAGCTCCGAGTCATGGACTTCAAATGAAAGAGGTATCAGCTCCACCCAAGCAGTAAATGCAAATTGGTTGTTTACAGTGAAAATATATTAAGACAATGAGACATTTCCTTAGTGTGCCGAGTCGTACATACCATTTAAACACATTGGAGAAAACATTGCTTTATCACTCTATACAAAAATAAACCCTGAAATATTTTGTTGGAGGATCCGGCAAAAGCAGTTAGCATAGATGGGTTTAAAAAAAAATTTGGACAAGTTCCTGTAGGAAAACTTCATAAATTGTTAATAACAAGGTAGACTTGTGAACAAGCCACTGCTCATCCCAGGGGTGAGCAGCATGGAGTCTTCCAACTTTCCGGGATCCTGACAGATACCTGTGACCTCAACTGCCACCGCTGTAAACAGGATACTGGGCTTGATGGACTTTTGGTTTGACCCAGTATTGCAATTCTTGTGTTCTAATACCTAAGCAGAAAATATTTCAGCATCTAATCTTCCTTAGAATAACCAACTTTGTCTCCACTCTTCCTGTGAATTATCGTAATATATCTATATGTATGTGTATTGTATTTTGCCATGGGCACCTTGGTGATTTTAGCAAAATATAAGTTTCCAAACAAATAACTTGTACATTTGTCTTATATCTCTTCCAGCAGAGAACTCTTTGCTGATATGCACTCCAAAATTAAAAGGCTATCTGGACCTATACTACCGTATTAATAATTGTAACATCCCAAAAACATTAATTCATTGTTGTTATTACTACTTTAAGCCAGGTTTAATATTTATCTGTTCAAAGTTGAGCATGACCGTCTATCATTTCTAAGCATATATATGCAGTCTTGCAATGATTTTATTGCTAGTCAGAGAAATGGGAAATCAGAAACCTGAAGAGAAAACAGGCAGTCGAATGTAGACTCACAGTTGTAATTACGCTCTTAGTGGACTTTAAGTATTTCTGGCAGGGTCAGTAGTTTTGTTTGCTTTTGAAATAAGCACATTTCCTAAAGATCAGTGCATATTCTTTATTTTCAAATTTTATTGGTACATACATTTACTTCAGCACGTTTTCCAATTCTTATTTTAATGAATAAATGCACTCTGTGACTCTGATAAGGAATACATTCTAACAAAAACAAGCTAATTACTGTTTCCAGACTATAATGAAAAGAAAGGAAATAAAAGCTAAATTATTAAAGGCATTAGCCCATGACTGCTGTTCACATTGATGGGCAGAAAAAAAACCCTACATTGAAGGATTATTGGGTAATAAACTTTTATACTGTCAAAATTAAAATCGAACGAGACAAAAGCAGTGAGTTATTAGGGTAAAAATGAAGTCTTAATTTACATGTTTTCAGATGCAATCTTTTGAGACATTGACTGACAAAAGGACCCATAGTAGCTCCCAAATCTTGTTTTTAAAATTTATATTCTCCCTTCCCAATTATGTGCAAACTTTTCTTTTAACAAAGGATAATGAAATTCAATGTCTTCTATTTTTTTCATCATTATCACTGTACCCATCTACATTATTTTATAAATGGCTGACTTTATAATTTTTATATTTATACTATAGTATTGCCATTGCTGAATAATTACAATAGCAGCAAGAAAAACATCCAATCACAATGTGCAAATCTATCAGGTTATTTTCTCATTGATACAGAAAAGGGAAAAAAACCTTTATGAACCAGGCCCTAAATGTGCTGCATGAATAAAGACTGTCATGAACATTGACAACAGGGATGAGCATGCTGAAAATTCTCATTTCATTTTGTTCTGCTTTGGTTTTTCAATTGTATTATTCTATGTCATAATAGTGCATGCTTTTTGGACAAATGGGAAAAATGGAAATTACTGCACTAAACTCAGCTTGGGGTAGGAAATGTGGCATGATATCAGCAAGCTGCACCCAGAACACTCCTGTCTCACAACAGTTTCAAACAGATGATGAGAAGATCAAGAATCTGGTTTGGGGTAAAGTGGCAGATGCATTGTCACAGCCTAGGGCGCAGTTTCTTTATGCAGAAAATGGGCTTGGTGAGTGTGCAAATGCCTGCATGTGTGCAATAGCACACTGTGCTCCCTAAACAAAACTGCATACATGGAATGAAATGATACAAAAATGACCATCCGTAATTACTAATTGAAACCATTTTTCACCATTATAATTTGTATATATGAACAGAATCTATGAGTATCATAACTATTAGAGATCCCAAAGACTAAGCTCAATGTCTTAGAGCAGACTGATCATTGTACTATTAATGCTGTTACTGTGATTTCCTTGGAAGCAACTTCTCCAAATGGGCTGATTTTGCACACACCATGACAGTAAAGAACCTTACTCTTAAGTCAGGGTGAGTGAAGTATGATCTCAGTCTATTACATCTACTGCTAATGTTTGCCACTGCGCCAAACATAGCTTTCTTCTGAAGTTCATAGGATGCAACACGCATGGGCATCTTTTCAAGGTGTAAATGGAAATTGCTCTTAATCAGGCCTGCATCTCCCAGTATAATGGGAAATATTTCTTTTTCTTTCTGCCTCATTTTCTAGGTTATTAACTGCATTTCTTCATACTTGCATTTCTTCTCCCTCTCCACACAATTCAAAGAATAATTTGCTTGGATACAATGTTTATGTTTATGTTTATTCAATTTCTTAATATACCACCCAGGCTGAAGGGCATCAGAGCGGTTTACAATTACTAAAAGCAGATACTGGATACATTCCCTCTATTATCAATACTGTTCTGGTGTTTTTCTCCTTTACCCCTATATCTGGTTTCTTCACATCCAGCTTTTTACCAGTTAAAATGGGAATATTCCAGGTGATCATAGCCTCTTCAGCCTCTGTAATTTTCATAGGGTTTTGATCCCAGTGCTATTTCAATGCAGTGAGGCTATAGTGTTTACTTTCTCAATGAATGAAATGTGCCATCTTATTGTGCCTTTCTATATATATAGTGCCCCTCCCCAAAACTTTGGTAGGGGAAGCACCATAACTTGTCCCAGCCCTCATTCTGAATGCTGGAAGGAGGAGTGGGAAGGAGAGAGGGGGTCAGTGTAGGCTAAGGTGGCACATTAGTAATGTGAGGCAGACAGGTGAAGCGTGTGGGTAAATGGTGACTGGACAGGTAGGCAGGGAGAAGCAGTGAAAAAGAGCAGGATGGAGTTGTGGCCATTGGTGTAGTGGATTTTGACAAGGGGGCAGCAGCAGGGAACAGAGGAGAGTATTCTGGCAGTAAATGTTGGGGCAGTAGGGCAATGGGCCTTTCCTTACATCTTCCCTGGTGATCACATGGGTTGTATTGGCTAGCAGTCCTAGTTGGGAATTCTTTATTCTCTATAGGCAACCGTGGCCTATGTGGAGGAAGTCAGGGGCACGGCCTGTGTGTGTAGGCATCTGGGAGTGTCGGGTGGAAAGGTGGTTGGCTGGGCTGGGTCCTGGAGAGACTGCCATTGCCGGCTGGAATGCTGAAAGGCTTATCGTAGCTTGGCTGAGCTGCACAGGTCTATTTGGGGCAAGCTACTCATTCTACACAAGCTGAAATTGTGCAAGTGGCGATGGGTCCTATCAGTATTCAGGCACCAGCTGTGGTTTGCCTGAGACCTCAGTGCTGTGGGTGTTTTTGTGCTATTTTTTTATATTCAGTCTGAGAAGGCTTGGGGAGAACCTGCAGAAGAAAGTGCACATTTATGGGTCCTAGAGGTGGGTGCAGGGCAATGACAATGGGGGAGAAGAAGGGGGAGCAGCTAAAACAACAACTTTGAAGTCTTCTGGCCAAACAGGCCATAGGCAGTGGACCTTGGCCAAATGTGAAAGGGGCTGTCAAGGGTGGAAGAAGGGGCTCTGAGTCTCGTGGAAGTGGGTCCTCCTCTTACATTTCTCCCCTGGGACCAGTCACCAGAGATAGGACTGTAGAGTGGGGGGGCAAGACTCATGACTAATCTGTGGATCTCTCGGTGCTTAAATGAGTTAGAAAGACACAGGATATGTGCAGCTCAATGGAAGGCGATAGCAGTGGTGACTTTGAGGATTCATAGTCAAGGCACTATTTGTACAGAGGGAGAAAACTAGTGGTGAGAAGGTGGAAACATTGACCACGGGCACAACAAACAATCGTAGATATGGGCTGCAAGGACACTAAGGGGTATGTTGGTACCAGTGACATAGGAAAATGTGGTAGGCTAATAGTTCTGGAGGCTAAATTTAGGCTTTTAGGTAGGAAGTTGAAATCCAGAACTTCCAGAATAGTGTTCTCCGAAATGCTTCCCCTTCCATGCGCAGGATCCAAAAGGCAAGCAGAGCTCAGGAGTCTCAATGTGTGGATGAGACAATGGTGCAGAGATGAGGGGTTTGGATTTGTTAGGAACTGGGGAACATTCTGGGGAAAGGAGGGGCTCTTCCGAAGGGATGGGCTTCACCTTAACCGGGATGGAACCAGGTTGCTGGCATTAACCTTTAAAAAGGAGATAGAGCAGCTTTTAAACTAGATAATAGGGGAAAGCCGACAGTCGCCTAAGAGCGCATAGTTCGGAAGAATGTATCCTTGAAGGATACTACCAAAAGCAGAGAGGTTCCAAAAAATAGTAAAGTACCCAAATGCCCTTGAGTATAGAGCAGACAAAGCTTAAAGATCCCAAATTACCCATGTCTACCAAAGCCAAATTAATATTAATAAAAAACAGTCTCTAAAATGCTTGTATGCAAATGCTAGAAGTCTAAAAAATAAGATGGGAGCGTTAGAATATATAGCACTAAATGAGAGGTTAGATATGATTGGAATATCAGAGATATGGTGGAAGGAGGACAACCAGTGGGACACTGTGATACCTGGGTACAAACTATATCGTAATGATAGAGCTGATCAAATTGGTGGAGGGGTAGTGCTCTATGTTAGAGAGGGCATTGAGTCAGAAAGGATTAAAGTTTTGCAGGAAAAAAAATTGCTGTAGAATCTCTATGGATTGAAATTCCATGTAAAAAGGGGAAGGCGATGGCAGTGGGGGTGTACTATCGACCGCCTGGCCAGAATGAACAAATGGATGATGAAATGCTCAAAGAAATCAAGGAAGCTAACAAAAGTTACAGCACAGTAATAATAATGGGTGATTTCAATTACCCCGGTATCGACTGGGTCAATTGACACGGCAGGACATTCTAGGGAGATAAAGTTCCTAGATGAAATAAATGACTGCTTCTTGGAGCAGCTGGTTCATGAACCGACCAGAGGGGAAGCCATATTAGACCTACTCCTTAGTGGAACACCAGATCTAGTGCAAGAGATAAGGATGTTGGGGCCACTTGGCAATAGTGATCATAGCATGATCGCCTTTGATTTAATTAGTGGAGGAGGGATAGTAAGGAAATCCACAGTACTACCTTTTAACTTTCGAAAGGGAGACTATGATAAAATGAGGAAAATAGTTAAGAAAAAACTAAAAGGAGCACTTGCAAAGGATAAAGACTTACATCAAACTTGGGTGTTGTTGAAAAATACTAGCTGTATTCCACGCTTTAAGAAAAGTGGAAGGAAGTCCAAAAAACAGCCAGCATGGTTTAAAGGTGAGGTCAGAGAGGCTGTTGTTGCCAAAAAAGCATCTTTGGAAAAAAGAGCCAAACAACAAAACCTGGAAAGAGCACAAGCACTGGCAAGTCAAATGCAAGGCATTGATAAGGCAGGCAACGGGAGAATTTGAGAAGAAGCTTGCTGCGGAAGCAAAAACGCGAAATAAAGACTTTTTCAAGTACATTCATAGCAAAAAACCTGTGAGAGAGTCAGTTGATCCATTAGATGATAGAGGGGTTGAAGGGGCACTAAGAGGTGACAAGGCGATAGCGGAGAGACTGAATGAATTCTTTGCTTCGGTCTTTACTGAGGAAGATGTAGGGATGTTACCCATGACTGAAGTGGTATTTAAAGGTGCGGAAGAATTGAAGGAAATATCGATACATCGGGAAGATGTATTACAACTATTAGATAAACTGAAGAGTAGCAAATCACCTGGGCCGGATGGTATACATCCAAGGGTGTTGAAAAAACTGAAATATGAGATTGCAGACCTGCTATTAGTAATCTGTGAACTATCATTAAAATCATCTCTAATACCTGAAGATTGGAGGATCACCAATATAACACCAATTTTTAAAAAGGGTCCCAGTGGTGATCCGGGAAACTACAGACCGGTGAGCCTGACATCAGTATCGGGAAAAATGGTAGAAACCATCATAAAGAATAAAATTATTCAGCATGTAGATAGTCATAGCCTAATGGGAGACAGCCAACATGGCTTTAGACAAGGAAGATCTTGTCTTACTAATCTGTTATGTTTTTTTTGAAGGTGTGAATAAACAGGTGGACAAAGGTGAGTCGGTTGATATAGTGTATCTGGACTTTCAGAAAGCCTTTGACAAGGTTCCTCATCAGAGACTTTTGGCAAAACTAAAGAGTAATGGAATAGGAGGCAGTGTACTACTGTGGATCAGGAACTGGTTAAAAGATAGAAAGCAGAGGGTAGGGCTAAATGGTGAATTTTCCCAATGGAGAAAGATGAATAGTGGTGTACCCCAGAGATCTATGCTGGGTCTGCTGCTTTTTGACATATTCATAAATGACCTGGAAAGTGGAATAACGAGTGAGGTTATCAAATTTGCAGATGACACAAAACTATTTAAAGTTGTTAAAACCCAAGAGGATTGTGGAATATTGCAAGAGGATCTTGATAAATTGGAAGACTGGGCATCAAAATGGCAGATGAAATTTACTGTGGACAAGTGCAAAGTTATGCATCTAGGGAAGAACAACCCAAACTATGGTTACACGATGCAAGGTTCCACATTAGGAACCACCACTCAGGAAAAAGATTTAGGCGTCATTGTGGATAACATGTTAAAACCCTCAGCCCAGTGTTCAGTGGCGGCCAAGAGAGCAAATAGAATGCTAGGTATCATAAGGAAAGGAATGGAAAATAAAACAAAAGATATTATAATGCCTCTATATTGTTCCATGGTGAGACCACACCTTGAATATTGTGTGCAATTCTGGTCACCGTATCTTAAAAAGGATATAGCGATATTAGAAAAGGTTCAGAGAAGAGCCACCAAAATGGTAAAGGGGATGGAAGGATACTCCTATGAAGAAAGGCTAAAAAGGTTAGGGCTCTTTAACCTGGAAAAGAGACGGCTAAGAGGAGATATGATAGAAGTCTATAAATTAATGAACGGAGTGGAATGGGTAAACGTAGATTGATTATTTACGTTATCAGAATATAGAAAGACTAGGGAACATGCAATGAAGCTACAGGGTAAACTATTTAAGACTAATAAAAGAAAATATTTTTTCACTCAACGTGTAGTCAAACTCTGGAATTTGTTATCGGAGGATGTAGTAAAGGCTGTTAGTGTAGCTGGGTTTAAAAAAGGTTTGGACAAGTTCCTGGAGGAAAGGTCCATAAACCATTATTAAGAAGGGACCCAGGATATCAATGCTTGACCCAGTACAAGCATTGCGGAACCTGTGTCTTATTAGACTTAAATGGATTGCATTCTAGTTTCATTGTGTGTCCTCGAGTCTTTCTACTTTTTGACGGTGTAAACGTTTACCCTTTCCACTCCATTCATTAATTTATAGACCTCTATCATATCCCTCCTCAGCTGTCTTTTTTCCAAGTTGAAGAGCCCCAACCTTTTAATGCTAAGCCTTTTAAGCCTCTCCTCATAGCGGTATCCTTCCATTCCCTTCACCATTTTTGTCACTGTTCTTTGTACCTTTTCTAATTCAGCTATATCCTTCTTAAGATATGGCAGGCAGAATTGCACACAATATTGAAGGTACGGTCGCACAATGGAACAATACAGAGGCATTATAATATCCTTTGTTTTATTCTCCATTCCTTTCCATATGATTCCTAGCATTCTATTTGATTTCTTGGCTGCTGCTGTAAACTGGGTGGAGGGTTTCAACGTATTCTCCTAGGACAAGCAGGATGAGTCAGCCACACTTGGTGACAATCATCGGACGGCGCCGAGACGGAAGTACTTTCCATAGCTCAGAAGGGTTTTCGCCCTTCTGAGCATGAGCCAACTGGCCCCACCCCCCAGCCCGCCCCTAGCTAGCCAGTTTCAGTTCTTCCGCCTTGCCAGCAAGATGGACTTCTACTCTCCACCAAAGTTATTCTCTTAAAACAAAAACAAAAACAAAAAAATCTCATCGTAGAACGTATGTATATATATCAATTTTAACTTACTATTGATGCTTGTCCAGTGGCTTCTCATTTCAGATTGCCTTTAAACGAAGATCCGAGAACTCCTGCTGCAGATCCATGCATTGAAAATCCCTCTGCAGATCTCCAGTGGTTAAATTGGACCCCCTCCAGGTATGCCCAGCAGATGACCTGGAATGCCGATCGATGCTGCAGCCCACGGGCATGGGGGCACACGACACATGTGCCTTTGAGGGGCACCACCGCCAGCTTCGGCCTCCACTCTGGGTGTGCCTATGGGCCTCCTCCCCCAGCGGCAGGCGTCGACGACGGACGCGGCAGGCTTTACGATGCCTCCCAGGACAGAGAGAGGAATTCTCGCAGAGAACAACCCCTACGACAGCCCGGGACGTGCCTGAGGCCTCCGTCCCCTGCCAGCCTCCTTGTTTCCTTATTTGTATTCGCTGCTGTATGATCTCAGTCATTAATAAGAAATGCCAGTGGGACGGTGCTAGTTGCATGAGCGTGCCCACATATCCAAAGGGGAGGCTGCCTTCTCCTGGGGCAAACAGGTTCCATGACTGCCCATGTGAGCCTCACTCTGTAACACAATTCACCCAATTGCTCAAAGAGATGCAAGGCTCCACATCAGCCCTATCAGACTGCACAGGTCACTCTGTGCGTCTGCCCGAAGTGTTGGAGGAGCAGTCCACAAGGGGGTCCCCTCCGGCCACGGATGGGTGAGTTGCTGTTTTCCTCCTTGGACAACTGGGCATGTACAGGACAGCAATACTTGAGTGCCTGCCTGAGGTGTTAGAGGAATCCTCATCACTCCCTAGGAACGCTTGCTAGTCCACCTCCAGCTGTAATTACACATCCAAGAAGATCAAGAAGCTCGAATTATGGCAGGGCATGAGCTCCAACCACATCCAGAATGTGTAGGATCACAGTCACAACTCCTCGGGCACAAAGGGGAAAAACCTCGGCCTACTGTCGCGCACTGCCATACTGAGGACATGCAGAGGGCGATCCTCATCGCCCAATGGTGTTGGCGATAAACAAGGCCTGCATTGATCAGACAGCCCCGCTGGAGGTGCATTGTCGACCTCGCATCTTCTATTGGTATGCGGGTGTCACCTAAAGGTCAGGGCTCTGCTCCCACAAAGCTAAGGTTGTCCAGAAGAGAGGGTGCCCAGTCTCCACAGCTAAACAAAAGCTTAAGGAGAGCCCTAGGTCCCAAAGTAAGCAGCTTCCACTTCCCAGTCTCAGGTGGCAACAGTGTGGTGTGGTACACACAGCCAGTGTGTTCATGAGCAGAGGGTCACAAGTTCAAGTCCCAGCTGTGGCTCCTGCCAACCCAATCCCTATATTTACAACGCTGTCATTGCCACCAAGGAGCTATCACTCTCTGAATTGGGACCCTGCTAAGCATCCAGACCATACCCAGACAAATGAGGCCATGCTACATGCCTGCGCCTGCAGGTGCTCCTCAAGAACAGGCGATGGCTGCACACCTTCGTGGAAAAGGTATCAGTCTTCCTTGTGCTCGCCTCAGTCTTACCATCCCGGGACCCCCGTACAGCGGTCCATTCCCTCCTGCTCCCCTGGGCCTTCTGGTTAATCACCTCAGTATTGACCGGATGCTGTTGGAGCAGACAGCAACACTGCAATCTCCAAGGGAATCCTCCCATAGCTTGGAGGAAATCCATCCCCTTTGGCCTCATGGAGTGACACCAAGCCAATCTTCCCACAATTTGGGGGACAACCATCACATGTCAGAGAGAGCCCCGCACTAAGCAGGCTCCCCTAGCAACCTCTGTGGCACTGAACCACTGAACCCAGGTCACGGCACGCGTAAAGACATAGAGGCAGACTCAAAACCGGCCTTGGAATCACCTGTTTTGCATCTTACATTATGATCAATCCAAGGGCAGCAATTTGACTTGGCGCACACAAAACTGATGTAGCCAACCACGCGCACAAAGTAAAATGCACCTCGGCCACAGATTCAAGCCCTGGCTGAGGACCAGGCTGGGGAGCTACAACGCATCACCCCAATACGCCGTGTGGCGATGCCTAGGGCCCTGCACTGTAAGGCCCTTAATTGTGAAGATCGGACGCCCCAGGCAGTCGACAAGGCGACCATGGCCTCACAATAGTACACAAGGGAAGTGGGTTGACTCAAAAGCACCCCTTGGGCTGACCGCAAATCTATCTACTCGCCATGTGGCGAGCACAAAGTACAACTGTTCAAATAGATAGCAGCCCAGTCCGTCTTCAGACACCAGCGAGCTTCACTCCCCGGGTTAGCTCTACGCCTCAAACACTCACAGACAACACACACGCAACGCGAGAGCCGGACCCCGTCGACAGATTGTAAAACCACGTCAACAGATTATAGTCCTGACATGTCCATGTTGTCTCCTACCTACCTATGCACTTCAGAGTATCGGCGACCATACACCCATCAGTATGCCGACCTCAACAGCGCCTAGCGCGAGCGTTGACACGGGCAGATCACCCAATACCCTCAACTGCCTCGCGGCCACCCCCGCTAGCCCTCTGCCAGCTAATACAGGAACTCCTCTAGAGTTGGGCTCTGGACAATCCCACTGCCATGTCTCGGCAACCAGGTTCCAATCGTATCTGAAATAGACCCAGCATCTTAACTGCCAGTCCTGGTGGCACCCCCTGCCACACACGCCACGCTACCTGCTACCCTACCCCTGGCCAGCCAGCCCTCTGGCCTACAGGAGCCTTCCCAGGAGGAGCTGATGCTACAAACTCTGGGAAGCATCAGGACACTAGGCTACTGTATGCCCAGGACATACACAGAGACAGACACAGAATTAATGTACAATCAACCAGGCAAATAAAGGCCTAGCTACCGTCCCAGCGGACTACACCTCTGGGACCCCATCTGCATCTCCACCCAAAGACCCTTCCTCATGTCATATAGCATGCCACCTTGACCCAGCAACAGGGACTATCAAATCCACAGCCAGGACATCGGTGGCAGCGCCTGGGAAATCGCACTCTGTACCGTATTGAGAAGTGCAAGGTCATGGACTGTTCCTACACCTCGCAACAGGATACACCCCAGCCAAACCTACCGCATTTGCTTGCTACTCGCTGCTAACATAAGGACATAAGGTATGCCATGGGTCCCAGTCTCCGTGGGCCCACCAAACCCAGTTCTCCTTCTAAAAGGGCAAATCTAGGTCTACGCACCGAGCAGTTTACCTAGCAGTTTCAGCATAAGAACATAAGATGCGCCGTGGGCCCAAGTTTTCCAGGACCCAAGTTTTCCGTGGACCCTCCAAATCCAGTTTCTTCTTCCATGGTGAATAATATATCTAGGTCATAAGCACCTAGCAATTAGAGACACATGTTCCTTATGCTTGTTTCGGACCAAGCGGCGATTCCCGAGTTGTCTCAATGCTTCTTTTCACGCCACTCTCAATTCACACCACCCTCACAGACTGCCGATATTGGGGAGGGTGCTACCCTTGCTCACAGTGTCTAGCCCTCTATTGGCTCCGATTCGCACCACCCTCGTGGCCAGCCGTCCTCAAGGCCGTTGCTATTCTTGACCGCTGTGACTACCTCAGTACCGCCGCTCTAAGCGACTACCTCACTACCACTGCTCTAAGCTCTTAGCACCACTGCTCTAAGCACTTGATCGCTGTGATCTACCTCACTACCACTGCTCTAAGTACTTGACCGCTGTGACCTGGTGCTGCCTAGTATCTGCATACTTCACGACTGTCGCATATGTGTGCCTCGCGACTGCAAGCCCACATGCTCTTGTCACAGCACATGCCGTGCCACATGACCGCACGCTGGCCCTGAGGAGGTGACCTAAACCTCGGCCTTCCCCCATTCACCACAGCGCATGGCAGCTTGGGAGGCAACAAGTGTGACTGACTCATCCTGCTTGTCCTAGGAGAAAACGGAGTTACTTACCTGTAACAGGAGTTCTCCGTGGACAGCAGGATAAGTCAGCCACACAATCCCGCCCACCTCCCCTGGGAAGGGGGAAGGCCTTGATCTCCGGACCTGGTGCTTGGTGCCCGCCTCCTAGCGGCAAAAGCTCAGCTAGTGACGAACTGGCTAGCTAGGGGCGGGCTGGGGGGTGGGGACAGTTGGCTCATGCTCAGAAGGGCAAAAGCCCTTCTGAGCTATGGAGAGTACTTCCGTCTCGGCGCCGTCGGATGACATCACCAAGTGTGGCTGACTTATCCTGCTGTCCACGGAGAACTCCTGTTACAGGTAAGTACAACTTTTTCCTGGATGGTAGTTTCTGCAGTAATCCCTTGCATCGTGTAACCATTATTTGGGTTGTTTTTTCCAAGATGCATATCTTTGCACTTGCCCACATTAAATTTCAACTGCCATTTGGACGTCCATTCTTCACATTTTCAAGGTCTTCTTGCAATTTTTCACAATCCTCTTGTGTCTGAATAATTTTGTGTCATCTACAAATTTGATCACCTCACTCATTATTCCTATTTCCAGGTCATTTATGAATATGTTAAAAAGCAGCGGGCCCAGCACAGATCCACAAGGTACTCTGGTATTCACCTTTCTCCAGTACGAAAATTGGTCATTTAGCTCTACTCTCTGCTATCTTTTAACCAGTTCCTGATCCACAATACTACACTGCCTACAACCCCATGGCTTTTTAATTTTGCCAAGAATATCTCATGCAGAATCTTGTCAAAGGCTTTCTGAAAATCCAGATACACTATATCAACTGGCTCACCTTTGTCTACTTGTTTATTCACACTTTCAAAAAAATATAACGGATTAGTAAGACAAGACTTTCCTTGGCTAAATCCATGTTGGCTTTTTCCCATTAGACCACGGCTATCTACATGGTCAGTAATTTTATTCTTTATAATGGTTTCTACCATTTTGCCAGGTACTGACATCAGACTCCCCGGTTTACAGTTTCCCAGATCAACCCTGGAACCCTTTTAAAAAACTGGGAGTTACATTGGCCACTCTCCAGTCCTCAGTTACTACAGATGATTTTAATTACTACAGATGATTTCAGGCTGGAAACTCGGGGGTTCAAATCCCACTAGAGGACAGCAACCTTGGGCCAGAAGGACTGGGATTTCTAGTCCCACACGTGCTTCTTGTGGTCTTGGGCAAGCCACTTAACCCTCTATTGCCCATGTTCCCTGTAAGTATTAGTGTGTGTATGTCTCATATCACCTCGTGTTAAATGTATCCCCCAATTGTGTTGTGACCACTTTGATTGAAGGATAAGGTGGTATACAAAACTGTCTAAATAAATAAATAAAAGAAAGTTCAGAGATTACTAATAATAGGTTTGCAATCCCATATTTCAATTCATTCAACACCCTTGGTTGTATACCATCTGGTTCAGCAGTTTATCAAATAGTTGTAAAACATCCTCCCAGTTTATCGATATTTCTTTCAATTTTTGCACTACATCACCTTTATATATCATTTCAGGCACGGGTAACTTTCCTACATCTTCTTCAGTAAAGGCCAAAGCAAAGAACTCATTCAGTCTCTCCGCTATGGCCTTGTTTTCCCTTAACGCCCCTTTTACCCCTCTATCATCCAATGGTCCAACTGACTCTCTCACAGGTTTTTTGTTATGAATGTACTTTAAAAAGGTTTTATTATGCGTTTTAGCTGCAACGACAAGCTTCTTTTCAAATTCCCTCATTACATTCTCCTTGCAACTGTACGGTTAAGGATGTGGACTTGATTTAATAAATGAGGAGTGATTTTTGCTGCTGAAGTGCTCTTTCCCACATGCCTGAATAATATGCTCTCAGATCATTCCCATGTTGGTTTGAAGGGATGCCCAGCATCCCAAGGCAGCAGAAAGGCACTGATGGAAGGTAAATACAGAGGTGGCTAATTTTGTAGTTTTACTGGACTGGGGGGACTTGTATATGAGCTATTGACAACTAACTGTCCAGTTCTATATCTTGATGATGGAGTCCACCTCTCTTACATCAGCTTAGATATCTTTTTGAGTACAGTTCAGGATATTTTGGAGGCTTCTTATTGTGGCAAGGGGGTCTCATTTTAAGTGGAGGAGCAGTGACTAGCTGGAGGCGGTCACCACTTATGGAAGGGGACTGAGGAGGTATAATTACTCCTGGGATCAGACTAGGTAGGAAGACTCTCTTTGTATACCATCTTGATTTAAATATAGGGTTTGTATCTTTGCATTATCTGCTGCGGTTCACTTAATTAAAGTTAATCCTCTGAACTTTTCATTACCTTCTATGGCTTATCTCCTGCCACATTGGACCATGAATAAGTCCAACATAATCTTTATCAGCAGAAGAAGTGTTTTCTAATCATCTGCAGTGTGCACTATCACTACCTCCATCTTTAGCCCTAGTGTGTAGCCTATGGGTAGGCATCTTTTTAGCCTGGATGACGTGCACCAGTATGTATTCTTCCTTTTCTTTCCTACCATATTTCAATTGTAGTGTTGTATTGCTGAGTTTTCCTATAGATATTTTTACAACATGGTCACTACATGAAGATACTTAGCAAGATGAGTAGAAAATTTCATTCTCACCCCCCCCCCCCCAAACTAAGAAATATACAGCAGTTAAGTGTGCTCCTTAGAGTGAGCTCCATTTACCTGTACCCTTTGTCACTTCCCATTCAACCAATTTCTAACCTAGTCAGTCACTTTAGGGTCCATCCCTAGGGTGCTCAGTTTGTTTATAAGTCATGTGTCCAGAATGGTGTCAAAGGCTTTACTTGAATTTAAGTACCCCACATCTAGGGCTCTCCCTCAGTCCAACTCCTTTTGTCACCCAGTCAAAGAAATATTGTCAGATTTGTCTGAGAAGACCTGCCTCTGGTAAACTCATGTTGTCTCAGATCCTGCAATCCATTAGACTCCAGAAACCTCACTATTCTCTCTTTTAGTAGTGTTTACAATCATTTACTCACTACAGAGGTTAGACTAACTGGCCTGTAATTTTGTACCTCATCCTTACTTCCACTCTTATGTAAAGGGACCACATGTGCCTTTCTCCAGTCCTCTGAGACAATTCCTGACTCCAAAGAGGCATCAAAAAGGTTGGTCAGTGGAGCCGCTAGAATGTCCCCAAGTTCCTTCAGTATTCTCGGATTCATCCCTTCCAATCCCATCACTTTGTCTACTTTTAGTTTAACTAGTTCCTCACAAACACAATCTTCTGAAAGTTGTTCAAGAACCCCATCACTTCTGTTCCTATTTTTGGGTGTTGTTTGAGGTCCTACTCCTGGCCCTTCGTCTGTGAGTACAGAACAGTAATATTTGTTAAGCAATTCTGCTTTATCCTCATCAGTTTCTACATATTCCTCCCCTTCATCCTTGAGTCTGACAATACCACTTTTGCCCTTCATCCTCTCATTAACATTTCTGAAAAATGTCTTAACCCCCCATTTTATTGCATTGGTTATGTCTGCTTCTTTTTGTATCTTTGCCTTCCTGACTATCTTGGTAGTTTCTCTAAGTTTTTCCAAAAATAGATGCCTATCTTCCTCTCTCTGTGATTTCTTATATTTTATGAAGGCCTCCCACTTTTTCTTCACCTTTTCAGCTACTTCTTTTGAGAACCATAGTGTCCTCCTTTTCCTTTTACATTTGTTTACCTTTCTAACAAAAGGTAAATAAACGTAAAGTGTGGAGCTTCGTTACCTGTTAAAGTAAAAGAGAGAGACCTACCAAAGTTCCTATCTTTTCCTCAGCTGTCCTTTAAGAGAAAAAGCAGTTGACCTCATTTAAGTGTGTTCTAACAGTGCTGTGCTATGTCCTTGTGTGTAGCTAATTGAGGAGTTACCCTATAAAGCAAGAATACTAACATGGAGTGGGTGGCAACTGGGGTGGGTAGGGAGGGCTATAAAACCCGAGGAGGTCAGTGGCTTCAAAGAGCTTGCTCTGAATGGAAAGCTGAAACAAGAAATGATGAACTCTAACAGACAAAAGCTATGCCCAGCACCATAAAAAAATCCCCTTTTATAATATAAAAAAATAATTCGCTTTTAAAAATAAAAACCAAAACCCATTTAAGAGCTCTCAGGCAGAGAGATTGTATTTAAAAGTCATTAAGTATTACCTTGCATGCAATGGAGTCTCTGTTAGGAATACAATGGGAAATATTTCTGTATCTTTCTGCCACATTTTCTTGGACTATGACTCCATTTCCTGGTACTTCAGGATGTTCTCCCTTTCCACATGATTCACAGAATAATCCACAAGTTTTTCAAAATATTGATGCTTATCTTCTTCTTTCTGTGATCTCTTGTAATTTATGAAGTCCATCCTCTTTTTCTTCACCTTTTCAGCTACTTCTTTTGAGAAGCACAGTGGCATCCTTTTCCATGTATTTACTTTTCTAAAAAAAGGTTTGTTGCCCTTAAAATATCCCCTTTCAATTTTGCCCTTGCTTTTTCTACATCACCCTACTGTTCCCATCACACTCCTTGAGGTATTGCCCCATCCTTGTGGTATCGTCCCATCTTGGCAAAGTTAGCTTTCCTAAAGTCTAAGACCCTTGCTTTTGAATGGACTTTATCTGCCCTAGTCCTAATACTGAACACCACTATCTGGTGATCACTGGATGTGAGATTATTTCCCACTATAATATCAGAAACACTTTCCTCATTGGTAAATACCAGGTCCACTATGGCCCCTTTATGTGTGGGATCTGTTACCAGTTGCTAGAATAGTTCTCCCTGTAGAGAATCCAGAATCTTCTTACTTCTAGATGACAATGCAGCAGGAATGGGCCAATCCACATCTGGAATACTGAAATCACCTATCAGTAGGACTTCTCCTTTCACGGCAATACTACGTATGTCTTCTATTAAATCTCTGTCCAATCTTCCTGTGAAGGAGATCCGTATATCAAACCAACTGAAATGGATTTCCCATTCCCTCCTTCTAGTTTAACCCACTGTGCCTTCTCACTCCCTTTTAAGCTTTTTATTTCTATAGCTTTAATATTACTTTTTACAAATAGTGCCACTCCTCCTCCCCATTTTCTTACCCTGTCCTTCCTGAATTAAGTATAGCCCAGTATAATTACATACTGGTCTTGATTGTCTATTAACCTTGTCTAGGTAACCGCTACTAAATCCAAGTCAGCCTCGTCCACTAAAGCCTCGACATCTGGGCTCTTATTTCCCATACTAGAGGCATTTATGCATACCACTTTCCAGATGTTGCCCCTTTTACCCATTTCTACAGAGGTATTTAATATTTTACTTACCTGAGGGCTTTTACTTAGTTGGGGATTTTCTTCACCCATCTGCAATGAATCTAGTTTAAAGCCCTCTTCAGTAGGTTAGCCAGTCTGCTGCTGAAGACACTTTGACCCTTTTGGGTAGGTAGACACCATCTCTGCACTGTAACCTTGGAAAATCATCCCATGGTACAGGAAACCAAAATGCTCTCGATGACACCATCCACACAGCCATGCATTCATCTCCAGGATGCGAGCTTCTCTGCTTCAGCCTTTACTCTCAACAGGGAGGATTGAAGAGAATACCACCTGCACATCTATCTGCTTCACCCTCTGTCCCAGAGCCATGAAGTCACTTGATACACTCAGAGGGATACCTAGGAGTATCATTTGTGCCAACATGGATGAGCAACATCAGATAATAATCAGGAGGCTTGATGAGTTTCAACAAACTCTACATAACATTAGGGATTTTGGCACCTGGCAGATGCACACCTCCCTGGACAGCAAGTCTGGTCATCATATGGATGCCTCAGTACTCCTCAAAAGAGAGTCACCAACCACCACTATCTTTTGCTTCCTTGTGGTCACTGATTCTGCAACTTTAGGGTTCTTGAGCTCTAGTTCTTCCTTTTCCTGGGATGCTTTTACATTTTCCACTTTTAAGGCTGCATACTAGCTCTTCAGTTTGAGGGCTAGAGGAGTTGGATTGTCAATTCTGCAGGCTATGGTGACTTGGGTCCAGCTCTCTTCATTCTGTAGTATACCATCTTTACCTCTGTCAGAAAGCTTGGATGTTTCAAGAAGCATCTCATCAATGTTACCTTTTGCTGTCTTGAATGCTTCTCAGCCTCGTTATCTCTTCTCTGAGCTCCTCCACTTGTTTCATGAGGACTTCAGCTTGCAGGCATTTTGCACATGGAACCGGTCCATCAACTGGCATTGGACTTTCTGTCTGGACAGAGGGAGAAGCTGTAACGGGGGCAACAGCTTTGACAATATAATTCATGCCAGTCATCATTCAGTTGGCAGAGCTTTGGAACGTACTGAAGAAAACAAGAGAGACTGGACAGATATGCATATGAGTCTTCCGGTTCTCTGCTGCTGGGCAGAGTGAGAGGTCTGTGGCAGCTCTTGAGTCTACTACTGGGATGGATATGCAGATGAAGAAGATAAGAGTCAACAAAACTGAGGCTGAAGTTAGTGCCTCTGAAGAAAATGATGTCTGTAATTATCTCTAGAGAGCAGTATATGTGGAAGAACCAGGTGTGCATCCCTGAGTAAAGATTGGCCTATGCCAGATTGCGCAGAAGGTTGACTGCAGTGGAATTATGACATCCTCTTATGCATAATGGATGGAGAAGCAGCTTTCATTTTCTTGCATTTCAGAGTAGCGCTATGGTTATGGTCATCTGCACTTAGATGATGGTGCTTTGCAAACACTTTTGCAATATGTGATTAGGAAATTTCCCCTCAGAATTGTGTGACTGTTACAAAGATGTCTGGGCTTTAGGACACAACATCTCAGTAAAGACTGGTGTTGACTCCGAAGAGTTTTGGCATTGCCCTTTCATGATGCCCCTCTGCTGATGCTAACACAGAGTCAGCAGCTTTCTGTGCTGAAGATCTCAACTTGCTTCCAGTGCTTCTTCTGTTTCATAATAATTTTAGAGTCAATTGAAGCAGTTCTTTTCAGCTCATGAGAAAACGTGCCCTCACATTCCTATTGTTAAAGCTCAGAGTCTAGACAAATATAAATGTCATAATTTTCAATTTTTCTTCTGCAAATCGTGAAAGACTAGACGTCTGGCTTTGCCTGTTCCATGGATCTGTGGCAACTGATGAATGAAGAACATCAGTGAAAACAAAAAAACATATATTAACATAAAAGAGAAGAAAATGAAGAAAATAGACTTAAATGATTAAAACATTAAGATACTGAAAAGGGAATTTCTTTGAAAAGAATTGGGAGAACATTGTTTCACACTTTGCTGGTTAATTTCTCATCCATTAAACAGCATGGAAAAAAAACCCCAAAGAGACTAATGAAACCGCTGTGCACATGTTCAGGACTGCACATGTTCACAATGTTATACTAGCTCTGAACTCCGGGAGAGCAGTTCCATCCTAGTGCTATTGGATGGCATCACCCACTGGTGTGTCTGATTCCATCCTATTTATCAGTGGAGAAGAAATGAGGCCAATAGTCAGTGGCAGGCTGCAACAGTAAAAAGGAAATCTGGATATTCAACATCTGTATATGGATATTGATGATGTTCAATATCTTGATAATGCGGTGACCAGTACTACTATCTAGATAGCGATGATATATAGCTTATTATCTGGATAACTATTTTGATAATAGGCTGAATACTGTCACTAACTGGATAACTTACCACTCTACAACAGACTACTCCGGCACTATCCCGCTAGTGCAGAAGTGGTTTGGGACCTTTACAGTGGCACTATTCAGATGGTGCTGCTGAATATCGCAAGATGCAGCACCTGCTATCTGGATAATAGCAGCTACTTTTATATAATACATACATAAGCATTCCCAGGAGTGTAAAATGGGTGGAGCGGAGTAGAATTGGCACGTATGGTATTTATGCATTTTACAAAACATATGCATATGCACTGAGTCCTACCATCAGGACCAGTCCACCCACTAGGCAAGCTAGACAACCATCTGGGGCAGCAGATCTCTGTGGGCAGCAGGCCATGTGCTTCGGCACACATGGCCTGCCTCCCCCACCCCCCACGCACTGAGCCATGTCACCCTCCCCTCCCATGTTGAGCTGCACTGGACTGCCACCCCCCACTACCACTGATTCCGGCAAGAATGGCTAGGTTTGGCTGCAGGTCATGTGCTTCAGCATACATGGCCTGCCGCTTCCAAATCCCTAAGGTTATGTGGGGGAGGGGGCTCAAAAGTGGCAGGCCATGTGTGCCGAAGCACATGGCCTGTGCCGAGCCGCGCTACACCCTCCCTCGACCCCACCACCAAAATTGGCGGTAGCACAGCTCAGCATGGGGGGGGCATGTCTCAGTGCATGGGGGGGCGGCATGGAAGGGGCTTCTGCCTAGTGTGGCAGAAACCCTTGGGCCGGCACTGCCTACCTTTACATTCACAAAAAAAGTTACTTCTGCCTGAGAGCAGGTGTAATTTGTATGGGCATGGCTGGCGCAAATGGATGAGGCACCATAGGCGCAAATGGATGAGGCCTATTGTTGCCACTGCCACCTCTTTCTGGGATGTGCTGCGGTGGTGGTAATGGCCGTAAACAGCCCCATGGCACTTACCTATAAACTTTGGTGCCACCAGGCTATTTGCTTTCACCCCCTCTCTGATGCTCGATGCTGACTTCCTATTTCCAGCAGGAAGTCGGCATCGGGTTTCAGAGGCGTGGAAGCAAACAGCCCCGAAGCACCGAAGGTTAAAGGCAAATGCCACTTGGCTGTTTGTGGCTATTTCCACCACTGCCTGTTCCAAGAGGGGTGACAGTAGTGGCAATGGGCACCCCTGGAGAGCCGGCATTCTAGACGACCACCTAATTAACCTAAAGGTAGCAACGACCTTGTGTATGGCTGTTTCATAATGGCACATATGCGAATAACTCCTCCTAGATGTCGGTGGATGGGAGGCCCGGCCGGAAGCAAAAAGGTGAGGGGATGCAGGAGATTCCCCATAGCTCGACCCTGGCCATGGGAGGCCAGATCAGGGGTCGGACTGTGGGGGAAAGCAAAATTGGTCAGCAGCTGGGATCGCAGCTCCTGAAAAGAGCCATGGTACCATGGCAATTGGATGCCATGGCAATGCGGCTCCATTCAGGAGCCTGACTGAGTTTGCTGGGCGGGAACCTGTACATGCAGGCCATTGGGAATCGGGTCCCGGACTGCACGTACAGAATGCCCCGCAGGATTAGAATTCGGGTCTATCTATGTGCGACTGGTTCCGACCGGATGTACAAAGGCCGGGACATGCAAAATGGAATGTGCCTCCATGGGAATATCAATCGAGGAAGTTATGCTAAATACATAGTCCAGGAAGCTAAGATCTCACACTCCTTCTTAGAGAGTTTTTATATTACTGTCTTTAAAAAGGCTAGTGCTGGTTAAGATTAAACAGCTGAAATCAAATCACGCCATAACAAAAGGCTGTTCCAATGGGAGAATAGAATATGATCCATAAATTCAAGAAGCCATAAAAGTGATCTACCAATATTGCAATGTTAGCTGTGAAAAACAATAATTCCAGATAATTCATCTTCTATATATCATTGACAGAGATAAATTATGTGATTCATGGAAACAGAAAAGCTAGGGATACTCTGGGGGACTGAAAGAATACCATAGCAGCACGGCATGACAAGACTGCAGGTCAGTGTCTTCCAGTCCCTTAGCGACATCAAATGTGTGAAATTTCATTCATTTCTATGTGAGATACCTAACCTTCGATGGGAATTATGAAGTAAATATTCAAAAGAATTAACCAGTAAAGGTTGGCAGTTAGCCAGTTAAATTTATCTGATTTAGAATCTCCTTTAGACCAACTAAATTTGTGCACGAAATATTACTGTGGAATTTAAGACTATACAAACTAAAAGTGAGAAAGATAGAGAAGCACAAGAGAAGCATTGAAGGGGTCTCTACTTTGTTTAATATTTGTTCGGATAGGGATTCACATAACACGGTCACTGTACACATTTTGTGAAAGGTGATCCTTGATATTCTACTGCCGTATGATCTTAATCAATAACTGACTTACAGAATAACCTTTAGGCAGCTTCAGAAGTGTACACAAAAGCCACATCAAGCATGATGACTAACTTATGGAGATAATTTCACTGCTCCCCCTAAAAATATGCATATACTTTTCTAACTCCAAAGGCATATCTGCAAATACAAAATATTCCCTAGTACTGCTCCTAGGAAAGTCTCTTCAAATGGTGGTAAACTTACATGTTTACAAGAGCCGTAACGCTGGACAGTTTTGAAAAATGTTATTTTCTTGGTAAAGCCTTGAAAATTGCCCTAATAGTATGCAATTTTGAAGACCTCATGATGGAATTTTACATGTTGGCAATCATGCAATGAGCATTCAGTCAGCACCACAAAATTTGTGACTTTTGCCTTCCCATTATTTAAAAGAGGTTGTTCAGTGTCTAGTAATCTCAAGGCTGAAGCAATTTAATGCAATTTTATTGGGTTTCTAAAGAATTTGTCAGAGATTGCAGCTGATTCAATGCTGCAGCAATGATATTGGGAGGCCTGCACTTTAGGCATAACCGTCTCGATATTCAAACAAAATTATACATTCACCAGTCTAGTAAGTAGGCCCTTAAATGCCTGCAAATACAGTCAGGAAATCAACTGTGAAACAAAAACCACATTTAATTTTGCTCAGTTCTACAGAAAAGTTCCATTGACTCAGAACTGTTCCAGAAAATTCTTGCAGACCTGGTTCCATTACTGTAATTTCCTTCAAAGAAGGCAGTTTATAGCTTGAGCAGACGAAAAGGACCTTCCCGAAATATAGAGAAACAACGCTATTCCTTCCATCTGCATTGTACCCAACTAGCACACAGTGATCGAACTAATCTATTTGCAGACCTGTCTAAATCCTTTTAATAAGGTTAATGCATTTTTCATGAATGTATAGTATCAGATAACATAAGTGAAACAAAAGGGATGCCAACTTAAAGAACAATACCTTTCATCCATTACTTTTCTGACTGTAATTCCACATTCACTTTCATGTTTTACTGAAACTCTTATCTAAGAAACTAGGCACTGAAAGTTGATAATGCATTTTGTAATTCCAAATAGGGATCAGTGCAAAAAGGCAGATAAAGGGGGTTTAAAGCAACTTTTCTGTGACACATGGGTTTCTATTCTCTTCAAGATTTAAAAAAAAAAAAAGAAGTTAGTTTGGCATAGAAAAATGGTAAAATTCAGAAATACTAAGCATTGACTGTTTAAGCTTCGAGACAAGAACCAGGAAACAAATGTTCTGAGAAGAACTGGCAGATTTAATGAGAGAGCTCAGAGCATGACTTGTATTCAGTGCTGCAAGCAAGCAAGCACCATGTTTCAGAGAGAATAATTCACATAAACATTATAGAAATATAAATGAATCTAAATAGAAATTCTATTTTGTTTCCCCTATTATTGGTGCACTTTGCTCTATGCTATCCTCATAAGGGTGGTGGTACAAATGATTATAAAAGATCATAATGGAAAGATCCATTTCCAAGTGCTGCCTCTAAAAAAATTTGGACAAAGTTTTCTTTCACACCACCGCCCTCCATTCGCACCCAACCAGTAGTCTACAATAAAATAACTACATCAGTATGGGTGTTTGGCAAAAAACATGGCCACGGCTTTAAATCCATTAATGACTTGTTAAATTTGTCAACACAGCAACGGGTATTTGTATCACAGAGTATCAGCATCAACCTGGACTAGATGGTATCATCCTAGCCCCAATTAACTCAATCATTAGTTAGTACTCTCCTATCCCCCCCCCACCCCAGGCTGTGGTGGTGTCAGGCGGAAGCCACTTCTAGAATTGGGGTAGCTTTTTGTAATCTATGCTGAACATGGCGGTGATACCCTTGTCACGAGAGGCTACAGAACACTAATCTCTTCCCTCTCTCTCCAGGCCAATCTGTAATATATTGACCTCAGGGGAAATTCTCTCCCTACTGCATTACCGCCAGTGATAGGAACTGCCATTTACATGACCCACCCCTTTCTGAGCAACTCTCTCTCAAATAGCCTTCTAGCTGCAAACCCCTATGCAGAATATTACAGAATCATAATATCCTCTATCATCTGTATGCTGATAACATCTTAATTTACACACCATTCTCCACCAGCAAACCAGACTACTTCATAATCATACAATGAAGTTGCAAGGCGGTAAACTTAAAAGCAACATCAAGAAATACTTTTTCACTGAAAGGGTAGTGGATGCTTGAATGCCCTCCCGAAGGAGGTGGTAGGAGCAAATGCAGTGATGGAATTCAAAATGGCATGGGGAAGACACAGTTGATCCCTTTATAGCAAGTGGATGAAATGAAAGCAAACAAATATCTTTTATACTTCAATAAATAGAGGGGGACTGACCTGCATGGAGTGGCAGTTACAACCACCTTATTGGGCAGACTAGATAGACCATACTGGTCCTTATCTGATCATATATGATGTTACTATGTAGGTTTAGGTTTATTTATACTTGCTATGCTGCCTTTCATAAGAATGAATTAAAAAAACAAATAAAACCATATAAAATAATGAGAGAGTAAAAGTTACATTACTGGTTGGGAATATTAACCTGAAAAAAAAAAGACTTTTCAGTCTGCTTTGGGCTTGTTGCTCCCCCACCCTTAGCGACTGTGCTGAAATGCTTGTTCAAAGTAATACATCTTCAGCGCAGCCTTAAATCAGGTGCATGATGCCTCCAGCCTAATATTATGTGGTAAGGAGTTCCATAAGGCTGGCACCACATACAAGGCGGCAGCCTGGTGAGTAATATCCAAGTGTGCCATGGCATTCTCAGGTAGTACCAATCTATTTTGCTGTAATGAACAAAGGGCTCTGGTGGGAATGTAAGGCATTAGAAAATCCAAGAGACAATGTGGCAGTCCTAAATAGAAAGCTTTGTGTGGTGGGATAAGGATCTTGTATGGAATCCTATAGAAGACTGGTAGCCAATGGTAAGCCTTTAACAGTGGTGTAACATGATCAAATCTTCTCACATGGGTAATCCACAGTACAGTGAGTTGCAGTAGTTCAAGCGACAAATAACAAGGACATGTGTGAGAGTTACTAATGTCAGTGCATCAAGAATATGAAAGAATGGACCAGATCCTACATAAGGAATAGAAACAAGCTTTTGATACATCTGCTATCTGAGCCTTAAGAGTCAGTCTGGAGTCTAATTCGCAACCCAGAATTTTCAAGCAGAAAACCATTGGAATAAACAGTCCACAAAGGATGGGTGCAGGCAGCATGGACTGAACATGGTCTATAACCCATATCACCTGGATTTTGACAAGATTTAACTTCAGCACATTCTGGGTAAGCCAGTCTGATACTGATGGAAGGAAGTTATTTAAAGCTGTTAAATCTGACCTTCAAGGGAGGAGTGGTCTAGTGGTTAGGACAAGGTACTTCAGGCCGGAGGGCCGGGGGTTCAAGTCCCACCTGGGGACAGCAATCTCAGGCCGGAGGGACTGGGATTTCTAGTCCTACAGGCACTCCTTGTGGTCTTGGGCAAGCCACTTAACCCTCCATTGCCCTTGCTCCCTGTAAGTATTAGCATGTGTGTCTCATATCCCCTCGTGTTAAATGTATCCCCCAATTGACCGCTTTGACCCGGTGAAAAGCAGGATATAAATACAGCTAAATAAATAAATAAATAAGGATTTGTTGAATGCAGTAATTGGATGTCATCTGCAAAGATTTGGGTGTAAAAGATGGCCATTCTGTTGTGTCAACGGCTGAGGATGAGAGCCCATTGGCAATGGGGTGTTGACCAGTAGCAAGAGGAGCAGAGGATACCAGACTTGTCTGGGCCAGCTGGGGGTGTTGAGAATCACTAAAGCTTGATCTTGTAATATCTTTTGAAGTACTCTACGCATGAGTAGGAAAGGCAGAAAGGCATACATTAAGCCACTGTGCCAAGAAAATGCAAAGGCATTGTGGTGAAAACATTACAGTGCTGGTCTGAGGGAACAGATACCAGAAGTATGACTTGGCCCTTGTCTAAGTTTTCTCTAATTTCGCTAACCAGTACTGCCATACAAGTTTCCATGCTATGGTTTTGACGCAAACTTGACTGACGCGTATGAAAGATATTCTTATTTTCTATATAACGTGACAATTGAAAGAAGACTGCCTTTTCTATGAGCTTCGCTATAAAGGATATAGTTGATATTGGGTGATAGCTATCTGGACAAGAAGGATCAAGGCTAGTCTTCTTCAAGAAGTGGCAGTCGAGGGCATGTTTGCATGCTGTAGGTACAATGCCTGAAGACAAGCTGTTCTGAACTACAGCTAAGAGAAACGGATGAAGATTATCCAACTCACTTTTAAGCCATTTTGACGGTAGAGTCCAAAGTGGAGGTGGTGGGATTCAACAATATAACCATCCTATGCCAAATTCAAGTCTCAACTCAAAACCTACAGTACTTGTTTCAAATGTAATAAACATGAACATAAACATTCCTGGGCTGCAGCCATGAATGCTGTACCACATCTTTTAACAAATGCTGTATAGAACTTATGAAGATGTCCAGGCCAATGTCAGACCAATAAACACCTTCCAGGCGATACAGCCCTGGACCGTCTCCTTACACCCCTCCTCAGGAACTCCGCTTTTCTAGCAGATACCTTCTATCTGTGCCCTTCTCTTCCACTGCCAACTCCAGAGTTCCATCTTTCTACCTTGCTGCTCCTTATGCCTGGAGTAAACAACCTGAATCAGAACGTCAGGCTCCATCTGTGGCCCTATTCAAATCCAGGCTAAAAACACTTCTTTGAGGCTGCTTTTGAACCCTGATCCTCTTGGTCTCCTGTTTATTATTTATTTAACAGGGTTTTTAATACAGCTTTATCATTTCAGTCAAAGCGGTTTACATTGGCAATATACATTAAACGAGGATACTGATAACTTGGATTTTTCTGAGGCAATGGAGGTTCAGCTCCTATGTGTTTTCTTACCATTCCCGTAGATATATTCTAGTTCCCAGTCATTGTGCTGTCCTTCTTGACTATTCTGTTGTCTGTCTTGACTAGACTGTAAGCTCTTATGAGCAGTGACTGTCTCTTACATGTCTCTGTACAGCACTGTGTTCGCTTTGTAAAATTATACAAATAATAAGTGGCAGTAGTAGTAAAAGGCTGGCACTCAACACCTAGGTTCACATCTGAGATAAACCCGTGCCCCTGTGCAACTAATTAGTCTTGAGCAACACCATATCTGCAAGTGAATTTCTCCTAGCAAAAACCACATCATTCCATAACAAACCCCATTTCCCACTCAAGATCTTCACTGCTGTCAAGACTTTAGTTTTAAGGGTGTAAAATAAGTATTCTAAAAGCACATATGGTAATAGAAGGGAGATTTTTGTACTGCTTTCTTTTACTTGCTGTTCCCTCTACTCTCACTCAGTGGTGTTTTGGCCTACACTGTAATACATCCAGTGGAAAGATGTGTCATTATCTGACACACTGTGATGAATAATGAATCCTACAATGTAATGATCCCACAGAACTTCGGAAAGATGATAAGCACTGCTATCTTAATATACAAATTCAAGAAAGCAAAATCAAACAAATAGGGGCTCTTTTACTGAAGTGTGGCAACTGCTTGCACTTACTGCACTGTAGCTGGCAACGTTAAGACGCAATAAGTGCAAAGCCTGTATGATAAATGCAGGCAGTGTGTCTAGCATCTGCCCTGCATTTATCACACAGTAGAAAAGGCACTTTCCTATGGGCTGCATTTCTTGCCTCTGTAGGTGGAAAGAGGGCACCCAAACTAACTGCCGATCCAGGCAACACAGCACCAGCATCACAAAGTCAAGTAGCATCAGAAGAAATGTTGCCCCCTCCCAATCGCCATCCCCTCAAAGCACAAATCCACCTCTCTTGATCAAACCCCCCACCACCACCGATCTCCCTCCTCCCTCCTCTCATCAGAGAGAGTGGGGAGATTGTGCTCCCCAAGAGGGATCTGATGGGGAGAGAGAACTTGATGGGGAAATACCTTTGGAAGGGGAGGTTGCGAATGAGGTAGAGACGGATTAAGGGATTCTGTGCAGGGGGGGGGGTGGTAACTGTGACCTGGGGAGGGTAGTGGGGTGCTGTCATGGCCACTGCATATATTATTCACTGCTTGATATCATCCAGGCTTTCAGACTGCTGGTAGTGCAGTTGCACCTAATGCCATTTTTGAGGTGGTGTTAAATGCAGCCATGCTATCAGTAGTGATGACACCGCGTGCAACAGCATCCCACGAGGAAGATCTCATTGGCCAATATTCCAACGCTCCACCCCCAATCCCACCCCGATCCTGTCCCATCATGCTAACAGCAGCTAACATGGGATTTTCACCACACTGGCTGCTCTTAGCATGCAGTAGCTGTTACTATGGCATCATTAGCATGTGATCAAACCCCGGAATGTGCAAGATAAAATGTTTCTGTTCATTTTTGGACATTTTTAATTTTGTTTCAATCTTTTTCATGCCTTAAAACATTTTGAAAGTCAAACAACATAACACAAAACTTTGAGTCCACAACAATTTTGTGTCAGATCTTACTTGCACTATTTACTAGCCCAGATACAGCTAGATATATTAATGGTCCATTTTATAAATAATCAACATTCTCCAGCCAAATAATCTGCAATATGGAAAGTTTCACTCCCACAAGTGGCACCTTATACTGACACAACGTCACGTTTCGAACCATTACAATGTAGTAGGTTTTGCTTCAGGTATAACAGCAATAAGCATTATATTTAGCTTAGGACTCCATGGAGTCATAAGTGGAAGTTGAAGCTCTTACTCCAGTATTGGAATGCTTGAATCTGCAACATGTGGAAGAAATGAAATCTCCATAAGCTAAACGGTTCAGAGGAAGGTGATCAAAATGATTTGGAACCTGCATCAGAAGATTTATGAGAAGAGAAGATCTAAATATATACACTCTGAAGGAAAGGAGGGACAGAGGAGATATGATTCAGACCTTTAAATACTTAAAGAGTATCAATGGAAAAACAAACCTCTTCCAAAGACGGGGAAGCTGTATAACTAGAGGGCATAACATGAAGCTGCAAGGGGGTAAACTGAAAGGCAATGTCAAGAAATACTTTTTCACTGAAAGGGTGGTGGATGCTTGGAATGCCCTCCCGATGGAAGTGGTGGGGGGCAAACACAGTGACAGAACTCAAAATGGCATGGGACAAACATAGTGGATCTCTTTATAGCAACAAGATAAAATCAAAATTAGCATAAGTATCTCTTATATCTGAACAAATAGGGGTGACTTACACAGAGCAGTGGGTACACCCCTAAACAAAGGCATGGGGAGAGGCGACCTGCACGTAACGGCAAGTGCACCTACTGTTGCCACTTTGTTGAGCAGACTAGATGGACCATACTTGTCTTTATCTGCCATCATATAATATGTTACTACATAAGTATAATGCAGAGCCTACTACATTGTAATGGTTCGAAATGTGATGTTGTCTCGGTATAATGTGCCACTAGTGGGAGTGAAACTTTCTATAATGCAGATTATTTGGCTGGAAAATGCTCACTTTTGATAATTTATAAAACTAAAATGGACCATTAATATATCTAGCTGTATCTGGGCTAATATTTAGTGCAAATAAGGTCCGACAAAAAATTGTTGTTTACTCAAAGTTTTGAGTTGTGTTTTCTGACTTTTGAGCATGTTTTAATCCCATGACATGATCCTATTTACATGTCTGAGTTTTAAAACATTTTTAAGCATGAAAATCGACTTTGCGTGTGTTAATTCATACGTTAACCAATATTAAATTGATCCCATGTCCATTTTTGAAGTGCCTATATGGACTGAATGCATAACAAATGTGCATCCTTAACATGCAAGGTTATTCCCTTCAATATTCAAAGACTGAAACTGTTTATTGTGTGACGATGAGAGTGGTGTTGAACAGATGGAAACAGAGGAAAATAAGGAATATGCCTTTAAGACAAGAGACAGGCAAGGTTTCCACAGGGTTCAAGCTTCAGATAAACTAAAGAAACACATACTAGCTGAAGCTGAGCCATGCCCAAGTCCTAACCTAGGTGCAGGTTTGAGCTCTAATCACAGGCACATGTGCAGAGAGCAGGGAGTGGTGGCAGGAAAACAGCTTTTTAAGCCGGCCTCTGTGAGAGCAGAAGGAGGAGAAGGAGAAAGAGCAGCTGAGAGTCCAGCAGCTGTGAAGCCAGAAGGTTCAGGAGCAGTGAAGCCTGGTTCAAGGAAGCCAAGAGAAGGCAGACGTGGAAAGCTTTACTCCACATGGGAAAAAGGTTTTAGCAACCAAAGAAGCAGTTCTAAGGTGAAAGGTACACCTGCTTCAGAGTCCAGCAGATGGATAGCTGGGGATGTTGCTAATGAGCTGAGCCAGACTGCAGAGCAGAGTGTGCAAAACCCGGTTCCAGGAACCCAAGCTGAGAGAAGGTGGGTGCAAGCAGTTATAAACAGAGATAACCAGAACCCAGCCTCGAGCAGAGAGATAGACCTGAATACAATTAAAGTATTAAAGAAACTGTTCCAAGACAGAAAAGCCTACTCTCCAGGTACAACCAGTTCTTATCCAGGAGAGCAGCTTTTAGAGGAACTCCAGAAGTTTCTACAAAACAGTAAGTTTGAACGTGTTGTTGAAAACCCAGGGGAAGATAAGCAATGTATGGTGCAAGAGGACATGCAGATAGATCCTTGCGAGGAAGATTCTGGGTGTAATGAAGCACCGATGGATTGTTCTCTATGTAGGAGGGAAGTTTAATTATTGCTAAGAAAAGGACTGAGACAGGAAATCTTTGAAGAGCAATATTGTACTTAGCTAGAAGAAAGCTAAGACCTTCTGTTAAACTAAAGAACATTCACTGAACCCTGAGTTTATTAACTAAAGTTACATTGGATATAAATGGAATGAATTTACCTGGTTTGAATGACAAGAGGTAGCTGTGAATTAACAAGTTGAAGAATTGGCTGGGAACAGCTGTGATGTGAAAAAGTGTTTTCAGTTCTGAGGTTCCCGATGCAATTTTGTTCCTGTTATCTTTGGAGAATAATCCTATTTTGATGCGAAAGGGGAACCCAAAATAAATTTTCTTGTTTTGCCTGAACAAACCCGAGTGGTCATACTACTTTGTCTTTAAGTAAGAACTACAACTCCCAGAATTCCCTGGTGGAGAAAATCAGTGACTCTTTATTTAAGAACAAATAAGGCAGCCCTTTTTGCCCTAAGCCTCTGGCCTAGGCAAGGGGGTACGACAATTGGTATCCCAGTATTCTGTTCAGGGAAGGGGTGCTTTCTTTAATCATCTTTCCAATAAATTAGGCGCAATATTTCTATGTTGTTTCCTTTCCTCTTACATGCAAAAAAAAAGTATTTTGGGACGGTAAGTGGGAGGAAGTTTGCTTAGATTAGCATGTTTTTCTTTTATTTGTTTCTATTTTTTTGTCACCACATAGCAGTTATTTTAATAGATAACTACCATCTGGGATTGAAAAGCAAATGTTTCTTTTTTCTCTTCAGGGTTCTGTCTGTTTAGGCTATAAAGCAAATTCAAAGTTGTGTTCTCATTGCCATTACAGATAAAATCACTTTTATTAGCATATTTTTAAAGCAGCAGTACTACCCAGTGAAACAAAAACAAAAATTATGCAGTGGCTAAGACAACAAAGGAAACCTCTTTTTTTATTATTTGGCTTTTTAATTAGCTCCTGTGGGGATAATATTGATTATCATTTGAAGATCTTCTTATTTAGTCATTCTCTATCATTGCATGAAATCAGAATCCTAGTCAGACATTACATCGATACACACATAAATGAAGAATGACCTTAGGAAAAGAAAAGTTTATAAACTGGTGTTTTAATTTTAATAATCTTTTACTCCAACAAGAAAGGGGTATAGGTATAGACATAGCAAGAAAAAAGGGATCAGTGCAAAAGAAGAAAAGCCAAAGAACCTCGAAAAAGAAATTCTAATAGAATCTAGCTATTCATGCATCTTAAAAATGGCAATGATTTGTTCAATAGGCATGATGTTGCCATTATAACCATCAGTGTGAAAAGCACTGCTTTCCAAAGTGTAATTTTAAGGGATGCCAACTCCCCATTGCAAGGCTTGGAAGTGGACATGACACAGCTGAGTCACCCTCTCTTCTCAGGGGAATGGGGAAGGAGGAAGAGATCAGGAGTAGGGATGAGCTGGAAAATGGGAGGGGTGGAGTGAGGCTTGGTCCAATGAGATAAGGATGAAATGGTCTGACCTGGGTAGTATTGACAGGCTTGAGGCAGTGGAAGATTCGGCGATGTGGAAGTAGGCCGCTAGATCCAACCGCCCACCCCATGGAGGCAAATAGTTGCTTGGGTTCCAAGAGTGGGGGTTAAAAAGGAATTGTGTTGGAGGGGGGAGCTGTTCTGGCAGTGATTTGGAAGCAAATTGACCACTCTTGTGCTAGGTTAATCAATGATGGCTTTAAAAAGGAGAGAGCAGCAGTAGAGGATCTTAGAAACCGGCATCACCACCATGTGGGAAGTAGTTTACCAAAGTCTCCCAAAGTGTTTATAACTGGACTCAGCTGGGCATTACCCAGGCTGAGGTAATAAACTGCAAAGGGTATGTTTACTAACATGCACTATGAGGGTCGAGTGAGGTTAGCAAGCGGTTCCGCTGCCATGCTAAAAAGTAACATGGGGCCTTGCATCAAATCTCTGTGCTACCGTGGTACCACATATCAGGGTTGAAACTGGGTGATATGGGTGCAGCTAGTGTGGGTGTCAGTGACTCGTGCTGCCTGCTCAATGTTGGTAACGCAGGTGCAACTAATGCCGTCTCAATGGATGGTGACAGCTGCACCTGCGGCGGGTTTGCCATGTTAAAGCACAGTGACTGAGGGGGGGGGGGGGGATGGATGTACACACCCCCATGAGGTAATCCCAAAGCCTCACGCTGATAACACGGCCTACACATGTGTTACCAAAGTGGGGCTTAATAAACACGCTCCTAAGTGCAATCTCAGGCAAAGAGATTAGGACGATACTGTCTAGTCTTGAGTCTAGCCAAGTTGTTATCACTACCAAGTTTGTCAAGTGCAATGTTTGATAAGTATTTCAAATGGGAGAGTGAGTGGTGGTTGTGTGTGAATGCTGACATTAGTACTTTAATAGAATGCTTTTAAACAGATTACACAACATATTTGACCATATTATATTTAAAAAACAAAACTCATACACTAATTTTCCTTCAAAATATACACAAAATTACAGCAAAAGAATTGACAGCACAACTAAATTTGATGCGAGATCCTTATGTACTGCCTAAAAAGGACACACCGTTTCTAATTATTTTTAATAGCAGTAGCAGCAGTAATTTGTTAATACATTTGAGCCTAAGAAATAGTGAAATAGAGGCTTATGAGCAGCAAATGATCCATTGCAATAGATAAGAGTCAATAATTTGTAAATAAACTGTAGACTGGAGAGGGACTATTGAGAAGAGCCAAACTCTTGGAAAGGTAATCATAATATGAACCTTTCAACCAAGCAGGATTCTGAGGTAATATATTTTCATGGTATCTGAACCAAGCTCTAGATGAGTACTATTGAACTGATGGTATCTACGTCGTAACACTTGTGGTGGTCTCTAAATAAACTGATAATTGGGTCCTGACATGTTGCAGGAAGTTAAGGCGGCAAAACATGTTTTTTTGTGTTTCCAAGCTATAATACCATATTGATGCCTGGCTGCAGTAATATTCTACTACAATGAGACAGCAGTAAATTACTTTGCCACTTCAGAAGTGAAATGAAAATATTTACACTCATTAAAACACAAGCAGCACCATGGTTTTAGTGTAAATCTGTTAATTTTTTTTGAAAACAGGAATACACAAGGATAACACCATAAATGTATACTTGCACATATAGAACATAGAAACATGATGACAGAAAAAGACCACATGGCCTATCTAGTCTGTCCTTCCATAACAACAACTACAACAGTCCACTTTTTACCTTTAGAGATCCTCTGTGTTGGTCCCATGCTTTTTTGAATTCAGTTACTGTCCTCATCTCTACCACCTCCACTGGGAGACTATTCCACGGATCCACTACTCTTTCCGTAAAGAAATATTTCCGCATATCACTCCTGAATCTATCTCCCTTCACCCTCATCCCATGTCCCCTCGTAGCAGAACTTGCTTTCAATTGAAAGAGGCTCTCTCCCTGAACATTTATGCCACGGAGGTATTTAAACATCTCAGTCATATCACCTCTATCCTGCCTTTCCTCTAAGGTGTAAATATTAAGATCCTTAAGTCTGTCCTCATATGCTTTATAATGAAGCCCACTAATCATTTTAGTAGCCACCCTCTGCACCGACTCCATCCTGTTCACATACTTTTGAAGGTGCGGTCTCCAGAATTGCACACTATACTCCAAATGAGGTCGCACCAAAGACTTATACAGAGGCATTATCACCTCCTTTTTTCTGCTAGCCATTCCTCTCCATACCATCATGTACAACCCTACAAATTGTTCAGCAAAAACTTAGGGCAAGGTGATATACCCAGTTATTTACAGAAATCTACAACATACAAACAAATGAATTGTCATATGTTTGTCCTAAGTTGAAGAAGAATGCTTTGGGTTGTTCTAACTTGATGAATTACCAGCCTATTTTTATATTGCCCTTTACTGGCAAACTGTTAAAACAAGTTGTCAACTATAATTTGTTAACTCTCTGGAGATGTATCAGCTTTCTGAACCCAGGGCAATGTGCTTTTAGACAGGGATATAACTTTGAGACCTTGCTTACTTTGTTTTTTTTATGATGTGCCTTGATAGGCCACAATCTGTCTTTGTTCTGGTTTTCATTGATTTGTCTTCTGCTTTTGATTCTCTTGTACCAGAAATTTTACTGGCAAGGTTGGTAGGGTTTGGTGTAGGAGGTGTTGTACTACTATGGTTTAGCTCTCATCTGTTTAATAGATACCAAAAGTTACTTTTCTGTAATTTTCATCAAGAAGATAGCATTTGGTATGGCCATGGTTATTCTCCTCTCTCTGTGGTGCTGTCTGTTTGTGAAGGATGTCATCTTTTCTTTTTTTATGAGTTTTCTAAGCCATTTACAGTTTGTAGGGAGTTCCTCAGGGGTCGACTCTTTCATCTACCCTATTTAATATTTATCTGACCCCGTATACACTCTCTTAAGCCATGTATACACTAGGTGCAATGCAACACACAATACAACCTAGCCTGCAACGTTTGCCTAGTTTGGACGTGTTCACGAATGGTCTGCGTGCATCCTGCATACACACTGCATGCATTCGTTTCATGCTCGTTTGAGTCCAAACTTTGTTGTTTTTTGCCGTGAACACAAAGGGACACGCAGTGCCAGTTTAGACATTGTTGTGGCATTCCTTTCAACTAATACATGCTCATGAACATGGACAACTGGACGGAAGAAAGTGCCTTGCACCTGATAGAGATTTTTAAATATCATACAGTGTTGTGGGATTCGAAGGACATAAATTACTACAAAAAGAATCTGAAGGAAGATACATGAAGGGAAATAACCACTGTACTTGGGCAAACAGAAGATAGAGGTCAAAACAAAATGCTAAGTTTACTCTCATCCTACCGAAAAGAGAGGGCAAAGGCGAATAAGTCCATGGGGACAGAAATGTAAATAAAGTGATTTTATTCAAAAGCTTTTCAAACAGAACAATTAGGATCACATCCCAGGTTTTAATAACAATTTTAACTCTTTAAAGGTGCATCAGAAGTTTACTCTAGCCGATCGTTTGCATATGAAGTGCTCCATTTCTTGGGAGATAGGGATAAGCCCAGACAGCTCAAACATACGGTGAGTGATAATATAATTAAGAATATTCATGTTGCCATGATATAATTCCTTCTTTTACACAAAAATCAGCTAGCTCATCTCTTATTTTACGAAAAAAGGCAGGAGATCTTCTAGGTGTATTTTTCTCAGAGGCAACATGGAAGCCATGTTTTGATTACTGACCCAGGAACCTTCCATTAAAATTCTGTCTTGCTCATAGTCCAGCGGTCCTTTTGGAATATAAATGCTGCATGAATAAATTCTAAAATAATTATGTAAATGAATAATAGTCATCACAACTGTTTCTGCTGTCTCAGGTTCCAAAAGAATTGTTTTTTGTAAAACTCTAAATACTGCACTTAATATGCCAAAATCATTCTCCACCACTTTGCATGCTCTACTTAATCTATAATTAAATATTATTTTAGTAGATCCATGTTCATGATCTCCTGGGTATGGTTTCATGACATTTTCACTAAGCGCGGATGCACTATCCGCAGCAAAGAAAAAGGGCAATTTTATATGTCATCCTGGAAGTTCCTCCAGAAGAGGCAATCCCAAGCTGACATCTTGGATCATGTTGTGTAGTTTAGTGTCTTTAAAAACACCACCATTTGAAATTTTTCCTTGACATCCTTCATCTGCAGATAAGAAGTTGTAATCTCCATCAACTATTGCAAATAACACAATGCTAAGTTGTGCTTTGGAATTGTAAAACTCAGTACCAGTATTCATTGGTGCCTTAATACAATGTTTCCCATCCATAGCCCCAACACAGTGAGGAAGGTGTCAGATGTCCTCAAATATTTTGTTTATTTGCATCCAGGTCATGGGAGTAGTAGGAAACTGGAAAAGCAAAAAATAAGTCATTTTTAGCATACATTTCTTTATTAATTTGATTATTCATTTTCAGGAAGAAGGTGAAGAAAATAACGAAGAACAAAGCGAAGGAGAAAATGAGGAACAAGACAATGAAGGCAGCGCAGATCAGTTAGATTCAGCTGAGTTTGTAGCACCGAAAACTCCAGAACCAAAAAAAGAGATGAGTGTATTGATAAAGGATGCTCTGGGGGGTTTAAAAACATCAGCAAATAAGTTAGAGACCTCTTCCTCTGTTGATAAAGAGATAAAATCATTCTTTGCTTTTGTGGCGACCAAAATGAATTTGTATTCACCACAAGCTAGGAGAAGTGTTCAGCATGCTATATTTGACATCACAGTAAAAGCAGACAGCAGTTTTTATTACTTCCATCAACAGAACTATCGGTTCAATCAACAATGACTAGGACATATAATGCAAGTGCCAAACCCAAGCCCATGTCCACAAATGCAACCACTACAGAATTCTTCTCAGTCTACTCATGTATTGTCATATATGCTACCCTCAGAACTCCCTCCACAACAGTCCCCTTGCACTCCATCTCCACACAATTCCCCTTGCACTCCATCTCCACGTCATTCCACATACACCCCATCTCCACACAATTCCTCTTGCACTCCATCTCCACACAATTCCTCTTGCACTCCATCTCCACACAATTCCTCTTGCACTCCATCTCCACGTCATTCCACATACACCCCATCTCCACACAATTCCTCTTGCACTCCGTCTCCACGTCATTCCACATACACCCCATCTCCTCAAGCATCAGAATTTTCTGATGATTTGTCTGATTACACAGGTACACTACCAAAAAACTGCCTCCAGTTTTGCAACTGATTCCTATAGATTTTGGGGTGCTGAATCCAGGAAAAATAGCCAAAATGTTCCATCACGTCACGTTTTCTTGCAAAATTAGATTTCTTACCCATATAAGGAATGTTCACATAATTTCTTTTTAGCCGACTGCAGTTTATTTTCTTGGCCCAAAATAGAGGTTGTAATGGTTAACTATCTAGAAACACTCCCTCATGATATTTTAGAGTGTTTTGTATTCATTTTATACATTAACAGGACAATTGGGAGGCGGGGGGCTAAATCCAGTACTCGCGCTGGCGCATGTTCTTTCCTGTTCGCCTCGCCTCGTTCGCTCGCTCAAACACGGTGGTTGCGACATGAACGTTCCTGTCAAATTTCAGTTTCTTGCAAGTTCATTATTACCTTTTGTTTGCTCAGTCGTAATCCAGCTTTATTCCGAAGTGGTTCACTACAGTTGTAGTTTGCAGTGCTGTGTATTTGTGATGGCTCACAGAGCCAGAGGTTGCGTCAACTCTCCGGACAGTTTTTGTTTTATTTGTGGGGAATATACCGTGAAAAAGCGGCAGAGGAACATTTCTGCATTTATTAGAAAAGTATATTTCGCCTATTTGGGTTTGAAGTTAGGCGATCAAGACAAACCGTGGGCTCCTCACAAAGTGTGCAAGACATGTGAGGAAGATCTACGCTTATGGATGAAAGGTAAAAAACAAGCATTTCGTTTCGGAATACCTATGATGTGGCGTGAACAAAGAGACCACAGCAGTGACTGCTATTTTTGCTCTTGCATTGTGAAGGGATACAACTTAAAAAATAAGAACGTAATAAGTTACCCCAACCTTCCCTCAGCAATTAGGCCTATGCCTCATAGCAACCACCAAAATATTTGGATCATATTTGTGTGGACGGTTCTGATCATGATGAGACTCATCAGATGGCTTTTCCCGATGAGTCCAGTACTTCCGAGTTTGAAACTGAACCAGATCCGAAACCTGAACTTTTCTCTCAAGCTGAATTGAATGATTTAGTCCGGGATTTAGGACTCCCAAAAGATGCTGCCCAACTGCTAGGTTCTCGGCTTAAACAGAAAAATCTATTGTCACCAGGAACAACTTTTTATTGGTACCGCAACCGCGAGACACAATTTTTGAAGTATTTCAGCAAAGAGGAAGATTTGGTATTTTGCAACGATATATACGGAGTGATGGAAAAGTTTAAACTCAAGTATGATCCTGCTGAATGGCGGCTGTTCATAGATTCGTCAAAAGACAGCATAAAAGGTGTTCTTCTTCATAATGGCAACACATTCGCTTCAGTTCCTATTGCTCACTCTGTTATTCTCCAAGAAAAATACGAGAATTTGGCCCTGATTCTTCAGAAGATTCGTTATGATGAGCATAAGTGGATGATTTGTGGAGACTTTAAAATTTTATCCATGCTATTAGGGCAGCAATCCAGTTTCACCAAATATCCCTGCTTCCTTTGCTTGTGGGATAGCCGGGCCCGCGACCTACACTGGGGGAAAAAAGACTGGCCAATTTGGGAGTATTTGAGACCCGGTGAGAAAAATGTTCTTCATGAGAGCTTGGTACCTCGTGATAAAATTCTATTACCACCTCTCCACATTAAGTTGGGTCTCATTAAGCAATTCATCAAGTCCCTTCCAAAAGATGGTGAGTGCTTTCGGTACCTTTGCTCAAAGTTCCCCCGACTTTCTGAAGCAAAGCTAAAGGAAGGAGTGTTTGTTGGCCCTGATATAAGGAAACTCATTTCAGATGGAGCATTCGCTGAAACGATGTCTGAGAAGGAAAAAGAAGCCTGGGATTCCTTCAAGGATGTTGTTCTCAAATTCTTGGGGAACAGGCGGGATGAGAACTATAAGGATACTGTTGCCAGGATGCTCAATGCCTTCAAAGAACAAGGCTGTAACATGAGCCTGAAAGTCCATTTCTTGCACTCCCATGTGAACTACTTTCCCGAAAACTTGGGGGCGTACAGTGAAGAACAAGGTGAAAGGTTTCACCAGGACATCAAGGACGCAGAGAGAAGGTACCAAGGAAGATGGAACACCACTATGATGGCTGATTTCTGCTGGTTGCTGCTGTGGGAAACCCCAGATGAAAAATACGCCAAGCAGCGCACCAAGAGAAGCATTCGGGGGAAGAAGAAACGGGCCCACCAGGAGATTGATTGACCCAAGAATGACTTTAAAATCTAAACTGTGTTTACAAATTATCGTGTTTTTACTAAACTTTGAAATAAAAATTTGCTAGTTATTACCACAGTGTCGGATCTCATTTATTAGAATTTTATTTTCACACCATCGGGTGTTTGTCTTCATGTATTGCAATGGTGCGGTTTGCATTTTCTATTCTTACATACATAACTGTACAACATTTTTTGCACATTGCTTTGCTTTGTGTCTAACCTAGCTCTTATATGCTCAATGTTTGTGCACATGTATGTGGCTGTTTTAAGTGCAGACAATTTTGCTACCATCACAGTGTGTTTTGTTGACATTACTCTATTCTTATGTGCTGCCTTGTTACAATTTTCTTTATTCTTATTTGAATAACTACTAAACAATTAGTATAAAGAATTCATCCAAGAAACTTTTATCTCGATCGCACTCAATCTGATACGTTCACCTCAAACTGCTAAACCAATGTAGCAAGAAATCTGTACGTGATGGAGCAAATTGGTTACCAGATTTGGATTCAGCGCACCAAAAAACGTAAAAATCAATCGAAACATTAGAGGCAGTTTAAAAAAATTTTTTTTAGTGTACCTGTGTTATGTATGAGGTTTGATAAATGATGCCGAGAAATAGTTATGATTCAGCTAAATTGAGATAAGAAATTAAGGAAATATTTGTATACTTACTTTAACTATTCCTTTTAATTCCTCTATAACTGCTGCAGAAATCTCTGGAATTATTCTTCCAATAGACTTTTTGGATATTCTAAATAGATACTGAAGGCTTGTGTATGAGTCATCAGTGGCTAGGAACAGTAGAGTTAACAGCTAACTCTGTCTTGAATTGAAATGGGTGTTAGAAAACCTGTTTCCTTTTTGACAATCCTATGTCCTACCATATTTAATAGGTTTTCAAAGTCTGTAGGTGACATACGGGTGAAGTTGAAGTAACTCTGAGCCAGATCTTTTTTTAAATAAATTGGTGTGCCACCAACGTTGAGGCTTTCTCTTTTCTTAATGAGATGTGCTATAATTATTATAGCACCACTAGCAAGGACTAAACTCCCGATTTCTTCTTGAGAAGACATGCTCATATCAACAGCAACAGCACACTTGCGAACAAAAGTGGATCACACTGTGTGCAACTTGTCTCAGCGAATGCACACTTAGCACGCACTCTGCATCCCAAGTAACAACAGTTTTGTTGCATATTGCATTGCATGTTCTGATTGCCCAGTGTATACGCACCCTTAGGACAACTGCATAGCATGTATAAAATGTCTGCAGATGATATCAGTTATTTGTTCCTTTTTCTGTGAATGATGACATGTAAATATTTCTGTTATTTTGATTAGTTTTCAGCTAAAGGACTCAGTATCAATTATAAAAAGATTGAGGCCATGGTTGTGATGAACATATTATCTCTTTTGCTTAATAGCCAAAATGTTTCTGTATGTAAAGAGGTGCATTATCTACTGTAAGTATAATTTTGGACTTGACTCTAGGCCCTCTCATTTTTGCTTCACTGGTATGTGCCTAGTTGCATTCTGTGTTCAAGCCAACTAGGACTTCTATATGTCCCTTCTGATTCCCTGGCTTGCAAAGCCAGTACTCAAACATGTTTGGGTTTTTTTCAATTATTGGTCTATCTAGTTGAAACACAATGCCTTTGACTATTCTCCATCAATTTGATAAGCTGACTTTTTGCAAACTATTGAAAATTGGTATGATGATTGATCATTTCCTTTTATGGTTGAGTTGTGTCTATTTTTGTTATTTTTATATTTATATGTTAATGCTTTGTATACTGCAACTCACCTAGCAATTGTGTAATAGGCAGAAGATAAAATGTAACAAATGAAATGAAAAATGAAATAGTTTCAGACCAAAGTCCAGCATCCTGTTTCCAACTATCTAAAACTATTTGGGCTCACGTGTTATGTACTTTCATCTCATATATTCCTATTAAATATTATTTACTTTAAATTATAGTTTAAGACAATATACAGTTTTGGTCAACATTATTGGCATTCTTGCATTTTCGGTATGTTGTGTATAATATCTTGATAAATAATTGGAAATATTCCAATTGTATGTCATCATAATATTTTAATAGCACGTTCAAAGGTATACAATAACAAAAAATGTCTGTGCAAATTAGACATAGTAATTTCTGAGAAAAAAAAAATATGACCTGGAGACGATTAATGGCACCATTCACAAACCTTGGCAGTGATGACAGCCTCCAAATGTTTCTTGTAGCCATCTATAAGTTTCTTACATCTGTCTGCTGGTAGTTTCTCCCACTCTTGGAATTTGTTCCAGCTCATAAATGTTTCCAGGATTCCTTTTATCAATGGCAGATTTCAGCTCTTTCCAAAGGTTCTCGATTGGATTGAGATCAGGACTCGTTGCTGGCCAGTTTAAAGCAGTCCATTTGTTCCTTTTTAACCATTCTTTTGTTCTTTTGGATGTATGTTTTGGATCATTGTCATGCTAGAGAACACAGGACCTTGGACCCAGACCTAGCTTTCTGACACTAGGTAGAACATTTCGCTCCAAAATACCTTGGTAGTCCTCTGACTTCATGATTCCTTTAATATGTTTCAGGCTTCCAGTTCCTGAGGCACCAAAACAGCCCCATAACATTATGGAATCTCCATCATATTTAAATGCAGAAACAGTGCTTTTCCTTATAAGCTTCATTTCTTCATCTGTAAATGCATCACTGGTTTGCATTGCCAAAGAGCTCACGTCTGGTTTCATCTGCTCACAGAACATTTTTCCAGAAGGACTGTGGTTTCTCAAGGTGGGTTTGGGCAAAAATCAGGTGTGCCTTTTTATGTCTGTCTGAGCCATGGGGGCCCTCCATGACCTTCATCCATGAAGTAGGCAACAAAGGAGCTGGTACACACACTGGTGGTCAAGCAGGACTTTATTAAACCCCAATACGTTTTGGCCATCTAGGCCTTCTTCAGGGGGAGACAAGCTTCCAAAAATATTAAAAACAAAAGGTAAAAGTATAAATATAAAAGTACATAAATAAATAAACATGTCTCATATTTATTAAAATTATATACAACAACCAATGCAGATAAGCATAAGAATTGGTATGTATATATATGCATAAATAAATAAATAAAACATATCATGCATTCCTTAAAATATCAACACAGTGTATAAGTATATGATAAGAAATATATAAATATAATGCTTAAGAGGCTGACGGACAGATTTTTTAAATTATTTATTTATGCAATTTTTTAATTTTACACAAGAAAAAATTACTTGTTACAGAAAAGAATACAATCCAAGAAAAAAAGGTACAAAAAAAACCTAGGGAAAAACTCCCCTATCTTAATAATGAGTTTATACCATACAAAGATTCACTAGCCCACAAATAAAGTGAAAAGCAAGACACAATTCGCAAGCAAAAATAACAGGAAATAAAACACAAAGCTGGTGAAGAATTAATTACTAACAGACCTTAGTCCCCCCCCCCAACCCAAAGGGAGGAACCATGAAAAACCCAGCAGCTAGTATGAAGGCACATCCCTACTAGCAACAAACCGAGTTAAGTGTATTGGCTCAAAAAAGGTATAACTAACACCCTGATACTTAATTAAACATCTGCATGGATAGCGTAGAAAGAACAATCCTCCCAGCTGCAGAATCCGAGGCCTCAGTAAAAGAAACTGCTGCCGGTGCTTCTGAGTGGCTTTAGAGACATTATGAAACATCCTAATTGTCCCCCCCCATAAAGGGCTCATTCCTAGCCTTAAAGTAAAGTCTCAAAAGTAAATCACAAACAGGTTCCAATGCCACAGTAAGAAGCAAGGTAGCCCTCGGGATGAAACCCGGATCTGTGGTTTCCAAAAACCCAGTTAAGTCCAAAGAGTCCAATGGCGGAGAATGTGCATGGTGAAGAAGCTCCATGGACCTTGCGCTTGGCAGTTGGCAGATAAAAGATCCTAGTCAAAGGGGGAACAGACTCCACAGGGAGTTTCAACACAGATGTAGCATATGTATTAAATAAATCTTTTGGCGACACAGCAGGAACCCAAGGAAAATTCAACAAGCGCAGATTCCGCTTATGGACAGAATTCTCTAACATCTCAATCTTTCCATGGATAGTGAGTAAATCCTTAGAAACAGTACCTGACAAGGTTGCTGCGCCCTCCACTTTAACCTCCAACTGGGCAACCTTAGATGACATACCGGCCACCTTCTGCTTCTGCTGATCAGCCGACTGTATCATTAAGGCTAGTGCACTCTGGAGGGCTCCAAATTGAGAAGAAAAAGAGTGCTCCAAAGCCCGAAGCCCCTTCCAAAGGGAGTCCAAAGTTACTGCTGCTGGGCGAAGTAGAACAGACTTCACAGGGTTGGGAATCCTCAAATCAGTAGAAGCAGATGAAAGTACCTCCGAGCCAGCTACAACATCCAAAAATGTACCAACTCCAATCACAGCTGGGCTCTTCACTGAACTGGCAGGCTGCACGATCGATGAGAAAGCTGCTGCGGAGATGCTTAATGCTGGAGAACTCATTGGCACACCGGCGCTGGACTCCCCGATGTCACGGGGCTCCTTCTCCACAGCACCCGCGGCAAGCACTGCTGGCTGAATCGAAGGAGTCTGCGCTTCCAGGCTGAGCATAACCTGAAGCTCAGAGGGGCGCGGCAAGCCTCCTTCCGCTTCTGACACCCCTAGCGAGCCAAGCACCGGAATCTCTACCGCACCAGTGGGCCTCAAGAAAGTGTCTAGAGGTCCCTTAACCGCCGCAGCAGAAACCGCCGGCAAAGTCCAGCTTTTGGCCTTCCGTTTACGTAGCATTTTGAAAAAAAAAACAGGAAATGAGACTAGACGCGGCGGCTAACACATGTTGGCCATCTTGCTTTTCCAGGCTGATGGACAGATATTATATGACACAAAGGAACCATCCATATTTGGTACAAACACAAAGTTCCATTAAAAAAAAACATATAAAGCTCATTCATGAATAAATAAAACCAGCATCAGTGCTGGAATGAGATGAGGAGGACCCAGAGCAGGGAAGAGACGACTATAACTATACTATTTCATTCAAAAGAAATTTTCATTTAAAGAATGGAGAGAGAAAAAAAAAAAAAAGAAGCCGCCGGCCATTTGTAAGACATCCAATATGGGGGAGGAGAATGGAACAGTAAATACCTGTCTTGTGATCGTTTATAAGCTACTGAGGACCAAGCATCCAAATCAAAACAGCACAATTCCTGTCAACTGAAGAGGAGCAAAATATAAAATAACACTTAAAAGATAGCATTTCCCACATGGTTGTATTGTAAATTGTAAAACTGGAGCCTTGCCTGACAAGTTGCGACTCGCTGTAGTGTGAATCAAGGAAACGCATGTTCAGCCCACCAGGTTTTTAAAACGCTGGGCTCAGTTTGCGCCAAACAAAAAGGTCAGGGGTCAGCAGCAAAAGCACAAAAAGGTTATAAAAGCATTATATACTTAGCATTAAAATAATTATGCTATCCTTGACTGCTGTAGTGAGGAATTTTTTATATAGAGATCATTTAAGACCCACATCAGATATTTGTCACTACTGCCATTCAGTATTAATGTATTCAGTATTAATCCATTTAAAAGCCACGATGCTGGCTGCTGCCCCAAAAAGTTAATTCCCCACAGCCCGAACTCCGATCCTGCCTCCTAAGGCCAGGATCAGGCTGTGGGGGATTACCTTTGTCCCCCCCCCCAGCCCCTTCCATGCCCCGGATTGAAAAAACCTAACCTCCCCGGCCAATTCGCCAGCCCTGGACGTACAGGGCTGACATTGGAATCAGACCTGTACGTCCAGGGACGATGACCGCCCACTGCCTGCCCACTCTCTGGCCCCGGGCCACCTCTTCCCTGCCCCAAATAACTTCCTCGCACAACCGGTGGGGAAGTTATTCGGGGGCCTGCAGCTGCAAAAACAGCAGGGATGGACGTCCTGTTGGGACATCCATCCCCGCTATTCCTGGTTCAGAATAATCCCCTTAGCCTCTGGCCTGGCTGAGGAACAAGAACATATCATCCGCAAAAAGATTGATTTTGTACATCTCTCCCCATTCTCTATACTAGCCCATTCCCGAGTCTGTTGCAAGGATTCTAATGTGAGAATGAATAGGGGCACTCCTGCCTTGTGTCTCTGCGCAATGAGAAAGCTTCAGGGAGCTCTCCATTGATCAGGATCTATGCCATGGGTGCCTGGTACAGTATTTTAACCCATTCCAAAAGGCACCCCAAATCCTGAACTTCTTCTCGGCGTCCAGACTTATAATGAGTTTGTCCCCCTCTTTTCTCCTCCCCTGGTAGAGCACCGCTATGGCCTAGAGAAAGTTTGTGGATGTGAAGCGGCCCAGGACAAAGTCCACCTGGTCTGGATGCACCAGCCTAGAAATAACCCTCCCCAGCCAGCAGGCTAGAATGGCAGTGAATAATTTGACATCTTGGTTCATTAGGGAGATTGGTCTATAAGAGCCCACCTTGGTTACATCTCTTCCCGACTTTGGCAGTACCACCACCGTTGCCTGGTTCTGGTGGGGTTCCAGATCCCCTGCCCCATGCACTACCTCATTGTAAGCCAAGAAGGGCAATACCAGGTCCACATCCAAGAATTTATAAAATTCTGGGCCCACTCCATCTGGCCCTAGGGCCTTCACTAACTTTAGTGCCTTCACTGCCTGCTGTACCTCAGCTGAGGTGAATGGGGTGTTCAAAGCCTCCAGAGACTCCTCTTCTAACTGGGGAAGGTGGAGGTCTCTAAAAAAATTCCTCACGCTTGCCATCGTTGTGCAGACCCGTGTCGTACAGCTCATGGTAGTACTGCAGGAATTGGTGTCGAGTATCCCTCTCGCCCATAAGCAGGGTCTTCCCCCCATTCCCTGTATAAGAGTTATAGAGTCTTCTTTTTCCTAGGTCTCACTAAATGAGCCAAGAGGTGTCCCCCTTTATTCCCTCACCTGTAAAGCTGGTATTTGTACAGCTTTAATATCCTGTTCTGTCCGTTGGGCTAGTAGAGATTCTAAAGCCTTCCTAGTGGCCTGCCACTTTGCTTTATCATCCTATAAATCGTGTGGATATGGTGCTGCCACTGTTCATGTAACTGCTTTGACAAGCACGGGATTTCCCCATCCACCCTCTTACAGGTGCATGCTGTGTATTCAATAACCACCCCATGCCCGGTGGCTTTCGCAGCAGCCCATAAAGTGCAGGCATCTACCACTGTGCCTGCGTTGTCCTTCCAGTATAAATTCCACCCTGCTTTACATGTTGGCGGAATGCAGTGTCTTTATACAGAGTGGGATTCATGTGCCAGCTCCTCACTGTCTGCCCTCCATGTGCCTCTTCTGCCTGTAGCTCCAGCCACCCTTGGGCGTGTGATTGAATAGTTCAATGCACCCAATAGATGACTTCCCCAGCCCTGAGAATAGCCCTTCTGATATTAAGAGGCAGTCGAGGCACGAATAGCTGTCATGTGGATTTGAAAAGAATGTAAAGTCAACCCCTTGGAGGTGCAGCGTTCACCAGCCCCAAATCTGCAATCAAAAAGTTCACTCCCCTCCTCGACGCCTGGCCCTGGCCCGCTCATGGGGGCCTACAGTCCACTGTAGGATCCCCGGGACATTGAAGTCACTGCTCACTACCCACTGATAGTTTCCAAATGCAACCATCTTGGCCAACAGAGCAGTGAAAAAGCTATGTTGATATATATTTGGGGCAAATAGATTACAGAAGGCAATCCTGCAACCCCCATAGTTCCCCTCCCAGTAGGTGGTACCTCCCCTCAGTGTCTGTCACACTCTTGTGTGCCATGAAAGGGACTCGTTTGTGTATCAACATGGCTACACTCTCTGCCTCCCACTGTAGGAGGTAGAGTCCATGACTCCCACCCAGCCCATTAGCAGCTTATAGTTCTCGATCGCCATGAGGTGTGTTTTCTGTAAGAATGCCACATCTGCCCCTTCCCTCGTTAAAAAGGTCAGTAATTTGGTTCTCTTGATAGGGGAGTGGATGCCATCTACATTGAAGGTGCAGATTTTAAACCTTTCCAATTCCTAACTGGGTCTTGATGTTAGCTCTCTTCAGGTGCCCAAACCAAAATATGAGTGCCTGTGCTTCCAACAGAACACGGTACTCCCCTCTCGTGCCCTCACTAGTGGCCCCATTGCCTGAATGTGTGTGTTGATTCCTCCCCTCCTTCCCTTCCTCCCCTCCCCTCTTCCCCTAGTCATCTCCACCCCATCTCCTTCCCCACTCCCCCCTGGTAATCCCCCGGCTACCCTAGTAGCCACCATTTCTTAATAGAGGTCAGGTCCCATTCTCTTTCCTTCTTGCCAAGGCTATTCCTCCCACGGAGTGTGACCTCCTCCCACCCAATCCCCTGTCCAGGCACACCCGATACACACCTCACTCATCTCACTCACCTCGCATGTGGCCACCTTTTCCATCCATCCAACTACCCCTCCACCAAAAAACAGTCTATATCTTGTCTTGTCTTATCTTATCTTGGGTGGGCTATGATGCAGCCTCCACAGTCCTGCTACCAAACAGTGTCTGGGCAGCATTCAGGTCCACTACTGTGCTAAGTAGGCTGCCTTCTTCCACGGCTCAGCTTTCACTGTGGCTTAGCTTTCCAAACAGTTGTCACCGATCCTTCTCCAGAGTGTTCAAACAGTCAACCATAAACAGGATATACCTCCAAAACCATCGCCAACAGGGTGTCAACTGTGAAGTGTCCATTTAGGCATTTTGTCTCTCCTCAAGATCCATGAAGTTGCTCTACAAAGGCCTTTAATGCCTGTTCTGTCTGCAGATGTGCGGTTGTCATAAGTCACTCGTACCCAGGTTGGAAACTGCTGTGCAAATTTGATTCCCCTATGCGCCAGTTCCGAGCAATAAGGAGTCATGGACCAGTGGCTATCCGCCATTCAGGCAGAAAAGTCATTGAAGAAAAGTGGTTGCCTCTTATAATCCAGGTTGCGCTTGTTTTGGTATAAGCCCATCAGGCGCTGTTTTTTTTTTTTTGCGTTCCTCAGGCCGGAGGGCCGGGGGTTCAATTCCCACCTGGGGACAGCAATCTCAGGTTGGAGGGACTGGGGTTTCTAGTCCTATAGGCATTCCTTGTGGCCTTGGGAAAGCCACTTAACCCTATGTTGCCTCAGGTACACATAGATTGTGAGCCCTTTAGGAACAAGGGAATGTATCCAGTACCTGTTTGTAGTGATTACTTAATGTAAACCGCTTTGATTGAAGGATAAGGTGGTATATAAAACTGGTTAAATAAATAAATAAATAAGTTGAGCACTTGGCTATGACGGACCTTGGTCGGCCTCCCTCCTCCCTGCAGGGGCCTAGGTGGCACACACTCTCTAACACCATGCGCTCACCTGAAAGTGCCAGACCCAGCTGTTTTGGCAGCCATTGCTCTACAATGTCCTACAGCTAGGCTTCTTTGATGGGTTCTGCCAGGCCTACCAGACAGATGTCATTGCGACAATTCTGGTTTTCCTGGTCGAGTTTGTCTACCTGGACCTGGTTACTCTGTTGCTCCAGGTGTACCTTGAACCCGCTAATTAGGGTTAGCTGGCTCTCCAAAGTACCCCAGTGTTGTCAATGGATGTTTGCAGGTGGTTTAACTGCTTATCCAGGACCACCATCAAGTTCTTTGTGAGTTCCCGCACTGCCTCCTCGGGGAACATAAGCATTTGTGCTCTGTGCACATCCACCATTTTGCTGTCGCCCTCTCATTCTCGGTGAGTTTGGGCCACTTTCAGAGGCATCGCAGATGTGCAGTTGGATCAGGCTCAACTATTATGTTCTGCCACAATGCAGGGTCTCCTGGAGGGGTGATGAGCCACAACTCTGGTGTCCAGAAGGCAGTTTATAAAGCTGTTTTGTAAGTTAGGAGACGGAGCTTGACCCGAAGGCATCCATTCAAGCTGCCTTCATCACGTGACCCCAAGGCTCTATAGATTTCATTTAGGACCGCTGCAATAATGGGCTCCATACCGTGCAGAATCCAAAAACACAATTGCCGGGGCTGTAAGGAGTGAACATGTCTGATAGTTGTTTGAAGACAATTTTCTCTACCATCTTGGATAAGTATGGTAAATTAGAAATAGAATGATAATTCTGGGGATCTTGAAGGTTACCCTGATGATTTTTTCCAGATGTCAGGCACTACCCCCATTGAAGGACCCTGGTTTATGATTTCCTGAATATTAGGAAGTAACCCAAAGGAAGGTTCACCAAACCATGAGGAGGGGATAGAATCCAACAGTGTTGTGGTTTTATGAGAGAAGTGCAACATTTGGGAAAGGTCAGGCAGTGTTACAGTTGTAAAACTGGACCAAGTGTGTATAAGAATGTGAGGATCTGTATCAGTCTGATCAGGAGGCAAGGGGGGGGGGGGAGAGAAGGGAGAGTCTGCTTAAGTTGTATCTTATCACAAGAAGCCTGCTAGCTCCTCCGTGGAGGGGCAAGACCAAGACTGGTCTTGCTGAACCTGGTGTTGGGTGAATAGCTGAGATACGACTTTGAAAACTGATTTCACGGAGAAGGAAGAATTTTTAATAATGTTTGAGAAATGGTCTCTCTTTGCTGCCAGAGCCTGAGCTCAATAATATGTGTGGCAGTTTCTAAAGTAATTCAGAGCTATGGAAGATCTGATCTTCCGCCATGCTTTCTCGACTGCCCGAGTGTGCCATTCAAGAAGGGGCAGACCACCATGAAACCATGGGTGGGATCCCCGCGAAGGACGGTAATGGGTCTTGAGAGGGGCAGCTTTATCGAGGGTCTTGGATAGCGTATACTGCCAGCTAGTAGCCTGATCATTTATTGATAGTGAAGCAAAATCTTCAGAAAAGAAGGTGTCAGCCGCTGAGAAGGCTGCCAACATGTCCCATGTGAGGTTTCGGAAAGAGGAGGTGCCCTAGTGAGAGTGTACTGGCGAGGCAGACTGATATGGTATGGGACGCATGAGATTAAAAATAAGCATGAGATGATCTGTCCATAGTAAAGGAACTGAATTTAAATTAGCTGGAAGCATCCTGGCAACGTGGTGGGTAAGGATGTGATCTAAGGTATGATTGGCTCTCTGCACAGGCGAATGAACATATTGGTGAATATCGTGATCTGTTATGAAAGTATAAAATTATTTATCACAAGGCCGCGCAGGATTATCTTGTCAATATTAAAATCTCCTAGGATCAAAAGATCTGGAAAGTGATCAGAAGACTGAGAATAAGTTGCTGTACCTCTTCCCAGGTAGATTGTTAGAGCGAAGTTGGGCAGTAGAGGAGCAGAAAGTAAGTAGAAGGTGAAGGCGTGAACTTAAGGAGAAGAGGTTCAGAGATGGTGGACTGTGAAATATGGAGCTCAGAAACTAATAGAGAAGACATAAATAACCACAACTCTGCCGCCCTTATGAGAGGCTCTGGGGCGGAAATGGCGAGATAACCTGGGGACAGGAACTGGAACAGATAGGCCTCTTCTCCTTCAGGAAGCCAAGTCTCTGTGAAGCAATGAGCCTGTGAGCCTAGTGGTTAGAGCACTGGCTTGAGAACCAAGAGACCAGCGTTCAATTCCCACTAGCACTCCTTGTGGCCTTAGGCAAGTCACTTAACCCTCCATTGCCTCAGAAAAATCCAAGTTATCAATGTTCCTGTTTAATGTACATGACCAAGTTTAAGTTACAATGTAAACTGCTTTGACTAAAATGATAAAGCGGTATAAAAAAAAAGAACTAATAAAAAATAAATGAATGTTTAGAGTATATAAAGTTATTAAATCAGAGATAAGAGCAGTTTTAGTTTTACCAGATCTGCAATTGAGTGAGGCCATATGAATAGGGCTTGAAAGGTTTACTGAAGGGGGAGAACTAACTGAACGACACGGTTGCAGTTGGATGGGACAATAAATCAGGTTTTCTAATTGCTGAGATCTGAGAGGAGGAGTGAATAGGTGAGGAATTGGTAGCAACATAGACCATCAAATGAGAATGGCCGCCATAGGGCCAGAGGAGAAATGTTACCAGAGGAGAGAGTGTACTATACCAGAGGTGAAAAATTAGCATTTTACCAAGGTACGTCCCAGGAGTCACCCCAAGGTCTTTCGCAGAGGATGCTTAGCCAAAGGTAAGCGAACAGGGCTTCCACATTCAGCCTGCCCCCACATGAGATTGTGCTCGGGGGAGAATGAGAAGCCACAGGGTCTGAATTTTCACGCTAGAAGGATCAGGCCTGTTGCAAAAAGAAGAATTCCAGGGAGGACAATCCAGAGTCTGGAAGCTCTCCTGTTGGACATGATTTCCCAATGTGAGGTGGCATAGCTGTCACAGACCCCCTAGAGGACAATGAGTGGCTCACAGCATGGTCACCGGAATCTCCAGCCGGCTGAATATCCTTAACCATAGCGCTATCCGTCACTTCCTGCCCTGAGGCAGGCAAGGCTGGACTAACTATATCCCCCAAAGCAAAATCTTCACCTTACTACTAAACACAATTAGTGCTCTATACCTATGTCCACAGGGAGAAAAAGGATCTCAGAACCAATGAGCATTTCAGATCCAGGTTTAGGTAGGTATGGAGCACCAATTGTATTTAGTTGTAGGATGAAGTTTTTGCTTTAGATGATTCTCCGTTCTTTATCCTGACATTGAGACTTGCATTTTTAACTATATCTCCCAGCTGAGAAGGGGAGAAGCAGGCCCACCAGGGATGACTAAGAAGCTGTGATGCAGAAAAAGCAGAATCCAGAATCTGGGGATGAGGCATCTTGCTTGCCACAGGTCAAACAATGTTTCCTAGAAGAAGATGGAGAGTTAAGGCAAGTATCCAAACAGCATGCACTAAGTCTGCATCAGGCCACAAGCATGTGTTAACTATATTTTTACATTACATGTGTTGCAAGCGCTAGAGAAGGAGCGCACACTGGAGCCGCTTGGGTGGAACGCACATTAGGACAAGGTGACCCCTAAGTGCACAATAGGAGAAAACATTACTAACATATGCAGAAAACAGCAGGAAACCCCCACACTGCACCAATGGTCACCAGTGGTCCACCCCAAATTGCATCCCAAGAAGATGGAATCAGGAGACCCCAACAAGGACAATGACGAGGGCAAGCCTTTGTACTCACCCCAAGAGCCCCAAGCAGAGAATCCATGCTGGGTTCAGCTCTACTACCCTGAAACTCTTTCACTGGCTGGCTTTGCAACACTGCATTTAAGATGGCGGATAGGCAGATCCCTCTAAGAGCCTTCTATGATCTTTAGGAGAAAGCAGGGGGGGGGGGCAGAGTATGAGGGAGGGGGCACTGAGTTTGTGTGCGGTCACTGCACTCTTCTAGATCCTTCCAATTTGTGGCTGCTGAACAGGCCCTTATCATGATAAGACCATAGAGCTGAACCAATTTTCCCTCCTCCTATGGCTACCAAAAAGACTACAGTCTAATGGAGCCTCCCACGTCACGCTCAAGTGAGAGTCACCTTTCTGTACTCAGGTAGCCATTCACGAACATGTAATCAATCCCTTTTCCTCTCAATCCTCAGATTTTCTACAGAGAGGAGAAAATCCATCTACCATCTGCTGGAGACAAGAAAATATTTCAAGGACCTCTGGTGGCTGAGGTGAATAGAGGCATAGGCAAACCTGGGCTTTTCATTGATTCTTTGTTTCCACCAATCTGCTGGTAGGGGAACACAATCCACTTGTCTAGACTGGTCTAGCAGGACAATATGGAACATGCATTTCCCCAGGTACCTGTGCGGCAACATGACTCTATTTTCAAATTTGCAGACTGGGACGTGAAGGGAGAGAGATCCATGGTTGCATTCTATGATAGGGCAGCATACATTTCTATGTCCTTTATTCCGTGGATGCACATATACATCATGTTCAAGTTTCTAAAATGCAGAGAGTTCCTGCATGTGGCTAGCACTGCTAGCCAATAACTCTCTGCATCCCCATTTTTGCTATTATGCAGCAGACACGTGTATATTTCAGGATGGAGACAGGCCAATTTTACAAGGCACCTACACATGATCACCTGCTTAGTTGCCCCTCCAGCTACATATCGGACATTTTAATTTGAATGCCCTGATTTGCAGCCAGAAGTCCTTTCTATTGTGTGTTTATATTATCTGGCTCACCTTTTCCTATCTAAACTTGTAGGTCAGAAGGTTATTTAACATCTACCTAGCTAAATATATATGCAGGCTTCTACAATATGTGCACTATTAACCAGAATAAAAAATATTCCCAGGGATGTGTTTAGCTTGATGGACAAAAACAATGCATATGTATGAGATTTCCCAAAGGTTGTCTGCTATTTTATCTTCCCCTCTTCTGCCTGCACAGTTAGCAGGTGCAAAGTATGCAGACACTTTAGATGCACATAATTTAAGCCAGCTAATTTTCAAAGCAATTATCCATACCATGATCTGCAAAATTCTTGAACTGCTTACATCATTAAGCATCTGGAAATATGTGTTACAAAGCATCTCTTCATTCTCAAAATCATAACTGACTTGTCAACTTGTTATTTCTCCCGTCTGCCACAGTGCCACTCATTTTCAGATAACTTGCAACACTGCTTTTTGCCATCTTGCTCCTATATTATGGAACTCTCTTCCATTTTACTTAAGAATTGAGAACTCATTCAAACGTTTCAAGAAGGAACTTATAACCCTCTTTTTTGATGAAGCCTACAACGAACATACTCAAATGACTGACATGATGTCATCTGTCATAATGTCACATGGCAGCTGGGAACGACTGCCTGGAGCAAATTCTCTTTTTTTTTCTTCCTTCTTTCTCTTTTCTTTTCTCACATTATTGTTTTCTTCTTTCTCCTTTCTATTGATAATTTTGTTTTGGTTGTTTTTAATCACTCGTATTTATTTTATGCATTCTGTATACAATTTTTATAAACTAATAAACAGCATAGCATGATGTACACACTGTGCTTTCCTCAGCCTCTATTACAGAGATGCACAAGTGCAATCCTGGAGAGCCACAAATAGGGCAGGCTTTCAGGATCTCCCTAATGAATATGGATGCAAAAGATCTGCATATAATGTGTGTAGTATGAATGCAGATCTCTCTCATATATATTCATCAGAGATATCCTGAAAACCTGGCTTGTTAATTTCCCTTGAGGACAGAACTTGTACACCCCTGCCCTACTGAATGCCACTCATTAATGAAAACAAAGATTTAAACAATTCCAAACTAGTCACCTTTATCTATAGATAGAAACAAGAAGTGAGAAATTTTCAAAAAACAGACTTAATGCAAAGTGTGTGGGTATGAGCTGTAATGGAATATATGAGCTGTAATGGGATATCCTTGTGACCTTGGGCAAGTCACTTTACCCTCCATTGCCTCGGAAGAAAAGGCTGGCAATCTACATTGCCAAGAAAACCCAGAGGTAGCTGGTCGCCAAGAGTCAACACTGACTTGATGGCACTGAAAAAAAAATGGGATATACAGACATCCTATACCGTTTAAGCTCAATGTGACTGCATTGTTAATGTAATGAAGAAAGATTAACTCGGAAAAGCTTGTCATAGTTATATTAAGGAGGTCATTCCTGAATGTGGGTTGCAAGGCGTCCAGGGCCGATTCCCCCTCCGGCTCTCCCTGTTCCTCCTGTGCATCAGGGGAGAGAAGGTGGGCAGGAACAGGGCAGAGCAGAGATGGACCAGCTTGGCAGCATGTAGAGGGCTGATTCAGTCCGCAGCCCTGTACATGCTTCCGGGCCCATGGGGACATGCTGTTTATACCACCTCAGAGCTAGTATAAGCAACACTTTATTTATTTATTTGGAATGTTTTTATATGCCACCACTTCCAGAGATTAGGGGTGCTTTACAATGAAACAAGCATAATACATCAAACAAAATTGATATAGTGAACTATTTACAAAAAAAAAAACAGTTTGATGTAATAATTACACAGGTACACTACCAAAAAACTGCCTCCAGTTTTGCAACTGATTCCTATAGATTTTGGGGTGCTGAATCCAGGAAAAATAGCCAAAATGTTCCATCACGTCACGTTTTCTTGCAAAATTAGATTTCTTACCCATATAAGGAATGTTCACATAATTTCTTTTTAGCCGACTGCAGTTTATTTTCTTGGCTCAAAATAGAGGTTGTAATGGTTAACTAACTAGAAACACTCCCTCATGATATTTTAGAGTGTTTTGTATTCATTTTATACATTAACAGGACAATTGGGAGGCGGGGGGCTAAATCCAGTACTCGCGCTGGCGCATGTTCTTTCCTGTTCGCCTCGCCTCGTTCGCTCGCTCACTCAAACACGGTGGTTGCGACATGAACGTTCCTGTCAAATTTCAGTTTCTTGCAAGTTCATTATTACCTTTTGTTTGCTCAGTCGTAATCCAGCTTTATTCCGAAGTGGTTCACTACAGTTGTAGTTTGCAGTGCTGTGTATTTGTGATGGCTCACAGAGCCAGAGGTTGCGTCAACTCTCCGGACAGTTTTTGTTTTATTTGTGGGGAATATACCGTGAAAAAGCGGCAGAGGAACATTTCTGCATTTATTAAAAAAGTATATTTCGCCTATTTCGGTTTGAAGTTAGGCGATCAAGACAAACCGTGGGCTCCTCACAAAGTGTGCAAGACATGTGAGGAATATCTACGCTTATGGATGAAAGGTAAAAAACAAGCATTTCGTTTCGGAATACCTATGATGTGGCGTGAACAAAGAGACCACAGCAGTGACTGCTATTTTTGCTCTTGCATTGTGAAGGGATACAACTTAAAAAATAAGAACGTAATAAGTTACCCCAACCTTCCCTCAGCAATTAGGCCTATGCCTCATAGCAACGAAGTACCTGTGCCTGAACCACCAAAATCTTTGGATCATATTTGTGTGGACGGTTCTGATCATGATGAGACTCATCAGATGGCTTTTCCCGATGAGTCCAGTACTTCCGAGTTTGAAACTGAACCAGATCCGAAACCTGAACTTTTCTCTCAAGCTGAATTGAATGATTTAGTCCGGGATTTAGGACTCCCAAAAGATGCTGCCCAACTGCTAGGTTCTCGGCTTAAACAGAAAAATCTATTGTCACCAGGAACAACTTTTTATTGGTACCGCAACCGCGAGACACAATTTTTGAAGTATTTCAGCAAAGAGGAAGATTTGGTATTTTGCAACGATATATACGGAGTGATGGAAAAGTTTAAACTCAAGTATGATCCTGCTGAATGGCGGCTGTTTATTGATTTGTCAAAAGACAGCATAAAAGGTGTTCTTCTTCATAATGGCAACACATTCGCTTCAGTTCCTATTGCTCACTCTGTTATTCTCCAAGAAAAATACGAGAATTTGGCCCTGATTCTTCAGAAGATTCGTTATGATGAGCATAAGTGGATGATTTGTGGAGACTTTAAAATTCTATCCATGCTATTAGGGCAGCAATCCGGTTTCACCAAATATCCCTGCTTCCTTTGCTTGTGGGATAGCCGGGCCCGCAACCTACAATGGGGGAAAAAAGACTGGCCAATTCGGGAGTATTTGAGACCCGGTGAGAAAAATGTTCTTCATGAGAGCTTGGTACCTCGTGATAAAATTCTATTACCACCTCTCCACATTAAGTTGGGTCTCATTAAGCAATTCATCAAGTCCCTTCCAAAAGATGGTGAGTGCTTTCGGTACCTTTGCTCAAAGTTCCCCCGACTTTCTGAAGCAAAGCTAAAGGAAGGAGTGTTTGTTGGCCCTGATATAAGGAAACTCATTTCAGATGGAGCATTCGCTGAAACGATGTCTGAGAAGGAAAAAGAAGCCTGGGATTCCTTCAAGGATGTTGTTCTCAAATTCTTGGGGAACAGGCGGGATGAGAACTATAAGGATATCGTTGCCAGGATGCTCAATGCCTTCAAAGAACAAGGCTGTAACATGAGCCTGAAAGTCCATTTCTTGCACTCCCATGTGAACTACTTTCCCGAAAACATGGGGGCGTACAGTGAAGAACAAGGTGAAAGGTTTCACCAGGACATCAAGGACGCAGAGAGAAGGTACCAAGGAAGATGGAACACCACTAAGATGGCTGATTTCTGCTGGTTGCTGCTGCGGGAAACCCCAGATGAAAAATACGCCAAGCAGCGCACCAAGAGAAGCATTCGGGGGAAGAAGAAACGGGCCCACCAGGAGATTGATTGACCCAAGAATGACTTTAAAATCTAAACTGTGTTGACAAATATCGTGTTTTTACTAAACTTTGAAATAAAAATTTGCTAGTTATTACCACAGTGTCGGATCTCATTTATTAGAATTTTATTTTCACACCATCGGGTGTTTGTCTTCATGTATTGCAATGGTGCGGTTTGCGTTTTCTATTCTTACATACATACCTGTACAACATTTTTTGCACATTTCTTTGCTTTGCTTTGTGTCTAACCTCGCTCTTATATGCTCAATGTTTGTGCACATGTATGTGGCTGTTTTAAGTGCAGACAATTTTGCTACCATCACAGTGTGTTTTGTTGACATTACTCTATTCTTATGTGCTGCCTTGTTACAATTTTCTTTATTCTTATTTGAATAACTACTAAACAATTAGTATAAAGAATTCATCCAAGAAACTTTTATCTCGATCGCACTCAATCTGAAACGTTCACCTCAAACTGCTAACCCAATGTAGCAAAAAATCTGTACGTGATGGAGCAAATTGGTTATCAGATTTGGATTCAGCACACCAAAAAACGTAAAAATCAATCGAAACATTAGAGGCAGTTTAAAAAAAATTTTTTTAGTGTACCTGTGTTATTTACAATGAGCTCTTAACATTTGTATGTCATTCTGAGTAGTAATGAGAGATTATGTGGGATTAAGGCTGGTTTGGAGCATGGTAGTGATAAGGGTTTTAGAGGTCATGTTGGTGTGAAGATGATGATTGGAGGTGAGAATAGGGTTGTTGTAATGTTGAACAGAAATGTTTTCAATTCCTTTCTGAATGATTGGAGGTCTTTAGTTTCTCTTAATGTTTCAGGGAGGACATTCCATTGGGTAGGCATAACATATGAGAATGCACTTTTTGACCAATCAGGCCCAGGAAGGCCCCACCGGGGTAAGGGCCAGATATAGGGGAGATCCCCGCCGCCTTATCCAGGCCATTGCAGGCTAGCCGTGGGTCAGGCGGTGGGGAACTGGGGGGCCAGAGCCGCGGATGTCAGAGGCGCCTGCAGTGAGGACGTCCCCGCAGGTGGAGGGGGCACGCTGGGCCAGCCTCGGGCCCGATTCTAGCTACCGTGGGAACATTTTGTTCCCACAGATCAGAATCGGGTCCACACAGCCTTGTCTTCATTAGGGACATCTGGATGGCCCGGACATCCTCCTATGTGAATCAGGCTCCACGTCAGTCAAATGAAAATATAACACTTACAACTTGGCCCTTCTTTCCATATAATATCAAACAATACTGCTATAAACCTCAAAGGAAACCTCTTAACGGTTCATTTTTGTAATCTCTATTGAAATTCTAATTGATGCAGAAGCCACTAGCAATTGCATCTTCCTAATCTGTATTCTGTTCTTATCAGCTATTTTTCATTAAGCATCAGTGTAAGAGTCCACAAACAAAGTTTACTTGGATCAGTGTCTCCCACAAAAAAAAGAATTCCAGTAAATATGGACAAAAATTGTCAAAACGAAATTACCAATACTGAGTAACACTACTAATTCATAATTATATTACTATATAACAAGAATAGTTGTCTCAGAGTCCTCTACTGTGGATCCATTGTTTAATAAATAATATTCCTAGGTTTTTATTAACTAAAAGGTTGTTGAGCTTTGCATCACGATATCATAGATTAATCAGTTCTGGCTTGGTCTGGACTGTTAAAATTCTGTTTTGAAATTACTCTGCTACTTGTTATCCACTTTGATCAAACCTACTCCGGATCTGCATAATAAAGCAGGTGCTGGGAGAAAAGTTAAGGATTCTTCTGGTTTATAGAGCCCCAGAGGTATCTATCAAAAAATATATTTAAGCACAAATGATTGGGGTGGCAACAATGGATTAAATGTCATTTCAACAATCCTTTTGCAGTCTTACAAGCAGGGTTTGAAACTAGGAATGCTAGACCTCAGATCTGAACAGCATGTTGAAGGGAAAATGTATATAGCAGGACATATGCTGCATCTAGTTGTTAGTAAGAATAAGCAAGTAAATGAGTGATGTGATACACTATTTAGTTATGGAATTTTCAGAAAACTGTGCGTGGTTTGACCACTAAGTGCTGTTGTGTCAATGAAGTTGACCACCAAAATTTGCTACCTATGTTTCTGGGACAACTCTGCTGAGCACCTTTGGCTAAAATCTCATGCCCATGCTGACTTCATAATTTCAAATTCTTGCTATCTTCCTTCCAGTCTGCTTTAGTACGCAGCAAGCAGGAGTACTATGTCTATCTGACAAACTCTCTTGCCTCTGACCCTGACCATCTCTTTGCCATGCTCAATGCTCTCCTCAAAGTGCCTATGCCTCAGCCTTCTTCACTTTCTGCCCAGACTTGGGCTATTTCTATGAAAAAGTCATTGAGTTATCCATTGGGTCGCAACCATCTCCTCTTCCCTACTTCATTCTCAATTCCTTCCTTCCTTCATCCCTTGCCACACTTTCATCTTTTCTAAAGTCACTGAGGAGGAAACTGCAGTTCCTCTCCTCTTCCTAACTCACCACCCGCTATTCTGAACCCATTCCCTCATGTCTATTAATCTCTATCTCTCCCTGCAGTCATCCCTTCTATCTGTCATAATCTCAACCTCTCGCTTTCTACTGAAACTGTTCCTGCTGCCTTCAAACATGCTATGGTTACACCGCTCCTCAAAAAAATCATCCTTGGACCCTACCTGCTCTCTTTCACATCCAAATTAATTGAATGTGCGGGTTTGGTTGCACTTATCCTGAGCGGGCATCAAGTAGCAAAATCCAACCTGGGCTCTTTGGCTCCAGTTCTCTAAATTCAATGCAAATAAGGAAACACATACACAGAATTATATCAATAACAATATTACTTAAGCTTCAGTGGAGGAACTTGGGCTTGTAAACTTGAGCAGTTCTCCCATAATCCCTACTCCAGCTAGGCCATAGTACTTCATGGTACAAATTCATCTTATCAACATATGTCATGCTTCTGCCTTACAGATTAAGCTAAACACCACAGCCTTCATTTTGTCCCATGAATAGCAGGGTTGGATTTCCAACCTGTGATTAGCCATCGGACACGATTCAAATCCCAGCTACTCCCCACATGTACACAACATTTATGCAGAGAGTGCTGAACATGGGTGGAAGGGGGCAGAATGGGGTGCGGGGCAAGGCGCCAGGATGTACAGAGGTCATTCAGGTCAGACATCTGTATGTGCCTCACTGGTGAGTTACACGCCCAGCTTATTCCACCATGATGGTGAAATAAGTCCCAGCCACTACGCCGTTCATGGGTTGCAGCCCCCTGTAGTCCAGGCCACCACCACGGGACAGCACTTGTTGCCTGATCCAGGGCTTGGGGGCCCCCACAGAGGGTCAAGGTGGCAGTGTGTTGAGGTCTGCTCCAACACAGGCCATTCAGCAATGCCGGCTGGATGTGCCGGTCCCATGGCCGTGGGACACCACTGCACGGAAACCCAGCTGGTGCATTGTGTGGGCCGGACAGATAGGTTGCTAAACAGCTCCCACAATGGAATCAGGTGCATGCCAGGACATCTAAGTGCCCTATTCCACAACTGCGGAAACGTCCCAACAGCCTGACCGTGCACTGTTTGGAATCAGTTTCTACATGTTTAAGGTCAAACTAGGCACAGACATTGCTCATACATAATCAGGACAAACAAAACAATCCTGTCACCATAAGAATTCTCTCTCATAAAGCAATTTCATATGCAAAATACAACCTTGGCTTCTCTCCTACATATCACTCTCCAGGCTGATAGTGAATTCCAAGCTGCCAGGCTTCAGGCTGACAGCAAAATTCTAAGTCATTCTCCATATTAACCCTTTCAGAGGGCTTAGTACCCCACTTTGATTTCCTCTCAACAATCACCACTATCTTAACTTTTTTTTACTCTCAAGCCATCCTGGATCTACTGCAATCTGGTTATTTTTCTCTATATTCTACAGAAACAGTCCTTGCCAAAGTCTCCAGAGACCTGCTCCTCACCAAATCCAAGGACCTTTACTCAAGTGTCATCCTTCTTGACCTATCTGTTGCTTTTGACATTGTTGATGACCACCTTCTCCTCGATACCCTGTCCTCCGGCTCCATTCTGTCTTAGTTCTCTTCTATTGCAGCTTTTTCAGTAGGTTTTTCTCGGGGCTGTGTCTTGGGACTCCTTCCCTTCACTTTCTCTGGATGTGTTCCTTGATTCCCTGATCTCCTTCCATTGTTTTAAGAACATTGTTTTTCAGTACAATCTCTCCTGAAATCAAAGCCTGAATCTCAGCATTCTTGTTTGATATTGTTGTCTGAATGTCCCACTGCCATCAAAAATTGAATATGGCCAAGACAAAATTTCTCATCTTTTTTTCTTAATTCTACCTCTCCCTCTCCTATTCTCTATTTCTGTGGATAACACCGTTATCCTTACAGTTTTCTTGGCTTGCAACCTTGGGATCATCTTTGACTTTTTTCTCCTTTTCTCTACACATATCCAATATATAGTTAAAGCCTGTAGGTTCTCTCTCTATAACATCAAAGCTAATCCCTTTCTTTCTGAATACACTACCAAGACCCTTATCTACTATCTCACATCACTTCCCATCTAGACTATTGCAATCTGTTCCTTGCTGTTCTCCCTTGAATCATCTCTCTCCCCTTCAATTCCTTCAAACCTCAGCTGCACTGTTAATTTTTCACTAGTGTCACTATTCTCACACAACCCCTCTTCTTAAGTCACTTCATTTGCTCCCTGTTTCCAAATAGAACTCAAACTTCTCCTACTGACCTTCAAGTATATTTCACTCTGTAGCTCCTGATTCTCTGTCCTCTCTTCTCTTTCCTCACAACCCTCCTTAGGAACTTGGCTTATCAGGCAATATGCTCTTATCTGTGCCATTCTTTTCTTCTGTCAACTCTAGACTCTACTCGTTCCTATTCCTATTCAAATCCAGGCTAAAAAGCCATCTCTGAGAATGCATTTGGATCCTGATCTTCTTATTCTCCTGTTTAACACCCATGTGTCATTTAATATTTTCCCTTCAAGAACTTGTTTGTTGTTTTTGTTTATCTTGATTAGATAATAAGCTTTGTGGAGCAGGGACTGTTATGTGATTTGTGTACAGTACCACATATGCCTTGTAGCACTAAACAAATGATACATAGTAGCAAAAGAACATAAATACCATACTGGGTCAGACCAAGGTCCATCAAGTCCAGTATCCTGTTTCCAATAGTGGCAAATCCAGGTCACAAGTACCTGGCAGGTTCCAAAACAAAAAGTACACAGGTTCCACAATGCTTGTCGGGGGTAAGGAGTGGATTTCCAGAGTCGTCTTTAATAATGGTTTATGGACCTTTTCTCCAGGAACTTGTTCAAAGCTTTGTTATACCCAGCTACACTAACAGCTTTTACTACATCCTCCGGTAATGAATTCCAGAGTTTGATTACACATTGGGTGAAAAAATATTTTCTCCAATTAGTCTTAAAGGTGCTACACTGTAACGTCATTGCATGTCCCCTAGTCTTTCTAGTTGAAAGAGTAAACAACCGAGCTATGTTTACCCATTCCATTCCATTCATTAGAGACCTCTATCATATCTCCCCTCAGCCATCACTTTTCTAAGCCAAAGAGCCCTAACCTTTTAAGGCTTTCCTCATAGGGATATCTTTCCATCCCTTTTATCATTTGGTAACTTTTCCCTGTACATTTTCTGATTCCCCTATATCCTTTTTTAGATATGGCAACTGGAATTGCACACAATATTTGTGGTGCAGTTGCACCAGGGAGTGATACAGAGGCATTATAACATCCTCGGTTTTATTCTCCATTTCTTTCCTTATGATTCCTAGCATTCTATCTGCTTTCTTGACTGCTGCTGCACAATGGGCTGATGGTTTCAGTGCACAATATTAATCAACACCTCACATTCCAATCCCAGATCAAGAACCTAACAAACAATATTCAACAAGATACGTTTCCTCCACTCCATAAAACCTTTACTACAACAATCAGATTTTAGAACAATTATGCAAGCATTAATCATGCCACATAGACTACTGTAATAGTCTACTCCACAGTCTGCCAAAAATATCCCTACACCCGCTCAGCTTGGTTCAACATGCAGCTGCACGAATTATCAGCAACTCATGTCGGATAGATCACATTACTCCAATCTTTTATGACTTGCATTGGCCTCCCATACAAAGCCGGATAAAATACAAATTGCCGATGACCATCTTCAAGCTCATCAGGAAAATGGCCCCTCCCGGCCTCTCTCAGCTAATCCTTGTTACGTCTAATTCCTGCCAAAGAAGAGTTCAGTTGGACAATATGCTCAAAACCCCTACAGAATTCTGTAAGACCAAGCAATGCACTATCAATACAGCATTTGAATACAGATCATCAACACTCTGGAATTCTCTTCCAACGAGCCTTCGTAATATTACTGATCTATCCTCATTTCATTCCCATCTCAAAACTCACCTCTTTACTGAACACTTTGGACACAATTTTAACCCATCTTACTCTCAACCACCTGACGCAGACCCAACATAAGTAGCCTCTCTCCTCTTCCACTAAACTGAATTACGATCTAAACCATTAATTGCATATACTGTAGGTTATTTTGTTAGAATCATGTACATTTTTTGATTGAATGTTTCAGCACCTGTTATTTGATTAATTGTTCAATGTATCTGTTGTTTTAGTGTACACCACTCTGATTACAAGATATTGCGGTATAAAAAAACTCACAAATAAATAAACAAATAATCACAATGATGACCAGATCCTTTTCCTGGATGGTGATTCCTAATGTGGAACCTTGCACTGTGTAACTTTAATTTGGGTTGTTGTTCCATAAGTGCATAATTTTGTACTTGTCCATATTAAATTTCATCTGACATTTGGATACCTAGAGGTCGATTCAGGTCCCTGCATGTCTGTCCGCAGTGCCTGGCCAAAACCTGGACGTGCCCGAGATAGACCCGATTCTGCCGCTGTGGGGCCCGGATGTACCCATGATGGCAGAATTGGGGACATACATGTCCGGGCACTCCCTGTATGCCAAAGAGATTGATGAACGGGGAGCTACCTGTCCCCATGCCAAAACACCACTGCTGGGGCGAAGGAGCAGTGGCATTCTAGCACCATGGCAATGAGTTGTCTACATGGCAGCTTGGAATACCATGGCCCACATTGGCCCCAGCAGACCACTCTCTGGTCCCAATGACTCGGACCATGGCTGTAGGGGCACAGCGCTGCCAAAGCCACAGGGTTCCAGGGTGTGCGGTGTGCACATTGAGAGGACCCCTGGACCTATTCCACCAACAAGATGAAATAGCCAGGATGTCCATGTTTGTGCCAGCGTACGTACAGAGTCCTTTCCTGAATAGCCTTTGTATGTCCCGGCACCTGGCCACTCCCTTGCTCCGCCCTCTCCTGCCCACATACGTAGCTCCCCACACAAACGCTGTGTATATGCGGGGAGCGCTGGTGGCAAAATAGGGCTGCGAAGCTGAGCATGGGTTAGACGTCCAGCCCGCATATCTGAAGCTACTATTCGCAGATCGGAATGCCCCCCTTAATATCCCAATTTCTCAAGGTCGTCTTGCAATTTTCCACAATCCTCTTGTTTTTTTTTTTTAACAACTTTACATAATTTTGTGTCATCTGCAAATTTGTTGTTCCCTATATTAAAAAGCAGCAGACCCAGCACAAATCTTCACTATTCACCTTTCTCCATTGAGAAAATTGGTCATTTAGCCATACTCTGTTTTCTCTCCTTTAACCAGTTCCCAATATACAATAGTGCACTGCCTCCTATCCCATTACTTTTTGATTTCCTCCAGAGTCTCTATTGAGGGACCTTGTAAAATGTTTTCTGAAAATCCAGAGATACTATATCAACCGGCTCATTTTTTCTGCCTGTTTATTCACACTTTCAAAAAATATAGATGATTAGTGAGAAGACTTTCCTTGACTAAATCCATGTTGGCTTTGTCCCATTAAACGATGACTCTATGTTCAGTAATTTTGTTCTTTATAATAATTTCTACCATTTTTCCCGGTCCTGATATCAGGCTTACTGGTCTGTAGTTAAGTTGCCAATTCTCCAATCTTCAAGTACTGCAGATGATTTTAATGATAGTTCATAGATTACTAACAGTACTAGGTCTTACATCTCATTTTCAGCACCCTGGTATGTATATTATCCAGTCCAGGTGATTTTGCGACTCTATAGGTTTATGGAGATTTGTTTCAGTTCTTCCAAAATATCACCTTTAACTATCATTTCTGGCTTGAGTAACTTCCCTACATCGTCTTCAGTAAAGACCAAAGCAAAGAATTCATTCAGTTTCTCTGCTATGGCCTTGTCCTCCCTCACTGCCCCATTTACCTCACTCCTCATTTAATGGTCCAACTGACTCTTTCACAGTTTTTATTTTACTACAAATGTACTTGAAAAAAAATGTTATGAGTTTTTCCTTCCATGGCAAGCTTCTTTTCAAATTCTCTTTGCCTGCTCTATCAATGCCTTATATCTAATTTGCTAATACTTATGTTTTCCGTTTTTGTCATTTGCTCCTTTTTCCACTTTCTACAAGATGCTATTTTAGCTATAACAGCCTCTCTGACTTCACCTTTAAATCATTTCAGCAGTTGTTTACCTTTTTTAAAGTGTGGAATACATCTGGTCTGGGCTTCAAAATAGTATTTTTAAACAGTGTCCATGATAATGTAAACCTTTTACCTTTATAGATTTCCTTTTAGTTTTTCTTAATCATTTTCCTCATTTTATCAGTTTCATTTTTGAAAGTTAAAAGTCAGCACTGTGGATTTCCTTGCCATCCTCCCTTTATTAAATCAAATATGATTATGTATGATCACTATTAGCTAGTGGCCTCAACACCATTATCTGTTGCATCAGATCCTGCATTCCATTATGGACTAGGTCTAAATTAGCTTCCCCTCGCATTGGTTCCTGAACCAGCTGCTCCATAAATCAGTCATTTATTTCATCTAGAAAATTTATCTTCCTATCATGTCCTGATGTGACATTCACCTAGTCAATACCAGGGTAATTGAAATCACCCATTATTACTGTGTTGTAATTTTTGTTAGCTTCCTTAATTTCTCCATGTGCTAGGGGGCCATGTAAGACATTACTCCTTGCTTTTACTACTTGTGTTCTTCCTGTAATATGACCCACACTTTCACCAGGCATTGCAATAACAATCTCTCTGGCTTAGGTTATCAAATGCTGTGGTTACATCCTGTGACACTGGGCCCCCATATAGCACATGGATATAATTAATTAATGACATCAACAAGGTCTTATGTATATCTGTCCATCAAAAGCACTCTTTCACTTCACCCTGCACCCAAAACCCTAAAATTCCTGCCAAACCTTGCTTCTTCTCTCCATCTTCACCCCCATTTCCCCCTCAATGAACATAATGCATATAGCTGTACATTCCACCTAGGCTCCACCCAAACTCTGCCTCTGTGCATGCCCACAGTGAAAGTACATGCCATGTAAAAATGTCATGCACTTTTATTTATTTATTTGTGCTTATTTACCGCTTTTCGGGAATCAAAGAGGTTTACAAAGAACTCAAAATTTAGGGTTTACATTGAACAAAGTTTGATATAGAGCATTTAACAATATTAACAATATTAACATAATTAACAATTTAACATATTAGCAAATTTAACACTTTATACAGGGAAGCATTGGAAAGAGGAATGAAGAGGGTTGAAGGAAATAATGTCAGATATAACTATATTCAAGGAATGAAGCACGTTCATATATAAGGGGTGAAATATGAACTTTTGATTACAATGAGATTATTAAATACTGTGATTTGTGACAGTTGGGTTTGTTTGGTATTACGGCTAGCCTTTAATAAAGTTTTTTTATTAAGTAACTGTTTCCCCGAAATGTTCCTTGAATACATATGTTTTTAGTAGTTTGCGGAAAGTGTTTGGGTCCTTAGGGTCTTTTAAGTCTTCAAGCAGTGAATTCCACAAGATTGGTGCCTAGAGAGAGAAGGCTCTCTTTGTTGTGGAGGACTTGCATGTCCTGTGTTCATTGTGTACCACAAGTGAATTTTTGTTTCTATTTCTCCATGGTCTGTTTTCCGGAGTGGTTAGAATAAGCGTCTTCAGGCAATATGGTTTTTCTGTTTGGAGGGTTTTGAAAATTATGTGAATAGCCTTGAATTTTATTCTGCTTTCTACTGGAAGCCAGTGGAGATGTTTTAATATTGAGGTAATATGATTTTTGATTGGGGCGTGTGCAATTACTCTAGCCACTGTATTTTGTGCTAGTTGAAGTCGGCGGATGACTTGTTTTGGGAGCCCTATCAGTAATGCATTGCAGAAATCCAAGTGCGGGAAGATAATTGCTTGGACTGCTGTTCTGAAGTCACTTGTGGAGAGGAGAGGTCTTAAATGTTGTAGCATTTTTAGCTTTGAGTAAATGGACTTGGTTATGTTGCTCACATGTTTGGAGAAACTGAGTTGTTGATCTAGTGTGACTACCAAGTATCTCGCCTCTTTTTTGATTTGGATATTCATATCTTTTAGCTTGATTGATTCTGGAGGAGTGTAGGAGTTATCTTTTGTTATGATTAATATTTCTGGGGTTTTTTATAATTTACTTGAAGGTTGTGGTCCTCCAACCAAGATGTGATGCTGTTGAAGCATTCCTTTATTTTTATGCTAGTCAGTATGTTATAAAAGGTTGATTATGTGCATTAAATGGCCACTTATATGCATAGATGTCTGAACTATTAACATTTACATGTTTACTTGCTGCCAAAATAAAAACATCCTCTTATAAACTTACACCCAGTATAAGACAAGAGTTGTTGTGGTTGTCAGAGCAGGTGAATGTAGCTTCACCTTAGCTGAGAAAAGGATCGGAGTTGTTTTTTTCAAGCAATTATCTTGCAATTTGGGGATTTGGATAGATTCAGGTTAATGGATGTGAGATAATATTGCTAAGGTGGTTCCATGAACATTTTTAGCTTAGAAGGTCACTTTAAAATTTTTAGTCACGATTTGGACATCTGAAGACATGTGCATGGATGTCAAAATCACGGACATGTCTCCAAAGCCATGCTGCAAATGATATTCACAGACTTCTCTGGTGCAGGGACATCCAAGTAGGCATGAGGGTATGGCAGAGGCATGCCCAGGAAGTGCCAATCTACTTACATGTCCCCATTCGTTCTCAGAAACATCGGAGACATTTGCAGGCACCACAATGTTTATACCTCCTCATCAGGATAGTGTTTGATTTTACCTTAAAACATACAGAGAGTGTAGAGAAGATGGAGAATTAAATGACTAGCCTTAGATCCCAACAGCCCACACTGAGATTTGAACCCTGAACTACTCTGCTTTTAAGCCACTACTTTAACCATTTTGCTACTAAACATCTTGATTCTGAAATGCTATCCTGGGGATGTCTATATACAGTTGTGGTCAACATTATTAACCCTTGCAGTTCAACCCCTTAATCTCCAATATCTTCTAAAAAATGTTGCCAGTGAAATGGCTTTGGACTATATATGCACACATATTTGACACATAAAAGGATCAAATAAAACAAGACCAATTAAGAAAGGAAATAGTAGGAGATAGTAAAAAGAAATGGAACATTGTCAGGACATGATTATTTCATGTCCAGTAAAAGCCAGTCATGGAGTGAACATTAATCTATATCAGTGAGTATTACTGATACAGGACATGATTATTTGCACCATTATAAGCAATTCATTACAGTATGAACAGATAGAAACATAGAAATATGATGACAGAAAAAGACCACATGGCCTATCGAGTCTGTCCTTTAATGAACCACATTCCCACTGCAGTAAAATTAGATACACCTGTGCTCAACTGTCAGTACTCAACTTGAATGAACCAATGAATGATGGCTCTAATGTTTAAAATAGCCACATTCATTCCCTGTTCCATTTTCACAATGGTGAAGACAAGAGAGCTGCCTGAGACCATCAGAAAGGCCATTATCACCCAACATCAAACTTCAAAAGGGTGCAAGGCTATCTTCAAATACCTTGAGATTACTGCTCAAGAACCTCCCAGGAAGTGGTGGGAAGAGGAAATTTAATCCAAAAAGTATTTGAAGGTTAGGGCAAACTGTTGGAAAAACACGACATACAACATTCAAAGAGATAAAGGCTGACCCGGAACAATCTGGAGTGGTTGATTTAACCAGCACCATATACCACACACTAAGCAAAAAGGACTTCATGGGCAAAGGCAAAGGAGGACCCCACTGCTCAAAGAGAGACATAAAAAGGCATGACTGATCTTTACCCAAACCCACTATGAGAAATCACAATCCTTCTGGGAAAATATTCTCTGCACAGATAAAACCAAAGGAGCTCTTTGGCAATGCAGACTGGCGATACATTTACAGGCAAATAAATGAAGCTTATAAGGGAAAAAATACCCTTCCTACAGTTAAATATGGTGGAGGTTCCATAATGTTGTGGGGCTGTTTTCTTGTATCAGGAACTGGAAGCCTGGAAAATATTAAAGGAATCATGAAGTCAGAGGACTACCAAAGTATTTTGCAGTGAAATGTGTTACTAGTCTCTCAGAAAGCTAGATCTGGGTCGAAGGTAATAGGTCCTCCAGCAGGACAATGACCCAAAACATACATTCAAAAGTACAGAAGAATGGTTAAAAAGGAACAAATGGACTGTTTTAATCTAGTCAGCAAAGGGTCCTGATCTCAATCCAATTGAGAACTTTTGAAAATAACTGAAATCTACCATTGGTAAAAGGAATCCTGGAAACATTCATGAGATGGAACAAATTGCAGTTGAAGATTGGGAGAAACTACTAGCAGACAGATATACGAAACCTAAAGATGGCTACAAGAAACATTTGGAGGCTGTCATCACTGAAAAGGATTGTGAAACCAATTGAAATATGCCATTATTCCTGATAAAGTATTTGACTGCGATGATCAGAAATTAAACTAGATATTCAGCACTGGAGCCTATCCAGCATCTAGCACTGAATATCCGATTTTGCTGATGACACTTTTTGCTAACCAGTCAGTGGCAATATTCAGCTGCTATGATATGATATGCAAGTTATAATAAAAACTGAAGTGAATTTGAGCATAAACACTTCTCGCTTCATACATTCAATCAATTAATTTTTCTAAAGTACTGAAGCTACTAGAATTTTCACTTAACTTTCAAAGGATGTTTCAGTTCATGGCATATATTATGTTCTTATGTTCTTACTCTCCTCCTCCCCCAACACACAGTTTTTAATTGTAAATGTACAATTCTGTGAGGCAAGAAAACATGTGCAAGGTAATTTTATAAACCTCTTTCACAAGTACTAGAAAACGCCTCCTACAAAATTAGTCATAGTAACATAGCAACATAGTAAGTGACGGCAGATAAAGACAAGTATGGTCCATCTAGTCTGCCCAGTAAGATGGCAGGAGTAGGTGCACCTCTCCCCTTGTCTTTATCTAAGGGTGCACTTGCCACTCTGTGTAGGCCACCCCTCCCCATGTCTTTGTTTAGGGGTGAACCCACTGCTCCATGTAGGATGCCCCTATTTGTTGAGAAATTAGATGGTTCCGTTTATTTAGATTTTATCCTGTTGCTGTAAAGGGATCCACTGTGTCTGTCCCATGCCGTTTTGAATTCCGTTACTGTGTTTGACCCCACCACTTCCATCGGGAGGGCATTCCAAGCATCTACCACCCTTTCAGTGAAAAAGTATTTCCTGACATTGCCTCTCAATTTACCCCCTTGCAGCTTCACGTTATGCTCCCTAGTTCTACAGCTTCCCGTCGCTGGAAGAGGTTAGTTTGTTCATCATTTCTCTTTAAGTATTTAAAGGTCTGAATCATATCTCCCCTATCCCTCCTCTCCAACAAAGTGTACATATTTAGGTCTTCAAGTCTCTTCTCATAAGGCTTCTGACGCAGGCTCCAAATCATTTTGGTTGCCTTCCTCTAAGCAGTTTCAATTCTTTTTATATCCTTTGCAAGATATGGTCTCCAAAACTGAACACAGTATTCCAAGTGAGGCCTCACTAGTGACTTATACAGTGGCATTAGTACCTCTTCCTTTCTGCTGGTAATTCCTCTTCGTATGCAACCCAACATCCTCCTGGCTTTTGCCACCGCCTTGTCGCACTGTTTAGCCACCTTGAGATCTACAGAAATAATCACACCAAGGTCTTTCTCCTGATCCGTGCTCGCCAACCTTTCGCCCCCTATCGCATACAGTTCCCTTGGATTTCTGCTACCTAAATGCATGACACTGCACTTCTTGGCATTAAATCTTAATTGCCAAGCATTAGACCATTCTTCCAGCTTTTGTAGATCTTTCCTCATGTTAACCACTCCCTCAGGGGGAATCCACTCTGTTGCAAATTTTCGTGTCATCTGCAAAGAGACAGATCTTTCCATTCAGTCTTTCAGCAAAATCACTCAGAAATAAATTGAACAGTGCCGAGCCCAGAACCGAACCCTGGGGCACCCCGCTAATCACCTTCCCTTCATCCGAATGAGCACCTTTTACCATCACCTTCTGACGCCTGTCAGTCAACCAATTTCTGATCCAGTTTACCACCTTGGGACCCATCCCCAAACTGCTCAGTTTATTGATAAGCCTCCTGTGAGGGACAGTATCAAAGGCTTTGCTGAAATCCAGGTAGATGACATTCATCGCATGCCCCTGATCTAGTTCTCTGGTCACCCAGTCAAAGAACTCAATCAGATTTGTCTGGCAAGATCGTCCTTCGGTAAAACCATGCTGCCTTGGATCATGCAACCTGTTGGTTTTGAGAAAGTTCACTATTTGCTCTTTCAGGAGCACCTCCATTACGTTTCCCGCCACCGAGGTAAGACTCACCAGCCTGTAGTTTGTCACTTCTTCCCTGTCACCACTTTTGTGTAGAGGTATGACATCAGCCATTCTCCAGTCCTGAGGAACTTCTCCTGTTTCCAAGGATCTGCTGAAGACATCCTTTAACGGCCCTGCAAGAACCTCTCTGAGCTCTTTCAGTATCCTGGGATGTATCCCATCTGGTCCCATGGCCTTGTCCACTTTCAGTTTTGTTCTAACACATCATCTTCTGTGAATGGTGTGGCATCTATTTCATTCCCATTTTTATATTTAGGAGTCACAGGTGGTCCTTCTCCAGGATTTTCTTTAGTAAAGAGAGAGCAGAAATATTTGTTTATCAATTTCGCTTTTTCAATGTTACTTTCCACGAGTCCGTTCCCAGCACTTTTGAGTCCTGCAATCCCACCTTTGATTTTCTTCCTTTCCCGAATATACCTGAAGAAAGTTTTGTCACCACAATTCACATCTTTAGCCATCTTTTCCTCTGCCTTTGATTTTGCTATCCTTATTTCTCGTTTTGTCTCTTTGAGTTTGATCCTGTATTCATTTCTGTGTTCCTCTGTTTGCAAGCTTTTAAATTTTGCGAAAGCTGTGTTTTTTGCCTTTATTTGAGCAGCCACTTCTTTGGAAAACCAAATAGGTTTCCTTCTCCTCTTGTTTTTATTTACTTTTCTTACATATTTATCTGTCGCCCCTTTTATTGCCACCTTTAGTTTAGCACATTGCAATTCCACTTCCCTTATCTCCTTCCACCCTGTCAACTCCTCCATTAGGTATTTGGCCATTTTATTGAAGTCAGTGTTTTTGAAATTTAGGACTTTGAGCTTGCTATGCTTGGACTGCACCTTGGCTTTTATCTTAAATCACACTGTGTGATGATCGTTGTTGCTCACAGGGGCACCCACCCAGACATTCGATACGCTATCACCGTTGGTGAGCACTAAATCCAGCATTGAGCTTTCCCTGGTTGGTTCCATCACCATTTGTCTAAGTAACACATCTTGGAAAGTATCCACAATTTTTTTGCTTCTTTCCATATCTGCAGAAGGAGTAATCCAATCCACATCGGGTAGATTAAAATCACCCAATATGATCGCTTCCCTCTTTGTGGCTATCTTGGCAATATCTATAATCAATTCATTATCTTTCTCTTCAATTTGAGTTGGAGGTCTGTAGACTACAGCAGTATGGATGACAGTGCCATCTCCTCTTTCCAACGCAATCCAGAGTGTGTCTTCTTTTCCCCATGTCCCTTGCATTTCAGTAGCTTTAATATTGCTTTTGACATACAAGGCTACTCCTCCTCATTTTCCATTTTTTCTGTCTCTTCTGAACAGATTATAGCCAGCTATGGCTACATCTCAATCATGTGATTCATTAAACCATGTTTCTGTAATGGCCACAATGTCCAAGTCCATTTCCACCATTAGGGCTTCCAGGTCCGGAACTTTGTTGGCTAAGCTTCGAGCATTTGTGCTCATTGCTTTACAGCATTCAACTGGCTTGCGTGTATTTTGCATTGATTTTGTTCTGCCCACTTCTTCCCACTTGTTTTTATGTGTGGTTTAAAAGTGTGGTTGTTTCTGATGTTATTCTGCCTAAAAGTACACACAGAAACCAGTCTAAAGGCATGATAAAAGTGGAAAGACAGAGTCTTTATTGGACCATTGGCAACCCGACACAGGCCGTGTTTAGTTAACCTTCGTCAGGGGTTTGTCAGGCATAAACTAAAAAATTAAAAACATATAAAACTTAAAATCATAAAAGAACAGATCATTGGTATCACAATCCATAAATAATTAAAATAAAAAAACATATAAGATAATAAATAACGAACAAATCATTAAAAATAAAATGTGTTATGTATAATTAATGCAAAAAACAAACTAAAGTGCTCAAAAAAACTATACATACAACAAATAAAACAAATACCTCTGTAGAAGATCGTTAAAAACCAGAAGGTCTTGTACCTTACTGTTTTAAAAAAACAATGCAACTGTGTATTCTAAAAGAGACATAAATGCAATAGTTAAAAAACAATGAGATTATAAAACAATAAATTGTTAAACATACATTCAATACATATAATAAAAAAAGATAATAAGACAAGAGAGAGCCGGAAACATATGTAAAAACATGATAAGCTAACTATGAAACTACCCTTGTATAAAGGGAACTCAGGTGCAGGAGTGAGTCAGTTAGAGCAAAAAGGGGAAGGTTATCCTTTGCATATCCCTAGAAAAACAGATGTTTTTTGTTTCTTGCGTGGTACCTGCTTTTGTAGTGTTGCATAAAAGTACACGCAGTGCATACTTGTAAAATAGGTGTGCTAAGAACATGAGTTTGGGCAGAATGTAGATGGACTTACTTTATAAAATTTGTGTGTAAATTGCAAGTGCTAACATTTATTCCGAATATCAAGACGCAGTCAATCTAGTTTTAATTTCTGCCGCATATATAGTGGTATCATAGACAGACACATAGAAATCCAGGGGATTATTTTAGAAGCATCCTTGCATCTAAAAAACATTATTTACATATGTAGATAAGCATTTCAGAGCAGGGTTTAATAAACTTGGGAATGCTTACCATGTTTAAAATCCCTAGAGATGGTAAGAGAACTGGATCTAGCTCACTCCTTTTCTCAGAAGTTCAAGGTGACTTACATGCAAGTACAATAGGTATTTTCCTGTCTTCAAAGGGCTTACAATTTAAGTTTGTATCTGAAGCAATTGAGGGTTAAGTGACTTCACCAAGCTCAGAAGGAGCAGTAGTGGGAACTCTGGCTTCCCATCCGCTGCTCTAACCATCAGGCTATTCCTACGTGAGACGTCTAATAGTTACAGCCAGCCTCTCCCACCATATGGCCATCTTAATTACTGCCTCAGTGAGTTCTCTAGCCCTTGCAGGTTCATATGAGAGGAGTTGGCTGGTGGGTTTGTGTGGCTGACCTATCCTGCTGTCCATGGAGAAAGCCCGATACAGCTAAGAAATCTCATTTTCTCCTTAGACAAGTAGGATGAGTCAGCCACACACTGGTGATTCTCCAGAGAAGAGATGTAAGTGGTGCCCTATAGAATTATCAGTGTGTATATGAGGCTACCTCTTGCAGCTCATATGGTGCTGTGGTAGGATGAAGCTGCAAAAAGAATGGATGGGTGACCAAGGAGTGGAGAAAACAAAGGGTGATGAACCAAGGATGCAATCAACAATATAATGGAGCTTTAGTGGGCTCAAAGAAGCCAAGTTCATGCCCAAGAATGAGAATTTATTTATTTAGCTGTATTTATATCCCGCCTTTCACCGGGTCAAAGCGGCGTTACATAGAGGGGTGCGGAAATTAAGTATAGGGCGGGGCCATCACCGAGGTGGCAACATTGATGATTTTGACATAGGACAGACTTTGGACATGGGACAGACTTTAGACATAGACAGGATAGTATAGCCTTGATTCAAAGTCTATGGTGGGCGAGGTCAGTGGTTAGTGCGCTTTTCGGTGGGAGTCGTGATGAAGTATTCCTGGAAAAGGATGGTTTTTAGCTGTTTTCTGAAGGATAGTAGGTCGGTGTTGTTTCTGAGACAGCTTGGTAGGGAATTCCATAAGGATGGAGCATAAAGTTCAAAGGCTTGGTTGCAGGTCCGTTGCAAGCATTTAGTTCTTTAAATGCTTGCAACGGACCTGCAACCGAGAACATTGTTTAAATAGGGAAATGCTAATGTGGTTCAAGTATGTTAACTATTCGTGGCGACAATGTAAACAAGTCGAACCTCAGCAGCAAGGTGACAGCAGAGAGGGAGTGATTTGGGTGGGCCTACAGTTTAGACATGGATTCCTCATTTCACCTAGGAATTCCTTATCTATACCATAATTTATAGATGTCAGCATTTACAGCTGCCCCGAGAAACACATAAGTGCCTGTTGGCAAGGACAACTATAAAAGCTGAGGTCTCCCTTGATGACTTCCTCAGCCTGACTGTCCTTCCCTTGCATATCAATTCTCCCCAATCTCCAATCGCATCTGATCCCGCCAGCTGCTGTCCAATCACTCTACTCCCCACCCCAAACCATGTGATAGTATGCTGCAGCCAAGGTCACCCCGGCACTAAACCTACCACCACTACCATCTGCCTCCCACAGCAACACCAACCCATACTACGAGGACCCTCAAACGCCCAGCCCAGTGGGAGATGGAGCAATGTCCATTTGCTCCTGCTCATTATGTGTGGGTTTCAAAATAGCACCAATGACCTCCTAGCAGTAATCTCCTGGTCTTTGGTGCCATTTTGGACTGCCAGTTCAGGGAGGGGTCATCAGGAGGCCAACCTGTGGTGCTGAACCAGGTGCATATGCAGATAGAGAGCATAATTTTAAGAAACTGCTCCTGGCGCTTATCTGAGGAATGTTTTTATGTTTTTATTCTCCACATGCATCTTACATTTGCTTCTCATGCTAGACATGGAAAGCCATACTCATGTAGTTCTGCGCCTATTGTGCAAGTGACTCTATGTTTGGCATTGTAAGAACATAAGATATGCCATACTGGGTCAGACCAAGGTCCATCAAGCCTAGTATCCTGTTTCCAACAGTGGCCAATCTAGGTCATACATACCTAGCAGTTTCCCCAAAAGACGCAGGTTCCACAATGCTTGTATTGGGTCAAGCATTGATACCCTGGGTCCCTTCTTAATAATGGTTTATGGACCTTTCCTCCAGGAACTTGTATAATACTTTGGGAATTTACAACATCCTGACCTGGATGTGTGAGGTCCGTTCTCCATGTCCTTTGTAAATATACCTTCATGTGTCTGTAAAAAAATAGACAGACAGACTCCACTTACCCACAGGACACCATAAGACCAAGCAAACTACATCCAAAAGAGCTATATCACTCTCGGCGCCAGCCCTCTGGAACTCCTTTCCGGATGAACTAAGAGCCATAAACGACCTCAAAGATTTCCGTAAATCCCTCAAGACACTCATTCACAGAATTCTATGCTCAAATAACCTAGAGAACCTACCTCCACTGACCCGCAAGAAAAAGAATGACGAACCAAACTATACAAGTCTATATATATGTCTCGTCATCCCTCCCCTAATGTTCAATGTAGACCCACAATTGTGTCATCAACCACTTTGATTAAACAATAAAGTGGCATACAAATCTGATTAAATAAATAAATGTACGAATACAGAGAGATGTACAAAAAACATATAGATGGCTACAAGAAACGTTTGGAGACTGTCATCACTGCCAAGGGTTGTTTAACCAAATATTAGTGAAGGGTGCCATTAATCCTGGGTTGGTCATATTTAGTTTTTTCTCTCAGAAATTACTATGTTTAAGTTGCACAGACATCTCTTTTTTTGTTGTATACCTTTGAACATACTATTAAAATATTATGATGACATACAGTTGGAATATTTCCGATGATTTCTCAAGATATTCTATACAACATACCTAAAATGCAAGGGCGCCAATAATGTTGACCACAATGTGGATCACCCCTGCACTAATCTAGTGTTTAGGGCAGCAGCCTAGTGTTAGAAAGACCAGGGTTCAAATCCCACTGGCACTCCTTGTGAGCTAAATACTAATAATAAATAAACCAGATAGTGCTGGTCCAGACTACAGAGATGTTCAGCAGCACTATCCAGACAATGCTGCTTACTACCATGATGACCTAGATTGGCCACTGTTGGAAACAGGATACTGGGCTTGATGGACCTTGGTCTGAACCAGTATGGCATATCTTATGTACTCTGCACAGAGTTATTTTGTCTATGATTATTGCAATACATAATCTAGAAACCCCCTCATGAATTTCCATTAAGGTCTTGAGGGCTGAAAGGACTGGTACAGAAAGTTTTATAAATAAATAGCCCTAGAATTTCATGTACCTTAAAACACTATAACTTCTTGTAAATAGCTGAAGTGTATACAGCTCCTTGCAAGCAGACTTTGCTGAGCAATAAAATCATGGCACTACTTATGTTGTAATGACAATAAATATTTTCATTTCATTTCTGAAATGGTTCAGTAATGTAACACTGTATCACTGTGATAGAGTACTACTGCAACCAAACCTCGGCATGGTGAATAAGATATATTCACACAATGCCTTTACAGAGCAATAAACACTGAAATATAATTATACTGTAATGAACAACTCTGACCATAAAACAGTTCTTTCATTTTTATCTGTCCAATGCTTTCTTTGGGTTTTGTCAAGCTCAATTATGCTGGTTGCATAGTTCCTTTTCAATTGTGATGATCTTAACAACAGAATACTTGATCATGCATGCTCCAATTTATAAAAGAATCATTTAGAACCTCTCTAGAAAATTGAAACCAATAAATCAGCTGCAAAGCATGCGTAGTTCTGTTCCTTTAGAATTCAGTTTCAGGATGATTTGAATACTGATACTGACTGATTTGTATCTCATTTACGTTACGAAGCTCTAGGATGAAAATTTGTTTCAAATAGCTTATTTCAGCATTTATATAGCCAGGGTTTGAAAAATCTACTGATAAGCTCAAGTGGATTTTTCTCTATGGCTGAGGCTGTATCATCTTTAAAGGGTGCCAGAAACGACTACATTTCATACCCTCACTGATGAATGAATGTACACAAAGGGTTACAATAAGCATTTCGCAGGGGGGGGAGGGCAGCACAAAGTAGTTGAGACAACTGAGATGGCTGTTGAGGACGGACAGTAAAGGACTACTAGAAAAGAGCAACATCCGAAGGCAGGAGGCGGAAAGAAGGTTAAAGGAGTGGGGTTGGAGACAGAAATGTAGTGTTTTGTAAGTTTTCACACCCTTAAATATTTTTCAAATTCTGATGCCTAAAAAATGCATTTTAAAATATATTAAAGTAGGATTTTGCTTCATTGCTCTTCTCAACATGCTTTATACATTCAACATGAAAGAAAAATTATAGAAATATTCAAAAAGTAATTAAGGATCAGAAACCTAAAAATCTTGACTGCATGAATCTTCACACTTTTTGCCACATCAAACCCAAATTAGCTTTGTTTCTAAAAATTGCCTTAACAGACCTACGATCTCACATAAAGAAAACTGTTAAAAGCGCTTATTACCGAATGAAAATAATTAGACGCCTCAAGCCTCTTATCTCTTATGAACACTTTCGTACAGTCTGCCAGGCACTTATTACCCCCATTCTGGATTTTTGCAACCCTATCTACAATGGGCTGTCAAAACATGCTCTCAAACCTCTTCAAATGGCACAGAATACAGCAGCCAGAATAATTAACGGTTCCACAAATCATGACCACATTACCCCCATCCTTAAAGATCTCCACTGGCTCCCGATAACCCTTCGCATAAAGTATAAGTTAATCATAAACATCTTCAAAATGAAGCACAACAGTTCTGCAACCAGCCTCCATGCCCTCTTATCCCGTGATACCAGCAACAGACCTAGAAGATTATCCACCTCAAACACCCTCAATACCCCAAGAAACTTCGCTAAATCACGCAAATGTACATCACAACGAGCAATTTCTTTGGCTGCCCCTTTGATTTGGAACTCTCTCCCTCCTGATTTACGTGCAATTGATGTTTTAAGTGACTTTCGTAAGCAATTAAAAACTTTACTTTTCATTGAGCACTATGGATCAACAAATGACTAAGATATCATCTATTGTATATACTTTATAAATAATCCACTATATTGTTAACCCTTGTTATTTTTCCTACATTACCATATGTTGTCATGTCTATACTGTTTATGTTTCCCTTGTTTATACCTTGTATTTCTTGTGACCGCTTTGATTGAAGGAAAAGGCGGTATAAAAAACGTGTTAAATAAATAAATAAATAAGCTGATTTGACCATTCTTGGAAGAAGAATCAAGCAGTTTCTCTTGGATGTTTCATGCTCTGGTTGTACTTGCTATGCAAAGCCCTGACTATGCCACTTATTAGCATATATGGATTACTCCCTATGATAAGAGTTTCCAATATTAACAGGTTATATCTTCTTATCTAGTATTCTTGTTTTTATTTTAACTCCCAGCTTGGTGGATTTCCCCACTTATAACTGTCCACCTTAAAATTCTGCCTGACACTGCTGCTGATATGTGCACTTTAAACATTTGCAATCATGATAAAAGAATATTTTCAACATTGTTACTATTTCTCCCTATCTCTTAACATGATCATCGTCATAAGCAATCTTGACTTACATAATGTGCACTGTAATGTAACAGGAAAGCAGGTAGAGAGTGACTCTACTGGCACAAGGTGCTGTGCAGCACAATATACATGGCGGCAGATGACCTCCCGAGGTATACATGCTGTTGTACGTCAAAGGAACATGACTGTACAATACTAAGTAAGGACATGATAACAGCAGTACAGACCCCCCATAGTGAACTATCCAGTCATTTCCCCTTCACTAATAAAGGGCCGTTGGAATGACAGCAATCAGCAGTGCAAGCACCACACAGACATGCCCAGAGACACCATCATCGCTCCCTACAACTGTGCACATTTGTAGAGACCAATGCTGGTGCACCTGAGCATGGCATACTGCGTTTTGCACTGTTACACGCCCTCCCCATGAAGTCCCCTGATCAGTGACAGGGAAGTGTTTAGACAGGGAAGTGATTGCAGAACTATCCTGCTCACTTCACTGTGAGGAGCGCAACACTCCAGCCGGATGTGTGCTGCACATAACATTGATGGCTGGGCTTACATTCCCACACCAGTATCATTTCCAGGACGTGGGCATTGTTAGGGAGCCCTAGCTGTGCCCTTTTAGCTCACACAGCAACTGCCAGCATAGCCTGATTGAATACCAGTGCTCTACTGCATACATTTGTAGGGGGGGTTATTTCTGCTGCTTTGACTTACATCCTTCCCCCCCCCCCCCGCTTTATGTTCTATAACACTACATGCTGTGGTTCTGTAGACTGCAATAACACCCGTGCACAGCATAGGTTAGTCTTTCATTCACCACTATTGGCTGCACTGGGGTGAAGAGCAGAAATATTTCTAAGTTCTACCTTTATTCAACATTTTTGCAGGTATAGCCTTGATGTCTGCAGGGCTGACTGCGGACGTAAACTAGTGTGACCAGAATGCGCTTAATACATCTCCGTGGCTGGCCATTACCCCATTTCGCCCCTTCCCGCCCACGTTCTCCAATTCCCATGTAAGTGCCATGTACTTGCAGGGTCGCAAAGGTTCAATATACGGTTCTAGAGGTTTCTGCAAGATAAACATCTATCCCGCACATACAGGAGGCTTATTCATGGTTCAGAATGACCCCCATAGTGTCTATACTAATATGATATTAGTAAAGTGCTAAAGGTTTTCCTTGCTTTCTTACCTATACTAGCATCTTCTGGGAGGATTTATTCATACATATATATGACTTCCCATTGTCTGGTCTCAGAACAATTAAGCTATCTTTTAGCTTTCCTCACCAGTAAATAGCCACAAGTCGTAAAAGTTTTGTTAATAACGTATGATTTATCAATGTTTTAAAACTTTCTACCATCTAGCTAGATTAAGCTGTACATGAGAAATTTGACATTCATTAGACTCGCTGTATTATAAGCACATTATACAGTGTAGGAACCATGCTCCACTACTTTTTCGTGCTACTAATATGTATGTCATGGCTGTAGGACAGAGGGTGAAGCAGATAGTTGTGCAGGTGGTGTTCTCTTCAATCCTCCCGGCTGAGGGTAAAGGCCGAGGCAGAGAAGCTCACATCTTGGAGATTAATGCATGGCTGCGTGGATAATGTCATCAAGAGCGTTTTGGTTTCCTGGACCATGGGATTATGTTTCAAGGGCTGCAGAGCAGAGATGACGTCCATCTGTCCAAGAAGATCGATGTGTCTTCAGCAGCAGACTGGCTAACCTACTGAAGAGGCTTTTAAATTAGATTTGTTGGGAATGAATGAAGAAAGCCCCCAGGTAAGCGGTGAAAGCCCCCAGATAAGTGAAACATTATACCTCTGTAGAAATGCGTAAAAAAGGCAACATCTGGAAAGCAGAGTGTATAAATGCCTGTAGCATGGGAAATAAGATCCCAGATGTTGAGGCTTTAATGGAAGAGGCTGACTTGGATTTATTGGCGGTTACAGAGACATGGATCATGGATAACCATGACTGGGATGTAATTATACTGGGCTATACCTTATTCAGTAAGGACAGGGTAGGAAGAAGGGTAGGTGGAGTGGCACTATATATAAAAAATAATATTAAAGCTACAGGATTGCAGGGCTTAAAAGGAAGAGAGGAGGCACTGTGGGTTAAACTAGAAAGAGGGAAAGGGAAATCCATTTGGGTTGGTTATATTCAGATTCCCCTCAGATGGAGTAGAAGTGGACGAAGTTTTACTAGAAGACATTCTCAGTATTGCCATGAAAAGAGAAGTGCCACTGATAGGTGATTTCAAAATGCCAGATGTGGATTGGCGCATCCCTGCTGCAGTGTTAACTAGAAGCAAGGAGATCCTGGATTCTCTACAGGAAGAACTATTCAGGCAACTGGTAATAGAACCCATATATGATGGAGTCATACTGGACCTTAGTGCTTACCAATGGGGAAAGTATTTCTGTTGTTATCATAGGAGATCATTTTGCATCCAGTGATCATCAGGTGGTGTGCTTCAGTATTAGGACTAGGGATGATAAAATCCATTCTAAAGCGAGAGTCTTAGACTTTAGGAAAGTTAACTTTGCCAAGATGGGACAATACCTCAAAGAGTCATTAGCAGAAAGGCAACAGCTGGGGGATGTAGAAAAACAGTGGGCAAAACTGAATGGGGATATTTTAAGAAGTCATTAGCAGGAAGGCAACAGCTGGGGGATGTAGAAAAGCAGTGGGCAGAACTGAATGGGGATATTTTAAGGTCAACAAATCATTTTGTTAGAAAGGTAAATAAATATAAAAGGAGGCTGCTATGGTTCTCAAAGAAGTACCTGAAAAGGTGAAGAAAAAGAGGAAGGCCTTCTTGAAATACAAGACATCACAGAGAGAGGAAGACAGGAGGATGATTCCAAAATCTGCATTAGACACCCAGGAAGAAGCAGATAACATTAGGAGGGATCTAGCTAAGCTTGAGGAATAGTCTATAATTTGGCAGCTGAAATTTAATGCTAGAAAATGCAGGGTCATACACTTGGACTGAAACAATCCAAAGGTTTCGCTCCCATGTTCAATTCCCTGTTCTGTGTAAACTCAATGTTGTTTGTATACATTGCAGTATTCTTGTTCGATGTACACCGCGCTGATTTTAATAGCGCGGTATAGAAGAATTGTTAAATAAAAAATAAATAAATAAATAAATAAGGAGCAGTACAGTGTAGGGGGTGAAGTATTTCTGTAGAGGAAAGAAGAGCAGGACCTGGGCGTAATTGTGTTTGACAATCTTAAAAGTTGCTAAACACATATAGTAACATAGTAAATGATGGCAGATAAAGACCAGCATGGTCCATCCAGTCTGCCCAGCAACCCGGCAAGAGTAGGTGCACTTGTCGCTCTGTGCAGGCCACCTCTCCCCATGTCTTTGTTTAGGGGTGGACCCACCACTCCATGTAGGACACCCCTATTTGTTGAGAAGTTAGATGGTTCAGTTTATTTTGTTTTTATCCTGTTGCTATAAAGGGATTTGCTGTACTTGTCCCATGCTGTTTTGAATTCCGTCACCATGTTTGCCCCCACCACTTCCATCGGGCGAGCATTCCAAGCATCCACCACCCTTTCAGTGAAAAAATATTTCCTGACATTGCCTTTCAATTTTCCACCTTGCAGCTTCATGTTATGCTCTCTAGTTTTGCAGTTTCCCCGTCTTTGAAAGAGGTTTGTTTGCTCATCGTTCCTCTTTAAGTATTTAAAGGTCTGAATCATATCTCCCCTATCCCTCCTCCCCTCCAAAGTGTACACATTTAGGTCTTCAAGTCTCTTCTCCTAAGGTTTCTTATGCAGCCTCCAAATCATTTTGGTCGCCTTCCTCTGAACAGTTTCCAGTCTTTTTACATCTTTTGCAAGATATGGTCTCCAAAACTGAACACAGTATTCCAAGTGAGGCCTCACCAGTGACCTGTACAGTGGCATAAGTACCTCTTCCTTTCTGCTGGTAATCCCTCTTTGTATGCAGCCCAAACATCCTCCTGGCTTTTGCAACCATCTTGTCGCACTGTTTTGCCACCTTGAGATCATCAGAGATAATCACACCAAGGTCTTTCTCCTGAACCATGCACACCAACCTCTCGCCCCCTATTGCGTTCATTTCCCTTGGATTTCTGCTACCTAAGTGCATGACACTGCACTTTTTCGCATTAAATTGTAATTGCCAAGCATTAGACCATTCTTCCAGCTTTTGTAGATCTTTCCTCATGTTATCCACTCCCTCGAGGGAGTCCACTCTGTTGCAAATTTTTGTGTCATCTGCAAAAAGACAGACTTTTCCATTCAGTCCTTCAGCAATATCTTTCACAAATACATTGAACAGTGCTGGGCCCAGGACCGAACCCTGGGGCACCCCGCTAATCACCTTCCTTTCATCCGAGTGACCTCCATGTACCATCACCTTCTGTCGTCTGTTAGTCAACCAATTTCTAATCCAGTTTACCATCTTGGGACCCATCCCCAAGCTACTGAATTTGTTGAAAAGACTCCTATGAGGAACAGCATCAAAGGCTTTGCTGAAATCCAGGTAGATGACATCCATCGCATGCCCCTGATCTAGTTCCTTGGTCACCCAGTCAAAGAACTCAATGAAATTTATTTGGCAAGACCGTCCTTCACTAAAACCATGATGCCTCGGATCTTGCAAACTGTTGGCTTTGAGAAAGTTCACTATTCACTCTTTCAGGAGCGCCTCCATTACTTTTCCCGCCATCGAGGTAAGGCTCACGGGTCTGTAGTTTGACACTTCTTCCCTGTCACTACTTTTGTGTAGAGGTATGACATCAGCCATTCCCCAGTCCTGAGGAACCTCTCCAGTTTCCAAGGATCTGTTGAATACATCCTTTAAAGGCCCTACAAGAACCTCTCTGAGCTCTTTCAGTATCCTGGGATGTATCCCATCCGGTCCCATGGCTTTGTCCACTTTCAGTTTAGCAAGTAGTTCCAACACCTCATCTTCTGTGAATGGGGTGGTATCTACTTCATTCCCATTTTTATATTTGGGAGTCACAGCTGGTCCATCTCCAGGATTTTCTTTAGTAAAAACAGAGCAGAAGTATTTGTTTAGCAATTTCTCTTTTTCTATGTCACTTTCCATGAGTCCTTTCCCAGCACTTCTCAGTCCTGCAATTCCAACTCCAATCTTCTTCCTTTCTCAAATATACCTGAAGAAAGTTTTGTTGCCACCATTAACATCTTTATCCATCTTTTCCTCTGCCTTTGATATTGCTATCCTTATTTCTCTTTTTGACTCTTTGAGTTAACATATATACCTTAATATGTATATATGTAAAAAACTATGTAATAACTTGTAAATAGATCTAAACTTTGTTATGCTGCCTGTATATAGTTCTGATTACAGTTCAATGTACCTGATTATATATCACTGCTTTGTTCTATGTAATTTATGTTGTTTGATGTAAACCGCCACTGATCTTAGGAAATGGCGGTATATAAAAGATTTTCAAATGAATAAATAAATAAATAAATAAAACATAAGAACATAAGATATGCCATACTGAGTCAGACCAAGGTCCATCAAGCCCAGTATCCTGTTTCCAATAGTGGCCAATCTAGGTCATACGTACCTAGCAGTTTCCCCAAAAGATGCAGGTTCCACAATGCTTGTATTGGGTCAAACATTGATAATGGTTTATGGACCTTTCCTCCAGGAACTTTTCCTCTGCCTTTGATTTTGCTATCCTTATTTCTCGTTTTGTCTCTTTGAGTTTGATCCTGTATTTATTTCTGTGTTCTTCTGTTTGCAAACTATTGAATTTTGCGAAAGCTGCGTTTTTTGCCTTTATTTGAGCAGCCACTTCTTTGGAAAACCAAATACGTTTCCTTCTCCTCTTGTTTTTATTTACTTTTTTTACATATTTATCTGTTGCCTATTTTATTGCCACCTTTAGTTTAGCCCATTGCAATTTCACGTCCCTTATCTCCTTCTACCCTGTCATCTCCTCCATTAGGTACTCGGCCATTTTTTTTTAAGTCAGTGTTTTTGAAGTTTAGGACTTTGAGCTTGCTATGTTTGGCCTGCACCTTGGTTTTTATCTCAAACCACATTATATGATGATCGCTGTTGCTCACAGGGGCACTCACACAGACATTCGACACACTATCACCGTTGGTGAGCACTAAATCCAGCGTTGAGCTTTCCCTGGTTGGTTCCATGACCATTTGTCTAAGTGATGCATCTTGGAGAGCATCTACAATTTTTTGCTTCTTTCCAGATGTGCAGAAGGAGTAATCCAACCACATCAGGTAGATTAAAGTCACCCAAAATGATCGCTTCCCCCTTTGTGGCTATCTTGGCAATATCTATAATCAATTCGCTATCTACCTCTTCAATTTGAGTCAGAGGTCTGTAGACTACAGCAGTATGGATGACAGTGCCATATCTCCTCTTTCCAAAAGCCAGAAGGATGCTTGGATGCACACGTAGAGGAATGGCTAGCAGAAAAAAAGGAGGTGATAATGCCTCTGTATAAGTCTCTGGGGCAACCTCATTTGGACTATTGTGTGCAATTCTGGAGACCGCCCCTTCAAAAGGATAGAAGCAGGTTGGAGTCGCTGCAGAGGGTGGCTACTAAAATGGTTAGTGGTCTTCATTATGTATACTTTAGAGGAAAGGCGGGATAGGAGAGATATGATAGAGATATTTAAATACCTCTGTGGCATAAATGCACAGGAGAGTCTCTTTCATTTGAAGACAAGCTCTGCTATGAGGGGAATGGGTGAGGGTGAAAGGGGTTAGACTCAGGAGTAACATGGAAATATTTATTTTTGGAAAGAGTGGTAGATGAGTGGAATAGTCTCCCAGTGGAGGTGGTAGAGACAAGAACAGAATCTGAATTCAAAAAAGCATGGGACAAACACAGAGGATCTCTAAAGGTAAAAAGAGGACTATTGTAGTTGATACAGAAGGACATACTTGATGAACTATGTGGTCTTCTGCCGTCATCTTTCTATATTTCTATTTTTCCAAGTCTGGACTCATACCTCCTTTCTTTTGCTCCTCTGGAATTGCAATCTACTACAATACTGTTTGTTAAGACCTTTATTTATTCGATATGTTTTATATACTGTTTTTCTTACATCAAAGTTGGTTACATATAACAGGGAGAACATATCTCAACAGAATTAGGGTTTTACATAGAACATAGGGTAGGTGCAACTTGAAGTTAACTGGGGGGGGTAATAATTTAGGAAGTGTTTGTTATTGCTAATTAAGAAAGGGGGGAGCCCAGTATTATATATTTGTGTCCAGCCCATGGTGTTTTATGTAGAGGTGAGTTTTGAGTCTCTTTTGTGGTTCTTGTATTGTTTGGGCTGATCTTATGGGTTCAGTAAGTGAACTACATATTGAGAGTGTGAAGAGAGAGATGGCTCTATTGCAGGTGTGTTGTTTGGACTTTGTCTTGAGGAGTGGAATGGTAAAGAAATTCTGGTTGATACACCTTCTTGTTCTGTGGTCAGAGCTTTGTTTATTAGCATGTTCAGGCAGGTGGACAATTAATTGTGTAATATCTTAAATATAGTGGTGATGGCATTGTGTTTTGCTATGAGAGGTATCGGTAACCAGTGGAAATTCTGCAAGATGGATGCGATATATTCAAATCTGGATGCTGGTGGCAGTGTTTTGCAGCATCCATAGGGGGTACAGCGCATGTTTTAGTAGGCCCTGGTAAAGAATGTTGCCATAGTCTAGGAGAGGTGTGATAAGGGTCTGGAAAACTGTTTTAAAGTCTCTGTGCTCTAGCAGTGGACATACGTTTTGTAGTGTTCTAAGAACATAAGAACATAAGATATGCCATACTGGGTCAGACCAAGGTCCATCAAGCCCAGTATCCTGTTTCCAACAGTGGCCAATCTAGGTCATAAGTACCTAGCAGTTTCCCCAAAAGATACAGGTTCCACAATACTTGTATTGGGGCAAGCAGTGGATTTCCTGGATCCCCATTAATAATGGTTTATAGATCTTTCCTCCAGGAACTTGTCCAAACCTTTTTTAAACCCAGCTACACTAACAGCATTTACTACATCCTCCAGTAACAAATTCCAGAGTTTGATTATGCGATGAGTGAAAAAATATTTTCTCTTATTAGTCTTAAATAGGTTACACTGTAGGTTCAATGCATGTGCCCTAGTCTTTCTATAGTTTGATGGCGTAAACAATCAATGTTTACTCGTTCCACTCCATTCATTAATTTATAGACCTCTATTATATCTCCCCTCAGCCGTCTCTTTTCCAGGTTGAAGAGCTCTAACCTTTTTAGCTTCTCCTCACAGGAGCATCCTTCTATCCCCTTTAACATTTTGGAGGCTCTTCTCTGTCCCTTTTCTAATAATGCTTTATCCTTTTTAAGATACGGCAACCAGAACTGCACACAATATTCATGGTGCAGTGCAGAATCATTATAATATTGTTTCTTTTATTCTCCATTCCTTTTTTTATGATTCTTAGCATTCTATTTGCTTTCTTAGCCTCCGCTGATCACTGGGCGGAGGGTTTCAACATGTTATCCATGATGATGCTTAAAACATTTTCCTGACTGGTGGTTCCTAATGTGGAAACTTGCATTGTGTAACCATAGTTTGGGTTGTTCTTTCCTAGGTGCATAACTTTGCACTTGTCCACATTACATTTTGTCAGTCTTCAAATTTATCAAGGTCCTCTTGAAATTTTTCACAATCCTCTTGTGTTTTAAGAACTTTGAATAATTATTTGTCATCTGCAAATTTGATTACCTCATTCGTTATTCCCATTTCCAGGTCATTTGTGAATATGTTAAAAAGCAGCAGACCCAGCACAGATCCCTGAGGTACTCCATTATTCACCTTTCTACATTGGGAAAATTTATTTAGTCCTACCCTGTGCTTTCTGTCTTTTAACCAGTCCTGATCCACAGTGGTACACTGCCTCCTATTTAATTTTGCCAAGACTCTCTCATGAGGGACCTTGTCAAAAGCTTTCTGAAAATCCAGATACACTGTATCAACTGACTCACCTTTGTCTACCTGTTTATTCACACCTTCAAAATAAAAAACAGATTAGTAAGACAATACTTTCCTTGGCTAAAGCCATGTTGGCTGTCTCCTATTAAGCCAGGACAATCTACATGTTCAGTAATTTCATTCTTTATAACGGTTTCTACTATTTTTCCTGGTACTGACATCAGGCTCACCAGTCTGTAGTTTCTCAGACTACCCATGGAACCCTGGGGGATCCCTGCAGCCCGACCATGACCATGGGAGGCCAGATTAGGGGAAAGGATGTTTTTTCTGGTGGCTGAAGATCATGGTTCCTGAATGGAGACATGGTGCCATGGAGATGGGATGCCATGGCACTGTGGCTCCATTCAGGAGCCTGGCTATGCTAGATGGGGATCAGCAGGACGTGCAGCCAATAAGAATCAGGGCACAGCCTGCACGTCCAGGCCGGTAGACCCGATTCTGATCCCATGGGGGCTAGATGTGCCTATGGGATTAGAATTGGGTCTACCTCTGTGTGTCCCTGAACCTGATCGGCCGTACAGGGGCTGGATGGCCAGTATAGAATTGGCCTCTATGGGCCTGATATTCAAAAGGCATTCACATGGTTTACAGCCCAGTAAACCTTGTAAATGCCTTAAATTGGGATATTCAATGGCACTTTCATCGTTAGTGCCGCTGAATATCCCCTGCTAATTCCCTTATGTGCCCTGATGCTATCCAATTAGCATCGGTATGTCGGGGGCGTTCCAGGGCGGCGTGGAGGCAGCTAAAGCGATAACTGGGTAGCAGTGATTTTGCATGTTACCCATTTAGCGATCTGCACAAAAAAGATAGGTGAGGAAAACCCTCGCCTATCTTTAAGGTGCAGGAGCTAACCAGGCAGCATGCAATTTTGCTGCTGCCCGGTTAGCTTTGGCGACTTCTGGTGTGTGCAGCGATCCCCGGATATTCAATGCTGGGACCGCATGTGACCCCAGCATTGAATATCTGGGATTAAGAGTCGGTGGGCAGGCCTATGTGCCGTAGCGGCACATAGCCTGCCTAGAAAAATATCAGGACCTATATCTTTTTTGAGACGTGGTGACCAGAATTGCATAGAATACTCAAGGTTTGATCACAGCATAGAGCAATACAGTAACTTTAGGATATTTACTATTTTATTCTCCATGCCTTTCCTAATAATACCTATAATTCTGTTTGCTTTTTTGGCCACTGCCATACTCTAAGTAGAGCAGGAGTGGGAAAAACTTTGGGCCGGAGGTCACATTTTGATCCATGCCAGGAATGGAAGGCTAGTCTGCTTTAAATTAGCAAGGAGAAGGGTGGAGTACCCCCATGAGTCCTTGGAAAATGTCTAACAAATTAGAAATACAGTAATGGACAAATCTGACTTAGAGAGAGAAGGAATAATTTGACGTACAGAGGAATTAAGCAGAAAGAGGAAGGAGCATTGCACAGAAAATGTCAATGGCATCATCTCGGGCCCTGAATGTCAGATTTTAATGACATGCTGATATTTGTTCATCATTAAAAACTGCATTCAGGGTCCTGGGTGATGACATTGGTGACACAAGCAATTAAGCAATTGGCGGGCTACATTGTAATGTTAGTCAAATGCTGCAGGCCTCATTGCAATGTTGACCCAATGCTGCAGGGAGGGCAAGGATTTTGCAGCCAGTCGGCCAGCACTGGTTCACAGACCATAGTTTGCTCATTCCTAGAGAGTTTCAACTTTTTGTGCCCAGTGACACCTACATCCCTTTTCTGAGTTGTGGAACCTACCATTGTGCAGCCAACAGTTTTGTTCTTTTCTTCCTCGTGGTCATCACTTTGCACTTCCCTACATTAAAATTCCTTTGCCATCTGGATGCCCAATCTCTTTTATGCAAATATAAAAGATGCCAAATACAATGGAGATCTGCAATGGCGAAACGCAGAGCCTTAGGCTCTGGTGTGCTGTTTTGATCGGGAGGAAGAGGAAGGGGACGCAGGGTGTGTTGTCCCAGGCCGCCTTGCTGACCTTGACTCCGGTTTTGGGTTCTTTGGATGCCTTTGTGCTATGCCAGGAGTGCCAGCCAGAACAGGGGGACAGTAGCTCGGCTGGAGAACAGCCGGAGCTGGGTGGCTCAGCATCTGTCTTGAGCAGTGATCTCACGCTCCCAGAAACACAGCGATCTCAGAAGCAGATATGCCCAGGGTTGGCTCTTGGAGATATGGAAGCACTTGGATTCTCTGGAGCTGGAAGTCTTAGTGCCTTTGCTGGGGTCGTCTTCAGGAAGTATAGCAGATGCCTTGTGTTTGTTTTCAGGACCATCTACCTGGGCGGGTGCCTGAGAACGGAGGCTCTGCTACAGCGTCGGGATTTAGCGCCAGGATGCCCCCCCCCCCCCAAGGATCTGCATGTCATTGCAGTGAGGCCAGACAAACAGCATGGAGTTGGGGTTTCTTTTCCTTTGTAGTGCCCTGGCCAATTCACCCTGGAGTCCATCTGGTTAGCCATTAATCAACTCGGAGAGACTCTTACTAATCAGATCACCGGGATGAAGGTCAGGTGGCCTCCAATACTGAAGTTCTGACAAAAACTGTGGAAGAAATGGGCTTGATTAAAAAATAATGTAGAAGATGTGACTGTAAGGACTCAGCATTTGGAGATTATGTCAGATATATTCATAAAAGATTCTTATCATTTGAAAGCCAGGTTGGAGCAGCTAGATAATTATACTAAGTTTTCAAATCTTTGTTTAGTTAATTTTCCTCAGTCTCCTGCCATATCGGCTAAGGAAATGTTTAAGCAATACCTGATTGAAATTTCGGGGGTCGAAGTAGAATAAAATGTATTATCTTCCCAGTGGCCAGAAGACCATGGCTAATGCTGAGGCCGTTGGCACTGAGCAATTTGATGTGTTAAATGGATCTAAGTTGTTAGAAACATCAGATATTTCAATTATTAGGCCGGCAACATGTTTAGTCACCTTTTATTTAGTTTCTGATAGGGAATGCCTTTTGAAGTAATTTTTTCGGAAGAGAAATTTGATGTTTAAGGGGTGTCTTGTCCGGCTTTTTCCAGATCTGACTACGGAAACCCGTTGTCGCAGGAAAGTTTCTGAACTGCACCCACGGGTTCTTCAGCTTGGGGGGTTGTGTTTCCTATCCATGCAAATGCCTGGTGAAACTGCAAGGTAATTCTTTTGTATTTCTTTATCCTTCTCAATTGATTTCCTTTTTGAATTCTAAGGGACCCCTGGGCGGCGAATGAGTGGGCCTTGGGTCTGTGGAATTGTTATATCTGACTATTGACGTCGTTATATTTCCTTTGTATTGCAGGATTTGTTTTTCTTTTCTTGGATCTCTTCATTGTGAGCACGTGGAGGGGTTTGTTTTCAGCATTATTTCTGTTTATTATGTTTCTATATTGTTGTTTCCAGAAGCTTCCCCCATTTCTGCTGCAAGTGATATAACTTGCAATAATATTTGAAAATTCAATAAATATTAAATTTAAAAAGATGCCAAATATCTCATGAAAATCCGCTTTTATGTCTGCTGCTATTTGAATATATTTTTATGATATATTCTCTAAATTTGTGAAAATCTTTCTCAAAGCTCTGTATTATACTTTGGGGTGTATCAACTAAAGGGTGTTAATGGCTACCATGGGGCTAATGGAGATTTATCACTCCATGGTAGCAGCTAACATGAAAAAAAAATCTGATATTACAAGCAATTTTCTATGATATCTGGTTTTACACAGTGAAGGGCTGTAGGGGCAGGATCGATTTGGCATTAAAAATATGGCCGGATCATGGTGGCAGATAATGAAGCAGTGTAGCCACGGCTGATCGGCAGCAGCTATCTGCCCTGGAGGCCTCCAAAGCGGCGATCAGACTCCCCCCCAGAAATACTGTTGGTGCCACAGTGTTGCGATCTGTGGCACTGACAATATGACAAAACAATGTTCTGTCCCTCCCTGCAGCACCGATTCCCCCTTTCGCCTTTCTGCTCTGGAAAGGGCAGCTCCATTACAAGCATTTGCTCCTGGCTCGGGTCTGGTATTTAACTGCTTGCTTGTTAGTCCTGTCTGTCCATAATAGCAGAGCAGAGGAGTAGCCTAGTGGTTAGAGCATCAGCCTAGTGACCAAAAAGAACAGTGTTTGAATCCCACTGGCACTCCTTGTGGTCTTGAGCAAGTCACTTAACCCTCTACAGTCACATGTACAAAGCTAGATTCTAAGCCCTCTGGGGACAAGGAAGTACCTGAATGCAACTCACCTTGAACTATCACTGAAAAGGCATGAGCTAAGTACAAATAAATATAGACATTTATTTATGTTATCATTGTTAGTGTGCTTTTTATCTGATTTGTATTTTTTTTAATAATATTGTTCAGCTCTCTCCTATTTCCAGCTGTCTGTCTCTTGCTTCTCTCTGTCCCGTGCTCTGCTACTCCTTCTCCTTCTGTCATCCAGAGATATCAACCCCAGCCCTGGCCCCCTTAGACTTCTGTCACACTCTGAAAAGTGATCTTCACGCAACACCTCTAATCTTATACATATCCCTCTTCTTTCCCCTTCCACTCTCCCTTACTCATGTGACTTGTGGAATGCACACTATCTCTAATAAACTTGCTTTTACTCATGATCTCTTCATCTCTAATGCTCTCCATCTTCTTGCTCTAACTGAGACCTGCCTCCTCCCAGAAGACACTGCATCTGCCACTGCTCTCTGTCATGGTGGCTATCAGTTCTCCCACACGCCTTGTCCCACTGGCCATGGTGGTGCGTTCCACAAGGCACAAGAGAAAGGGAGAGAGGAGGGGGAAAGGAAAGGGATATGAATAAGATTTGAGCAGGTGTGTGAGGATCTGTCCTGAGAGTATGACAGCAGTCTAGGGAATGATATCTCCAGATGACAGAAGGAGGAGCAGAGAGGAGACAACACAGCAGTAATGAGGGTGAGGTTCTTTCAGAGAGAGAGAGGAGATGGCTAAATTAGAGGGAAAATGGTGAAGCTTAAGAGCGGATGACAGGGTAGATGACAAGATGGTGGGAGAAGTAAAGATAAGGCGGAGGGCTTGAAGTTGTTTATATACGGGGGAGAAGATTAGAGAATGTCAATAATAAAAAGAGAAAGTGATATGGAGCTATAAGAAAGAAATGTAGAGGAGAGCAGATGTCAGAAGAAATATATATAAAGGATAGGCAGGAGAAAGATCTCAGGGGATTGAGGTGCACCTGTGAGTAATAACGGTAATGAGCATATGTTTATGTTTATGTTTATTAGATTTGCTTGACCGCCCTTCAATAATAGTCAGAGCGGTTTACAATATATAAAAATATCACACAGTAAGGCACAGGGCCGGAAAGTTGAAAGGAAATTACAACATCTTGATAGGAGAGAAAAAGATAAGCTAGAAGAGGAGAGACAAGGAGAAGGTTAGGGAGAGAGGGCGGGAAGGTTAAAGGCCAGGGAAAAGAGGTGGGTCTTTAACTCGGCTTTGAAGGTGGCATGATTAGATTCTAAGCGGAGAGTAGTGGGAAGGGAATTCCACAGAGCAGGACCTATGAAAAAGAAAGCTGAGGAGCGGGTGGATTGAAGATAGGCAAGAGAAGGAGAGGGGAGAGTGAGGCAGTTGAGATGAAAGGATCGAGGGGCATGTTTGGGGGTATGGAAGTGAATGAGGTCCACGAGGTATTGTGGGGTGGAGGTGTGGAATGCTTTATGAACCAGGGTGAGTAATTTAAACTGAATGCGGAAAGACATGGGTAATCAGTGGAGACGCAGAAGGAGGGGGGTAATGTGATCTCTAGGGGAGGAACAAGTAAGAAAGCCGGGCGGCAGTGTTCTGGATCCTTTGCAGACGGGATAGTTGAGTTGTGGTCAGGCCGGTGAGTACTGAGTTGGAAAAATCGACACGAGACATGACCAGTGAGAGGAGTAAGGTTGTGAGAGCAGACGGGGAAAGGAAAGGGCGAATCGAGCAAATTTGACGAAGAAAGAAGAAAGAGGTCTTGGTAACGTGAGAAACATGAGTGTGAAAGGAGAGATCAGAGTCGAAGAGCACACCAAGGTAGCGGAAAGTGGAGATCAGAGATATAGGGGTACCTGAGAAGGAGGGGGCTAAAGAAGGGGAGGAGTGACCATGGGGAAACCAAATTGCAGTAGTTTTCGTGAGATTGAGATGAAGGCAGTTGTGGGTCATCCAGTCAGTGACAGCGGCAAGGCAGGAATTAAGAGGGGTGAGATCGGGACACAGAGGTGAGGTGTGGTGAAGGAGAAGAATGTCGTCCGCATAGTAGAAGGCTGAAATTCCGAATTGCTGTACTAATTGAGTGAGGTGGGTGAGGAAGAGGTTAAAGAGAAGTGGAGCTAAGACAGATCCTTGGGGAACCCCACAAGGGAGGGGACATGGATCGGAGGGAGGAACAGAAGGGGAGGCCGAGAGAACTGCACCAGACCGGGAAGAGAGGAAAGAATGGAACCACCGGTGAACTGTGCTACAAAGGCCAGCCTCGCGCAAGCAAGAAAGAAGGAGAGAGTGATCAACCAAGTCGAAGGCAGCAGAGAGGTCGAGGGCAACCGCCACCGAAATGTCACCACGGTCGTGCGCTACGTGCAGTGAATTTGTGAAGGCGAGAAGGACTGTTTCAACACTGTGACCGGAACGGAAGCCTGACTGATGGAGGTGTAAGAAGTTGATAGAATCGAGGTGATGAGAGAGCTGAGCAAAGACAATTTTCTCGAGAAGTTTAGACAGGAAGGGAAGGTTGGAAACCGGGCGATAATTGGCAGGGTCCAAAGGGTCAAGGGAGGGTTTCTTAAGAATAGGGCGAATCAGTGCATGCTTCCAAGAGGAAGGAAAGGTTCTGAGGAAAGACTAGAGTTAAGCATAGAAAGGAGATAGGGAAGGAGAGAGAGAGAGAGGGAGTAAGTAATCAGGAGGAGGGAATGGGATCGAGAGGACAGAAGGTTTTATTAGAGGAGGAGATAGGGTGGTGAAGCTCACTAGTAGTAGTCAAAGTGAATGAGGACAAGGTATGCGAATGGTGGGAGATGGGGGGAAGAGAGGCGACCGGAGGGGGGGGGGAGAAATGGGAGGAGGATGGGAGGGCAGAGAGGCCCTCAAGGTAGAAATTTTAGAACTAAAGGCTGCGGCTAGAAGTGAGGGAACAGGGGTAGGATGCGCGGGCGTGGTAGATGTGGTAGGGCGAAGGGAAGCTAGAGTTTTAAGAGTGGAGTACAGATGGCGGGTCTGGTTGGGGGCGTTGGAGATAGCAGTAGAGATGAATGTAGATTTAGCGTGGTGAACCTGGGAGCGGTAGTATGAGTGGCAGGCTTTAAAAGAGGATAGAGTGGTAGGGGAGGGGGCCTTGCGCCAGCGTCTCTCAGCTCTGCGAAGCTGGGATCGAAGTAAGAAGAGACCGGGATGAAACCAGGGCTGTGTGTGCCGATGAGCAGAAGGGCGGGGGCGACGGGGGGCAACCCAATCAAGGGCAACAGAGAGGGAGGAGGACTAGGTGGACGCCTGAGAGTTGGGGGAAAGGGAAGCAAAATCAGAGGGAAAAAGTTCCTTTGCTGAAGGGAATTGCTGAACAGTGAGCGGCATAATAGAGCATGACAAACGCACAGGAGGGGGTGATGCAGAAGGGAGAATAGGCGCCGGAGCACCCGAGTGAGAGCAGGAAACTGAAAGGCACAGATGCTCCGTCCAGGGTAAGGAGAGAGAGGACAGATTGTGAAGCGTAAGAGTGGAGGACGATAGGGTCAGAAGAAGGTCCAGGGTATGGCCAGCAGAGTGAGTGGGAAAGGAGACATGCTGCAGGAGAGATAGATCATGTAAGAGGGCAAGAAAAGCGTGATCCCTAGAGGATGAGGGAGAGTCAAGGTGGAGATTAAAGTCACCAGCAATAAGAAGGTGGGGGAAGAGCAAGGAAAGATCAGAGAGAGACCGGAGAAGAGAGTCCCAAAGATCAGGACGGAGGGCAGGGGGTGAGTAGATAAGGAGGATATGTGTCGGGGGTGAGGTGTGAAGGCGGAGCAGAAGAGCCTCGGGGTAGGAGAGTGAAGGGGGAAAAATCTGGGTGAAAGGAAGTGCAGGACTGAGGATAGCTGCCACACCACCACCAGAACGGCCAGTGCGGGGGACGGAAATCACAGAGAAGCCAGCTAGAAGGCAGCGGGCAAGAAGAGCATCCTCCCCTTCCCTCAACCATGTTTCTGTGAGGAGGGTAAGGTCAAAGGATGCGCGAGAGATGAGATCCTGAATGAGAGACTTAGTTCTGAGAGAGCGACAATTAAGAAGGCCAATTCTAAGAGGGGGATGAGATGGAACAGAAGGAACAGACGTATGGGAGGAGGTGAGAAGAGAAGGAGAGCAGAGACGTAGGTTAGAGGGACAGCATAGGACAGCTATAAGAGACCATTAGCCGGGGGTGGGTGGGCTGTGTGGTGGGAGGGAGGCATAATAAGGAAGAGGAGAAGCAAGAGACAGACAGCTTAAAATAGGAAGGAGCTGAACAATATTACAAAAAAATACAGATAAGGTAAAAAGCACACTAATATATGTGTTTCCCCGAAAATAAGGCCGATCCTGAAAATAAGACCTAGCACGTTTTTCTGAGATTCCCATAATATAAGCCCTACCCCAAAAATAAGACCTAGTGCAGATCATGGGCAGACTGACAGATTCAGTACCTGGGGGGAGGGGGGTTGCACTGACTGCACGGATATTTGATTTCTGACTGTTCATGGCGGGCAGGTGCTGGTCATCAGTGCGGGTGGGCACTGCAGCACCACTCATTCCCAGTGTGATCACAGGTGATCACATTCTGTGCTGTCACATTGCCCGCATCCCCCACTTCCCCGTGCGCGCTGCCCGCAGCAGCAGCAACAGCATACTAACACTTCACTGATTGGCTGCCTGTCATGAGGTGGCAGCCAATCAGATTAAAGTGCTATCAGTACTGACTAAGAGGTATAGAACAGTACATTGAATGCTTGGATAAGAAGTGCTCATTTAAGGAAAGCTCTATTGCTAGACATGAGAGAGTGGGGCCAATGGTTCTACAGAGAATGAAGTCGCAAGAAAATCAGGCCAGAATTTGGGGTTTGGAGAGTTTTGACGATGTTCTGGAAGAAGACGACATGATTGTATTTGAATAAATGTAGATTGCTGTACATGAGTAAATGTAGATTGTTGTACTTTAAAAAAAGTTGGATTGTTGTACACGAATAAATGAGGATTGTTGTTCACGAACAAATGTGGATTGCTGTATATGAAAAAAAATAAGGCATCCCCTGAAAATAAGCCCTAGTACATCTTTTGGAACATTGGGTGGTGGGGAATCCCCTGCAGCCACCTACTTGGTTATGGGGGCCTGACGGCACATCCTCCAGAAGTAGATCTGGGAGTCATCAGCATAAAGATGGTACTGAAAGCCATGGGAAGAGATGAGCGCACCAAGGGACTGGGTATAGAGAGAGAAAAGGAGTGGATCCAAGACAGATCCTTGGGATATACTAACTAAGAACATGATAGCAGAAGAGAAGGAGCCACCAGAACAAACACTGAAAGAGCGATGGGAGAGAGAAGAGAACTAGGATAGTACAGAGCCCTTAAAACCAAACGAGGACAGGGTATCAAGGAGAAGGTTGTGGTCAAACTTCTGTACCTCAGTTCTTCCCTTATCTGTCCATCACCTGAATTCATGATGTCTTTATCTCTAATCTCTCTATCTTCTTGCTTTAATTGAGAATTGGCTCCTCCCAGAAAACTCAGCTTCAGTCGCTGCCCTCTGTCAAGGCAGCTACCAATTCTCCCACATGTCTCATCCCACTGGCCATGGTAATGGTGTTAGGTTTCTACTCTCTCATTCCTGCCAATTTCAACACCTCCTTCTGCCTCAGTCTCACTCCTTTCCCTCCTTTGAAGTCCATACTGTTCACCTTTTTACTCCACTACCTCTACGGATAGCTGTTCTTTATCAATTCCCTGACAATTCCACCCATACCTTTCTCACTGACTGACTCATGGCTTTCTTTCTTTCTGGATTAATCTTCCCCCTTCCTTATTCTTGGGGATTTTAACATTTATATTGATAACCCCTCTGACCCTTATGCTTTAAAGCTTCTTTCCCTTATCTCCTCATTCAACCTCCAGTATTGCTCTACTGACCCCACTCACCAGCACGGCCACTGCCTCAATCTTATCTTCTTCTCTAATTGCTTACCCTCAAATTTCTGTACCTCAGTTCTTCCCTTATCTGTCCATCACCTGCTAAGCTTCACTCTTCATTACCCCTCACCTCAATCTTGCACAGTCTCCTCCAATTTCTTTAAAAATCTTCATGCTACTGACCCATTGGCTCTCTCCACAACTGTTTCATCACCTCTTTCCTCCATTATGTCATCTGAGTCTCTTCTGTACTGCCTATGACCAAGGGCGGCCCAAGGGGGGTGCGGGGCCATGTGCGGAGACTCAGTGTGGGGCCTCATTTGTATAAGGTGCCTCATTTGCATAAATATTTGCATAATGTTACCATACACTAACTTTTAGTAAACATGCCTCTTAATGAGTGTATGGATAAAGAAAGATTAAAAGATTTCTACATTACTATAATCCAGAGCCAACCGCCAGGCACATTAGGAACTACTACAAACACTGCCCATTTAGAACCCATAGCAAACCCTCCGTATCGTAACAGCACTACCAGGACTCACAAAGCACCAGACCCTACCTATCAAAAGGAAACACTGCAAATATTAAACCAATACATTTCAGAGAATAACAATACATGACCTACTGGCGAAAAAGAACAAGTGGCAATGTCAAATAGGAATTACATAAACAGAATACCTCAGCTCAGTTACACATGCAGAACATAGACCATCATCAAACAAGGAATCACAATTTAGAAACAGGAAGACAACAGACAATGGAGTGGAGGAGTAGCCTAGTGGTTGGGGCAAGGTACTTCGGGCCGGAAAGTCAGGGGTTCAAATCCCACTAGAGGACAGCAACCTTGGGCCGGAAGGACTGGAGTTTCTAGTCCCACAGGTGCTCCTTGTGATCTTGGGCAAGCCACTTAACCCTCCATAGCCCATGTTCCCTGTAAAATAGTTCTCTGTGTGCTGTGCTTTCCTGTCTAATCAATGTGTTTATACCTCAAAAAAAATTTCCTGTCATGATTTGACAATTTCCAATCTGTAATCAAAAAATGCTGCTGATTGCTGGAAGTAGCGGTATACTTAAATAAATAAATAAGTTAAACTGGGAACCCCAAAAGCCAAACTTGGAATATACAACAACACTGTAGAAATAAAACTAAAAAATAAAATTAATTTCCTCTTGTACTAAACAAAGCGCAGACGTTAATGATGCATATTTCCCAGAGCTGACATATTCCAGTTAATAAATTCAGAATAAAGTGATATCTTTCTACCTTTTGTGCATTTTTTTTTTCAGTTGCAATTGCTCCAGCCACTTTCTTCTGGTTTCTTCGTGTCTTCTGCTAACTCTCCATAGTCTGCTGTCCATTTGTCATTTCTTCTCTCTTCTAGTTTTTTTCCATTCTCTCTCTACATCTTCTTTAACATACTGATCTTTCTCCTTTTGCTCTTTCCTCATTCCTATTTCATCCACTCAAATTTTACTCCTCCATCCTCAATCCCCACTTACTCTCCCAATACCCGGCCAATTGTAGATTCTTCTTCCCTCCCACACAAAATAGTTTTCCCCTCTCCATTTCACTCTCTCAGCCCCCTCCCATTCTAATCCTCCCCCAACATCAGCTCCTGTCTAGTTCCAGCCCCACCCAGCATCCGCTCCCTTCTAGTCCCCGCATCAGCCCATTTCCAGTTCTAGCTCCCCCATCCATTTCCAGTCCTATTTGAGTCCCTCCATCAGCTCATTTCCAATCCCAGCCCCCCATCAGCCCATTTCTAGTCTTCCTAGCCCCACCATCAGCCCATGTCAAATCCTAGCTCCCCTCCACTCAGCCCATTTCCAATCCAAGCCCCCCCATGAGCCTACTTCCAGTTCTAGCCCCTCCATGAGTCCATTTCAATGCAAGCTCCCACCACAGCCCATTTCCAATCTTAGCTCCCCCTAACAGCCAATCTCCAGTCCTATCCTAGCCCCTCCATCAGCCCATTTCTTGTACTAGCTCCCCCCCACTCAGCCCATTTCCAGTCCTAGCTTCCTCCCCTCACAGTCCATTTCCATTCCAAGCCCCCCTCCCCATCAGGTATTTGCAGTTCAAGCCCCCCTTCCACTCAGCCCAATTCCATTCTAAGCCCCGTCCCCATCAGCTATTTGAAGTTCAAGCTTCCCCTTCCACTCAGCCCATTTCCAGTCCTAGCAACCCCCCAACCCATTACCAGCCCTAGCCCCCCCATAGCACATTACCAGTCCTAAGCCACCCATCAGCCCACTTCCAGTCCTAACCCCCCCATCACTCCATTTCCAGTCTTAGCCCCCCATAGCCCATTACCAGTTCTAACCCCCCCCCATTAGCCCACAGCCCATTACCAGTCCTAACCACCACCATCAACACATTTCCAGTCCTAGCCCCCCCATAGCCCATTACCAGTCCTACAGTGGTGTGCAAAAGTCTGGAATCACTTGTGAGTTTTGCGTTTTTCATACTAACGGTTTTTTTTGTTGTTTTTTTTTTTGCATTAGCCCAGCATATTCATCTTTCTACCACGTTAAAAGGATACATTTGGCTATTAGAGTTGACTTTTTTGCATGCCTTGCCTCCAATTTAAACACTTTACAGACACTGGGAGATAGCTACTGCGATTTTTGTCGAGCCTGCCTCAAAACTGGATCAAGATTATCCAATATGCACACGTTATTTTTGACTAATCATGAGGCTGGTTTCACTAACCAATCACAATGCAGATATCTAGCCAACAGTGCAGCTATAAAAATGCACGGAATTTTTGAATTTCATATGCTTTCTGGATCGACCATGAAGATGACTCGGACCCTGACGTTGCATGAGCGTGTCCGTGTGTCTTTTATGAGCAAGGAAGGATTTTCAAACCGTCAGATAGCCAGGAAAGTTGGCTGCAGTCAGAGTGCTGTTGTTAAGATTGTACAGAAGAAGAAAGAAACAGGTTCAGTGATGGACAAGCCTCGTTCAGGTCATCCACGTGAATCAACATCACACCAGGATCGTGCACTATGACACATTTCACTGACTAATCGCAAATTGACCTCTCCTCAGCTACTTCGAGAGTGGTCAGACAAGAGCGAGGTTATTGTCAGCACATCAACAGTTCGTCGCCAGTGCCTGCAGTTTGGTCTCCGGGGCTGCAAAGCACAGAATAAGCCACTGATTACTGACATACAAAGGAGCAACCGGATCGTGTGCGCAAAAAAGCACTCAACTTGGTCGACTGAAATATGGGAAAAGGTGCTATTCAGCGATGAAAGCACCTTCTGCCTGTTTGGTAATCAGGCCCACACCTATGTGAGGAGATTTCCTGGAGAGGAATTCGAGCCTGAGTGTCTCAACCTCACTGTGACGTCTTCACATTGTCGATGGAATGGTCAACGGGGCTGTGCATCACCATACTGCAAAAGTGCATGGTACCATCAGCACACCAGCTGTTTCCTGGCCAGTTCCTGTTCCAAGATGACAATACACCCTGCCATCGCTCCAGACAGGTGATCAGCTGGAAGCAGCGGAACAGCATCAGGTCAATGGACTGGCCTGCCCAGTCTCCAGATCTGAATCCAATCGAGAACCTGTGGCACAAGGGGCCTTGGAAATATCCAAGAGGCATCCAACATTAAAGCATGAGCTGATTGAGTCACTCATTGCAGCTTGGAACCGCATTGTCACCAACGATCAACTTGTCAGACTGGTTCATTTAATGCCGACAAGGTGCAGTCAGGTGATCAAGAACAAAGGGTGGCCCATCAAATACTGGGACATCACTGACACACAAAAACGGCCTTTTTCAAGGCCACATACATTAATTTGAAGGAAACCTGGCGTGCGTCCATAATATTTTAAAGCATACTTAAAATAATATATCGTTGACCATTTACGATGTAAATGTACATTACGCAATTTTCACAGAAAATCTATCAATAGGACAACTATGGGGAACAAACTCAGAAAATAAAGGCCAAACCAATACTAAAAGTTGGCTCTAATAGCCAAATCTATCACTTATCATGAGATACACAGAAAAGCCACTGGGAGGAAAAAGAAATTAAGATATAAGTCATGAAGTTGAAAAAAAACATGACATTTACAAGTGATTCCAGACTTTTGCAGACCACTATAACCCCCCCATCAGCCCACTTCCAGTCCTAACTCCCCATCACCCCATTTTCAGTCTTAGCCCCCCCATAGCCCATTACCAGTCCTAACCCCCCATCAGCCTACAGCCCATTACCAGTCCTAACTCCCCTCCCCACAGCCCAGGGAAATTGAAAAAAAAAAAAAAAGAAAAAAAAACGACTGCTGCCGCTGTGGCAGCAGCAGAATCGAGTGCCCTGCGCCCCCCCCCCCTGCCCGGTAGAGCCCTCCCTGCAACATCAGCTCCCTCTGCACGCTGGCTTTCAGAGCCACGAAGGGAGAGTTTTTCCCATCAGTCACGACGGGCTTAACAGAGCCGTGAGGGAAAAACTCTCCCTTCACAGCTCTGAAAGCCGGCACGTAGAGGGAGCTGATGCAGGGAGGAGGGCTCGATTCTGCTGCTGCCATGGCGGCAGCGGCAGCAGTCAGCTTTTTCTTTTTTTTTTTAAAGCAGAATGTTGTTTGAGCGGGGCCCCCTGAAACACATGGCCCTGTGCAAAAAACATTCTCGCTCAATGGACGGGCCGGTCCTGCCTATGACCTCCCTGTTTCCTCCTCTCCTTCCACTTATGCTCTTTTTCCTTTAGTCCTGTAAGGGTGTGCACTTTCTTGTCTGGTATTGTAGTTCCTTTTCTGTTTCAGGCTTTTCTTACATAGTATTATTATTATAAACCGCTCAGATCGCTCCCGATGGGCGGTCTATCAAATGTTTTAATAAATGAGAACAGATAAAGATAAAAGATAATGAAAAAGTTAAGAGGATTAACTATGGTTAAGTGGAATTCTGCAGATAAAGAGGAGATAATGACCTCTACTTTTATAAACCCTACATTTAACTCAAGAAGGAATGCAAAGAGAATCTGCCAAAAACCTGAAGAAAGAGGAAACTTGCAAGAAGAAAAACTGCAAAAAGCAACAGATGCAAATTTAAGATCTTTAATTTCACAGATGAAAGTAAAGAGGTTGGTGAAAGACTGCAGCTTGAAGCAACTAAAGTCTTCCGTAGAAAAAAAAATATAGGGAGGAGGAGGAGACCTAGGTGAGAGTACCAGAAGAAAGGAATTCACAGAAAAAGAAAGAGCAGTTGAGGGGGAGATGGAGCTTAGAGATCTGGAACTGCAAGAGAGTGATAAGAATACAGGACAGGTCAACACACCAAATGAAGAGGTGGAAGAAAGGAAGAAAGACCCAAAGGTGGAGGAATTCAAGATCAAACTCCTAGTCCACATGGATAAAGCATAGTTGCTCACCTGTAACAGGTGATCTCCGGGAAAAGCAGGAATTTAGTCTTCACATATGGGTATCGTTGGTACCGATGGAGCCCGCGCGGGAACGCTCCACAGCATCCAATAGGAAAGCCTTTTGGAGCATCCCACAGTGCCTGCGTGCTGCCTTCCTGCCTTTCCCAACTGTCCCTCTCCAGTTGAGTTTAAAGCTGAGACAAAGAGAGAGGGAAAGAGAGAAAGAGAGAGAGATAGAGAGATACATCTCCTAGGGGAGGTGGGTGGGTTGTGAAGACTAAATTCCTGCTGTTCCTGGAGATCACCTGTTACAGGTGAGTAACTATGCTATCTCCAGGAAAAGCAGGAATGTGGTCTTCACATATGGGGACTCCCTAGCTGCAGATGCCAGGGAGAAGGCCCCAGAAGTTGTGTGCCCTTGTGAAAAGGCTCCACTTCCCCCCATGGATCTCTGGCATCCTACCAGGGATGGTGGGTAGGAGTTGATTAAGTATGGAACAGGTGTTGAACAGTCTGACCAAACAAGGCATCCCGGCGGGAGTCCTTGTCTAAGCAGTAATGGGCTGTGAAGGTATGAACCGAAGCACAAATAGCTGCTTGACAGATGTCATCAATAGACACAGAGTGAAGATGAGCCATAGAGGCTGCCATGGCTCTCACATTGTGAGCTGTGTCATAGCCTTCAAGAGGAAGGTTTTTTACTTTCATAGGCAAAGGATATACACTGTGCAATCCAGCTGGACAGTATTCTTTTGGAGACTGGAAGTCCCAAATGACTAGGATCAAAAGCAACAAAGAGTTGGGAGGACTTTCTATGTTGCTGTGTCCTTTGCAAGTAAAAGGCCAAAGCCCTTTTGCAGTCCAAAGTATGAAGATTCCTTTCTGCATTTGAGGTGTGAGGCCTTGGGAAGAATACAGGTTTCAATGAAAAGGTGACATCAACTTTGGCATAAAGTGTGGATGAGTCCTAAGGACTACCTTATCATGATGGAACCTTGTATAAGGAGGATCAGCCACCAACACTTGCAATTCACTGATGCAACATGTTGATGTGATTGCAATAAGAAAGATGACCTTCCAGGAAAGGAATTTCAAAGAGGTAGTGGCTAATGGTTCAAAAGGTTGCTTCATGAGCTGCCCAAGAACCAGATTTAAGTCCCATGCCACCGGTGGTGGCTTAATGGGAGGCTAAGTTAAAAGAAGGCCTCTCATAAATCTCGCTGTGAGAGGATGAGAGGAAATAGGTTGTTCATTTAGAGGCTTGAAAGAAGCTGCAATAGCACCCAAATGAACTCTCACTGAATTGGTCTTAAGCCCTGAATTTGATAAATGAAGGAGATACTCCAGTAACGATTCCAGAGTTATCGCAAGAGGGTTAAGACCCTTCTGCGAGCAACATATAGTGACTACTCTGGCTGATTGTCAGCATAGATTGGGAATTCTTGAGACTTCCAGGGTTAAAATAGATGGTCAAATTGCATCAATTCAGGGCGTTTTGGCATCGTCTGTTCAGGACTCCCTGTTGCTACATCGTCATGATGAAATTCTTGAAAATGCTCTTCGAGTGAGGAATCTCCGTTTCTTAAATTTCCCCCGAACTCACTACCTCTCTCCGAATATATTACTTATTAAATATTTGAAGGATATACTAAACGTTCCTGACCTGGATTCGATAGTTTTATCTAAATTGTATTACTTGCCTTCTGGTGTCAGAGAACCTTGTGCATTAGATACGGAGACAGGTGGTGGTGCTACTGGGGAAATTGATCAATTAACTGCGCAGAGCTTAGATTTATCTGTCTTTTTAGAGACCTCTGCTGAGGACATTCCTGTTCGTGCTACACTTTTGGTAACTTTTTTTGTTAGAGAAAGACAAAGAAATGGTTTTACGTCTTTATTTTAAATGTCGTCATGAGAAATTTTTTGGCCAGACGATTCAGATTTTCCCCGATGTATGTCGTAGTACAGAATTGAAGAGAAAAGCTTTTTTAGCGCTTCACCCTCGGGTTTTGGCTCTTGGGGCTTCTTTTTTGTTAAAATATCCTTGTAAATGTGTTATAGTTTTTCGGGGCAAGTCATATATTTTCTTGGATTCTTCTCAGTTGGAGACTTTCCTACAGGGAACGAGTGTGAAGTAGTTCTGCTTTTGATTTGTTTCTAGCTCTTGTTTAGTATTTGGGGTTTGTTTAAATTGATTCCACTTTGTTGGGTGATGGCTTTTCTATAGTGTTCCACACTCCATATTGTGGGCTGGGAGTATTTTTTTTTGTCATTTACTGTATTCGATTTGTCTATCTTTTTCTTGTATTTCCTTGATTTTCTCTCAATAAAGAGGATTTGGAAAAAATAAATGCATAAGAGTGTCTTGTGGAAGGCTTCCTGGAAGCATAAAGGATATCCTGTACTTGCTGGGAAAGGTTAAGACCATGAAGTCCTAGACTTTCAGCAACCAGGACCTGAGATGCAGAGACTGGGGATTGGGATGCCACAGCATCCCGTCCTCTTGAGAAAGGAGATTTTGGAGCAGATCCTTACTCCAGAGGCGGAGCTTGAGAGACATGTAGGAGTAGAGGGTACGACATTTGCCGTGGCCAATGTGGAGCTATGAGGATCATATGACCTCTGTCTCTCTGAAGCTTGAACAGGGTTTTGGGAATTAGGGGAATGGGTGGAAAGGCATACAGGAAGTCCTGTCCCCAATGGAGGAGGAAAGCATCCCTGGCCTGACAACCCTGAGCTGGAATTCTGGAACAGAACCGGGGAAGTTTGGCATTCAGCGGACTTGCAAAGAGGTCTATGTCCGGGGTTCCCCAAATTTGAAAAATTTTGGCCACCTAGTCTGCATTGAGAGACCATTCGTGTGGAAGCAGAACTCAAATGAGTCTGTCTGTCCAAGAGTTTTGAATGCCTGGAAGATATACCGCAAGGAGATAAATCTGATGCTCTCTGGCGAGGGTCCATAGTCACAAAGCTTCGCTGCAAAACGACAGAGATCCTGTTCCGCCCTGCTTGTTCACATAGAACACGGCTACTTGATTGTCCGTTTGAACTAGGACTGTCTTGTAGCTGAGCTGGGTGTGGAATACTCGAAAAGCAAGGAAAATTGCTCTGAGTTCTAGGAGACTGATGTGTAAATAGGCCTCCTGTGGAGTCCAGGTACCCTTGGTAGAAAGGCCTTGCAGGTGGGCTCCCCAACCCACCTGTGAAGCATCTGTTGTTAGAGTGGCTTGGGGTGGGGGTTGCTGAAAAGGAGACCACACCAAAAGGTTTTGCCACCATTGGATGGACAAAATAAGGTGATCTGAGTCTGCTATTATGTCTGACAGGCAACCTGATGCCTGAGTCCACTGAGTGGATAAAGTCCACTGGGCTGCCCTCATATGGAGAAGAGAATAAGGAACCACATGCACAGTGGATGCCATGTGGCCTAGCAACTGTAATATTTCCCGAGCAGTTAGGTGAGGTTTTAGCACTGCTTGGGAAGCTAACTGCACAATGTGAAGGCAGCAGGGCTGTGGAAGGTAGGCCCTTGTCTGTCTGGTATCCAGCAGAGCTCCTATAAACTCTAGGGACTGAGTGGGAGCAAGGCTGGATTTTGGGAAGTTTATGACAAGTCCCAAATACTGAAGGATGCGCATTGTGCGAGAGAGGGCAACCCTGGCCTCCGGCTCTGAAGGGGCTCGAATGAGCCAGTCATCTAAGTAAGGGAAGATGAATATTCCCAGGGTGGGGAGAAATGCTGCCACCAAAGCCATGCATTTTGTGAACACCCTTGGTGCAGAGGCCAGGCCAAAGGGAAGAACCCTGTATTGGCAGTTCTTCCCTGGAAACAGAAAGCAAAGGAACTTTGTGAGTTGAATGGATGAGAACATGAGTGTACGCATCCTTGAGATATAGAGAACAAAGCCTATCCTGACTAAGAAGGTATGGCAGCAGAGTTCCTAGATAAATCATTTCGAACTTCTCTTTAAACAGGAATTTGTTCAGTTCTCTGAGGTCTAAAATGGGTCTGTGTCCTCCTGTTTTCTTTGAAATAAGGAAATAGGGGGAGTAAAACCCTGTACCCCGTTGGGGAATGGGTACCTCTTCTATTGCCCCTTGAGCAAGGAGCACAGTGACCTCTTGACCTAACTGATCATTGAGAGAGGTCTGAGAATTGTAGGAGGGGGCATGCTGAGGAAATGAAGCTTGTACCCCTCTCCTACAATAGACAGAGTCCAATTTTCTGCTGTTATCTGACCCCATCTGGGGGTAAAATGACATAAGCTAACTGGGATGGTGGAGGGTTCTGAGCCGTTCAGGGCCAGGAAGGCAAAGTTCTCTAGATAGGGATCAAAGCCCCTGTGGAGGCTGAGTCTGTTGAGCCGGTTGAGGTTTAGCTGCTTTTGTCTTTCTTTGTCTAGGTTGTTGCTGCTGTCCCTTTTGGGCAGACTGACCTAAACGATGCCCCTGCTGGGTATAGGAGGGATAAAACTTCTTCTTCTTACTGAAGAATTGTTTCTTATAGAAGTTTTTCCTCGCAGGATCAGCTGTAGATTTAGACAATCTATCCAAAGTGATATTGTCAGCATCTATCTCATTAGCTTGTTCCTGCCAATTCTTGCCAAAGAGATTCTCTCCTGTGCAGGGATTATTCCCTAGTTCAGCGATGGCGAACCTATGGCACGCGTGCCAGCTGTGGCACGCGAAGGCCTTGCAGCTGGCACGCGGGAAGGTTCGCAATCGAAAAAAAAAACAACAACCCTGTCTGCTGCCGTTGTCGGGGCCGCCGCGGCAGAATCGAGCGTGCCGCGGGGCCCCCCTGTACCCACCCGGCAGAGCCTGTCCTCCCCGTAGCAGCTCTCTCTTTGGAGCTGCAGTCAGACGCGCCGGCTTGCAGAGCGCAAGGGAAGAGTTCCCTCGCTGCACTGTTAAGCCCGCGGGGGCTGATGGGAAGTTCCCATCAGCCCCCGCGGGCTTAACAGAGCAGCGAGGGAACTCTTCCCTCGCGCTCTGCAAGCCGGCGCGTCTGACTGCAGCTCCAAAGAGAGTGCTGCTACGGGGAGGACAGGCTCTGCCGGGTGGGTACAGGGGGGCCCCGCGGCACGCTCGATTCTGCCGCGGCGGCCCCGACAGCGGCAGCAGACAGGTTTTCTTTTTTTTTTTTTTTTCCCGGGGCTGGGCTGGGGGGGGGGTGGGGGTTAGGAGTGGTGATGGGCTGGGCTGGGCTGGGCTGGGGGGGGGTAGGAGTGGTGATGGGCTGGGGGGTTAGGAGTGGTGATGGGCTGGAGGGGGGGTTAGGAGTGGTGATGGGCTGGGCTGGGGGGGTTAGGAGTGGTGATGGCTGGGCTGGGCTGGGGGGGTTAGGAGTGGTGATGGGCTGGGCTGGGCTGGGGGGGGTTAGGAGTGGTGATTGGCTGGGCTGGGCTGGGGGGGGTTAGGAGTAGTGATGGGCTGGGCTGGGCTGGGCTGGGGGGTGTTAGGAGTAGTGATGGGCTGGGGTGGGGGGGTTATGAGTGGTGATGGGCACTGGGCTGGGGGGGTTAGGAGTTGTGATGGACACTGGGCTGGCTGGGTGGGGTTAGTTATGGTGAGGGGCACTGGGCTGGCTGGGGGGGTTAGGAGTGGTGATGGGCGCTGGGCTGGGGGGTAGGAGTGGTGATGGGCTGGGGTGGGGGGGTTAGGAGTGGTGATGGGCACTGGGCTGGGGGGGTTAGGAGTGGTGATGGACACTGGGCTGGCTGGGGGGGGTTAGGAGTGGTGATGGGCACTGGGCTGGCTGGGGGGGTTAGGAGTGGTGATGGGCGCTGGGCTGGGGGGGTAGGAGTGGTGATGGGCGCTGGGGGGGGTTAGGAGTGGTGATAGGCGCTGGGGGGGCTTAAACTAAAAATTGAGTGATGGGGGATTAGGACTGGGAGTGGGCTGATGGGGAGGTTAGGACTGGAAATGGGCTGGTGGGATTAGGACTGGGAGTGGGCTATGGGGGGCTAGGACTGGTAATGGGTTGGGGGGGTTGCTAGGACTGGAAATGGGCTGAGTGGAAGGGGGCTTGAACTGCAAATAGCTGTTGGGGATGGGGCTTGGAATGGAAATGGGCTGAGGGGAAGTGGGGGGCTTGAACTGCAAATAGCTGATGGGGACGGGGCTTGGAATGGAAATGGGCTGAGGGGAAGTGGGGGGCTTGAAGAAGGGAATGGATGCTGGGTGAGACTGGAACTAGAAGGGAGCTGATGTTGGGGGAGGATTAGAATGGGATGGGGCTGGGAGAGTAAAATGGAGAGGGGAAAAATATTTTGTGTAGGAGGGATGAAAAATCTACAATTGGCCAGGTATTGGGAGAGTAATTGGGGATTGAGGATGGAGGGGTAAAATTTGTGTGGATGAAATAGGAATGAGGAAAGAGCAAAAGGAGAAAGATTAGTATGTTAAAGCAGATGTAGAGAGAGAGAGAATGGAAAAAAACTAGAAGAGAGAAGAAAGGACAAATGGACAGCAGACGATGGAGAGTTAGCAGAAAACATGAAGAAACCAGAAGAAAATGGCTGGACCAATTGCAACTGAAAAAAAATGCACAAAAGGTAGAACGATATCTCTTTATTTTGAATTTATTAACTGGAATATGTCAGCTCTGGGAAATGTGCATCATTAACATCTGCGCTTTGTTTGGTACAAGAGGAAATTCCTATTTGACGTTGCCACTTGTTCTCTTTCCCCAGTATTCACTGAAATGTATTGGTTTAATATTTGCAGTGTTGCCTTTTGATAGGTAGGGTATGGTGCTTTGTGAGTCCTGGTAATGCTGTCAGGATACGGCGGGTTTGCTATGGGTTCTAAATGGGCAGCGTTTGTAGTAGTTCCTAATGTGCCTGGCGGTTGGCACTGGATTATAGTAATGTAGAAATCTTTTAGTCTTTCTTTATCCATACACTCATTAAGAGACATGTTTACTAAAAGTTAGTGTATGGTAACATTATGCAAATAAGACCACTTATGCAAATGACGTGCTGGCACTTTGAGGAAATTCTTTGGTTTTGTGCGGCAGTTTGGGCACTCGGGCTCAAAAAGGTTAGCCATCACTGCCCTAGCTTATCCTGCACCCAAATTTCAAAGTCAGATGCCTGGAGCCAGGCAATCCTATGTGTACCTATGGCAATGGCAGAGGTTCTGCTTATGCACTCAAAGCAGTCAAAGGCTGCACGAGTCACAAACTTGGAAACATCCTGGGCATATTTGACAAGGGCGAGGTAATCTTGCCTCTTATCATCAGGAAGGAGAGGGCTCATAAGCTCTAAATCTCCTGTGACCTCCTTAAGGAACATTCCCATATATAAGATATAGGAACTGATCCTAGCAGAAAACATGGAAGCCTGGAAGGTTCGACGTCCAAAGGTGTCAAGAGTCCTACACTCACATCCTGGAGGATTAGATGCATGCCTTTTTGCACTCTTTATCCTTTATTTATTTATTTATTTATTTAATAGCTTCTTCTATACCGCCCCTTCCAGAGACCAAGGGCGGTTTACATTGAACAGTTAAATTTTGTATACATCTGTATACTTTACATGGAACATGGTACTAACTATAAGAACATGGTTTTAACTATATATAGGTAATAATACATAAAACATAACAGAACTAAATTACATAAGGTTATTTACATGAGCAGTAAAAACAACAGATTGGGTAAGACTTTTTCGTGTTGAGTAAAGTGTGTAAGTAATGTAGTGTAAGGTTTTCTTGTGTTAGTCGTTTGTCCTATCTTGGGTGCTGTGGATGTGTTTTTGTGATTGTTGGGGAGAGGTTCTCTGTTGATAGGGGATTTCAAAATGGTTTGTGAAAAGGTAGGTTTTAAGTTCTTTTTTGAATTGATAAATGTCTTTTATCATGCGAATGGTTATTGGTAGATCGTTCCAGAGAGTGGGGGCAGCGAAGGAGAAGGCCCTATCACTTGTAGTTGCTTTAGTTTTTCTGATGGTTGTTTTTATGTTGAGGGAATGGATTGCGTTTTGTCTGCGCATTCTAGTTTCTGATGGGGGGTGTATTAGGGTAGACAAATGTGAGGGAGAGATGTTATTAAGGAGTTTGAAGGTGGTTAGGAGGATTTTGTATTTTATTCGGCTACTTATAGGGAGCCAATGCAAGTCTAACAGTATTGGGGTGACATGGTCTGTTATTTTAGCTTTTGTGATCATCTTGGCGCATATGTTTTGGGCTCTTTGTAGTAGGTAGATGCTCTTTAGTGGTAAGCCAATTAGGAGACTATTACAATAGTCAAAGTGGGGGGTGATGAGGGTATTGACTACTGATCTAAAATCATGTGTGTCAAGTAGGGGTCTTAGGTGTTGTATTGTCTTGAGTTTATAGAATATCGTTTTTACTGTCTGTTTTATGTGGGGAAGCATTGTGAGGGAGTGGTCTAATATTAGTCCCAGGTACTTTACCTCCTTTTTAACAGGTATAGGTGTGTTGTTGATTGAGATTGTTGCTGGGTAATTGTAATCGGCGTCTGGCTTTCTTGTTACGAACATTGCTTCTGTCTTTTTAAGGTTGATGCTTAGAAGGTTGTCTTCGAGCCACGTGGTGGTCTCATTCATGCATATGAGTAGGTTGTCATAGTTGGGGTTGTTAGAGTTTATGGGGATGGCAAGCATAATGTCATCCGCATATATAAAATGGTTGATTTTATATTTTTGAATATATTTGTGATGGGTTGTAAGTACAGGTTGAAAAGGAGGGCGGAGAGGGCTGAGCCTTGGGGGATACCCTGACCTTGAGGGAAAGTTTCAGATGTTTCTTGACCCATTTGTACCCGTATTAATCTATGTGAGATGTATGACTTGAACCATTCAAGGACAGTCCCTCCTATTTTTAAAATTTCTAGTCTATTGATGAGTGTGTTGTGATTGATGCTGTCAAATGCGGCAGATAGATCTATGAAGAGGAGTAGGAAACCTTGGTTATTGTCATTAGTGCCTCTGATGAGGAGGTCCATCAGAGCGATTAGGAGAGTTTCAACTCCATGGAAGGGGCGAAATCCGAACTGATGAGAGTCAAGGAGTTTGTGTTCATCAATATGGTCCTGTAATTGGAGTTGTATGGTTTTTTCTATTATTTTGGCAATAAGTGGTATGCTAGCTATTGGTCTGTATGAGTTTGGGTCTTTTGGGTCTAGTTTGTTGTTTTTTATGATAGGGCGGATCGAGGAGAGTTTTAAGTTGTTGGGCATAATGCCTTGAGATAGTGATTGGTTCACTATGTATTCTATGTTTTCCGCAAGGAAGTCCTTAGTAGCTTTGATCCATGATACCGGGCATGGGTCGAGTGGGGAGGTTGTGGTGTTGATCATTGTAATAATTTTAAGCAGGTGATTTCGTTCAACCATGTGGAAGGTTGTCCATTGGTAGTTATTGTCGTTATTTGATTTTATTATGGTTGGGGTATGGGGTTTTTCCTTTAGTTTTTCAGCAAAGTGTGATGCTAGGGTTTGTACATTTATCGTGTCCTGGTTAGGTTCTGGGTTGTGTATTTTTGTTAGTGTTTTCACAATTGAGAAGAGTTATCTTGGTCGGTTAAGGGCGAGATTTATTACTTTGGCATAGTAGTCCCTTTTTGATTTGTTGATTGCATTTTTATAGCTATTAAGTATGTTTATGTATTTGGTTTTGTTATCATTTGATCTTGTTTTTCTCCAGATTCTTTCCTGTTTTCATAGTTGCTTTTTTAGTAGGGCAAGGTCTTTTGTGAACCATTTTTCTGATTCTTTGACTCTCTTCTTCGTGATATGTGTAGGGGTGGCTGCTTCATGGATTGTTTGGTTCCAATTCTCTATAACTGAGTTGATGTCCGTTAGGTTTGTAGTGAGCTTGGGTAATACCTTTTCAAGGAATGTCTCGTTATCGAAGCGGGTAAAACATGAGTGGTTTGATGTTGTATTTGTAGCTTTTGAGGGTGTTTGTGTAAGGAGGTGTAAGGTTATCAAGTGATGATCAGACCATGGGACTTCTGTTATTATTGGGGGAGAGTATAGCTGGTGGAGGTTAAAAGGGGTGGGGAGAAAGATGAGATCTAGTGGGTTTCCTTTAGTGTGGGTGGGGGAAAGGATTATCTGGTTAAATCCCATTTGCATCATAGAGTCTAGGAAGTTGTCCTTTTGAGATTGGTTTAGGGAAGGGAGGTTAAGGTCGCCTAGGATTACAAGGGGTTTGTTCCGAGATGCTGCGCATGCGATTTCAAGGATGGGGGAAAGATTTTTCTGATCCGTTGATGGGGGGCTGTAGATTAGGGTGAATGCAAGTGTTCTATTTTCAATGTTGATGATGTCCATGCCTTCAACATTGTTTGTGTTCGTTAGAGTGTATTGTAGGTCTTTTTTAGTGAGTATCAGTGCACCACCTCCTCTTTTGATGTCATGGTGGCAGTTGAATACATCATATTGTGATATGGGGAGCTGGTTTAATAATACTGTATCTGTGGGTGTTAGCCAGGTCTCAGTGATGAAAAAGATGTCAGGTTTTTTATCTCTTATTATGTCATTAACAATTGGTATCTTGTTCCGTATGGAACGGATGTTTATTAGGATGAGTTTTAGTTTAGTGGCTATGTTGGGGAGGTTGTTTTTGTTGTTGTGCTGTGTATGGTTTATTTGAATTATTCTGGGAGGGAGTCTGTGGGTATTGTTGTGTGGGGGCTGGTTATATGGGTGATTGTTTACTGGGAAGCATAGTGAATTTCGGTTTGGGTTGTGGATGATGGGGATGCTATTGCACGGGAGGTGATTGGTTTTATATGAGAGTATTTGTTGTAATAGGAGAGCCATCAGTAGGAGGGTGGGGGGCAGGGTTTTTAGTTTTATGGGGGCCATTATGTATTTTTTGTGCGAGAGTTGGTTGTATGGGAGGCCTGAGTGGGAGAGGGCTGTTTGATGGTAGTGTTGGGTATAGTGTACATACCCATAACTGGTTCAAATCCTACATTTCACACCGATTAATACGCGTCCAAATTGACCAACAAGCATCAGAAACATTCCCCCAAGGACAGGGAATACCCCAAGGATCAGCCCTATCAGCCCTCCTATTTAACTTGTACCTGCAACCGATAACTAACATATTTAAAAAACACAAGATTAATCACTTTATATACGCCGATGACATCATGCTAGCTATCCCCATAACCATAAAAAACCCTACATATGACCCGCTATCCAAATGCATGGCTGAGACCTCCTCCTGGATGGAAACTAACCACCTCAGCATAAACTTCAAAAAAACCGAGGCAATGTTTGTGACAAGATCATCTATGACTGAGAACACCTACCCGGAAACAATCACTATCAACAAAACCTCCATACCTGTCAGAAAACAGGTAAAATACTTAGGAGTAATAATAGACCACACTCTCACCATGCTACCACACATAAAACAAACAGTAAAAACCATTTTCTATAAACTCAAAACAATTCAACACCTAAGGCCACTCCTAGAAACACCAGACTTTAGATCCGTAGTAGGTACACTGATCACCCCTCACTTCGACTATTGCAATAGTCTCCTAATAGGCCTCCCGCAAAAAAGCACATACCTTCTTCAAAGAGCACAAAACATCTGTGCTAAAGTGATTGCTAAAGCTCGCCTAACAGATCACGTAACCCCTATACTGCTAGACCTCCACTGGCTCCCTATTAACAGCCGAATTAAATATAAAATTATTCTAACAACCTATAAACTCATAAACGACATAACCCCCTCACACCTATCTACATTACTGCAATCTCCAACCTCGACAAGGACCCTCAGACAAAACGCAGCCCACTCTCTCATCATACCAAAAACCATCCGCAAAACTAAGAACACCACCAGCTCCAGAGCATTCTCATTCGCTGCTCCTACACTCTGGAACGACCTCCCCATTGAACTTCGTACCATAAGAGACCTCTTCCAATTCAGAAAAGAATTAAAGACCTACCTGTTCACTGAACACTTCGAAGTCCCCTACTACCCCAAAGCTAGCTCCACAACAAACGTGGTCACACATGCACAAACTCCCTTAATCCAAACAATGTAAACACAAGCCTGCCCCCCCTCCACACACACGCCCCAAGACGACATAAAAAGGAACTAAATTCCAACACCTACACCAATATCTGACCCACACAACACACACACCACACACTGTAAATATACATTTGTAAAAAGTTAGATGTGTTTGTTTTAATACCTACAAAGTTTATATTACTGTTCAATGTAAATAGTTGAATTCTATTGTTCTATGTAAAATGTATACAAACTGTGTACAAGACTGTTAACCTGTTATATGTAAACCGCCCTTGATCTCTGGAAGGGGCGGTATAAAAGAAATAGTTAAATAAATAAATAAATAAATAAATAAATAAATAGTGTTATTGTTGCAAGCAGCCGTGAAGTGTACTAGTACAGTTTTCAGAATACTTCAGGTCAGGTGGAGCAGAGCTGTATCTTTGAACAGATATTGTGCAACAGTTATTTAGGATACTTCCGTATGCTATTTTGATACAGCTATATAAAGGTACTTCAGTATACTATTATACAGCAGCTATATAAAATACTTCAGGTAAAGTGGAGCAGAGCGGTATCTTTAAGCATATTATTATATTTCTGAGTACTATTTTGCAGCAGCTATATAAGATATTTCAGTATACTATTATGCAGCAGCTATATAGATTACTTCGGTATACTACAGGTCAGGCGGAGCAGACTAGTATCTTTAAACAGCTGTTTTGCAAAAGCTAAATAAGATTGTTGCAATGTATCTCCTACTTTGTAACAGCGGAGTATCTACTGTGGAACTGTTACTTTGTAAGAGCTACTTTGCCACATATAGATTAATTAGGTTAACGTTATAATAGTAAACAGTGCAGTGATGTGGTGGTGATAACTACATTGAATTATATATACTAGTGATTGCTAATAGATCTTGAGGTAAATTATGTCATAGCATCTGGAACCAGGGTGTTAGCATTTGCTCAGTTAATATGGTGGGAGTCAATACTTAATCTATGCACTTGCTGTTTGCTTCTCTGGTAGCTTCTGTGGTTGCTGCTTAGCTGTGGCCTCCGATGCTGGTTTGTTGCCTTCGGTAGGGGCCTGCGCCTAAGGGCCATGCCAAAGGGCCCTCTGGCGAGGCCCTCAGGCACGGGACCGACAGGCGCGGGCCCGCCTGGTGGCGGTCTTTGTTAAAGGAGCTGCTGCTCCTCCTCCCACAGCCCCGATTGGGCTGGAGTCAGGCAGGTGATGTCGCCCCTCTTGGGAGTCTGATGGCTGCCTTTCCCGCCGGCTGCGGTCTTTGTTAAAGGAGCTGCTGCTCCTCCTCCCACAGCCCCGATTGGGCTGGAGTCAGGCAGGTGATGTCGCCCCTCTCGGGAGTCTGATGGCTGCCTTTCCTGCCGGCCGTGGTCTTTGTTAAAGGAGCTGCTGCTCCTCCTCCCACAGCCCCAATTGGACTGGAGTCAGGCAGGTGATGTCGCCTCTCTCGGGAGTCTGATGGCTGCCTTTCCCGCCGGCCGCGGTCTTTGTTAAAGGAGCTGCTGCTCCTCCTCCCACAGCCCCGATTGGGCTGGAGTCAGGCAGGTGATGTCGCCCCTCTCGGGAGTCTGATGGCTCATAGCTGATTCCACCACCATGGAATGGTGTGGTAATTAAGTCTTCTGAAACCCAGGACAAGGAGGAACTCGATACATGGTACCGAGTCTTCGAGAGTGAGGAGATGTGGTTAGAGGTGTTTCCCACATCCTTAACATGAGATCATGCACGATCTCATAAATAGGTAAGGTAGCTGCCTCCTTGGCAGCTTTAGGGTATTGCAGGATTTCTAATTCCTTTGCCCTAGGCTCTTTTTCAGGAGCCACTGTGATGGAAAGACCTCGGGCCACATCACGGATAAAATCCTGAAAGGACATATCCTCTGGTGGAGACATCCTACGCTGAGCAGAAGAGGAATCCTCAGGAAGAAGTACTCTGGTATCGGCAAAACTTTCAGACTCTTCAGACTCATCCGAGGATTTGAAGTATCTCCGATCCGGGTGATCGTGCAAGGCACAGTACCAGTACCGATCGAAGTCGGCATCGGAGTGGTCCGGTACCGACTTGTCAATGCCGGATAGACACGCATGACTCGGTCCCGGTAGGATACCTGCCGATGTCTATGCAGTCGGTAGCGGCACCGGAGTCGGTGCCGGTACCAGTTGAATTGTTTGAAGCGGTTTCAGGGGCATCAAGCCCATGAGAAGAGCCGCCAGACTGCATTCAATAGCCAAGAATCTCTGGTCTTTTGACGCTGCCGATGCTTGGGTATCAGTACCGGATGAAGCGGCCAGTACCCCAGAGCATGGCACCAGTACTTCTGCCGAGGTTGAAGTCTCGAGAACATCCTGGAGCCCCGTTAGTGCTTTGGAAGCCGAAGCCTCCCGCCGGGGCAATTTTGCCGGTGAAAGTCCCTCAAGGGCAACGCCAGAGGCATCTCGATGTCTAGAAGGAGATCTACCCTTTGAGGACCGGCTAGATTTATGTTTAGTTACCTGAAATCCATGGGAGGAAGACGAAGCCCTGGAAGACATCAATGCCACGGAAGCTGCATCGGAGGGAAAAAGGGTGCTAAGTTTAGCAGCTCGGTTTTTCCGGCCCCTTTTCGACATCATCCCACAGGCAACACACAGGAATAGAGTGGTCAGGACCTAAACATTTGAGGCACCACTCTTGGGTGTCGGTGACAGAGATGGTACCGCCACACTTAGAACACTTTTTAAAACCCGAAGCGGGTTTTTCCATTTTGAAGGAAAAAGTTGGGGCTAGTGCCCAAAATGGCACATGGCACCTGAAGAGAAAATAACTGGAAAAACTCCAAAAGAAAGGTTGGTTTTTTTTAGAAGAAAACAAAGAAGAACCGGTGGTACCGGTGTAGCGTCGAGGGAAGGCAGACGCGACCACAAAAAAGAATCCAAATATGCAAAAAGTGCTAAAATCTGAAAGTAAACATCAAGAATTTGTCTACATCATCAAACCTGGACCATGTTCTGACATCTTACACAAGGAAGAAAGTAACAGAATTTTTAAAACAAGAGAAAAAAAACTCTTCAAAAAATTACATCAACAAATGAGGAAAAACAAGTGGCAAATGCTCAAATACAGTGGGAAATACAGAGTGTTACTCCAGGAACCCTCTGTCGATCAAGAACAGACACATGAATGGTTAAGGAGAGGTGAACTGAAACCAAAGGATGAGAGGTTGATTGCTGCAGACAATGGCTTATGGACAAGATGATTTATAGCAAGCATTTAAAAAAAACTGTCGGCTCCGCGGAAAACGAAGAACTGGAGAGGGATAGTTGGGAAAGGCGGGAAGGCATATGTGAAGACTATGTTCCTGCTTGTTCCTGGAGATTGATGAATATGCTGGGTTTCAAACAAGGAAAAGATTACCCAAGTTAAATTTAACACCTAAGGTTAAAAGTATGATAATTAAGATGAACAAGGCCATATCCAGTATAAAGGGACCATTTACTGACTTCACTGAAATAAAATTGAATACAGTATTGCATAGCTAAAATTATTAGTGAAATAATACTACCAACTATAATGCAGGGCCAGAAGAAAAAGAGAACAGTAATAGTTTCTCCTTGGAAAAAGCACATCAAATGAAAAATATAATCATTGCATGCAGAGGTATCCCTGATAGATGGATATCTAAAAGGATCTTCAAAACCAGCATTGCTCCGTCTACCTCCGACAAACAATAAAGATTACCGCAGCTCAGGCACTTCTCCTACGGCTGCCACAGCCCCGATTGGCATCCCACAGCACAGGGGAAGGGAACGCAGGATTCTCCCGCCTCTGTCCTGCTGAAGGCCAATCTGACAGCGCATCTTCAAAACTCGCATTGCTCTGCCTACCTCCAACGAACAATAAAGATCACCGCAGCTCAGGCGCACCTGCGCACGTGGACCGCAGGCAAGGACAAAAAAACTATCTTCAAGGATCCAACGCAAGCACCTCCAAGTGCTCTGAATCACAAGAAGGACAGCAACGAATTGTGAACTACCCTCCAGCCAAAGGTACGGCAGATGGTGCCCCCAACCTCTTTTTTTTTACCTATGTTATAACTTCTTTCACTGTATTTCTCCCTGGTTTTTGCAAACTGCTTTGACCCAGTGAAAGGTGGTATATAAGTACAGCTAAATATATAAATAAATAAATAATGAAGAAGATCCAAAACATCAAGCTGAAGCATGCTGCAGTAACAGAAGACCTGAAATGTACATGTTCTAACAATAAATTGAAAGTAGCAGCAGAAGCACAAAAACTGCAAAGGTATGAACAAAACAGAAAAGAAATATATCACAATAAACTATTTAGAGAGAACCCAAAACAATTATACTGGGAGTTGGGAAAGAGCATTAATATGGTAAAAGCACCACCAACCAAAACCAAAACAGAAAACGTCTGAAAAAAACTACAGAGCAAAATCAAGAGTAGAATGGTTTCCCAGCATACACGAGAATTTAGAAAAAGCAAACATCAAACCCATGGAATGGCCTGTAATGCCAATGAAAGAGCTGGAAAGCAGGTTAAAATGAGCTCCACACTGGAAGAATCCTGGTCCAGATGGAGTAACCAACTTTTGGCTCATCACTTCAGAAAGACCTGGTGAACTGCAAAAATCAACTGTTCAAGCAACCAGACTTAACAGCACAATGACTTACTACAGGAAAAACATTTCTCCAAAGAGGGACCCAAGTAATATTCCTAATAATTACAGACTAATAACTTGTCTACCTAAAATCTATAAGCTGTTCACTTCAATAGATGCAGACAGAATATATGATCATATTGAGCCCAATAATATCATGGCAATAGAAGAAAAGGGCAATAAGAGGGAAGCATATAGAACCAAGGACCTGTTAATGTTGAATAAAGCCATCATGGGCAGTGCTAAGAAAAGCAGAAATCGCCATACATCATGGATTGATTATCAGTAAGCTTTTGACAGCATCCCACACTCTTGGATAATGAATTGCCTTGAAATATATAAAATAAATCCTAGATTGATAGAGTGCATTAAGTTCACTATGACACCGTGGCAAACTACACTCTTTTTCAAATATGAAGATGGTCAGTACATCATTCCTAACATTAAGATCCAGCAAGGAATATTTCAGGGAGATTCCCCATCGCTCCTTCTGTTTTGTGTGATGCTCAATCCAGTGAGTACCCTCATAAACGTTTGGGATACAGATTTAGCCTGACTCTTAAAGAAGGTAACAACCTAGAAGCAACATCCAATTTACTATTTGTAGATGATCGGAAGCTTTATAGTTCCAGCGATCAACAATTAGCAGAGCAACACCATGTGGTGAAAAGCTTTTCTGATGACATCAGGATGACTTTTGGCCTTGACAAATGTGCTAAAGCAACTTTTTTTTTTTAGAGGAAAATTGAGCAAAATTGAAAACATCTCACTTGTTGAGGATTGTGATATCAAGGACCTTGAACAGGAAGATGTATATACAGTAAGTATCTCGGAGTAGAGGAAGGAACGACACTCAAGCAGAAATTACTGAGAGAAAAGGTCAGTAAAGACTACTACAGGGGATTAAACTTGTTATTGAAAAGTGCTTTAATATCACGGAATAAGATAGAAGCCATCAATCAGCTAGCAATTCTTGTACTCTTGTATAGCTTTGGGATTGTGGATTGGCCTTTTTAAGATCTTGAAAAACTAGATGTGCAAACAAGATAACTCCTCCATGCCCATGAAGTAATTTACAAGAATCAGTGTATGCCAAGAACGTAATCCCTAGAACTGAAGGAGGGCTAGGCCTCAGAGATTGATTACACATACAGAGCTACTGTCATAGGCCTCCAGGCCTACCTAACTGCATCATCAGATCCAAATATGCAAAAAGTGCTGAAATCTGAAAGTAAACATCAAGAATTTGTCTACATCATCAAACCTGGACCATGTTCCGACATCTTACACAGGGAAGAAAGTAACAGAATTTTTAAAACAAGAGAAAAAAAACTCTTCAAAAAATTACATCAACAAATGAGGAAAAACCAAGTGGCAAATGCTCAAATACAGTGGGGAATACAGAGTGTTACTCCAGGAACCCTCTGTCGATCAAGAACAGGCACATGAATGGTTAAGGAGAGGTGAACTGAAACCAAAGGATGAGAGGTTGATTGCTGCAGACAATGGCTTATGGACAAGATGATTTATAGCAAGCATTTAAAAAAACTGGCAAAATAGACATATGTCGATTCTGTGGAAAAGAGCAGGAAACACTGACTCACCTCATAGCTGGCTGTGAAGTTCTGATGACAGAAAATTTCTATACAGAAAGGCACAATAAAACAAACTGTAAACACTACATCACTGGGCCTGAAAAGCACTAGGATCACGATCCGAAAAGGATTACAGAGAATGAAGAGGTAATGATAACATGGGATACTCCCATTCCGACCAATAAAAGCTGAATGCGAGAAAGTCTGATATAGTGGAAATGTAGAAAACCCCCAGAATGGCAAATGTGTCAGTTCCAAGCGACTATTCTCTGAATCGCGTTCAGAGGGAAAAAATCTTCAAGTACCAAGAAATGCAATCAGAAATCAAGAAAGTGTGGCAGAAAGATACCAAGTTATTTCCCATTATGTTGAACGCCACAGGCTTAATCAAGAGGAATTTCCAAGTGCACCTTGACAAATTATTACCCATACACGTAACATCTTACAAACTCCAGAGGGAGGCTGTCTTTGGCACGATGCAAGTACTATGCTGAGCATTAGCAGTAAATTAGAGAGACTGAGATTATACTCCCCATACCCTGGCTTAGAAGTGAGATTCATGCCTGCCCTGGTATGCACAAAACTCACCTATTTTGAGAAATTGCCCCCAAAGTTAATATACAGCTCTACAACTTTCTCTATCCATGTGCTTATTTATAAATGAGTTAGTGATGCTTCTTACCTTACATATCAGCAGATTATATATATCAGACATCAGGGAAAAGTGCCAGACAGAGAAGGAATTAATAAATATCACAACTCATGAGGCAAAAATATAAACATGCCTAAATTACTAACTCATAGGAATAATCTGTTCTTTAAGAACAGCATGCAGAATTTGCTTTTACCTCTTATGATAATCCTCAGTCACAAAATACATCTCATGATCCTTAGGCAATCACATTATCTATTCTCTATTACATTAAGGCTTGTACTGCATTCAAAATCATCTCAGCAGCAGGATATAATATATCTACTATAATTTGGTTTAAAAAAAATCAGATACATGTACAGTTTCTGAGTGTGGGATACATAAACAAAGTTTCTAGTTGAAAATCACTCTACCAATGGAACTCTCCTTAGAATCAGGATGTTTCATTGGAATCAAAAAAGGCTATACTTAGCAAAGAAGTGAGCGGGAATGGGATGGCTGAAGAAGCGGTGAATGAGCCTCGACGGAAACATATTGAACAGAGATGTTGCGTTATGCGCAATCAAGCTTTCACTCACATTAGAGTACAGAAAACCTAACTCCAGCAATGATAGCTGATCAGGGCTGAGCTGCTTTGACTATGCTACTAGAACTGTCTTCAGCCTTTTTCACTGTAAACTAAGCTTTACTACAGCACCTGAGAGTGGCGACTGTCCCAAAGTGGCTTGTGAGGTACTTGACTGATAAGTCATATCTAGTGTACTGGGAAAATTCACTTTCTAGGTTCCTTCTGACAGAGCAGGGTGATCCACAAGACATTTTAGCACTTTTTTTCTTTTTAATATTAACTTTCTAGGGGTATTACCCGATAACCTTTAGACAGTCTAATGAAGAAATTTGAGTTAAAGATATCAGGGGGATTAGTCAAAAGCATTTACACAGTTTGCAGATCTGCAAAGTGTATAAATGCTACTCTTTGGGATATTCACGGTTAGTGCTGCTAAATATCCGTAGATGCCACCGATACATGCTGGGGGTATTCTGGGGCAGCACCCATAGCTAACCAGGCAGCAGTGATATTGAGCTGTTGTCCGGTTAGCGATATGTGATGAAAGTCAGGCACAGGAAAACCTGGCTTAACTTTCATCACAGAAACTAACTGGACAGCAGCTGAATATATTGCCACTGCCCGGTTAGCCTCAGGGCAATCCAGGCAGCCTGGTTTAAAATTGAGCACAGGCAGTTGGCTGCCTCAGCAGTACTAGCCGCTGGTGCTGAATAACGGGCCCATCATCTCTTTGTGAATAATGTTACTACTTATCATTTGTATCGCGCTACAAGGTGTGTACAACACTGTGCATTTAGATGCAAGAGGCAGGCCCTGGTCATCAGAGCTTACAATCTAATCAAGACAAGCAATATCACAAAACTAGGAACTAGAGCAGCGATGGCGAACCTATGGCACGCGTGCCAGCTGTGGCACGCGAAGGCCTTGCAGCTGGCACGCGGGCCCATTTTAAGACTATGTTCCTTCAAAAAGATAAAAAAAAAATTAAAACGCTCAAGTTTGTTCCACTGCCAAGGCCGCTTCTCGGCAGTGGCAGATTCACCCTCTCTAGCGGCAGCGGCGGCGGTGGCGGTTGCGGTTGCGGCTGATCTTCAATTTAAATAAAAACCAAGCCGGTGCACAGCCTTCAGTCTCTGTGAAGGAGCCCATGCAGATGCATTCCGCCCCAAAAAGGAAGTTAATGTAACTTCCTTTGGGGGCGGGACACATCTGCACGATGGCTCCTCAGAGGCAGGAAGGCTCTGCACTGGCTTGGTTTTTATTTAAACTGAAGATCACTCGCACGGAACAAGAGTGTCTGCTGCTCCTCTGGTTCTTCCCCCCCCCCTCCTATCCTTTGGATGGGACTTGGGGCCACTCACAGGATGTTCCTTGGGAGAAAAAAGCACCCAGGCACAAGTGGAAAAACAAGGACTAACAGGCAATCCAGCACACAGTCATCCAAGGAAAAAAAAGGCACTCTCTTTAGCTTTAACCACAAACACTCAGCCACACCAGCTCCCCCAAAAAACAGAGGCAAACTGGCTTGTAGATGGCATGACTAACTCTTTCTTCTATGATCAAATACTTGCCACTCCAGCCAAATCCATCAAAGGCCCTCAAGTTCTGGTGAGGAAAGTGCATGCAGGCAATAGCATCCTTCACATTCTGTATCTCCCAGTTTTAGACTGTAAGCTCAAAGAGCATGTCCCTGTGCAGACAAGTTCATCAGTAACACTCCAGGGGGGTTGGGGAAGGAGGCAGCCAGCACCACTCAAAAAACAGCTTGCAGCAGTCAAGTCTCTCCTAGCGGGCCTTAACTGGTCACCGCATGCTGCTCTAGTGCTGTCTACATGCTGCTCCCATCCCGGCTTCCATGGCTGCACTGAACTCTGCTCCAGTGCATGACAAACAGGACCCGCCATTGCACTGGAGCCCAGAAGCCAGATATTGCTTGTTTCAATCCATGCTGTGGTCATGCTGCTGTTCCTGTTCTTGGTCACTCAAGCTCCCCAAGATGTCAGAAAGGCCGTGCCAAACCCTATTTTCGTGCCAGAGCACCATCAGAGGTGAGTGGAATTCCCATTTTTCCAGGGCAAGGATAATGCATGCATATTTTTATATTTTACACTATATTGGGGAACTGCATCTCTTATTTATTTGATGTTGCACTGCATGTGGACTCTGGCTTCTTGGGGTTTCAATTTAAATTTTGTCTACATAATTTTATTTTTACTTTGATGGACTCCTTATGTGAGTTTTGGAAGTTTGTGCTGATATGGTATGGTATGGTAGGTTTGCTCTTTGTTGTAGGGTTTTGTATTAGTTCACAATATGCCTGGTACTTGAGAATAGTGCTTGTTGTTGTTGTTGTTGTTAGTGAGATGATCAGAATCAGATTTTTTTCTTTTTTTAAATATTGAGTTCTGTGGGTGAATGTCCTGGTTCTGCTCTGCACCTACTGTGGATGCAAAATATATGTTGAAAAAGAAAAAGCAAGAACCATAACGCAGTTTATAACAACAAAATAAAAATCAGTTATAATTTAGTTTTATAAACTGTGCTGTTGATTCTTGCTCTCTTTTAGCTCCTTGGTGTGCAAATAGGACCTACCTAGCCCTGTGCAAGTGGTGCAGTCGCACAGGGCGCAAAGGCTTAGGGCAGCGATGGCGAACCTATGGCACGCGTGCCAGCTGTGGCACGCGAAGGCCTTGCAGCTGGCACGCGGGCCCATTTTAAGACTATGTTCCTTCAAAAAGATAAAAAAAAAATTAAAACGCTCAAGTTTGTTCCACTGCCAAGGCCGCTTCTCGGCAGTGGCAGATTCACCCTCTCTAGCGGCAGCGGCGGCGGTGGCGGTTGCGGTTGCGGCTGATCTTCAATTTAAATAAAAACCAAGCCGGTGCACAGCCTTCAGTCTCTGTGAAGGAGCCCATGCAGATGCATTCCGCCCCAAAAAGGAAGTTAATGTAACTTCCTTTGGGGGCGGGACACATCTGCACGATGGCTCCTCAGAGGCAGGAAGGCTCTGCACTGGCTTGGTTTTTATTTAAACTGAAGATCACTCGCACGGAACAAGAGTGTCTGCTGCTCCTCTGGTTCTTCCCCCCCCCCCTCCTATCCTTTGGATGGGACTTGGGGCCACTCACAGGATGTTCCTTGGGAGAAAAAAGCACCCAGGCACAAGTGGAAAAACAAGGACTAACAGGCAATCCAGCACACAGTCATCCAAGGAAAAAAAAGGCACTCTCTTTAGCTTTAACCACAAACACTCAGCCACACCAGCTCCCCCCAAAAAACAGAGGCAAACTGGCTTGTAGATGGCATGACTAACTCTTTCTTCTATGATCAAATACTTGCCACTCCAGCCAAATCCATCAAAGGCCCTCAAGTTCTGGTGAGGAAAGTGCATGCAGGCAATAGCATCCTTCACATTCTGTATCTCCCAGTTTTAGACTGTAAGCTCAAAGAGCATGTCCCTGTGCAGACAAGTTCATCAGTAACACTCCAGGGGGGTTGGGGAAGGAGGCAGCCAGCACCACTCAAAAAACAGCTTGCAGCAGTCAAGTCTCTCCTAGCGGGCCTTAACTGGTCACCGCATGCTGCTCTAGTGCTGTCTACATGCTGCTCCCATCCCGGCTTCCATGGCTGCACTGAACTCTGCTCCAGTGCATGACAAACAGGACCCGCCATTGCACTGGAGCCCAGAAGCCAGATATTGCTTGTTTCAATCCATGCTGTGGTCATGCTGCTGTTCCTGTTCTTGGTCACTCAAGCTCCCCAAGATGTCAGAAAGGCCGTGCCAAACCCTATTTTCGTGCCAGAGCACCATCAGAGGTGAGTGGAATTCCCATTTTTCCAGGGCAAGGATAATGCATGCATATTTTTATATTTTACACTATATTGGGGAACTGCATCTCTTATTTATTTGATGTTGCACTGCATGTGGACTCTGGCTTCTTGGGGTTTCAATTTAAATTTTGTCTACATAATTTTATTTTTACTTTGATGGACTCCTTATGTGAGTTTTGGAAGTTTGTGCTGATATGGTATGGTATGGTAGGTTTGCTCTTTGTTGTAGGGTTTTGTATTAGTTCACAATATGCCTGGTACTTGAGAATAGTGCTTGTTGTTGTTGTTGTTGTTAGTGAGATGATCAGAATCAGATTTTTTTTCTTTTTTTAAATATTGAGTTCTGTGGGTGAATGTCCTGGTTCTGCTCTGCACCTACTGTGGATGCAAAATATATGTTGAAAAAGAAAAAGCAAGAACCATAACGCAGTTTATAACAACAAAATAAAAATCAGTTATAATTTAGTTTTATAAACTGTGCTGTTGATTCTTGCTCTCTTTTAGCTCCTTGGTGTGCAAATAGGACCTACCTAGCCCTGTGCAAGTGGTGCAGTCGCACAGGGCGCAAAGGCTTAGGGGACACATTTTGGCTGTATGCCGTTGCCCTGCTGCCGCTGGCAGGACAATAGAAGGCAGCCAAATTGTGCCCCCAAGCCTTTTCGCAGCACTTTAAGCAGGTCTGGTCCCTCCCTCCTCTGATGCAATGTCAGAGCAGGTAGGGACAGATCTGCTTAAAGTGCCAGCGCCTTTCAGATGGGGCGCATGCCCCCATCCTCCTCCCCATACCTCCATCCAGCACTGCCTGCTCTTTCCCTGCTGCCGGTGCCGCCATGAAAAAAAACAGAGGGCGGCAGCAGCAGGGAAAGAGCAAGCAGTGCTGGATGGAGGTATGGGGAGGAGGGGGGGGGGGGGCGCGTGCCCAAGCTGCAAGTCGCATAGGGCACGATAGCAGCTTGGTACGGCCCTGTGTGCAAACATCTCACATTCCCTCCATATAATCTAAACGGCTTTTTGGTTTGGTTCAGTCCCTGATTGGGATTCTGAAAAAGCCCTTCCTCCCTCTAAGTGGGGGGGCACCATCTCATTCTTCACCTCGGACAGCAGATTGCCTTGAGCAGCCCCTGGGTATCAACAGCATAGCGAAGGTTGTTGAGTCTTCCACCAATCTTCACATCTCTGTTGTCTTCATACAATCCTGCTTCTCTGATGATTTGTTTTGCATATAAATTAAACAGGTAGGGGGAAAGTATGCAGCCTTGTTTTACACCTTTGCTTATTTTAAACCATTATGTTTCTCTTTGTTCCGTTCGAACTGTTGCTTCTTGATCAATGTACAGATTGTGCAAGAGAATGATCAGGTTCCTCGTTCCTCGACCTTTTCTGAACCCTGCTTGCACTTCAGGTAGTTCTTGTTCCAGGTATGGCTTTATAGGCTAGATTTATAAGCAGTTAAATGACTGGACAAATATAAAGGAATTCCTGTATAAAATTCTGTATGGGTCAGATCAGAATCTTAAATTTTATTTGATAACTAATGAGAAGCCAGTGACCTTTAATGAGCGAAGAAGTCACAAGGTCAAATTTAGACGCATTATGGAGACGTTTTATGGCCATATTTTTAATACGTTGTAATTTGGATATTCGGGACTTAGAGAAAATCTACCATGCCAGCACTAACACCCAAAACTCACATAATAAGAATCCTACATAGGAAAAGGCAGTGCTGTTAATATTGTAATGGGTGCTATATTCAGTGATGGGAAAGTGATGCTAGAAACAGATTAACGGATGACATGAGTGCTGCATGTGTTGCTCTGAAATTAACGCATTATGAGCCAAGGATTGACAAGTTATCAGCATGCATGCAACAACAAACATCACATTAATTTTTTTCATGTATAGATTCTTTGGGAATACACACCGAGTCCTAACACAGTTAACAGTTTTAAGAAGTTTATCTTTTTTTTACTCAGGATACATTTGACATGTTATGTGAATAATACATTTAAAATATATTGTGTAACTGAATCAAATTCTTCTTAAATTCATTAAATTGAATGAAATCATTAAAACATTATAAATTGCCAATAAATTGAAATGAAAACCAAAGGATTGTGAATCAAATTGATTCTCTGACAATACAAAGATTCCAACCTTTACAAATGATGTTACATAGTTCAGGCAGCTTTATAAAGAGTTTTTAGATACTAAAATCTTGTTGTTAAGGTTTAATTGACGTGCTGGCACTTTGAGGAAATTCTTTGGTTTTGTGCGGCAGTTTGGGCACTCGGGCTCAAAAAGGTTAGCCATCACTGGCTTAGGGGACACATTTTGGCTGTATGCCGTTGCCCTGCTGCCGCTGGCAGGACAATAGAAGGCAGCCAAATTGTGCCCCCAAGCCTTTTCGCAGCACTTTAAGCAGGTCTGGTCCCTCCCTCCTCTGATGCAATGTCAGAGCAGGTAGGGACAGATCTGCTTAAAGTGCCAGCGCCTTTCAGATGGGGCGCATGCCCCCATCCTCCTCCCCATACCTCCATCCAGCACTGCCTGCTCTTTCCCTGCTGCCGGTGCCGCCATGAAAAAAAAACAGAGGGCGGCAGCAGCAGGGAAAGAGCAAGCAGTGCTGGATGGAGGTATGGGGAGGAGGGGGGGGGGGGCGCGTGCCCAAGCTGCAAGTCGCATAGGGCACGATAGCAGCTTGGTACGGCCCTGTGTGCAAACATCTCACATTCCCTCCATATAATCTAAACGGCTTTTTGGTTTGGTTCAGTCCCTGATTGGGATTCTGAAAAAGCCCTTCCTCCCTCTAAGTGGGGGGGCACCATCTCATTCTTCACCTCGGACAGCAGATTGCCTTGAGCAGCCCCTGGGTATCAACAGCATAGCGAAGGTTGTTGAGTCTTCCACCAATCTTCACATCTCTGTTGTCTTCATACAATCCTGCTTCTCTGATGATTTGTTTTGCATATAAATTAAACAGGTAGGGGGAAAGTATGCAGCCTTGTTTTACACCTTTGCTTATTTTAAACCATTATGTTTCTCTTTGTTCCGTTCGAACTGTTGCTTCTTGATCAATGTACAGATTGTGCAAGAGAATGATCAGGTTCCTCGTTCCTCGACCTTTTCTGAACCCTGCTTGCACTTCAGGTAGTTCTTGTTCCAGGTATGGCTTTATAGGCTAGATTTATAAGCAGTTAAATGACTGGACAAATATAAAGGAATTCCTGTATAAAATTCTGTATGGGTCAGATCAGAATCTTAAATTTTATTTGATAACTAATGAGAAGCCAGTGACCTTTAATGAGCGAAGAAGTCACAAGGTCAAATTTAGACGCATTATGGAGACGTTTTATGGCCATATTTTTAATACGTTGTAATTTGGATATTCGGGACTTAGAGAAAATCTACCATGCCAGCACTAACACCCAAAACTCACATAATAAGAATCCTACATAGGAAAAGGCAGTGCTGTTAATATTGTAATGGGTGCTATATTCAGTGATGGGAAAGTGATGCTAGAAACAGATTAACGGATGACATGAGTGCTGCATGTGTTGCTCTGAAATTAAGGCATTATGAGCCAAGGATTGACAAGTTATCAGCATGCATGCAACAACAAACATCACATTAATTTTTTCATGTATAGATTCTTTGGGAATACACACCGAGTCCTAACACAGTTAACAGTTTTAAGAAGTTTATCTTTTTTTACTCAGGATACAGTTGACATGTTATGTGAATAATACATTTAAAATATATTGTGTAACTGAATCACATTCTTCTTAAATTCATTAAATTGAATGAAATCATTAAAACATTATAAATTGCCAATAAATTGAAATGAAAACCAAAGGATTGTGAATCAAATTGATTCTCTGACAATACAAAGATTCCAACCTTTACAAATGATGTTACATAGTTCAGGCAGCTTTATAAAGAGTTTTTAGATACTAAAATCTTGTTGTTAAGGTTTAATTGACGTGCTGGCACTTTGAGGAAATTCTTTGGTTTTGTGCGGCAGTTTTGGCACTCGGGCTCAAAAAGGTTAGCCATCACTGAACTAGAGTATGATAAGATACACATAAGTGGTGAACAAGAGAATGATGTGGAACCTTTGTACCTTTTTGGAAACCTGCCTTGTACTTGAGACCTGGATTGGCCACTGTTGGAAACAGGATACTGGGCTTTGATGGACCTTGGTCTGACCCAGTATGGAATTTCTTAAATTTCTTATGGGCATCGGGATCCAAAAGTAGCCTCAAAAAGATGAGCTATTAGCCTGACATACCTATTATAAAATATAGATTGGAGTCTCAGGTTGATGCAATTTGCTACAGTACCCAAATGAATGTCCAGATGTACTGTAATGTGGAGTGTTTAATTAGACACACATCACACATCACCTAGATGAGATTTCAGACAGTGCTGAGGAGGTGGTGGCTGTCTTGGTATCTGTATGTACCAATGACATACAACAGTGTACAAGAGAGGTTCTGGAAGCCAAATTTAGACTTTTAACTAAGAAACTGAAATCCAGAACTTCCGAAGTAGCATTCTCATAAATGCTTACTTTCCATGTTCAGAACCAAAGAGGAAGGCAGAGCTTCAGAGTCTCAATGAGTGGAGGAGATAAAGGTGCAGGAAAGAGTGATTTTGATTTGTTAGAAACTAGGCAAGATTCTGGTGAAGAGGAAGCCTATTCTGAAAATGTGGATTCCAACTTTGCTGACACCTTCTTACCATCCAGTCCTCAATCCCCCTCTTGTTACTGCATCTACCACTTTTTATCCCTTGACACTGCCCTCTCAGTCCTCATCTCTCTCTCCTTCTCCAACCTCTTATTCCCCAATCTTTAACTCTTTTTCTCTCTATTCCTCCCATGTCTAGCACCTGTCCCCCTTTTCACATCCCCTATGCAGTGTTTCTGCCTTCTCTCTCTCTCTCTCTCCGCCATCCAGCATCTAATCCCCTTTTTCTCATCCCATTGCATCCACTATTCCACTTCTCTCCCTATTCCATTCCCTGTGTTCAATATATCTCTCTCTCTTTCCCTTTCCCTGTGTCCAGCATCTCTTTTCTGCTTCTCCCCACAACCCATGTCCAACATTTCACATCTTCCTCTCCTCCCCATGTGTAGCATCTGCTTTCAACCCTCATCCCATGTCCACCATCTGTCCTCTACCTCCCCCACCTTTTGGCCACAATCTGCCCTTTGCTCCCTTACCCCATGGCCAGCATCTGTCCCCCACCCCCATTCCATTTCCAGCTTCTGACCTCAACCTACACCTCCATGACACCCTGATAACACCCAGTATCTGCCCTCTACCCCCATCCCATATCCACCATCTGTCCTCCACCTCCCCCCACCCCTGCAGCTACCATCTGCCCCTCCCACACATGGCCAGTATCTGTCCCCACCCCCAACCTATGACCATCATCTACCCTCCCATCCCCCTCTAAGTTCCCCCAATGTCCAGCATTTTTCCTCCGATTCCACATACCCCCTGCCACCTTCCAACATCTGCTTTCAATCTCATCCCATATCTACCATTTGTCCTCCACCTCCCTACCCTTACTCTGTGGCCACCATCAGCCCCCACCACCACCCCTGGCCAGCATCTATCACCCACCCTCAACCCATGTCAAGCATATGCTCTCCCATCCCCCTCTATGTTCCCTCCATGTCCAGCATCTTTCCTCCAACTCGACACCCCCCCCCCCCCACTGCCATCCAGCATCTGCTCTCTATCCTGTCCCATATTCCCCATCTGTTCTCTCATCCTGTGGCCAGCATCTGCCCTCTGCCCCTCACCACCTGTTGCTACCATCTATCCTCTACATCATCACCTCATGGCCAGCATCAATCTCTCACTCCATCCTGGTCCAGCACCTGCCCTCAATACTTCCTCCCGCCCACACCAACATTTGGCAACTCCTCTTCCTTTCTAACATTTTACCAACACCTCCAGTCTACCGCTGGCCTTGCTGCCTCTCTCAACCTCTGTGGCGGTAGCGACAGCATGTAAATAAATAAAAGTGTGGGGTCTTCCTGACTCCAGCACACTTGGAAGGCCCCACCTGTCCCACCCCCTTTTGACATGAAGCATGCATCAGAAGAGGGTGGGACCAACAGGACTTTCTAAACATACTGGAGTCATGAAGACCCCATGCATTTGTTTTGTTTTGCTTTCTTTTCTCTTTTGCAAACTCATTGCCTGCTGCCACCACTGCTTCTCACTGGTCTCAGCCAATGATGGCAGCAGCAGAGGGAGTCATGCCGCGGCTGCCACAGATCCTACAGAAGTGGTGGTAATGGAGGTGGCAGCAGATGGAGTACTTTTTTTTTTTTAACAGAAGGTAGAGGGAAGCGGTTATCTTTGGGGTGTTTTGGGGGCATTTTTTACCAATCTCAAAAAGTTGCTGCCTGAGATAGCCACCCCCGACTATAAACATATTACAAATAAAGCCTTCATAATTTTGCAGAATTTAAAAATATTGTGCATAACATTTTTAAAAATCATGCACAGAATTTGAATTTTTTGTGCAGAATATTCCCAGGAGTAATAAATATCTCCTTAGGTCTAGAGAACAAACTCCCTTTGTTAGATTTATTTTTTTATTACTAGTGTCATCATCATGAATACAAGTTGCCAATATGGATTATCCACCTAGACTTTTCTTAAATACTCTTAGGTCCAAGATGGGATGAATATATCCAGTGTTTTGAAGTGACTAGGAAACATTCTGATTAAAATCCTCTATTTATTTACTACAGTAAAACATGTTTGACTGTGTGGATGCCTGGTCTTGGGTTATTATGTGACCAAGCATTAGTTATGAATGGCCACTACTTGGAAGTGGCATAGAACTACCATATATGGATTATGGAAGCGACATATGGTATGAATAAGTGCATACTTACTAAAAAATGACTGATGTATGCTATTTATTTATTTGGCTGTATTTGTATACCACTTTTCACAGAGATCAAAGCAGTTTACAAGGAACTTGATTTTATAAATAACATTTACATTGAACCAGGTAATTTTGTACAATGAAAAGGAACAGAATGGTTAAATTTAAATTAACTATGTACAGGTTGATAAACTATTTGCATATGCTTGTAAAATCTTGTCCTTCATGTGGATCCAGAAATGCTGTTTGGCTCATGGGAGGGGGGGGGGATAGAGTAAGGGGGTGTGTGGGGCCGAAGTGGAGGGTGAATAGGTGGGTCTTGAGGACTTTGCAGAAGGAGAGGAGGTCTGTAGTGTTTTTCATGTGGGCAGGAAGAGAGTTCTAGGTAGCTGGAGCATAAAGTTCAAAGGATCTGGTGCAGGCTTGATGAGTGCTTTTTATTACAGCTTGGAGAGTAGATAGCATGTTCATTGTAAAGATTCTTTGTGGTCTGTTTGAAGGCTGTGGCGTGATGAGAGAGCAAAAGTGAGTGGATGATTGATGGTTCAGGGCTTTGTGAATCATTAGAAGGATTTTGTAGAGGATTCTGTTCGCAGGGGAAGCCAGTGGAGGTGTTTGAGGATGGTGCTGATGTGTTCGTATTTGGAAGTTCCAGTGATGGTCCTTGCTGTGGTGTGAAGAGCTGTTTGAAGAGGATGGAATGTTTTTATTTATTTATTTTATTTAGACAGTTTTGTATACCGCCTTATGCTTCAATCAAAGCGGTTACAACACAATTGGAGGATACATTTAACACACAGGGATATGAGACACATACACTAATACTTACAGGGAACATGGGCAATGGAGGGTTAAGTGGCTTGCCCAAGACCACAAGGAGCATCTGTGGGACTGGAAACCCCAGTCCTTCCGGCCCAAGGTTGCTGTCCTCTAGTGGGATTTGAACCCCCGAACTTCCGGCCTGAAGTACCTTGCCCCAACCACTAGGCTACTCAATGCTATACTGAATTGCAGTAGTCTGTATGGGGTGCTATGAGAGCTTGAAGGGCTGAGCGGAAATCTGATGGTGCAAGGAGAGGGCGGAGGTGTTGTAGAGTCCGGCTTTGAAGTAAATTACTCTTGCTTGCCATTTGAGTGTTCAGAGTGAGGTGGCTGCCTAGGGTGACTTCCAGGTACTTGATTTCAGGTTTGATTTGGATTTCCATGTTGTTTAGGGTAATGGGGGGGGGGGAGGATTCATTCCTGGTGACGAAGAGGGTTTCTGTTTTCTTGAGGTTGATGGATAGGTGGTTTGTAGATAGCCATTGTGAGATGTCAGAAAAGCATTGTTGGAGTTTGTGGTAGGATGGGTTGTTGAGGACAACTGGTGTGTAGAGCAAAATGTGATCTGTGTAAATGTAATGTTATCTTGTGTGCTTGGATGATGTTGCAGAGGGGTTGGAAGTATATGTTGAAGAAGAGAGCTGAGAGTATAGAGCCATGGGGTATGCCTTGCATCTGTATGTATAGTGCTGATAATTTTGCTCCATTTCTAATCTGCTAAATTCTGTTGTGGAGGTAGCCCTGGAACCATCGTGATACTGTGCCTTTTATCCCGATGGACTGGAGATGCTGTAGGAAAGTATTATAGTAACATAAGAACATAAGATATGCCATACTGGGTCAGACCAAGGTCCATCAAGACCAGTATCCTGTTTCTAAAAGTGGCCAATCCAGATCATAAGTACCTAGCAGTCTCCCCAAAAGACACAGATTCCTCAATGCTTGTATTGGGTCAAGCAGTGATATACTGGGTCCCTTTTAATAATGGTTTATGGACCTTTCCTCCAGGAACTTGTCCAAACCTTTTTTAAACCCAGCTACACTAACAGCTTTTACTATATCCTCCGGTAACAAATTCCAGAATTTGATTACACGTTGAGTGAAAAAATATTTTCTCTTATTAGTCTTAAATGGGTTACCCTGTAGCTTCATTGCATGTCCCCTAGTCTTTTTATATTCTGATGATGTAAACAATCAATCTACGTTTACCTGTTCCACTCCGTTCATTAATTTATAGACCTAATTTCTCCCTCAGCCGTCTCTTTTCAAGGTTGAAGAGCCCTGACCTTTTTAACCTCTCTTCATAGAGGTATCCTTCCATCCCGTTTACCATTTTGGTGTCTCTTCTCTGTACCTTTTCTAGTAACACTATATCCTTTTTAAGATACGGTGACCAGAACTGAACACAATATTCAAGGTACGGTCGCACCATGGAATGATACAGAGGCATTATAACGTCCTTTGTTTTATTTTCCATTCCTTTCCTTATGATACCTAGCATTCTATTTTCTCTCTTGGCCGCCGCTGCACACTGGGTGGAGGGTTTTAACATGTTATCCACGATGACGCCAAAATCCTTTTCCTGGGTGGTGGTTCCCAATGTGGAATCTTGCATCGTGTAACCATAGCTTGGGTTGTTCTTTCCTAGGTGCATAACTTTGCACTTCTCCACATTAAATTTCATCTGCCATTTTGATGCCCAGTCTTCCAAATTTATCAAGATCCTCTTGCAATTTTCCACAATCCTCTTGGGTTTTAACAACTTTAAATAGTTTTGTGTCATCTGCAAATTTGATAACCTCATTCGTTATTCCCTTTTCCAGGTCATTTATGAATATGTCAAAAAGCAGCAGACCCAGCACAGATCCCTGGGGTACTCCACTATTCACCTTTTTCCATTGGGAAAATTGGCTATTTAGCCCTACCCTCTGCTTTCTATCTTTTAACCAGTTCCTGATCCACTATAGTACACTGCCTCTTTTCCCATGACTTTTTAGTTTTGCCAAAAGTCTCTGATGAGGGCACTTGTCAAAGGCTTTCTGAAGTCCAGATACACTATTTATTTATTTTATTTTTTATTTATTTAATTTCTCTTATGTGTAAATCTGTTTTATTAGGTAAACAAATACAACGTCAGCAATACACCAAGAAAACAACTTTGCAAGAAAAACAAACAACCATACAATACGCAGGTGTACATATAAAACATTTTATATTTTCTCCCCACCCCAATCCCATAGTCCCTCCTCCCCTTTACCCCCTAACCAGTAGCCAGAGTAGACTGTCTACCCATATAGCAACAATACCCCAGCAGTTTCGCACGGCGGGGTGGTACTCTTACACCCGCCAGTGCCCCATAAACATTTGCTCAGGGAATACTACACACAGCCATTAACCCCCCCTTGCCCAACCCCACCCCCCCCCTCCCCCTCCCCCCACCCCTACCAACTCACGCACAGCTTCAAGATCCCAGCACGTTTAGGATTCGGCTCCGCTCTCGCGGAGACAAAGTGTGTAAATATGGACCCCACTCTCCCAAAAACCGAGCAGTGCTCACAAACCCATGTTTAGCCCCCTGCTGCTCCAGCAGCAACAACTGGTGCACCTCTCTTATCCACTGACCCAGTGTTGGACCACAGGGGAGCAGCCAATTTAACAAAATCACCCTCCGTGCCACCAAGAGGACCTTATTAAGCCAACGCCTCGGGCCGCCCCCTAAACCAGCCACCCCACCAGTTATACCAAGCACCAACACCCCAGGATCCCAGTGAATGGAACAACCCAGAGCTGTGTTAAGCCAACCGACCAGGGCCTTCCAGAAGCGAGCCACCGCCGAGCATTGCCACCACATATGTCCCAGATCGGCTCGGGCCACTCCACAGCGTGGACAGCTGGCGGTAGCCCCACATCCTGCCCTAAACGCCCTACAAGGAGCAAAGTGACACCGACGTAAAATACGGTATTGCAAGTCTCTAAACTCCACCGATGGAAAGCGCCGGGGGATCTCCGCTAACAGAGACAGCATATCAGCCCCCCTGAGCTCTACCCCCAAGTCATGCGCCCAAGACTCAGCCAAGACTCGCTCCGTAGAGGGTCCTTTAAGGGTGAGGTATTCCTTATGCAGGTCAGTCACCCGGGCCCGTTGCATACTCCCAGCATATAACAACTCCTCAAATCGGGAACAAATAGTCATACAAAGGCTCCCCCGATCCAATTTCCGAACATAGCTACGAAGCTGTAGATAGGGGAACCAGTTCCTAGACACCAGAGCATAGTCACTCTGCAGGTCAGCAAAACTCCGAATCTCCCCCCGCTCATCCACTACTTGCTCCAATGCCACAATCCCTTTAGTCTCCCAATCTCGAAATGCTCCCCCCAGTATTCCCGGCTCAAATGCCCCATTGCCATATAGCGGTAAAAAGGGGGTCGTCCTAAAATCCCACAAATACAAAGAACATAACCGACGCCAAATCCGCCGCATCACCCGAAAAACAGGGTGTCTCCCCAACAGGGGAGGCAAAGCAGTCGCCCTCGCATGCAGGACATAGCGTAACGCCAAAGGTTTCGCCACCTCCTGTTCATAAGCCAAAGGTGTATAATCTCCAGAAGTCGCCAACCAGTCGCGTAAGTGCCGTAGGAGGCATGCCACATTATAGCTCCTTAGATCAGGCGCTCCGATCCCCCCACTGCCCCAGGGCCGCTGCAGAGTCTGAAGGCGCAGCCGCGGCCTCTTCCCCCTCCAGTAAAAGCGGTTTAAGCATTTCTCCACCCCGGTTAGGTCCCTGCCCGTCAGCAAAAGAGGTAGACTCTGCAACACATAAAGCCATTTGGGGAAGACAACCATCTTGTACAAGGCTACCCTGGCGCTCAGAGAAAGTGGCAGGTCACGCCACCCATACAACCGCTCCGCGGTCTGCAAGCTCAAGACCTCCAAATTAACCACTTGCAGTGTCGTGATATCCACAGGCAGATATAACCCCAAATAGTGCAGGCTCGTCCCTGCCCACCTCAATGGAAAGGCAGCCCAGTCTCCAAACAGTTCCTGCCGCAGATCTAAGGCCTCTGACTTATCCAAATTCAACTTGAGACCGGAAAATTGTCCAAATTCTGTAACCACCCGCAACAGAACCGGTAATGTCTGTTTAGGTGCACCCAAATACACTAAAAGGTCATCCGCAAAGGCCGAGACCCGGAACTCGTGCGAGCCCACTCGAGCTCCCAACAAACCTTTGTGTGTCCGTATGCGTTCCAAAAGAGGCTCCAGGGTTAAGACAAACAGAAGGGGGGATAGGGGGCAGCCCTGCCGGGTCCCCCTTCGAATCGAAAAATCTTGGGAGAGGGAGCCATTAACCAAAATTCGTCCACGTGGGTCAGAGTATAAAAGTTTAACCGCATTTAGAAAGAACCCGCCAATTCCTATCACCTCAAGCAAGTGATACATATAGGACCAGTCGACCCGATCAAACGCCTTCTCAGCGTCAAAGCTAATCAACAAGGCCTGCTCCCCCGCTACTGCGGACATATACAAGGACGAAATGATCCTGCGTAGGTTTTTCACCGAATGTCTGCCCCGCACAAAACCCACCTGGTCCTCTTTGATCAACTGCGGGAGATACTCCGCCAGTCGGTCAGCCATGATCTTAGCTAAAAGTTTAATATCCACATTTAAGAGTGAAATCGGTCTATACGATTCGGCCAGTAAGCGATCCCGACCAGGCTTCGGAATCAAAGTAATCACTGCACTATTTTTCTCATAAGGAAAAACCTGACGGTCAATTAAATCAGAGAAATATCTACGCAGTGGCCCCACCACCCGATCCCCCAACATTTTATAAAATTCACCTCGGTAGCCATCGGGACCCGGGGCCCTACAGGAATGTAATTTCTTTATGGCCCCCCTAATCTCCTCGTCCGTGATGGGACCATTGAGAATTGCACACTCCTCCACGGAAAGACAAGGCACCTCCACCTTAGCAAGAAACCTTGCAGCTTGCGTCAGGTCTGCATTACCCGAACTATATAAAGCCTGGTAGTACTCACGGAAGCGGTCTTCAATGTAGTCCTGGCCAGACCGAACCACACCCCGAGCGTCCCGCAACGCCCCAACAGTGGTCTGACCACGGCTAGTCTTCACTAGCCGGGCTAGCATACGCCCGGCTCGACTACCGTACCGATAGAGTTTATACCGATAGTAGAGTAGAGATTGCTGTGCCCGCTCCTGCAAAAGCGAACTCACTTCCTGCTGCAATCGATGATATTCCCTTTTGTGGCTTTGTGTGGGGTATTGCGTCACCTTCCTCCGCGCTCGGCACAACTGTCGTTCCAAGCCAATTAAACGAGACATATAAATTCTCCTCTGCCGAGCGCCGTATTCGATGATTCGCCCACGCAATACTACCTTAGCAGTTTCCCAAAAGAGAGTGGGGTCCCCCTGATGTTGCCCATTAAATTCCGTAAACTCATCCCACTGCGTGCATAAAAAGGCTTCATATTGGGCTCCCCGGGTATAATTGAGCGGATAACGCCATAAATAACCCCCCTGTCGGGTCCCCCATCGCACATCCAACCTAACATAAGCATGGTCCGACACCGCTATCGGCCCTATCTCGACATCGGTCACTTTAGTAAACAAATCTCGGGACCCCAGAAAATAATCCAACCGGGATCCCGTGTCATGTGCCCGGGAGACGTGGGTATAATCCCTATCCAGTGGGTGTAGTACCCGCCAATAGTCCAAGAGATTGAAACCCTCACATACTCCCCGAATCCACTGAGCCTTCCGATCCCTGGTCAGCCCTCGTCGCCCAGAGCGGTCAACCGTGTCATCTAACACACAATTGAAGTCTCCCCCCAAGATAAAGGGAGTGGAACCAAGGGAATTCAGACATTTATTCAACCTGGCACAAAAGCTAGCGTCATAGATATTGGGAGCATAGATATTCACCAGGCCCAATTTAACCCCTTTAAGGTCCCCTACTATGAGAACGAATCGCCCTCCCGGGTCACAGATGGTACGCTCGACTACCAAGTCCACTCCCCGCCGGATGAGTATCACTACACCCGCTTTCTTCCCACCTGAGGAAGCACCATAGACACTCCCCACCCACCCCTTTGCAAGCTTACTATGCTCCAGGGCACTCTGATGGGTCTCCTGTAGGAAGGCCACGTCAGCCTTTTGATCCCTGAGAGCACGCAAAATCTTATAACGTTTCACTGGGGACCCTAAACCACATACATTCCACGTCACCACTCGCAAGTCATCACCCATGATCTTCCACCAATCCGCTATTCAGACCTTGACAGACTACAACATACAAACATGGAGAGAGCTCTCCCAGCCTGGAGCTCCCCCCCTCCTCTACATACTCACACACTTGCCTCCATCGCTGTGTTCTCCACACGTACTGTAAGCCAATGTCAATCCCCAAATCTCCCAGGGAACCCGATTCATGCATCCCAGCCACCCCTCTCCCTACCCACCCCTCTCCTCCTACCAGCCCACCCTCCCCGTCCCTAACCCAAACCCCCCCCTCCCCCTCACACACCCGAACAGAAATAGTTCTCTCCCCCCTTCCCCCCATAGCATTCCCTTACCCTCCACCCAGAAAACTGCCACTCATCCACTCCCTGGCCCATTACGCCAGGCTGGAGTGCCATTACAGGCGCAACAGGGCTGTCCCGCCCCACCCCCCCGGGAAAAGCCCCTGCGCTCCACATGGTCGACCATGATGCCACAGACCGGTGTTAAATGAACAACGACAATACATAGGGACCACATAAGATGTGGCCCCCCCAGTAAGCTGGCAGCCCGGGTACCATCCACACTGATCCCCCCCTCCCACGCAGTATACCTCCCAACCTCCCAGAAACGTCCCCCCTCCCACCACTTACTCCCCATAACCCATCATCAACAGTAAACATCATAAGCAAGTAGGGGAGGGAAGAAAAAAGAGAGCAAGGAGAAGTAACAACCGAGAAGAGAAGTTAACATCAGGTGAAACATATTGGGGTACAGCATAATACACATAAGCATGACAACCATAGTGTCCCACTCCAGAGCTCACAACGTCCCAGAACAAAACTTCACTCCACAGGACCCATACGTAACGCTGTCGGCTCCAGCAATATATTCAAACAGGAACCAACTGCTACCTCCTCAGGGCGCTAGGCCAGGCACTTCCGAGGAACTCTCCGCCGCACTAGGCAGTCCCGCCAAAAAGTTCTGCGCCGCTTCCACCGTTTTAAACACCTGGGTCTTCCCGATGTGCGTAACACGCAGGATAGCGGGAAGCGCCAAGGTGAATCGAATCCCCTTTTTAAATAGAGTTGCACAGATTGATGAAAATTCTTTCCTCTGCGCTGCCACAGGTGCTGAATAATCTTGAAATAACAGCACTTTCTGGTTGTCCAAATGCAGATCCCTTTGCCGCCGAAACGCTTGCAATAGTTGCCACTTGTGCTGGAAATTCAGGATCCTCGCAAGGACGACTCTGGGCTTGTGTTGATGCTCCGGCCGTGGCCCCAAACGGTGCACACGCTCCACTTTAAGCTGCCCTACTAGGCCGTCCAGGCCCAACTCTTTGGGCAGCCAAGATTCCACCAGGGACACCAGCATGGCATCCGTTTTAGACTCTGGGATCCCCACGATGCGCACGTTATTGCGCCGGGAACGATTTTCCAGGTCATCCACCTTTTCCAACAGCGCATCCAACTGTTTGCGCATCAAGGCCGTTCCACGTGTTCGCTGGCCTTCCTCCTCCTCCAACACCGACACGCGGTGCTCAACTTCATCCAGCCTCTGGCTATACTCAGTAAGCGTTTCTCCCATTGTCTCTAATCGGCTCAAAATGAGATCAAACTTAGGCTCTAAGAACCTCGCTACGTCCCGGGCGAGCTCCTCTGCCCCCGACTCTGAGCTCTCTCCTCCCGGGGAACGCTGCTGCGGCAAACCGGAGGCTGAGCCCACAGCCGAGGAGGCCCCAATTTTCGGCGTCTTCTCCCGCTCTCGGCGCAACGGAGGAGGCATGGTAAGGGCTCAAAAACTCTGTAAATGCGTCTCTCTGTTCCCCTCAACAGTTTCGTTTGAGGACCAGCTCCTTACACCGATGAAATTTGCTAAATTTGCAGATTAATAGTGGGACAGCCCCGGAGCGAGCAGAATCACGTCCTACTCGCTCATGCGTCACGTGACACTCCTTTTAATTTCTCTTATATATCGCGCTATTCATATCAGCACGGTGTAGATTAAACAAACGATATACCGTGCAGCAGGGCTGCATGGTATTTACAGTGAACAGGAATTAAAACTTGGATTTAACTGGGGTAACTTTTCTACATTTTATTTACAATGATGTCTATGTTTCAGGCTAAAGTCTATTCAGGACTGATCTGATTGTGCTGATTGTGCTGGCTGTCTATCTTGTAGGATATGCTATTGGGGGGATTTAGGTGTTTAATGTGAGTGCTCTTTGGTTGGTTTCTATAGCTAGTTTCTGGGTAGTGTGTTATGAAAAGATGATGCTTCAGTGCCTTCCTGAATTGGGTCAGGCTGTTAATGACTCATGTCTGTGGGGAGGGCATTCCATGCTCTAGGTGCGTAGAACGCGAAGGCCCTGTTATATATCAACTGACTCACCTTTGTCTACCTGTTTTTCACACCTTCAAAAAAAACATAACAGATTAGTAAGACAAGATCTTCCTTGTCTAAAGCCATGCTGGCTGTCTCCCATTAAGCCATGACTATCGACATGTTCAGTAATTTTATTCTTTATGATGGTTTCTACCATTTATCTTGGTACTGACGTCAGGCTCACTGGTCTGTAGTTTCCTGGATCACCCTTGGAACCCTTTTTAAAAATTGGCATTACATTGGTCATCCTCCAATCTTCAGGCATTACAGATGATTTTAATGATAGTGCACAGATTACTAATAGCAGGTCTGCAATCTCATATTTCAGTTCTTTCAACACCCTTGGATGTATACCATCCAGTCCAGGTGATTTGCTACTCTTCAGTTTATCAAATAGTTGTAATACATCTTCCCGGTGTATTGTTATTTCTTTCAATTCTTCTGCACCTTTAAATACCACTTCAGTCATGGGTAACATCCCTACATCTTCTCAGTAAAGACCAAAGCAAAGAATTCATTCAGTCTCTCCGCTATCACCTTGTCGCCTCTTACTGCTCCTTTTACCCCTCTATCATCTAATGGTCCAACTGACTCTTTCATAGGCTTTTTGTTATGAATGTACTTGTGAAAAGTCTTTATTATGCATTTTTCCTTCCACAGCAAGTTTATTCTCAAATTCTCAACACAGTAACATAGTAAATGACGGCAGATAAAGATCAGTATGGTCCATCTAGTCTGCCCAGCAAGGAGGTAAGAGAAGGTGCATCTGCCGCTCCATGCAGGTCACCCCTCCCCATGCCTTTGTTTAGGCATGTACCCACTGTTCTGTGTAGGTCATCCCTATTTGTTGAGATATAAAAAGAGTTATGTTTATTTTGATTTTATCCCGTTGCTATGAAGGGATCCTCTGTGTCTGCCCCATTCCATTTTGTATTCTGTCATAGTATTTGCTCCCACAACGTCCATCAGGAGGGCATTCCAAGCATCCACGGCCCTTTCAGTGAAAAAGTATTTCCTGATATTGCCTTTTAGTTTACCCCCTTGCAGCTTCATGTCATGCCCTCTAGTTTTACAGCTTCCCCATCTTTGGAAGAGGTTTGTTTGATCATTAATACTTGAAGGTCTGAATCATATCTCCCCTGTACCTCCTCTCCTCCAGAGTATACATATTTAGGTCTTCAAGTCTTTTCTCACATGTCTTCTGATGCAGGCTCCAAATCATTTTGGTCGCCTTCCTCTGAATCTTTTCTCGTCTTTTTATATCCTTTGCAAGATATGATCTCCAAAACACAATATTCCAAGTGAGGCCTCACCAGTGACTTGTAGGTGGCATTAGTACCTCTTCCTTTCTGCTGGTAATTCCTCTCTGTATGCAAGCCAGCATCTTTCTGGCTTTTGCCACCACCTTGTCACACTGTTTCACCACCTTGAGATTCTCAGAAACAATCACTCCAAGGTCCTTCTCCTTGTCTGTGCACAGCAACCTTTTGCCCCCTATCGCATACAATTCCCTTGGTTTTCTGCTTCCCAAGTACATAACACTGCACTTTTTCACATTAAATCTTAACTTGATGTTGTCAAAAGCAGCAGAAATCTCAAGGAATACAAGGATGAATCCTTGGTGGATGTTTTGGGTTCCCTTTATGAGGTTGTACAGGAATGAGGTTAGGAGGGTTTCTACTCTGTGCTGAGGATGGAAGCCATGCTGATGAGGGTCAAGAGGGGTGTGGGTGTAAAGACAGTCTTGCGGCTAGGTTTGGACAACTTTTTCTATTATTTTGGAGAGGAAAGATTGGCTAGTGATGAGTTTGTATGAAGAGGGGGTCAGACGGGTCAAGGTGAGGATTTTTTTAGGAAAGGACGAATTGAGGAGGTTTTTAGACAGGTTGGTAGGTAGCCATGTAATAGAGAGAATTGTGTTATTTTTGTTAGGAATGGAGCAAAGTCAGATTTGATGTTTGTGATCCAGCTGACAGGACAAGAGTAGAGGGTGTGTGGTGCTGAGCAAAGAGATGGCGCTCTGGATGTTTTCAGCTGAGATGTTATCAAAGGTAGTCCATGAGTGTGTTGGTGTATATTGTGGAGGAGGATCAGGTTTGGCAGTACATTGGGGATGGCAGGTAGAGAAGAAATCTGCAAACTGTTGAGGAGTGATGGTGCTATTGGTCAAGTTGTTGGTGGGTGCTGTTGTGAGGTCCTTTACAAGGGTGAATAGTTCTCTTGGTCAGTTGAGTGATTGGTGGATGAGTTTTGTGTGGTAGTTTTGCTTGGAGATATTGGTGGCACGGTTGTATTCTCTCATGAGGGTCATGTATTGGGTTTGGTCCACAAGTAGCTTTGATTCCCTCCACCTGCATTCAAGTTTCCTTAGTTAGGATTGGGCTTTCGGTATACCATGGGGTTCGTTTGTGAGTGGGGTTGTGAGGCTGGATAAAGATTGGAGTGGCGGCTGTTTCACTGACGAATTTGTTCCATGTGTTGATGGCAGAGTCTAGGTCTTGCAGTTCGGTAGTGAGGATTGGGGAGATGTCAGCGAGAAAAAATCTTTGTAGAATTGGCTGAAATATCTCTTGTGTGGTTATATAGCTATATAAGCTTTGTTTGGGCTAGAACACCCCAGACCAGTGATGGCTAACCTTTTTGAGCCCGAGTGCCCAAACTGCCGCACAAAACCAAAGAATTTCCTCAAAGTGCCAGCACGTCAATTAAACCTTAACAACAAGATTTTAGTATCTAAAAACTCTTTATAAAGCTGCCTGAACTATGTAACATCATTTGTAAAGGTTGGAATCTTTGTATTGTCAGAGAATCAATTTGATTCACAATCCTTTGGTTTTCATTTCAATTTATTGGCAATTTATAATGTTTTAATGATTTCATTCAATTTAATGAATTTAAGAAGAATTTGATTCAGTTACACAATATATTTTAAATGTATTATTCACATAACATGTCAAATGTATCCTGAGTAAAAAAAAGATAAACTTCTTAAAACTGTTAACTGTGTTAGGACTCGGTGTGTATTCCCAAAGAATCTATACATGAAAAAAATTAATGTGATGTTTGTTGTTGCATGCATGCTGATAACTTGTCAATCCTTGGCTCATAATGCGTTAATTTCAGAGCAACACATGCAGCACTCATGTCATCCGTTAATCTGTTTCTAGCATCACTTTCCCATCACTGAATATAGCACCCATTACAATATTAACAGCACTGCCTTTTCCTATGTAGGATTCTTATTATGTGAGTTTTGGGTGTTAGTGCTGGCATGGTAGATTTTCTCTAAGTCCCGAATATCCAAATTACAACGTATTAAAAATATGGCCATAAAACGTCTCCATAATGCGTCTAAATTTGACCTTGTGACTTCTTCGCTCATTAAAGGTCACTGGCTTCTCATTAGTTATCAAATAAAATTTAAGATTCTGATCTGACCCATACAGAATTTTATACAGGAATTCCTTTATATTTGTCCAGTCATTTAACTGCTTATAAATCTAGCCTATAAAGCCATACCTGGAACAAGAACTACCTGAAGTGCAAGCAGGGTTCAGAAAAGGTCGAGGAACGAGGAACCTGATCATTCTCTTGCACAATCTGTACATTGATCAAGAAGCAACAGTTCGAACGGAACAAAGAGAAACATAATGGTTTAAAATAAGCAAAGGTGTAAAACAAGGCTGCATACTTTCCCCCTACCTGTTTAATTTATATGCAAAACAAATCATCAGAGAAGCAGGATTGTATGAAGACAACAGAGATGTGAAGATTGGTGGAAGACTCAACAACCTTCGCTATGCTGTTGATACCCAGGGGCTGCTCAAGGCAATCTGCTGTCCGAGGTGAAGAATGAGATGGTGCCCCCCCACTTAGAGGGAGGAAGGGCTTTTTCAGAATCCCAATCAGGGACTGAACCAAACCAAAAAGCCGTTTAGATTATATGGAGGGAATGTGAGATGTTTGCACACAGGGCCGTACCAAGCTGCTATCGTGCCCTATGCGACTTGCAGCTTGGGCACGCGCCCCCCCCCCCTCCTCCCCATACCTCCATCCAGCACTGCTTGCTCTTTCCCTGCTGCTGCCGCCCTCTGTTTTTTTTTCATGGCGGCACCGGCAGCAGGGAAAGAGCAGGCAGTGCTGGATGGAGGTATGGGGAGGAGGATGGGGGCATGCGCCCCATCTGAAAGGCGCTGGCACTTTAAGCAGATCTGTCCCTACCTGCTCTGACATTGCATCAGAGGAGGGAGGGACCAGACCTGCTTAAAGTGCTGCGAAAAGGCTTGGGGGCACAATTTGGCTGCCTTCTATTGTCCTGCCAGCGGCAGCAGGGCAACGGCATACAGCCAAAATGTGTCCCCTAAGCCAGTGATGGCTAACCTTTTTGAGCCCGAGTGCCCAAACTGCCGCACAAAACCAAAGAATTTCCTCAAAGTGCCAGCACGTCAATTAAACCTTAACAACAAGATTTTAGTATCTAAAAACTCTTTATAAAGCTGCCTGAACTATGTAACATCATTTGTAAAGGTTGGAATCTTTGTATTGTCAGAGAATCAATTTGATTCACAATCCTTTGGTTTTCATTTCAATTTATTGGCAATTTATAATGTTTTAATGATTTCATTCAATTTAATGAATTTAAGAAGAATGTGATTCAGTTACACAATATATTTTAAATGTATTATTCACATAACATGTCAAATGTATCCTGAGTAAAAAAAAGATAAACTTCTTAAAACTGTTAACTGTGTTAGGACTCGGTGTGTATTCCCAAAGAATCTATACATGAAAAAAATTAATGTGATGTTTGTTGTTGCATGCATGCTGATAACTTGTCAATCCTTGGCTCATAATGCGTTAATTTCAGAGCAACACATGCAGCACTCATGTCATCCGTTAATCTGTTTCTAGCATCACTTTCCCATCACTGAATATAGCACCCATTACAATATTAACAGCACTGCCTTTTCCTATGTAGGATTCTTATTATGTGAGTTTTGGGTGTTAGTGCTGGCATGGTAGATTTTCTCTAAGTCCCGAATATCCAAATTACAACGTATTAAAAATATGGCCATAAAACGTCTCCATAATGCGTCTAAATTTGACCTTGTGACTTCTTCGCTCATTAAAGGTCACTGGCTTCTCATTAGTTATCAAATAAAATTTAAGATTCTGATCTGACCCATACAGAATTTTATACAGGAATTCCTTTATATTTGTCCAGTCATTTAACTGCTTATAAATCTAGCCTATAAAGCCATACCTGGAACAAGAACTACCTGAAGTGCAAGCAGGGTTCAGAAAAGGTCGAGGAACGAGGAACCTGATCATTCTCTTGCACAATCTGTACATTGATCAAGAAGCAACAGTTCGAACGGAACAAAGAGAAACATAATGGTTTAAAATAAGCAAAGGTGTAAAACAAGGCTGCATACTTTCCCCCTACCTGTTTAATTTATATGCAAAACAAATCATCAGAGAAGCAGGATTGTATGAAGACAACAGAGATGTGAAGATTGGTGGAAGACTCAACAACCTTCGCTATGCTGTTGATACCCAGGGGCTGCTCAAGGCAATCTGCTGTCCGAGGTGAAGAATGAGATGGTGCCCCCCCACTTAGAGGGAGGAAGGGCTTTTTCAGAATCCCAATCAGGGACTGAACCAAACCAAAAAGCCGTTTAGATTATATGGAGGGAATGTGAGATGTTTGCACACAGGGCCGTACCAAGCTGCTATCGTGCCCTATGCGACTTGCAGCTTGGGCACGCGCCCCCCCCCCCCCCTCCTCCCCATACCTCCATCCAGCACTGCTTGCTCTTTCCCTGCTGCTGCCGCCCTCTGTTTTTTTTTCATGGCGGCACCGGCAGCAGGGAAAGAGCAGGCAGTGCTGGATGGAGGTATGGGGAGGAGGATGGGGGCATGCGCCCCATCTGAAAGGCGCTGGCACTTTAAGCAGATCTGTCCCTACCTGCTCTGACATTGCATCAGAGGAGGGAGGGACCAGACCTGCTTAAAGTGCTGCGAAAAGGCTTGGGGGCACAATTTGGCTGCCTTCTATTGTCCTGCCAGCGGCAGCAGGGCAACGGCATACAGCCAAAATGTGTCCCCTAAGCCTTTGCGCCCTGTGCGACTGCACCACTTGCACAGGGCTAGGTAGGTCCTATTTGCACACCAAGGAGCTAAAAGAGAGCAAGAATCAACAGCACAGTTTATAAAACTAAATTATAACTGATTTTTATTTTGTTGTTATAAACTGCGTTATGGTTCTTGCTTTTTCTTTTTCAACATATATTTTGCATCCACAGTAGGTGCAGAGCAGAACCAGGACATTCACCCACAGAACTCAATATTTAAAAAAAGAAAAAAAATCTGATTCTGATCATCTCACTAACAACAACAACAACAACAAGCACTATTCTCAAGTACCAGGCATATTGTGAACTAATACAAAACCCTACAACAAAGAGCAAACCTACCATACCATACCATATCAGCACAAACTTCCAAAACTCACATAAGGAGTCCATCAAAGTAAAAATAAAATTATGTAGACAAAATTTAAATTGAAACCCCAAGAAGCCAGAGTCCACATGCAGTGCAACATCAAATAAATAAGAGATGCAGTTCCCCAATATAGTGTAAAATATAAAAATATGCATGCATTATCCTTGCCCTGGAAAAATGGGAATTCCACTCACCTCTGATGGTGCTCTGGCACGAAAATAGGGTTTGGCACGGCCTTTCTGACATCTTGGGGAGCTTGAGTGACCAAGAACAGGAACAGCAGCATGACCACAGCATGGATTGAAACAAGCAATATCTGGCTTCTGGGCTCCAGTGCAATGGCGGGTCCTGTTTGTCATGCACTGGAGCAGAGTTCAGTGCAGCCATGGAAGCCGGGATGGGAGCAGCATGTAGACAGCACTAGAGCAGCATGCGGTGACCAGTTAAGGCCCGCTAGGAGAGACTTGACTGCTGCAAGCTGTTTTTTGAGTGGTGCTGGCTGCCTCCTTCCCCAACCCCCCTGGAGTGTTACTGATGAACTTGTCTGCACAGGGACATGCTCTTTGAGCTTACAGTCTAAAACTGGGAGATACAGAATGTGAAGGATGCTATTGCCTGCATGCACTTTCCTCACCAGAACTTGAGGGCCTTTGATGGATTTGGCTGGAGTGGCAAGTATTTGATCATAGAAGAAAGAGTTAGTCATGCCATCTACAAGCCAGTTTGCCTCTGTTTTTTGGGGGGAGCTGGTGTGGCTGAGTGTTTGTGGTTAAAGCTAAAGAGAGTGCCTTTTTTTTCCTTGGATGACTGTGTGCTGGATTGCCTGTTAGTCCTTGTTTTTCCACTTGTGCCTGGGTGCTTTTTTCTCCCAAGGAACATCCTGTGAGTGGCCCCAAGTCCCATCCAAAGGATAGGAGGGGGGGGGGGGGAAGAACCAGAGGAGCAGCAGACACTCTTGTTCCGTGCGAGTGATCTTCAGTTTAAATAAAAACCAAGCCAGTGCAGAGCCTTCCTGCCTCTGAGGAGCCATCGTGCAGATGTGTCCCGCCCCCAAAGGAAGTTACATTAACTTCCTTTTTGGGGCGGAATGCATCTGCATGGGCTCCTTCACAGAGACTGAAGGCTGTGCACCGGCTTGGTTTTTATTTAAATTGAAGATCAGCCGCAACCGCCACCGCCGCCGCTGCCGCTAGAGAGGGTGAATCTGCCACTGCCGAGAAGCGGCCTTGGCAGTGGAACAAACTTGAGCGTTTTAATTTTTTTTTTATCTTTTTGAAGGAACATAGTCTTAAAATGGGCCCGCGTGCCAGCTGCAAGGCCTTCGCGTGCCACAGCTGGCACGCGTGCCATAGGTTCGCCATCGCTGCCCCAGACGAAGGTATGACTCTAAACAGGTCAGATACTGCATCACTTGCTCTCCTTGTAGCTACTCATAATAAACACTGCTAGAAAGTGTTTTCCTGATCATGAGTTAAATGTAGGGAGAGCCCCGCAAGCAGGAATTCCACAACTATTAATGCTTGGAGGGAAGAGAGTTCTTTTCTTAGTGAGATGCAGATTTTCCTGGGAGATGACCGGATATATCTTTAAAATGTGTAATCTGTAGCTATCTTACATTATGTTATAGACCCACTGCTTCATTAACTTTATTTTTTAATAATATTTCACCTGTGAAAGGAACATTGGCTAATTTATTATCAGGATCCTGTATGCTAAAGGGCTACAAAATAGTCCATCATTAACAAACATGAAGCTAACGATCAAGAGCGCAGGCATTTTTGTAAAAAGCCCAATATATTTGGAATGAGCTCCCCTGAACCATTCATCTTATAAAATGAGCTCAAATTTAGACACAATCTGAAAAAAATGATTATTCTCATTATCATCATTAAGTTTCAGAAATTAGAAAGGTCTTATTGCCTGGACCCAGGGCCGGCACTATTATCAGAAGAACTAGGCTGCTGCATAGTGGGACTTGCTGCGGCAGCAATAGCTCAAAACTTACCTAAAGGCTTCAATGCTGAATTGTGATTTTTATCTCCTCCTACCTCTGACATAGACGTCTGGTTTGCATAAACTGGAATCTGAACCAGAGGGGAGAGAAACAGCAGGTAAAAAGAGATGGAAACTACAACACAGTGCTGAGGCCTTTAGGTAGGAACTGTGTCATAGTTTCTGAGCCATTGCCGTGTCCTCCTTTGACCTCCCAGCACTCAGTGTGCCGGTGGGCTCCTTTTTATCGCAGCCGGAGGAGAGAAGGCAAACATGGCTCTATATTCCTGCGGCTGTTCAGAGGTCAGCCAGGACTTCGAGCCTCCCCGACTCGCTCTGAAGCTGGTCAGATGCAGGGCCCCTTTTGGTGTGTGGCTGGGTGGGAGGGGGACTGAGGGCTAGAATGGGAATGGGGGGGGGGGGCTGGGGCTAGAATGGAACAGAGAGAACTAGGGGCTAGAACGGGAATGGGGGACCAGGAATGGAAATGGGCTGATGTTGGGGGATGGGAGACTGAGACTGGAAGGCAGCGGATGTTGGGAGGGACTGGAAGAGAACTGATACTGGGGGCTTAGGACTGGAAATGGGCTGGGGATGCTATTTTGGACCTAGTCCTTAGTGGCATGCAGGATCTGGTGCAAGAGATAAAGGTGTCATGGCCACTTGCCAATATTGATCATAGCATGATCACATTTGATTTAATAAATGAAAGAAGGAAAGCAAGGAAACCCACAGTACCCCATTTAACTTTCAAAAGGGAGACTATGATAAAATTAGGAAAATAGTTAACAAAATACTAAAAGGAGCATCTGCAAGGGTTGAAGACTTACATCAAGCATTGGCATTATTTAAAAATACTGCCTTGGAAGCCCAGAGCAGATTTAATCCACGCTTTAAGAAAAGTGGAAAGAAGGCCAAAAATCTGCCTGCGTGGTTTAAAGGCAAGCTCAGAGAGGCTGTTGCGGCCAAAAAAACATCTTTCAGGAAATGGAAAAAGGACCCAAATGACAAAAATGGGAAACATAAGCATTACACAGTTAGATGCAAGGCTTGATGGACCTTGGTCTGACCCAGTATGGCATTTCTTATGTTTTTATGACAGATACTGGGGTTAGGACTGGAAATGGTCTGGGGGATGGTGGATGAGGAATCTGGACTTGAAGGGAACTGATGATGGTAGGGACTGAAAGAGGATTGATACTGGGGGGTTAGGATTGGAAATGGGCTGATCCTGGCAGATGGGGGACTGGGACTGGAAGGGAGTGGATGCTAGAACTAGAAGGGAGCTCATTATGGAGGAGGATCAGAAGGGGATGGGACTGCGACTGGTGGGAGAAAAGAATAAGCTGAAGAGTGGGAGGGAAGAAAACAGTATGATTGGATGATTATTGGGGGAGTAATTGGGGACAGAGTATGGAGGGGTGAAATTTGACTGGATGAAAAAGAAATGAAAGAAATAGAGGAATGAGCAAAAGGGGAAGGATCAATATATTAGAGGCAGATGTAGAGAGAATGGAAAAAACTAGAAAAAATGACAAATGGACAGCAGACAATGGAGAGTTAGCAGAAGACAAGAAGAAAGCAGAAGAAAGCAACTGGGGCAATATCAACTGAAAAATAAAATGCCCAAACAACAAAAGGTAGAAAAAAATGGAACATGTCAGCTCTGGGAAATGTGCATCACTAACGTTTTATGTTTTGTTTAATATAAGAGGAAATTAATTTATAGTTTTATTTCTCCAGTGTTGCTGTACATTCCAACTTTGGCTTTTGGGGTTCCCAGTTTAATGACTGTCTTTATATTACTAAATTATGATCCCTTGTTCTTTGTTTACTGACATTCTATGTTTTGCATGTGTAACCGATCTGCAGTATTCTGTTCATGTAGTTTCTATGTGACAGTCCCACTTGTTCTGTTTTCCCAGTAGGAGATATATTGGTATTCTCTGAGATGTATTGGATTAATATTTGTAGTATTGCCTTTGGATAGGTAGGGTTTAGTGCTTTATGAGTCCTGGTCTTGCTGTTAGGATATGGCGGGTTTGCTATGGATTCTAAATATGGATTCTAAATAGACAGACCCGAGACACCGCCGTCTTTGTCCACGGGACATCGTCCTTGCGGTGCTTGTTTATATTGTGAAACATCTTTAACAGGGACTGAATGGATTCATCCTTTGACAGGGCGTTCTATTGCTCATAAATGGGAGACTGATTGTAACACCTCTTATGTAGTATATTTAATACAATGTCCCTGCTCTTTAGTATATGTAGGAAGAACGATACGCCGGATTAAGATTCGTATTGGAGAACATGCTTCACGACTTCGTTTAAAGATAGATACGGCACCGATAGTAGCCCATTGTCTTGCATTGAACCACACATTTCAGGATCTTCACTGGACAGTACTTGATTACATTCCTCATGATCCATGCGGAGGAGATCACGTCCGGACCCTTCAGGAACGGGAGCAGTTCTGGATATTTCATCTACATACTGTGCATCCGACAGGACTCAATAAAGAACTTGATTGGTCCAGCATTATTTGATATCATTTTATATACCGTGGGATTTCCCTGTGTTAGTGGGTACTCCCTGATGGTCTGATTGGCTGATTGTTCTTGATTGATGGTAGGGTCTAGCCATCCTCTGAAGAGAAAGCCTTTTAAATGGATCAGCTGATGTTTCAGCGTTGTGAGTGGTTATGAAAAGACATGAAGGTGGCACTTGAGACAGGGTGGAAACCCGAAACGTGCACGTCGTGCTGGACTTTGAGTATCTTCACATCACATCAAAATTAAGTTAAGTTGTTGTTTCATTCCACTTATTTGGAAGGATTTTGGGATTTGCACGTAATTAAAAGGATAAAACCGAGTGGAGGGCATTGTTTGCAATACTTGCCCCTTTCCGGTGATATCCGACAAATGTTTGAAATGATTCAAAAAAAGGGAGTTAGTGGTTTCTTTTACGGATATATATATTGATCACTACGGATGGGACTTTTTCTGGATGGATTCTAAATAAGCAGAGTGTATAGTACTTCCTAATGTACCTGCCAGTTGACACTGGAGTACAGTAAATTAGAAATCTGGTAGTTTCTTTATCCTCACTACCCATGCAAATGGTTCTGAGACACTCATTAAGAGGCATGTCTACAAAAAGTTAATGCACATTCACAAATGTTAATGTGCACTAAGTTCAGCAACACCCATTTATTTCTATTGGCGCAGTGGCACTTTAATATTTAGTAAATATGCTCCTAAGTCATTGCCAGAACAAAAAGGAGGCTTGCGAAGGGCTCCTTCGAGAGCCGCCTAAAATTTTAGATGGGCAACATATACATTTTAACATAAAATGAATTAAATTTATGCAAATGAGATCCAGTGTCTATGCAAATGAAGGCCCTACAATTAGTCTCCACACATGGCCCTGCATCACCTTTGGGTCACCCCTGCTAAAAAGCAGAATACTCCATTTTCAGTGCCGTCAGATAACGTCCCTCATATGTGGCTGATTCATCTTGCTTGCTCATGAAGAATACTGATAAATCATCCTTTTTTAGTATCTTATAATGACTAACAATTTCTTAAGAGCTTTTATCAATTATCAGATTCATTCAGTTGAGATCTTTGAAATTCTTAAAGTAAAAAATAAAATACCTGTGCTTTACTGAATCATTTAAGCATTTTTATTACTTACTTTGAGCATACTATACTAAATAGGAAATTTAAACAGCTGATAAAAGAAGATAAAAAGTTAATTTCACATTCTAAATACTCGTACAATTGTGCACTCAGTGTACCATTAAAAAATACATATAATATTTATATATTTCATAAAATATTTGGGAGGCCATTTTAGAAGGCTGGCATGCCTTTTACATATGGTATTTGCACATATCAATGCATGTAAAAAGCTATTTTAGAAAATGGCTATTTACCTGTGTAGATCTGCAGCATGCACTGTCTCCAAGCTGTAAGCATATTTTTAGTGGGCTGGAAAAGTAGACATATACTTCCAATCTTGCAATTGAAACACATGCATCTTTTTAAACAAACAAATATCAGCAGTTATTCCTGTTCCAAAGCAGGCATAAGTGAAAACATTTCTGCAATAGGTGAAAAAGCAAAACAGTCAAAATAGATGACCACAGAAACTCTGAAAATTGCTCAGAAACAGAGAAGCCAAAGTCAGAGGAGAAATCATGGAACTTAACAAAGATTTCCAACATGCACAAAGATGAGACAATAAGCACTACAAGGAATCAGATACTATCAGAGGAAGAACAAGATCAGCTTTCCTAAAGCTACGCGAGTTAGAGAGAAAAATTCCAGCCTGGAATTGGAATGCTAAAAAATGCTCAAGGATTCATGTTGAATGATGCTGAGAAAATGAATAAAAGGTATAAAGAATATCCACAGTCATCATACTATAAAGAACATGTGGATCAACAGCCATTTCAACCTGTACCTTACAGTCAGGAACTGTTAGTGATGAAAGAAGACGTTGCAGCAGCACCAAAAGCCTTATCAAAGAACAAAGCAACAGTCATTGATGGCATTCCCACTGAAGTATTACAGCAATCAGATACAGCTGCCAGGAAATTTGGAATTCAGTATCATGGCCACTGACTGGAAAAGATCTGTGCTCATACAAAGTGAGCCTCTGAGTCAATGCTGGCTCCTGGTGGCCCAGCACCTCCTGTGTTTTCTTAGTAGTATGACTGGAAGTAGATTGGCAGGCCTTTCTTCTGAAGCAAAGGAGAGTTAATTGATTTGCCAAAGGGCACAAGGAGTGTGAATGGGGATAGAACGCTGGTCTCTTGGTTACCAAGCCAGTGCTCTAACCATTAGGCTACTATTGGTAAAGGGTTCATATTAATACTGAAGAAACGTGATCCAAAAGACTGTGGAAATTGATAGCATAAAAGTGGCAGTCCCCAAAAAAACAAATAAATAAATAGACAGATAAAGCGTAGTTACTCACCTGTAGCAGATGATCTTCAGGAACAGCAGGAATCAGTATTCACATATGGGTGATGTCCTCCAACAGAGCTCAAGAAGGAACACTCCCCAGCTTCCAATAGGAAGTCTTTGAGAGCATCTGTCCACGCATGCGTGCATGCCTTCCTGCCTTCCCAGATAATTTTCTTCAGTAATGGTTCATAGCAGAGATAAAGAAAAAACTACAATTCCTTGGGGAGGAGGGTGGGTTGTAAAGACTGATTCCTACTGTTCCAGGAGATCACCTGTTACAGGTGAGTAATTATGCTATTCCCAGGAACAAGCAGGAATGCAGTCGTGACATATGGGACTCCCCAGCTCCAGGCTATCAGAATCTAAGAGACTCGGCATCCCCAGCACACCCCAATCAAGACGACAGTGGCAATAGTGAATGGACAGAGGGCCAGAGGGAAAGAGGTGTAGCTAAGTCCCAAAGAGGTGACAGAGTATGGCTTGGCCAAAGTCACTGTCTTTACGAGAGTCCTTGTCCAGGCAGTGAGGGCTGCAAAGGTGTGAATTGAGGACCATGTGGTAGCTTGATAGAACTTCGCTATGGAGACAGAGCGTAAGTGGGCTACGGATGTGGCCATGGGCTGGACATTGTGAACGGTAGCATGACCATCCAACATTAGACCCGCCTGAGCATATGCAAAGGATATGCAGTCTGCTATCCAAAAAAAAAAAAAAAGAGTATGTTTAGTCACAGGAAGACCAAGATGATTAGGATTAAAAGAAATGAATAATTTCAAAGACTCAGTGTAGCTGGTTCTGTCAAGGTAATATGCTAAAGTTTGCAGTCTAGGATATAATGCGCAGCCTCAGCCAGAGATGCATGTGGCCTAGGAAAAAAAGTCGTAAGAGTGACCGACTGGTTGAGGTAGAAAGGAGAGACAACCTTTGGAAGGAAATGCGGATGCATTCTCAGGACCACCCTGTTGTGGTGAAAACATGTATAAGGAGTATGTGCCACTAAGGCCTGTAGTTCACTGACACAGCAAGCCGAGGTGCGCGCATCTCGAAAGGTGACCTTCCAAGTAAGAAACTAGAGGGAGGTGGTGCTGAGAGGCTCAAAAGGAGGCTTGAGAAGCTGAGCAATAACCACATTAAAGGCTCAGGAGACAGGCAGGAGCCGGATCAGTGGCTTAGTCAAGAAGAGATCCCGCATGAAGTGAGCTACCAATAGATGTGTGGAAATGGGTTTTCCATTGGTTCCCCGATGAGAAAGCACAGTTACTTACCTGTAACAGGTGATCTCTGGGAACAGCAGGAATAAGTCTTCACATATGGGTACGTCGGTACCGACGGAGCCTGCATGGGAATGCTCCCCAGCATCCAATCAGAAAGCTTTTGGGAGCATCCCTCGCGCCTGCGCACTGCCTTCCCACCTTTTCCACTGCCTCTCCTCAGTTGAGTTTCATAGCTGAGACAAAAGGAGAGAAAGAGGAAAGGAAGATAGAAAGATAAATACAACTCCTAGGGGAGGTGGGTGGGTTGTGAAGACTTATTCCTGCTGTTCCCAGAGATCACCTGTTACAGGTAAGTAACTGTGCTATCTCCAGGAACAAGCAGGAATGAGTCTTCACATATGGGGGCTCCCAAGCTAAGATGCCTGGAGCCCTAACATGTTGAAGATTGAAAACATGCTACACCTCATATGGCCAGGCATCCTGAGGATGGAGGACAGGAGTTGAAAAGAGAGGAGCTGCTGAAAAAACAGCTAAGCTAAGAAAGGACTACCCGGAAGGAGTCCTTGTATGTATGATCATTATCAAAAAATATATTGAAATGAACAATCACCATAATATTGGAATGAACAATCACCATATGATGCTCACCTACTGGATTGCAGGAAGTAGAGAGACTGATGGAGTCTACTGGGGATCCAGCAGAATAATGTTCAAGGTGACCTCACTGGAGTGAAGGTGGAGGTCCACATCTGGAAGTGAGAGGTGACCCCAGGATTTAATTGGGGTAACACAAATACGGCATGTCTTCTGTGGGAAGCTTCATGGAAAGCTGAAAACTCTTTTGGCTACAGAAGTATTCAGAAGTAGGAGCAAAAGAGGAAAACTGACCGATCTTGACAAACAGACCTAGTCCTTGAGGGAGGAAAGGGTATGAGAAGAACCCCATACTCCCTAGAAAGGACAGATGTTTGAGGAATTGAATCTGAAATCCACTGAAGATCCACCATGTCTTTCCTAACTGGTGAGAGGTAGGAAGACATTGGGGCATGGAGCTTCAGCGATACGTAAACCTAGGATATGGTAGGGCTGTCAGTTCCACAGCAGTGGTTGTGTGCAAAATATCTGAAACATACTGTGGAACAGTATGAAGCTGTGCAAGCCCACTGTCAGAAACATGCAAGAAGGTAAAAACCTTCTTCTCAGGAGATAAGTATGGAAATACATATCTACCTATAATAAGTATCTGGACAGATACACACATATATGTAGAGATATGTATATATATATATACACACACACAAGTATATAGATATATATATAGATCTATAATAAGATCTAAAGGGCATAGCATATGCACACTTAGCTGACAGACCGATACATCTACAGAGATGTATATAGGTAGATATAGATAGATATATATAGATATAGATATAGAGAGAGAGATACCTGAATATATAGGTCTAAAGATAGACGCCTGCAATAAGCAGACAGAGTTGTGCATATCAGGGCATTCACATGGAGATGTGAAAGGAAAAGATTCATTCAAGAACAAGGAGGTGAAACCTACTTGAGAAAATATATAGAGAATCTATTCCCCCAGGAATGATGATAAAGGAATGCTATCCAGTGAATTACCAGGATGGTTATATGAAAAAACAGAGGATAATATTAGTCTGTAAACAGCAAGTCCGGAGTCCTATGGAACTCCAGCATGGTAAAAGGACAGAAATGCATAGAATGAGATACCAGGTTGACCTACATGAGGGACAAAGGAGGTATCAGGCGTTTTTCAGAATAATATGTGCTGTCCTTGAAGTATTAGGATACCATGAGGACAAACTGCAAGAAAAAAGAGAGTATATTCCCTAAGGAATGGGATAACTCTCAGACTTTCATGTGGAGAAAGCTTATGTCCTTCTCACTCTTATTTTTTTTTTTTTTTAAAGAAGATAGCAGGGTATGAAGAACCCTCACAGTCATAGGGGATGACTAAGGAAACATTTTTCAACCATGATGGATAGTCATTCGAGAACTCTATGCTCTCTAGCAAGGGCCCATAGTGGAAAGCTTCTCAGTTGGATTGCAGAGAGCATTATGCAGGAGAACTGGGATGTAGAACTGGCTGATGGAAAAAAACTGACAGCCACATCCATTACGTGCCAAACCCAGAGATTGGAGATGGCAAGGGTAAAGTGTAAGAAGCCTGTAGTGAAAAAGATTATCCAAGAAAGATGTAGAAAACTGTCTTGGAATCACTACTAAGGCAAAACAGGAGTGGTGGAAGACAACACTGGCATTTGTGGAAAAATACCAGTAGGGAAGCAGTGGAACTCCTATATGGGCAGCTACTGAATAGGGCAACAGAGAGAGTCGATCTGTATCAAACAGGGATAACAGACTGAACAAAGAGAGTAAGCTGTCTCTGTCTGCAGAGCTGCCCAGATAAAGAAAAGAGTTTATTCGGGAGAAGAAACTCTACAGTGAAAAGAAAGACAAGAAAAGTCTTTCAATGGTAGGGTACCACTTTTACAGGGGAAACCCTGGCGAAGAGGGTAGAGCTAGAAGCTGAAGAAGGACTTACCACATGGTAAGTCCATGGAAGGAAAAAATTCATGCTGGTACAGAGAAACTATCATATGATAGTTGCTAAACCTCTCTTCTAGTCAGGAAGAGGTGGAAAACTGTAACTTATAGACATGAATAACCTGACAGTTCAGCTGAAGAGTAAATGGATTTCCTGAGAATGGGAATCCCTGAGCAGAGTTTTGAATGGAAAAACTGTGAAAAACTTCTGCTGAAAAGAAGTTAATTGTAGTTATAAAAAGATTAATCAGAAACCTATGGTTACTGTGTTTATTCAGCCTGGCTAGAGTTTGGATTCTTCAGACCAGGGCGAGACTTCCCCTGCTTGGGAACATCCGAATGATGGGCAGGTGAAAAGGAAAACCTCTTTCTTTTAGGGAAAGAAGGTCTGGTAGGGCATTTTCTACCTGCTGAGGAGGGAGAGGGCTTAGGATGGCCCTCAGAAACAGGAAAGTCAGTGGAGCAATGAGCAACCTGACGTAAGAACTCCTTATTGAAGAGATTTTCTCCAGTACAAGGAGTATTACCCAGTCTTTGTTATGCCCATCTATTCAAGTCTGATGCTTGGAGCCAGGCTTTACGACGTGCTCCTATGGCTATAGCAGAAGTTCTGCTAACAGACTCAAAAGAGTCTAGGGAAGCACGAGAAAGAAACCAAGAGATATTTTGGCTATGACTAAGAAGTAAGGAATAGTCTGCAGCCTTGGGCTCTGATAGAAAAGGAGTCAAAAGAGATAATTTCTTTGTGACCTCCTGAAGGGATAGACTCATATAGAAAATATATGAGAGAATCCTTTTAGCCAGCATAGATGTTTGGAAGGTTTGACGTCCAAAGGCATCCAGTAATCTAGATGCACGCCCTGGCGGGAAAGAAGAATGTTTTTTCTTGCTTTTTACCTTCCTCATTGCTGATTCCACTACAATGGAATGATGGGGAAGTTGAGGCTTTTGAAATCCTGGAGAGGGAGGCACCTGATACAGAAGATCAGTTGCTGTAGGAGGTGAAGAAATCTTTAAAGGTTTTTCCCATACCTTCAGAAGAAGATTCTGCAAAGAGTGATGTAAAGGAAGCATTACATTTTCCTTTCCTGCAGAAAAACCCTGAGAAAACTCATAGCCAGGGATAGGAATATTAAGGAAGGTTGCCATTTCAAGGAGAAACTTCTGAAAAGAAGGATCTCCGATGGGAACCATCCCTGGATGGGTTAAACCTGAAAAGGAAGCCTGGGCACCGGAGGATATACCTGTCCGGTGCAGAACAGGATTTGCAATGGATGGATACTGGAACTGGCAATTATGAGTTGAGACAGTCAGTAGTGCATCATCCATGCCAGGAATCGACTCTAAACTAGGCATAGAGAGGAGCGATCCAGGTGACAAAAGCATGGAAGGAGCTGGTTCCGATGATGCTGTAGGTACCGGCATCGATACCGATACCGGTAGCGAAGGCGCCGAAGCAGACATCGGAGACAGCTCAAGCGGTACCGAGGTAAGTAAAACCCTTTGGTGATTATCCTCGGTACCGTGTATGCGGAATCGGCAAACATCGGTTCCGAGACGTGTCGGTACCCCGTCATCTAGACTAGATAGCGATTCCAGACTCGGCATTGAAGGGAGCGAGCCTGTCGATGCATGTCTCGAGGGTACCGACGTCGGTGATGGTATCGGCGATTTTGTCGATACAGGAAAGTCAATCTGGGTCGTATCATTCGGTCCCAGAGGTACCGAGGACACCAGATGACGATTCCTGGTGAAGAGTAGATCACTCAACACCGGAGCCGATGCCGGGGTATCGGTACCGCTCGAAGCGGATGCCACCACCGAGCATGGCTCAGATACAGGAAAGTCAATCTGAGTCGTATCGATCAGTCCCAAAGGTACCGACGATGCCCGATGACGATTCCTGGTGAAGAGTAGATCACTCAACACCGGTGCCGATGCCGGGATATCGGTACCGCTCGAAGCGGATGCCACCACCGAGCATGGCTCAGGTATGTTCTGTGAGGGGTGAGCCCCAGGAACAACCTGAAACCCCTGAAATGCTTTGGAGCTCGAAGACTCCCGCCGGGGTTTTAATGCCAATGGGGTCTTGAGGGCAAGGCCGGAGCCATCATCATGCTTGGCATGAGACCTACCACTCAAGAATTGGCTAGTCTTAACAGAATGTTTGTGGGTTACCTGATCCTGTAGAGAAGAAAAAAACGGTGCCCACACTTCGGGAGGGAAAACGATATCGAGGGAAACTCGAAAGAGGGAAGTTCTTCTCACAGTTTTGCAGCCTGAGTGTTCAGGGGAAAAAGGGTCAGGACCCGAACAGTTTAGACACCAGGAATTGGAGTCTAACAAGAAAACTGTGCTTCCACAGTGAAGGCACTTTTTAGGAGACGAAGGCTCCATGGTGGAGAGGCCTTGTAGGCCCAAAAACTTTAAGACAGAAACTGAGGGAAAAATCTCCCTGAGTTTAAGAAAAAGAAAAGAAAAACCCACCGGCGGTACCGGTGGCGGCGGGAAACAGTCGCAACCACAGGAAAACAAGAAATAAAGAATTTGAAGAAAAACGTTTCTGCGGTGACAGGAGGACGTCCTGCCGGCTCCACGGAAAAACGAAAACTGAGGAGAGGCAGTGGAAAAGGCGGGAAGGCAGTGCGCAGGCGCGAGGGATGCTCCCAAAAGCTTTCTGATTGGATGCTGGGGAGCATTCCCGTGCAGGCTCCGTCGGTACCGACGTACCCATATGTGAAGACTCATTCCTGCTTGTTCCTGGAGATGCTGAAATGGCACTGAAGTGGACACAAATGGAACTAGGTTTGAGACCTGTAGAAGAGAAGATGAGAAGGTATAGCAATAGAGAAGCCATCAGACAACTGAAGGGGTTGAGGGTGTGCTGAGTGAACCAATCTGCAAACCAGAACCACTTAAAGGGATAAGTGTGATTTGCATGGAGACCTTCCAGGATTCCAGGAGGATATCCTTAACAGTGTCCAGCAATTTGAATTCATAAAGGACTACCCTTTCAGCATCCAAGCCATCAGGCACAGCGCACAGACAATGAGATGAAGCAGTGTCCCCTGATTCTACAAAGTCAGGTCTGATGTGCATCCCAGACAAAGAGGCTGATGCTGAGCTAGACAAAGAAGAAGAGGAAACCATGGCTGTTTGGGCCAGAACAGAGCTTTGCAGCTTGAAAAGTGTTTTGGCTATTAGCGGAATGGGAGGGAAAGCGTATAGCAGACCCATTCCCCAGTGAAGAAGGAAAGTATCCGGGGCTTGATGGTGTGGGGATGGCAACCTGGAGCAAAAGCGAGGGACCTGCACATTGAGCGGGGTGGCAAAAAGATCAATCTCTGGGATCGACTATTCTCCAATGAAGAGTCCATTCATGAGGGCAAAGGACCAGACAGATTCTCTGCGAGAACATTCTGATAACTTGGCAGGTAAATGGCTCAGAGGACCATTCCATGAGTCAGAGCAAAGGTCCACAAGCAAACCACTTCCCAGCAGAGGAGGTGAGACCCCATGCCTCCCTGTTTGTTAACATAAAATATAGCAACCTGGTTGTCTGTCTACACCAGTATAGATTGATCTGATAACTGATGGCAAAACACCCGAAGGGCACTGATTATCACTCTCAACTCCAGCCCTGTTTGGACACATCAGCTGTTAGCATCTATTGAGTTGGAGGCATCTGAAAATGTACCCTGTGAGAAGATAGTGAGGAGAGAGCCACCACTTAAGGGAGTCCTCTAGAAAAGCAGTGACTACCACTTTGTCTGGAAGATGGCCCTTCACCTGCTTCCATTGGGAGGAGAGGGTCCACTGTGCTTGGCACATATGGAGACGAGCATAGGGGACCACATGACCATGGAGGCTATGTGTCCCAACAGACAAAGCATGCCTCTTGCTGTGGTGTGCCAACTGTGCTGGATGATGCCTGCCAGTTCCATGAGGCATTTGAGACGGTCCTCAGGCAGGAAAGCTCGAGCCTGAGTTGTGTCAAGTAGAGTACCTATGAATTCTAGCTTCTGAGTGGGAGAAAGTTGGAAATTTTATGACAAATCCTAATTGTTCGAGCACTGAGAGGGTGCTTTGAATGGACAGACGCACTATAAGTGGTATCTTGCCCTGATAAGCCAATTGTCTAAGTAGGGGAAGACGAAGATGCCCAGGCTGCAGAGATAAGCCGCGACTACTGCCAGACATTTCATGAAGACTCTTAGGGAGGATGCCAGGCCAAAGAGCAGGACTCAATATTGGTAGTACCTACCATCAAACATGAAGCGGAGGCCTGTGAGGTGAATGAGGCCTGTGAGGTGAATGAGGATGTGCCTGTACGCATCCTTTAGATCCATAAAACAGAGTCAATCGTGCCTCTGAAGGTAGGGCAGTAGGGCTCCTAGAGAAACCATCTTGAACTTTTTTCGTTCTAGGAAAGTGTTGAGGTTCTGAGGTCTAGGATGGGATGGAAACCCCCTGATTTATTGGGGAAAAGGAAATATGGGGAGTAAAACACTAACCTTTCTTGTGCACAGAAAACAAGTTCTATAGCACCATCCCTTAGTAGGGTGGTGACTTCTTGCTGTTAAAGAGACTGATAGAGAGGTTTGAGAGGATACTCCGCTGGAAAGAAGGGAGGAGGTAACTGGGTGAAATGTAGCAGGTAGACCTGAGGACAACTTGTAGAATCCAGTACTCTGAAGTTATAACAGGCCACCTGTGGGCAAAATGGACCAGTCTGCCCACTATGTGAGTAAGCTGTAGCTCCTTCAGGGAAAGAATGGCAATGTACTCCAAAAGGTAGGTCAAGCAGCACTCCCATGGCCCACCATATAGAACACCCACCTCTGTGGTCTAACATAAGAACATAAGATATGCCATACTGGGTCAGACCAAGGTCCATCAAGCCCAGTATTCTGTTTCCAACAGAGGCCAATCTAGGTCATATGTACCTAGCAGTTTCTCCAAGAGACACAAGTTCCACAATGCTTGTACTGGGTCAAGCATTGATATCTTCGGTCACTTCTTAATAATGGTTTATGGACCTTTCCTCCAGGAACTTGTCCAAACCTTTTTTAAACCCAGCTACACTAACAGCCTTTACTACATCCTCCGGTAACAAATTCCAGAGTTTGATTACACATTGAGTGAAAAAATATTTTCTTTTATTAGTCTTAAATAGCTGTAGCTTCATTGCATGTCCCCTAGTCTTTCTATATTCTGATAACGTAAACAATCGATCTACGTTTACCCGTTCCACTCCGTTCATTAATTTATAGACTTCTATCATATCTCCCCTCAGCCGTCTCTTTTCCAGGTTAAAGAGCCCTAACCTTTTTAGCCTTTCCTCATAGGAGTATCCTTCCATCCCCTTTACCATTTTGGTGACTCTTCTCTGAACCTTTTCTAAAATCGCTATATCCTTTTTAAGATACGGCGACCATAATTGCACACAATATTCAAGGTGCGGTCTCACCATGGAACGATATAGAGGCATTATAATATCTTTTGTTTTATTTTCCATTCCTTTCCTTATCATACCTAGCATTCTATTTGCTCTCTTGGCCGCCGCTGCACACTGGGCCGAGGGTTTTAACATGGTATCCACAATGACGCCTAAATCTTTTTCCTGGGTGGTGGTTCCTAATGTGGAACCTTGCATTGTGTAACCATAGTTTGGGTTGTTCTTCCCTAGGTGCATAACCTTGCACTAGTCCACATTAAATTTCATCTGCCATTTTGATGCCCAGTCTTCCAATTTATCAAGATCCTCTTGCAATTTTTCACAATCCTCTTGGGTTTTAACAACTTTAAATAGTTTTGGGTCATCTGCAAATTTGATAACCTCACTCGTTATTCCACTTTCCAGGTCATTTATGAATATGTCAAAAAGCAGCGGACAAAGCACAGATCCCTGGGGTACACCACTTTTCACCTTTCTCCATTGGGAAAATTGGCTATTTAGCCCTACCCTCTGCTTTCTATCTTTTAACCAGTTCCTGATCCACAATAGTACACTGCCTCCTATCCCATGACTCTTTAGTTTTGCCAAAAGTCTCTGATGAGGGACCTTGTCAAAGGCTTTCTGAAAGTCCAGATACACAATATCAACCGACTCACCTTTGTCCACCTGTTTATTCACTCCTTCAAAAAAACATAACAGATTAGTAAGACAAGATCTTCCTTGTCTAAAGCCATGTTGGCTGTCTCCCATTAGGTCGTGACTATCTACATGCTGAGTAATTTTATTCTTTATGATGGTTTCTACCATTTTTCCCGGTACTGACATCAGGCTCACCGGTCTGTAGTTTCCGGATCACCCCTGGAACCCTTTTTAAAAATTGGTGTTACATTGGCGATCCTCCAATCTTCAGGTATTAGAAATGATTTTAATGATAGTTCACAGATTACTGATAGCAGGTCTGCAATCTCATATTTCAGTTCTTTCAACACCCTTGGATGTATACCATCCGGCCCAGGTGATTTGCTGCTCTTCAGTTTATCTAATAGTTGTAAGACATCTTCCCGATGTATCGATATTTCCTTCAATTCTTCCGCACCTTTAAATACCACTTCAGTCATGCGTAACATCCCCACATCTTCCTCAGTAAAGACTGAAGCAAAGAATTCATTCAGTCTCTCCGCTATCGCCTTGTCGCCTCTTAGTGCTCCTTTAACCCCTTTATCATCTAATGGACCAACTGACTCTCTCACAGGTTTTTTGCTACGAATGTACTTGAAAAGGTCTTTATTTCGTGTTTTTGCTTCCGCAGCAAGCTTCTTCTCAAATTCTCTCTTTGCCTGCCTTATCAATGCCTTGCATTTGACTTGCCAGTGCTTGTGCTGTTTCCAGGTTTTGTCATTTTGCTCTTTTTTCCATTTCCTGAAAGATGCTTTTTTGGCAAAAACAGCCTCTCTGACCTCACCTTTAAACCATGCTGGCAGTTTTTTGGACTTCCTTCCACTTTCTTAAAGCGTGGAATACAGCTGGTCTCGGCTTCCAAGATAGTATTTTTCAACAACATCCAAGCTTGATGTACGTCTTTAACCTTTGCAACTGCTCCTTTTAGTTTTTTCTTAATTGTTTTCCTCATTTTATCATAGTCTCCCTTTCGAAAGTTAAAGGGTAGTACTGTGGATTTCCTTACTATCCCTCCTCCACTAATTAAATCAAAGGCGATCATGCTATGATCACTATTGCCAAGTGGCCCCAACACCCTTATCTCTTGCACTGCTCCAAGAAGCAGTCATTTATTTCATCTAGGAACTTTATCTCCCTAGCATGTCCTGCTGTGACACTGACCCAGTCGATGCCGGGGTAATTGAAATCACCCATTACTATTACTGCACTGTAACTTTTGCTAGCTTCCTTGATTTCTTTGAGCATTTCATCATCCATTTGCTCATTCTGGCCAGGCGGACGATAGTACACCCCCACTGCCATCGCCTTCCCCTTTTTACATTGGAATTTCAATTCATAGAGATTCTACAGCAAATTTTGTTTCTTGCAAAACTTTGATCCTTTCTGACTCAATGCCCTCTCTAACATAGAGTGCAACCCCTCCACCAATTTGATCAGGTCTATCATTACGATATAGTTTGTACCCAGGTATCACAGTGTCCCACTGGTTGTCCTCCTTCCACCATGTCTCTGATATTCCAATCATATCTGACCTCTCGTTTAGTGCTATATATTCTAACTCTCCCATCTTGTTTTTTAGACTTCTAGCATTTGCATACAAGCATTTTAGAGACTGTATTTTATTCATATTAATTTGGCTATTGGTAGACATGGGTAATTTGGGATCTTTAAGCTCTGTCTGCTCCATACTCGAGGACATTTGGGCTACTTTACTCTTTTTTGGAACCTCTCTGCTTTTTGTAGTATCCTTCAAGGATTCATTCTTCCGAACCATGCGCTCTTGGGCGACTGTCGGCTTTCCCCTAATATCTAGTTTAAAAGCTGCTCTATCTCCTTTTTAAAGGTTAATGCCAGCAGCCTGGTTCCATCCCGGTTAAGGTGAAGCCCATCCCTTCGGAAGAGCCCCTCCTTTCCCCAGAATGTTCCCCAGTTCCTAACAAATCCAAAACCCTCATCTCTGCATCATTGTCTCATCCACGCATTGAGACTCCGGAGCTCTGCCTGCCTTTTGGGTCCTGCGTGTGGAACGGGAAGCATTTCGGAGAATGCTACCCTGGAAGTTCTGGATTTCAACTTCCTACCTAAAAGCCTAAATTTAGCTTCCAGAACCTCCCTACCACATTTTCCTATGTCATTGGTACCGACATGTACCAAGACAGCAGACTCCTCCCCAGCACTATCTAAGACCTTATCTAGGTGGCGCGTGAGGTCCGCTACCTTCGCACCAGGCAGGCATGTTACCAGGCGATCCTCACGTCCACCAGCCACCCAGCTATCTACATGCCTAATGATCGAATCACCAACTATAACTGCTATCCTAACCCTTCCCTCATGGGCACTTGGCCCTGGAGAAACCTCCTCGGTGTGAGAGGGGTTTACATCACCTGGAGGACAGGTCCTAGTTACAGGATCACTTCCTTCCACACCAGGGTGATGCTCTCCTGTCACGTGAGCACTCTCCTCCATGGCAACAGGGATGCTGCTAGACTGGAGGTGGGACTTCAGGACTATATCCCTGTAGGTCTCGTCTATGTACCTCTCTGTCTGTCTTATGCTTTCCAATTCTGCTACTTTAGCCTCTAGAGAACGGACTTGTTCCCTGAGAGCAAAGAGCTCCTTGCACCTAGTGCACACGTAAGACCTCTCACCAGCTGGGAGAAAATCATACATGTGACACTCAATGCAAAAGACTGGAAAGCCCACATCCCGCTGCTGGACTGCTGTCTGCATCTTAGTTTTAAGTTTGTGTTTAGATCTTTAAGTTCTTTACATACTAAAGGGTGCTATGGATATTTATACCACTAAAACTGTACCTAATAAGTTTAATATACCTTGTTCATCTGAAGCTTAATTAATCTCAGGTCCTTAGTGTATGACTGATTTGGGTAATGAGCTTCATCTGAGAGCACCTCCTGTCTTTTAAGTTGTGCAAGTACCTATAAAGCTGTGATTATCCCAGGGGAGGGTGGGTGTCGGGAGGGAGGGAGGGATATAACACTTATTAAAAGAGGGCTGCTACACAGTATCCTGTCCTGTGCTGCTGAGGTAAGCTATATTCTGATTTGATTTAAATTATAGCTCTTTGCTGCTGCTAGGCTCTAACCTATTATGAAATTTAAACTACAAGCTCTCTGCTGGATTCTAAATTTAACCAGAAAGCTCTCTTTTGTGTTTCAATTTGAAACTAAAAGTACTTAGCTGATACTAGGCCCTGAGTGACTATGAAATTTAAACTACAAGCTCTCTGCTGGATTCTAAAGTTAACCAGAAAGCTCTCTTCTGTGTTTTAATTTGAAACTAAAAGTACTTTGCTGATGCTAGGCCCTAACCTATTATGAAATTTAAACTACAAGCTCTCTGCTGGATTCTAAATTTAACCAGAAAGCTCTCTTCTGTGTTTTAATTTGAAACTAAAAGTACTTTGCTGATGCTAGGCCCTGAGTGACTATGAAATTTAAACTACAAGCTCTCTGCTGGATTCTAAAGTTAACCAGAAAGCTCTCTTCTGTGTTTTAAATTGGAACTAAAAGTACTTTGCTGATGCTAGGCCCTGAGTGACTATGAAATTTAAACTACAGCTCTCTACTGGGTATGAAAGGTAACCAGAAAGTTCTCTTCTGTGTTTTAAATTGAATCTTAAACTGTTGCTACTAGGCCCTGACTGATTTAACAAAAAATAGTGGGTTCACAGATTAATTTGCTTTAAAAGAAAAAAATTCCTTTCAGAAAAATTCCCAGAAGTATATACTCACAATTTCAGATTTCTCTCCAGAAGTAACAGCCCCCCCCCCCCTTTCTAGTCCTTCAAGACTGAGCTAACAGCAACTAAAGCGGAGAAGAGAAAATCACTGCCAGGCCCCTCAAAGAGCGCCCCCCTCCCATGTCTTCTCTTTCTGAGAGGGGCTCTCAGAGTATACTACATGGTGGAGGTGAATACCACCTAGCCCCCACGATTAGCACCCAGGAAGTCACGGCCCACCAGACATGGAAGGACCAAAAGAGCTCCCCCCATGTCCATGAATATCTGAAACCCCAGTGCAAGAGGGTCAGGCAGGGGACACCAATCGTGCAAAAAATGGAACCCAAATCGGATTAAATGAGATTCTTTTTCACAGGGGACACCAATCAGCAAGCTCCTACACTGGAGGTCCACATTCAATGATGTTGCTCAGAGCTGGTAGACCTCAGTCGCATCCTCCCTCAGTCAGGGTGAGGGGTCATCAGCCCACAGGTATATGGTCCATGGAAGTGGTATGGCCCTCCTGTGCTGCCACACCATCAGTTAATGATGAAGTGAATCACCAAATTTGCATGACCCTTTCCTCACTGTAATCCTCTGGCTCCAACTCTGCCTCTGAGGCAATTACTGACTGCAACATAGAACACTGGCCCTATCTGCTGTCACCTCCACAGCACACAACACCAACAGTCCTCTGAAACTTATCCAATGCATACGGAGATGTGAATAAAAGTCCATCACAACAGCTTTTGCTGCGTCCATGAAGTTTGCCCAGAGTCCCAGCAGGGTAACTGCAGACCTGCAAGCCCTGGTGGTGAGGTTATCAAGCTAGTGTGTTCCACTTTCATGTAAGCTATACCATGCAGCACACCCAAAATGATGGCCTAGACTTGCTCCTTGGTATTTAACTCCTTTCTCCTATTGGTCTTCTATAGTTCCAATGTGTTTGCCCTGCTCTTACCCTTCAGGCCATGGTTAGCATATGGGAGCACAGCAAGTGCAGCTAGCACCTGGTCAAAGGGTGGTGTTAGCTGTGGCCAAGCAAGAAACATAGTTATGTAGTTAGCATGCAACTACCCAGCTGCCAAAGCCGCACATCATGACTCCACCCTCTATCCACCTGTCTGTGCCTTGACCCCACCTATTCCCATGCTATGTTGCTAGCGCAGGATTTTTAGCGTGGTTGCCTTGGGGCCATGTGCTTCTTGCTACTGCACGGCCCATGCACACGTAAAATGTGCTACCAGCTAGCACACTTCAGTAAAGTTGCCCCTTAGATTGTAAGCCCTCTAGAGAGAGAAAACACCTACTGTACCTGAATGTAACTTGCCTTAAACGTCTGAGAAAAGGCATGAGCTAAATCTAATTTCCATAAATATAATATGCAGTCATATGGCCCTTTCAAAATGGAATGGGACAGACACAGTGGATCCCTTTACAGCAACAGTATAACATCAAAATAACCATTTTCAAGATCATTCACCAGTTATCAGCAAACATCCTACAAGGCTTGATAACTAAAGATTCAAGTAACCGGCCCAGGAGAAATAACAATAAGAACATCATTATCCCACCGCTTGGATATCAAAAGACCATACAATCCACCTCTGGAAGAGCAATATCGCTCTATGCTCCAACACTATGGAACTCTCTCCCAGATGACATGCGTGCAATCTCAGACATTAAGGATTTTAGAAAGAACCTAAAAACAATCCGATTTAAGAATCACTTTGACCATATTACATAATAACCTCAAATTAACATGCCATAGACCAACTATGAATAACCTTTTGCTATGGTCTGCAATATGATATACGAAATATATAAAATGTATATAGTTAGATTTCAAATAAAATAACACTGTACATAGTTTTTACACAGCCTCTACCTAATATACCACGCCCATTGTACAACATTAACCTCTGTTTAACTGTTCTATGTATAATGTTTCCAAGTTAAAATGTAAACCGCTCTGAGTGAAGGACAAATGGCAATTTACCCCTTGCAGCTTCATGTTATGCCCTCTAGTTTTACAGCTTCCCCGTCTGTGGAAGAGGTTTGTTTGTTCACTATTTCTCTTTAAATATTTAAAGGTCGAATCATATCTCCCCTGTCCCTCCTCTCCTCCAGAGTGTACATATTTAGGTCTTCAAGTCTCTTCTCATAAGGCTTCTGGAGCACGCTCCAAATCATTTTGGTCACCTTCCTCTGAACAGTTTCCAGTCTATTTATATCCTTTGCAAGATATGATCTCTAAAACTGAACACAGTATTCCAAGTGAGGCCTCTCCAGTGACTTACACAGTGGCATTAGTACCTCTTCCTTTCTGCTGGCAATTCCTCTTTGTATGCAACCCAACATCCTCCTGGCTTTTGCCACCGCCTTGTCGCACTGTTTTGCCACCTTGAGAACCGCAGAAATAATCACACCAAGGTCCTTCTCCTGGTCCGTGCACACCAATCTCTCGCCCCCTATCACGTACATTTCCCCTGGATTTCTGCTTCCCAAGTGCATGACACTGCACTTCTTCTCATTAAATCTTAACTGCCAAGCATTAGACCATTCTTCCAGCTTTTGTAGCTCTTTCCTCATGTTATCCACTCCCTCAGGGGAGTCCACTCTGTTGCAAATTTTCGTGTCATCTGCAAAAAGACAGACTTTTCCATGCAGTCCTTCAGCAATATCACTCACAAATACATTGAACAGTGCCAGACCAAGGACCGAACCCTGGGGCACCCCGCTAATCACCCTCCTTTCATCCGAGTGAGCTCCATTTACCATCACCTTCTGTTGTCTGCCAGTCAGATAATGTCCTCATCTCTATCACCTTCAATGGGAGACTATTCCACGGATCCACCACTCTTTCCGTAAAGAAATATTTCCACATATCACTCCTGAATCTATCCCCCTTCATCCTCATCCCATGTCACCTCATAGCAGAGTTTGCTTTCAATTGAAAGAGGCTCTCCCGCTGTACATTTATGCCACAGAAGTATTTAAACATCTCAATAATATCACCTCTATCCCGCTTTTCCTCTAAGGTGTACATAGTAAGATCCTTAAGTCTGTCCTCATATGCTTTATAATGAAGACTACTAACCATTTTAGTAGCCACCCTCTGTACTGACTCCATCCTGTTTATATCCTTTTGAAGGTGCGGTCTCCAGAATTGCACACTATACTCTAAATGAGGTCGCACCAAAGACAGAGGCACTATCACCTCATTTTTTCTGCTAGCCATTCCTCTCTGTATGCACCCAAGCATCCTTCTAGATTTTGCAGTCGCTTTTCTACCTGTTTAGCTACTTTAAGATCATCAGACACAACCACGCCTAGGTCCCGCTCTTCTTTAGTGGACAAAAGTACTTCACCCCCTATACTATATTGCTCTCTTGGATTGCTGCAGCCCAAATGCACTATAATAAAGTACCAAGAAATGTTGTCATTATAATAATCCTACATGTTTCTTAAGAGATACAACATGCGTGAGATGATACTCTTTTAAAACAAGATAGAACTAATTGTACATAATAACAAAGAAGCTCTGCCAAAATGGCAGAATTAGTAGGCTCCCTCTTCTACCCCTTCCAAAACAACTTTCTGTTTATGAAACAGTACTCTTCCCTCCTCCCACCCCATTGCATTATCATTATGCAACCACAAAAGGAACATACTAAGACTAGAAAGCTGTTCTGATAATACTTGAGTAAAAAAAAGAGGACAAGCAAAAAGGTTCTGTTCTCCTTTTGCTGCTGTAAAGGTGAATGTGCATTTATATAGCAATCACAGCTGTTGCAAGAAGTAGCTGTTAACAGATGGTGTTGATGTCACATCTGTGAACATGTGTATTTAATGTTTACTTTTGTTGAAGCTCTGTTGGCATACTTGCTCAGTACTATTATAATCTTTTAAATAGGATTTTTCCTCTCATTGAAGCAACCCTGAAAAAATTCATATTCAAAGTATTGGCTGTGTGAACTAAATAAAAATCTCAAATGAGAAAGAAAATATGAGAAAAAGCAGACTCCCCCCCCCCCCAAAAGAAAAATAGGAACCATTGAAAATGTAGACATTGGAGAGATATTTGTCAAAAAATAAAATACTTATCACTATGAACAAAGCCATTCAGGGCATGTAGAATAAAGAAAAAAATCATAAAGTTTCATGAATGTCTTCCATTCTTCCAGTGACATGCTCACAAACACGGATCCACTCAAATACATGCACACTTTTAATGTATCTCTGGCAGCTCTCACGCCTCTCTAAAATTATTTTTTCCTGAAGCTGATGCAAATCTGGGATGGAGCACAAATGCAGTCTTGGAAATGGCATTACTTCCTGAGAGAATAATTCTAATATTTCTAAAGTTTTTGACACACTGGAGAAAGTAGTAAACTAATTGCAACATATTTTTTTCTATTAGCCCAAGAGTTGGGAGGTGCGACACCAAATGTTTGACAGACTGCTAGGGGAAAGAATAGGCTTGCTACCATGTGTCAGATGAATAACTAATTCACCCTATAAATATCAAACCCCTATCAATAATAGTGGGTAACAGTAATTAGAATAGTAAACCAACTTCACTTGTGAGAGTTTGGAAATGGTCTCAGACTCTTCGGCACTATTTTTACTGACTTTCATAACCGAGGTATCCGGATGCCCAACCCGGCTTGTGCTCTACACACCCCCACCCCCCACCCCCCACCCCTTTCCTTTTTTCCCCTCCCCCACCCCCAATGACAAAACCGGACAGACATCAGGCATTGGTGCAAACATTGCTTGGTCGCAGCTTTATTAAATGGTAAGAACACCGGCCCAACATGGGCCAACTCAGCAATCAGAACAACAACTGAATAACCGAATAACCCCCCACCCATCATCCGGATGGTGTCCCCCCACCAGCCATATGTAGCAAAGTGGGGCACCATCCAACCCACCCCCTCCCCCGTTACCCCCTCGCGCCCGCCTAGCCGTTATAGCAAAGGCCGGCTGAAGGGGTTGCCTATTTCCGGGTAGAGACCCCAGCCGGGAGTCTCCCCCAACCTGAAGAGCCGTGCCGCACACCTGGAAAGCGGCATACGGCTGAACTGAGGCCCGGGTCCACGAGCACCAGCTCGCCACCGGCGCTAGGTAGCTCGCTATCCTAGCGCCGCCCCCCCCCCCACAGAAAGCTGCGACCAGCACCAAGACTCCAATGCCTCCTGCCAATCATTGAGAAGCAGGTCCTGCCCCACCGGGGCCAGGTGAACCCCATCCAGCCGGTACAGGCCGGCACAAGCGACGTCAGCCCAAGGGTGCCGAACATGTAGCCCACCCGTCTGCTGCACCCAACGCCCAATCTGGCGGTTAAGCTTGCACAAACCCCGCGACCAACACCGCTGAGTCCAGCAAGCGGGGCGAGGAATAATGTCCGACCAAATGATGGCCACCCCAGGAAGGACCTCCCGCAGCCGGGCAATGTCACTCAAAACAGTCATGATGAGTTGCAGGCAAGCCCGGCCAGCAACATCATTGCCCCCCAAATGAAGCAGCAGCCCGACCGGCCGCTGCCGCTGTCCAAGTTCCCAATGTACATGATCCAGGAGCTGTCCCCAGTGCATGCCGCGGTGGCCCATCCAGCACAACCGCACTCCCGCCGTGGCGAGACCAAGGTGAGCACCCAACGGCCGAACCGCCGCTCGACGCTCCGCCCAGTAGACAAAGGAGTGCCCGATGATCCACCAGTCCCCAGTGGAGACACCACCTGAAAGCAGAAAAGAGCGGACTGCCAACAGCGAGCAACTCTGCAACAGGAAGAAAATAATTAGTACCCCCAGGCCCCACCCCTCTGCCCACACCGTAGGCAGAGCACCGAAGGCACTAAGCCGCACCACCGGAAGCCGATGGACGAACATACCCAGCGTAAGCCCCCGACCGCCATCTTCCAATGCGCTGAATGACCCGCGAGTCCAGACCCGCAGCCGCCGCGCTAGTAGCCGCCCCAATCCAAAATGGTGCAAAGCATAGCTCCGCTCGGGGCAGCCCAAGGCACGCAGAACCAAGCGCAGCACTGCCGTAAATTGATACTGAGTCACCGGCTTGCCGTCCGCGTGAATGAAGAATTGGCCACGAGCCCCCGGTCGCAGCTGCACGTACTCCCCCAGGGCCCGAACGGGACAAGACCACAAGGGGGAGATGGCACGAAGCAGAACCCAGCCCCCTTTGCCGGACTGGTCCGTCTTGGACCACGGTAAGAAAATCTGCACCCGCACCGGATCCACCCGGACGTGACCAAAGTCGAGCCCGCCAAAAGCCCCTCGTCTCGCAGACCGAGGGACAAGCTCGGATACCCGAAAGGCGCCGAAAAAAGCCGTAGTAAACAGCGCATGAAACAACACCGCCTTGCAACCGGAGGCCTCCACCCGCGGTAAAACCGCACAAACCTGCAACAACAGCTCGTGAGATATCGGGAGCCGCCAATCCCACGCCCCCGGCTGCACGCGAGCCCAGCCGGCGAGCAAACGCCTGACTAAGAAGGAGACACGCGGGTTCCCCCAACCGGCGGCTTTACAAAAGAAGGAGAAGCCCGCCAACGCTCCAGTAACCGCCGACCGAGCCCAGCCCTCCTGCTTCGCCCAAAACACAAAACGGCCGACCAGGTCATCAGACACCGCCCCCCCAGACCAACCTTCAAACACCGCCCCCCCAGACCAACCTTCAAACACCGCCCCCCCAGACCAAGGCTTCAAACACCCACCAAATCTAAAGATACAAAGCACCACTATACCAATAAGATCAGAAGTGAGATACCTCGGAGTTACTCTGGACAATAAACTCAATCTCAAACCACACATAGACAAAACAACCCAAAAAGCCTACTACAAGATGCGAATCATCAGGAGACTAAAGCCGCTCCTTGCCCCGGAACACTTCCGTACCGTCTGTCAAGCACTGATAACCCCACTACTGGACTTCTGCAATCCGATATACCTCGGCCTACCGAAACAAGCCCTCAAACCTCTACAACTAGCACAAAACACTGCTGCACGAATCATAACAGGAACGGCAAGACAGGAGCACATCACACCCACCTTAAAAGACTTACACTGGCTTCCAATCGGTGCACGCATCAAATACAAAACTATCATAAACATATTCAAGATCAAACACCACACATCAGCCAACAGCCTACACACACTCATACAATCAGACACCAGTACGCGTCCCAGAAGAAAACAAACCCACAACAGAGTCAGCACCCCCAGTGAATACAAACACACACGCAAGGACACAACAGACAGAGCACTCTCAATGGCCGCTCCAACAATATGGAACAAACTCCCGGACGACTTGAGGGCCGCTACAGACCTAAAAGACTTCAGAAAACAGCTAAAAACCATACTGTTCATAGAACACTATGGACACATCACATAACTTCAGAGAATGAACAACAGCGCATGATCCCGCCTAACCAATGTATGCATGGAATTTGTTTTTGCACCTCTGTATATAGCCCACTCTGTAAATAGCTCATACCAATCTAACACACAACACGACACACACTCAATTTCCCCCCACTGCATGTATAACACTCACCTGACCTGATTGTTTGCCGTGATACCACCTTGATTTTTAAGATAAGGCGGTTTAGAAATACTGTTAAATAAATAAAAAATAAATAAAAAACCTTGCGCGCCCAAAAAAGCACTCACCTGAGAGTAGCCCCGCCGGTACGACACCCAGGTACTACGAGCCACCGACGCTGCCAGTAGAACCATTAAGTCAGGGTCCCAATTCACCAGAGATGCTCCGGAACCCATGAGGGCCGCTCGTCCGCCTGAGGAGCCAGCCGCCGGAACTGCGCCCACTGAAAATGGGATAAAGCGTCAGCAATGGAGTTCTGAGAGGCAGGCACGTGCCGGGCCCTAGCGGTGACGTTCAGGCGCAAGCAGGCCAACACAAACACTCTCATCAAGGAAGCCACCCTGGGGCACCGGGGCGCATGACGGTTGATGACCTCAACAACTGCAGCGTTATCGCACCAGAAGACTACCCACCGATCCCGCAACCGGTCTGGCCATACCCAGAGAGCCACCACAATTGGGAAAAGCTCCAAAAAGGTGATATTCCGCGTCAAGCCGGAGCGCACCCAGTCCGCCGGCCAAGGCTCCGCACACCAGGAACCGTGACAGAACGCCCCAAAACCAGAACAGCCCGCCGCATCGGTGAACAACTGCAGGTCGCGATTCGAGAGCTCAGGCAACTGAAGGACGGAGCACCCGTCGAAGCCAGCCAGAAACGCGTCCCAGACCCGCAGATCCGCCCGCATCCCCGTGGACACCAGAATACGATGATGGGGCAGCCGCAGCCCCGCCATTGCCAAGGAGAGGCGCCGCGTAAAGGGGCGCCCCATGGGGAGGACACGGCAAGCAAAGTTGAGGTGCCCGACCAACGACTGAAGGGCACGGAGGGAAGTCTTAGAAGCAGAACCGATGGAGGCCACCAACTCCCGGAGGCGACATATCTTTTGCGCCGGCAAGCGCACTACCATAGCCACCGTGTCAATCTCAATGCCGAGAAAAGTGAGACAAGTAACCGGCCCGACCGGAATGCCGAAGTTGGCAGCCACGCGCAGAAACGTGCCCAAGAGAGTGGGACAAGTGGGTGTCCGCCCAGGCCCGACAAACAGAAAGTCGTCAAGATAGTGCACTATGGATGCGACCCCCGACTCCCGTTCCACGACCCAATGCAAGAAAGTACTGAAGGCCTCGAAATACGCACAAGAAATGGCACAGCCCATGGGCATGCACATGTCGAAATAGTACCGCGCCTCGAAGCGAAAACCAAGCAAAGGGAAAGCTGAGGGATGCACCGGCAACAGACGGAAAGCCGATTCGATGTCTACTTTGGCGAGAAGGGCCCCGGGCCCGCATTGACGAACCAGGGAAACGGCGGCATCGAAAGAGGAGTAATGGACCGTGCATAGCTCGCGAGGTATGCGGTCGTTGACCGAATCACCCGGAGGGCAAGAGAGGTTGTGTATCAACCGGAACTTGCCAGGCTCCTTCTTGGGAACCACCCCAACGGCAAGACCGTGAACGGAGAAAAGGGGGGCACCAGGAAGGGGCCAGCAACGCGACCCAGCGCACACTCCTCAGAGATCTTCCGCCGCACGAAATCCCCATACAGCCGAACGGAGGCGGCATTGCGGGACCCCCCTCGCGCGGACGCACCCCGGACCGGAATGCGAAACCCCCCCCCCCAAAATCAAACCGGCCGCCCTACCTCGCCGGGAACGCCCGTACGCCAGCAACCAAGGGCGCATCGCCTCGATGCGTACGGGGGTACGGGCCAAGACCCGACCCCTCTCACTTTGCCGCCGGGGGGGCCCCCGGAACCCCCTGTCTGCTGCACTTCGCGGCCGCGTGCGCACCCCCACACAAGGAGCAGGCATGCTTGAATTTGCAGTCAGGGAAGGGGCAGGACGCCTTGTTGAAGCGCCAGCAGACGTCCCCCCCGACGACGGCCCCCCTTGGCTGAGGCAAAGCCGAGCCGGAGGCACGAAAGGAGCGCCCCCCCGACGGCACCGGAGACGGCCCTGGCCTAACAACCGCCCCACCGGATCCCCCAGCGCGACCCCGCACGGACATCTGGGTCAACCACAGGTTGATGTCCTTCGTCCCCCACAGCAAGTGACTATTCTCCTCCATGTGGTCCCGAAACTCCTCGTCATAATTCAACCAAGCCCATCCCTCGTGGGCCTGGGACGCCGCCAGGATATTATCGGCATAGGCCAGTAGGGCCCCATACTGGTCCGGGAAATAATGCCCCCATACACTCGTCAAACGCAAGAAGGCGCGGGTCCAGTTAAGGGTGTTGTGAGAAACCTTACGCACCCTGCCCGCCTTTTCGTCCTCCTTGCGTTTTTTTCTGCTCTCACTGGAGCGCTTCTGACCATCAAGGAGACGGAAGATGTCAATATATTTCCGACGCTTGATCCGCCGACGCAACTGCCGTGGAACGGCCTCCCACAACTCAGAGCAAGGTATGATGGAAGCCCCACCCGAAACGCCCGCCGCCGCCGCCCGAGCAGGTCGAAGACGACGACGACGACGAGGAGGAAGAGGAAGAGGACGCACGCCTACAGCGCCGAGCCCGCTTGCGCTTACCAGCCACCTTCCCCGCCCCCCGGGGCCCGGAGCAGATTCAAGGGCCCCCCCCTGCAGCGCCACCAGCATACTCGCCACTCCCCCTGGAGGGGGAGACTGGGGCCCCGCCAGTGGACACGCCAGGCGCCGGAACCTCGAGCCCAGTCATGGAACCCGATGGGGCCGCACCAGCCGGCATGCCAGAAGAAGCCATGGAGGTGGAAGACGTCAAAGTCTGCAGGACCTGCGAAGAAGAGGAAGAAAAAGAAGCAGCCAGAGCATCAGGAGTACCGGGCGCTGCAGGCGGCACGGCCCCCCAAACACGAGCCGAAGGCCCCAACCCCCCGGCCTCCCAAGCTGCTGCCCCCCCGGCCGCCCCACGCACATCCCCGAACCAACCACCCCAGCCACCCCCCCAAGGACCCGCACCCCCCCACGGAGCCGCCCCAAACGCCCAAGGGCCTGCCGGACTTAGAAAACCAGGCGGAGGAGGGGAAACCCAGGGGGAGGGGGAAGGACCCCCCGCGCCCATGAGAGGGGGTGAGGACGAAGGCCAGCCCTCACCTGCCGCAGGAAGCGGGCTGGGGACCAGGGGCCAGGGCCCGCGGAGACCCAGGGCCGTCGACGACCGGGCCGCCCGGCACCTCCTCGCCCCCCAGTGCCACCGGCGCGGTGACCACCGCCGGGGGCCCCGCAGGAGGGGCCTGCTCGCTCCTTGGTGCGCGCGCAGCCACACCCACAGGGACCGGAAGCCCTCTCGTGGTCCCCCGCCCCCGAGCCCGCCACACCCCACTCCGCCCGCGGCTCTGCCGAGCCTCAGGCAGCCCACCGGGGGCCTGGGGCACAGCGCGGCCCGCCCTGCCATGGACCCCGGGCAAGACCCCACGCCGCACAGCTCCCCGCCCCCGGGCAGCACCCCTCGACCCCCTGGCCGCGCCCTGCCGGGCCATGAATAGGAGCACGCAGCCACTAGACCAGCACCCAACTACAAGCACTGCTCCAAGCCAATAAAGGCTGCGCTGCAGGTGCTTGCGGGTTTTTCCTTTTTTTTTTGTTTGTTTTTTTTTTTGTAGCAGCAGGGGGACGCCGCAAAGACCAGGCACCCGGCCGGCAAGACGGCCCGCCCACCCCAAGCAAGGCCTCAGAAGAGCCCGGCCTGGCCAACCCCCACCACGTGCCCGGCAGCCAACGCACACGCGGCGCACTGCCGGGCAGGAACTAAGCAGGACAGAAAAGTTCCTGCTCCTTTTTTTTTTTTTTTTTGTAAATTAAGCTTTGGGGACCAAAACCGCCCCGCGGACCGCCCGAGACGACGCAACCAGGCGCGAGGCCCCAAAACCCACCCGTACCCGAAGAGCGACTCCCCCACCAAACCTTTCCGCAGCACGAGCAAGGAGGAAGAGAGGGATCGCCGGCCGGCGAACTCTCCTTGCTCGCGCTGCAGCACCACGTGTCCGCCTACGCGGACCAATCACAGGGCCCTGCCACGGCAGCATGGAGCCCAGCGCGCGCGAACACGCGCGCCCGTGCTCTCACCCCCCCCCCCAGCTGAAAGAGGCAGCCACGTAGTCGGGCTCCGGAACCCGGTTACCAGGCCGGCCGCGGGACCGGGGCCCGGCGGCCCAGCCGCTCAATGTCAGAACTGGCAGTGCCCATTCGCATCAATGACCAATCCACTCCTATGTAATCAATCCTATTTTTTCTGATCTAATATAGTCCCATATAAGAAGATGCTTATCTTAATATGCAATATATCCTCTTCCCAACGCCGTCTATCGGCGCCTCATCGCGTTTCACTTGCTTAAGTTTCATCAGGGGATGATTCTTCAAAGATGTTTGTTTAAATATCTTCCAGGGATCATTCCTAGAAGTGAAGTAATGTATCAAATAGTTTCCCAATGACTTAATACAAACTAATTATTTTTCTTATAGGGAAATAATCCATAAAATCCGATCTTGCATAAACATAAAAGTTTACATACTCTAATGTTCCACCCAGGAAACAAAAAGTAATGAAGTTTTCATACCTTGATGCTGCACACGTCTCACTCACAAACAACTAACTGCTATCCAAGTTGAAACAACGCCGCACATGCGGATCAGTTCCCACTATCCACTATTAAGTGGTACAACTCTTCCTCCTTCAATGACGTGGTTCTACTCTGAAGTATCCCCTCTAATAGCCTAGACATGCCCCCCGCCCATTCTATTGGATTGTTTAATCCTGTCGGGGTTGTAGACTTTAATTTAAATATCCATCGTTGTTCTTGCACGGTCAAGGTTTGTTCACGCGACCTTTCAGCTCTCCCTACATTTATCTGTTCTATCGCGAAACTTCGCAACTCAGAAAATAAGTGTCCAGTATCCACACAGCGTTGCACTAGAGGAGCCTCTTTAACTGGACATTTGATACAACTTTTATGCTTCCCCAATCTAATTTTCAAAGGTCTAGTCATTTTCTCTATATATAGCAAGTTATATGGGCACTGAATAGCATAGACCACATAAGATGTATCACAAGTAGTGCTACTAGACAATCTATATGTCACATCGTGGTACGTAAAACTACTAATATCACTGGTTATTGCACACATACTACAGTGCCCACACCGTCGATGACCTTTTTCTTTTTCATCTAATTTGTTTTCTATCATGGACGGACGCAGCACAGCTGAACTTAATTTTTATTTTAAATTTGAGTTCCTTTTCCAAACACATCGAACCATCTTGTCCATTAACCCGGGAATAGAACTCAACACGTTTGAGTGCTTCCTAATGGCACGTTGAATTTTAAAACTCAATGGAGAAAAATTAGTAATAAAATTGACATATGTTGCATCCTCTTGTCTGCGTTGTACACCAGCTAGTAAAAGTGTTCTATTATTAAACAAACATCGCCCTATGATAGGCTTGTTGAACGATGGTACGAGGATAACCTCTTTCTTGAAAACTATATATTAAAGATTTCGATTTGATTTTTAAATCCCTCTCTTCTGAACAATTTTGCCGGTATCGAATAAACTGTGAAAAAGGTAATCCATTTTTCAACCGTTGAGGATGTGCACTATTATAATGTAGCAACGTGTTGCGATCCGTCAGTTTCTGATGGATTGATGTTGTCCACCCTACTTCTGTCTTTCTAATAACTACATCCAAAAATGTAATTGTATGCGGATGTGAAAAACATGTAAATTGAATGTTATTGTCTCTTTGATTCAACCATTCATGAAATTTTTCTAATAACTTGCAGTGATCCTTTCCATAACATAAAAATTTCATCTATGTAGCAACACCACAATTTAATTTGTGATCCTAATGGGGCTGCTCCTAACCATGTTGCTTCATATTCTCCCATGAAAAGATTTGCAATTGAAGGTGCACAAGTCACCCCCATCGCTACTCCATGGTAAAATAAATTTTGCCATGTGGTCTATCACGGCGCTATACACCAGTATTCCACAAGCAATGGCACTTGAAGTTGTTGAATTGAGTTTGCGGAATAGAGGGGATTTATCCGATGAATTAATCTCTTTCCTGCTGCAGCTAGCAAGGTTAACTATTTTTTTAAATTATTTTGAGTTTCAAAAAAATGTATTTTACCATATGGCAGTAGATCCGAATTATGACTGTCTACTGATTTCTTCTTATGTTGTGCTTATGGATTGTAAATAGGTAACTCCCCTTGTATAGTGGGCTAGGGAGAGTAGGCATTTTGTACCTTTGGTAATTCTTCTTGATAATTTCTTTGATAATGTATTCTGGGTTTACTTGGATACTTTTCAGTTTGTTTCTCTATTTCTGCAAGAATGGTTTATGTAAAAACTTTCTTGATTTATGTGAAAATTTCATAAATAAATTTAAAAAAAGTTGGTTTACTATTCTAATTACTGTTACCCACTATTATCGATAGGGGTTTGATATTTATAGGGTGAATTAGTTATTCATCTGAGACAGTACACCTCACTCTGCAAAAAAAGCCCACTTGGACTGCGTTTGCAACCATGTGTGGCTGCAGGCTAGGGAAAGTGCAAAGAAAGAAGCCAGGTACTTGAAATCCTTATAATCACTCCGTAATTCTGCTCCCCTCCCCCCTACAGCTCCCCAGATCACTGCTGCCACCAGTCCAAGTATTATTTTTAGCTACAATAAAATGATATTTGGGCTCTTTTTTTGTTCAGTTGCAGACTGTAGCATTGTGTGTCACGCTCATGAATACGGTCTGTCCGGTGTGTCTCTTAGCAGAAAAAAAGGTTGAGAACCATTGTATACATCTTCAATGTAACACCTGGAAGACAATTTTAAAAAGCTTTCTATCTGAAAAACCTGGTTTTACACAAAGAAAACCAGCTATGCAAAATTCACCAGCCATGTACATGTATAAAATGTTATATAGTCGGAGTTTCCAGGAGCAGAACTGGGGACTTTGGAGTTTCCACTGAGACTTTGCAAAATACAAAGTATAAGTACAGAATCTGACAAATACACATATATATATTTATGTCTGCTCAAGAGCTGGCGTAAATATAATGTGTGCCTACTATCCCTGTCTACGCTTTCAAGCTACGATTTTAGAAGAGAAAGCATATCTTTTAGCTCTGTTTTTAAGAGCATCTGGGTTACTTTTATCTTTATTGGAACAGTGAGACTTTTAGTATAAATTTAAAACTCAGCTGAGAGCTTTTAGTTTAAGTCTAAAACTCAATCAGGGCCTAGTGTCAGCAAACAGCTTTTAATTTAAATTAAATCAGAGTATAGCTTAGCATAGAAGTAAGAATAGGGTGAACATTCTTTGAGTAGAAAGAAATATATTGTTTCTAGAGACTTTTACAAAGAGGCCTTCCAGTTAGGAAGCAAGAAATCTGTGAATTTGGTTTAAATAGGTGTTAAAGCCAAGTGACTGAGTTTTACATTTAAATTAAAAGCTCTGTGCTGATACTAGGCCCTGACTGAGATTTAATTTTAAATTAAAGTTCTGTGCTGATAGTAGGCCCTGACTGAATTAATAAATACACTGGATTCTAAATTACACATACTAATCAGCTTTAATCCAAATAATTATCTTTTCCCTAAGATTTAGAGGATTTCTCAGAAGTAAATACAAGTGCAGACTTCTTTCCAGCAGTAGCAGTTCCTTTTGGTAGTCCTTCAAGATAAACAAATCTTCATAAACCTGGAAGATGTAATAAAGAAATTTGATAAAGTGTAGCAAATCACTTGGACCGGATGGTATACATCCTGGGGTGTTGAAATGAGATTTCAAATAATAGGTTTTCATCCTCTGAACTATCATTAAAATCATCTGTAGTACCTGAAGATTGGAGAACAGCAAATTTTTATAAAGTATTCCAGGGGTGATCCAGAAAACTACAGACCAGGCGAAATGGTAGAAAACATTATAAAGGACAAAATTATTAAACATATAGATAGACATGTTTTAATGTGACAAAGCCAACATGGATTGGGCCAAGAAATGTCTTATTTCACTAATCTGCCATATTCTTTTGAAGGTGTGAATAAACAGCTATACAAAGGTGAGCCGGTTGATATAGTATATCTGGATTTTCAGAAAGCTTTTGACAATATTTGACATGACAGACTCTTGAGGAAACTAAAAAGTCATGGGATAGGAGGCAGTGTACTATTGTGGATTCAGAAGTGGTTAAAAGAAAGAAAACAGAGTAGGGCTAAATGGCCAATTTTCTCATTGGAGAAATGTAAATAGTGGAGTACTCCAGGGATCTGTGCTGGGCCCTCTGATTTTTAACATATTCATAAGTGATCTAGAAAGAGAAACAAAAAGTGAGGTGATACAATTTGTAGAAGACACAAGATTAATCAGAGCTGTTAAACCCAGAAGGATTGTAAACAATTGCAAGAGGACCTTGAGAAACCGGGAAACTGGGTATACAAATGGCAGATGAAATTTAATGTTGACAAGTGCCAAGTTATGTACTTAGAGAAGAACAACTCAAACTATGATTACATAATGCAAGGTTCCACATTAGGAATCACGACTCAGGAAAAAGATCTAGGGGTCATCATGTATAATACATTGAAACCATCTGCCCAGTGTGCAGCAACAGCTAAGAAAGCAAATAGAATGCTAGGAATCATAAGGATAGGAATGGAGAATTAAATCAAGTATATTATAATGCATCTGTATCGCTCCATGGTACAACTGCACCTTGAATATTGTGTGCATTGCTGGTCATCATACCTTATAAATGATATAGTGGAATTAGAAAACGTACAGAGAAAAGCAACCAAAATGATAAAGGGGATGGGAGGATACCCCTTTGAGGAAAAGCGAAAAAGGTTAGGGCTCTTCAGCTTAGAAAAGAGACAGCTTAAGGGAGATATGACAGAGGTCTACAAAATAATGAGTGGCGTGGAACCATTAAATGCAGATCAGTTGTTTACTCCTTCAAAACGTAGAAAAACTAGGGAGCATGCAATGAAGCTACAATATAGCACTTTTAAGACAAATTGGAGAAAATATTATTTTCATTCAATGAGTAATCAAACTCTGGAAATCTTTGCAAGAGGATGCAGTAAAATCTTTTAGTGTACCTTGGTATAAAAGAGTTTTGGACAAGTTCCTGGAGGAAAAGTCCATAAACTATTATTAAAGCGGACTGGGAAATACAGGGCCCAATATTGAATTGAGATGGCAATGTGCCACTATAGCTGTCCCCGCCAACCTTTAACCATGGATATTCAATGTCTGGTTTGCAGAAGCTAACCGACTACTGGCGATATGGCACTACTCCCTAGTTAGCTCCCACAGGTAAGACTAGGCCATCTTTTGTTTCATCTAGTTTTATCCGTAGGTCACTAACCAGGTAGCGGTGCAATATCGCCGCTACTCGGTTAGTGACTGTTGCCATCCACGACACACCACGGAACACCCAGATACGCCCCGATGCTAAGCAGTTATCATCAGGGCCTATAGGGGAGATAATTGGGACTATTCTGTTCAGCGGCATTTACATGGTTTGTTATTGTTAACAGCCATCGAGTTGCTGTCGACTCATGGTGACCCACTGTATAATTGTCCTAAATTGTGTTCGGTCTTTAGTCAGGCAGCTCATTGTCGACAGACTGGTACCCGTAGCTGCTGTTATTGTATCGATCCATTTCATTGCTGGCCTTCCTCTTCTGCGTTGACCTTCTATCCTGCCAAGCATGATGTCTTTCTCTAATGATCTCTCTCTTCGCATGATGTGTCCAAAATATGAAAGTCGGTGTCTTGTCATGGGAGCTTCTAAAGAAAGCTTAGGTTTGATCTCCTCTAGTACTGACTGGTTTGTTCTTCAGGCAGTACATGGTATACGCATGAACCTATTGATTTTGCTAGTTGTCATGATCTTTATCTTCTTTATATTAAAGTGCAGGACCATTTTAAGACTATGTTCTTTGATCGTGAGAAGCAACTGTTTCAGATCATCTTCACTTTCAGCCAGTAATGTGGTATCATCAGCACAGCGAAGGTTGCTGATGAGTCTTCCACCAATCTTCACATCTCTGTTGTCTTCATATAATCCTGCCTCTCTGATGATTTGTTCAACATATAAATTAAACAGGTAGGGGGAAAGTATGTAGCCTTGTTGTATACCTTTGCTGATTTTAAACCATTCTGTTTCTCCTTGTTCCGTTCGAACTGTTGCTTCTTGATCAATGTACAGACTGTGCAAGAGAACGATCAGGTGTTCTGGTATACCCATGTTTCTTAATGTGGCCCAGAGTTTCTCATGATTTACACAGTCAAAAGCCTTGCTGTAGTAGATAAAGCACAAATAAGATATCCTTTTGGTATTCTTTAGTCTTTTCAAGGATCCATCTCACATCAGCAATGATGTCTCTCGTTTCTCAGCCGTTCCTGAACTCTGCTTGCACTTCAGGTAGTTCTTGTTCCAGGTATGGTTGTAGTCTCCGTTGAATAATCTTCAGTAGAATCTTGCTGGCATTTGGGATCATATTGATTGTGCGATAATTTCCACAGTCAGTTGGATCACCTTTCTTTAGTATTGGTATAAAAACAGATCGTTTCCAGTTAGATCACCATGATGTTGTCTTCCAAATTTCTTGGCAGAGCCTTGTAAGTATGGTAACAGCTGCATCAGATTGCTGTAATACTTCTATAGGAATGCTATCAATGCCTGGTGCTTTGTTCTTTGATAAAGCTTTCAATGCTGCTTCGACTCCTTCTTTAGTCACCAATGGTTCCGGATCATAAGGTACAGGTTGAAACAGCTTTTGGTCCACTTGATCTTTATCATATAAAAAGTCTGTATATTCTTTCCACCTTTTCTTGATCTTCTCAGCATCATTCAACATAGAACCTGGAGCATCTTGTAACATTCCAATTCGAGGCTGGAATTTTTTCTTTAACTCTCGTAGCTTTAGGAAAGCCGGATCTTGTTCTTCCTCTTATAGTTTCTGCTTCTATTTCCTTGCATGTGTCATTGTAGTACTTTTCCTTGCCCTGTCTTGCTGCACGTTCGAAATCTTTGTTAAGTTCCTGGAATGTCTCTTTCTTTCTTCTCTGGCTTTAGCTTCTCTGCATTTCTGGACAGTTTCTTCCGTCATCCATTTTGGCTGTTTTTGCTTTTTTACCTTTTGTAGAGAATTCTCGCTTTCTTCCAACACAACCTTCTTGATGTCATTCCATAACTCTTCTGGGAGTTCTGTCATTTGTATCTAAAGCAGCAAATCGATTTTGCAGGCAGTCTTTTAATTCCAGTGGTATATTCTCAAGGTCATACTTTGCTACTTTCATGAGTGGCTTGCTCTTCTTCAACTTTAGCTTGAGTTTGCATACTAGTAGTTGGTGATCTGTACCAGTCAGCTCCAGGTTTTGTCTTTGTTGATGATATAGAGCTTTTCCACCGTTGACTTCCACGGATGTAGTCAATTTGATTTTTGTACAATCCATGTGTCCGTGGGTGAAGTCTATGTGTACAGTCGCAGCTTGTGTTGCTCGAAGAAGGTGTTTGAGATGAATAGATCATTGGTCTTGCAGAATTCTATCAGTCTTTCTCCAGCTTTATTTCTGTTTCCGTCCATATTTTCCAACCATTTTGCCTTCTTCTTTACTGCCGTTTGCATTCCAGTCACCCATGACTATCAGGATACCCTGTTTACATGTTCTATCAATTTCAGCTTGTACTTGTTCATAGAACTCATCATTTTCATCCTCTTCTGCAGCTGTTGTTGGGGCATATACTTGAATTATAGTTGTGTTGATAGGCATTCCTCGTAGACAAATAGAGATTAAGCGTTCACTGACTGCATTGTATTTCATCACAGTTCTTGCAAGTTTCTTCTTTATTATAAATGCAACACCATTTCTTCTTTGTCTTTCATTTCCAGCATAGTAGACCATGTGATCATCTGATGCAAAGTGCCCAATGCCAGTCCATTTCAGTTCGCTGACACCCAACAGATCAAGTTGTACACGTTCCATTTCATTCTTGACCACTTCCAATTTCCCTTGGTTCATGCTTCGTACGTTCCATGTCCCAATACGTAAGACATCTTAACAGCTTCTGACTCTCATTTCATGCGTCACAAGGGCTTTGATCTAACCACATCATAAATGCTGGCTTTAATCAGAAAAGTCTTTAGCTCCTCCCCAGTAGCTAGTTGAGTGCCTTCTGAACTGGGGGTCTCATCTTCCAGCACTATAGTGCAATTTGTTTTGTTGTAACTATCCACTGGGTTTTCATAGCAAGATACAGAAGTAGATTGCCAGGCCTTTCCTCTGCGCAGTTTAAGTTTAGTGTTGTTGTCATTGTCACAGAAATGTGATCCACCGCTGCCAACACTGTCCCATTGTGCTGCTGCCCAGATGGGTGGTTTGTCTTGGTCTGGCACCTCAGCTGGGACCTGTCCATCTTGGGAGACCCTGCCAGTAGTTAAACTACTGATAGCTTAGCCCTCAGCATCACTGCTGCACACAAGCCCTTACCGCACGATAAGCTGCAAACCAAGTGAGGGTTACATGATTTACTGGTCTGAAAAAAGTGTAAATGCCTTTCAAATATCAGGCCCGCACTGCTTACCCCTGGAATAAACAGTATGGAATCTATTTACATTTTGGGTACCTGATTAGGTACAGTTTTGGTCAATATTATTGGTACTCTTGCATTTTAGGTATGTTGTGTACAATATACTGAGAAATAATTGGAAATATTTCAACTACATTTTTATTTATTATTTTATTTAACAATCATTTTTATATCGCAGTTTCTGAGGATCAACTGTGGTTTACATGGAACAACAGTTTTGAGAGGTACAAACAGGTACATGCTCAATTACATGGAACAGAAAATAACTATAAACATAATGATGATAAAACTATCATCTGAACATTAGTTTGTGTATAACACAGAGATAACAGTAGAACTATATACAATGTTCTCTAGTTGCAAGCCATATGTTGTAATGGTGGGGAGTCTTAGATATTTTGTTGCGTTGGTACTACTATATGTCATCATAATATTTTAATGGTATGTTCAAAGGTATATATCAAAAAAAGAGATGTCTGTTAAACGTAGATGTAGTCATTTCTGAAAAAAAAAAAAATATGATCTAGACAGGAATAATGGCACCATTCACTAATATTAGGTTGTACATCTCTTGGCAGTGAAAACAGCCTCCCAACATTTCTTGTAGCCGTCTATAAGTTTCATACATTATTATGCTGGTAGTTTCTCCCACTCTTCAACTGCGCTTTGTTACAGAGCTCATGAATGTTTCCAAGATTCCTTTTACCAATGGCAGGATTTCAGCTTTTTCCAAAGGTTCTCGATTGGACTGAGATCAGGACTCATTGCTGGCCAGTTTACAACAGTTAATTTGTTCCTTTTAACCATTATTTTGTACTTTTAGATGTATGTTTTGGGTCACTGTCCTGCTGGAGGACCCATGAACCTTCGACCCAGATCTAGCTTTCTGATACTAGGTGGCACATTTCACTCCAGAATACCTTGGTAGCCCTCTGACTTCATGATTCTTTTAATACGTTCCAGACTTCCTTTTCCTGAGGAAGAAAACCAGCCCCACGGCATTATGGAACTCCACACAACATTATGGTATTTAACTGTAGGAAGAGTATTTTTATTTTCCTTATAAGCTTCATTTCTTCGCTTGTAAATGTATTGTTTATCTGCATTGCCAAAGAGCTCAAGTTTGGTTTCATCTGTCCACAGATCATTTTCCCATAAGGATTGTGGTTTCTCAAAGTGAGTTTGAGCAAAGATCAGGCGTGCCTTTTTATATCTGTCTTTGAGCAACGGGGTTCTCTTTGGCCATCACCCATGGAGTCCTTCTTTGTTTAGAGTGCAGCATATGGTGCAGGTTGAAAGTACCACTCCAGATTGCTTCAGATCAGCCTCAAGCTCTTTGGACGTTGTACGCGTTGTTTTTCCAACAGTTCGCACTAACCTTCGAAGACTTCTTGGATTAGTTTTCCTCTTCCCACCATGTTCTGGGAGCTTTTTGACAATTCCATGAGCAGAAAATCTCTTAACAACATTGTGAACTGTAGACACAGGTATCCCAAGGTCTTTGGAGATGGCCTTGTATTCCTTTGAAGTTTGATGTTTGGTGATAATGGCTTTTCTGAAGGTCTCAGGGAGCACTCTAGTCTTCACCATTGTGAAAATAGAAGAAGGAGAGAATGTGGCCATTTTTAACATTACAACCATCATTCATTGGTTGATTCAAGTCATGTGAGTACTAACAATTGATCACAGGCAAGCCTAATTTTACTGCAGTGGAAATGTGGTTCTTCCATTCAAACTGATTTGAATTATTTATAAGGGTGTCAATCTGGCAATGTCTGTTTTTATACCATTTCCTTTTTTAATTGGTCTTTTTTATTTGATTCTTTTATGTGTCAAATCTGTGTGCATATATAGTCCAAAGACATTTCACTGGCCATTTTCTTTTCGGAGATATTAGACATTAAGGGCTTGAACCGCAAGGGTACCAATACTGTTGACCACAACAGTACTTGAACCAAGATACTAGGTTCAATAGACCTTTGGTCTGACCCAGTATGGCATATTGTATGTTCTTATGAAAGTGGGCATTTTGTCCAGAGGTATAAAAACCCTGTTTTATTGTAATTTAGGAGAGCTCCAATGAATTCCATCACTTAAATATGGAATTAGAATTTTTGATAGTTGAGAATGAACCTATATGTTCCAAAATTTTAAATTCTAGATCCAGTGTTCATAGTGCAAAAGACTGCAATTTGCTCTTGATAAGGCAGTTGCTTAACTAAGAAAAATGCAAATATTGCAGTATAAAGTATTCTGTAACTACTATAAGAGACCTCATGAAGACTCATGAGGAAGATTACAGGCCAAAAGATCATATCTTTTGTTCAGAGTACAATAATCCCACTTCATATCTGACAAATTATGTATGATTAATTTGTTTCATCATACAGATATAAAATTCTTTGTGATTTAGACAACAGAGCAGGTCTTACTTGTCTAGCAGAGGTAAAATCCATTCTGTGAGGGCTTTGCAGCCCCAGATAGGCTGAAAGCCTACTTTTTCTTCAGGATTACAAAGTATTTTGAATACAACTTTCTTCCCATTTCCTGCATTGGGACATGCCCAATTGCCTTTTCTTTGAAAAGAAACAAAACCTTGTTCTGCATCAATCAGATCTTTGACTTAGTGATGAAAATTTTCTGGTGGAGCATTTGGAGAGAGGTTGAGAAAGTGTAACTTGTAATATTTTTTGATAAATTAAAGGGCCCACTGGTCACGTGATGTGGTGAGCTTGGGGAAGACATATCTTCGCTGAGCTCCGGGCTCCCCAGCTCAAAAACGGCAATATAGTGCCTTTTTAGAGGTGCGAAAATGGCACCTTCACCCCCCCACAGTACCGGAGATTGACGGGACTTGCCAGCAGACGAGTGTGGAGGATGGCGGCAGCAGCGAGAACCGCGAGGAGGGAGAAAGACCGTGTTGTAGGGGGCCATAAAATGGCGGAGTCCCCACCTCACACTAGTGTTCTGCAAACCCCGGCCCCAGTGGTCTCTATAGAGGAAATATCAGCGGCGGTCTCCAGGGCACTCTCCGCTCAATTTGAAACTTTGCAGAGTAAGTTGGATATATTGCAGACGTCGGTGGACGCGTTCGGCACCCGCATGCAAGAGGCGGAAACCCGCATTGCCCATACCAAAGGAGATGTGGAGAAGCTCTCCCAGGAGCTACAGCTGGTGAGAACTGTGCTCTGGGCCCAAGATGAAAAGCTCGAGGACCTCGAGAATCGCTCGAGGCGCAGCAATCTTAGATTCTTGGGCATCCCGGACTCTGTGGGGGACAGGGACTTGAGGCATTACGTGGCAGCCCTCTCAGCCTCACTAATAGTGGAGAGTGGAGAAGCCTCCCCGGTGATCATTGAACGGGCCCATAGAGTAGGCCCTAAAACATCCACAGACCCCAGGCCTAGAGTAGTGCTGGCGAAGTACCTGCAATTCCAGCAGAAGGAGTCTGTCTTGAGGGAGGCCCGGAAGCGGGGCACTATCAAACAAGATAATGCAAAGATTAGAATCACTCAGGATTTCTCAGCAGCAGTGAGCAAACGCCGTAGGGCATATGCACCACTATGCCAAAAACTCCTTGCAGCCAACATTAAGTTCTCTGTCCAATACCCGGCCAAGTTACATGTGGTGCATGAGAGCGGGCGCCGGGTCTTTGGGTCGGCGGAGGAGGCGGCACCTTACATTGAACAGCTCGAGAAACAACTTTCTCCCTCGAGGCAGGCGCCTACCTGAGAGCTCTGAAGGATTTGAGGGGGAGACTTCTTGGCAACGGCTGAACTGGTCTGGGGGAGCGGAGTAGCAGACGGGAAACCTAAGCGTGCCTGCCTCCTGACTCTTTTTTATCCTGTTTTACTGTTCATTGAAAATTACTGAGCCAAGGATTGCCTGTATAGTGTGGTATTTGATAACTATATATATTTTTTGTTACACTATAGTATTAAGCTTGTCACTGTTGGATGCATTGACATGAGTATTTAAAGTTGTAAGGTTAATTTGGAAGGGTAGGAGGGGGGGTGGGAGTCTAATTTGGTTTACGGGGAACTGGGAGGCCCGATCACATTTATAGTGACTGTGCGGAGGGGAGGTTTACAGAGTTTGGGAGGGTTTTTTTGGGTGGGGGGGGGGAACTTGGAAGGGGAGGGGAGAGAAGGGGAGGAGAAGGAGGGGGGACAGTGCATTAACACGAGGTTCGATCTGAACGGTATTTCAAGGGGGGGAGGATCGCATTCCTGGAATCCAAGGAGGGCAGAGATTAGATGGCTTTGAGGACACATGGGGAGGCTCTAGGCTGGGGGGGCCTCACCCATATATGAATAAGAACTTAATACCGAAGTTTAGATTTGATAAGGTAAGCTGAACTCTGAAGATCATATCATGGAATGTTTGCGGACTGGGGAGTCCAGTGAAGAGATATAAAATATTGAAGGCCCTGGCTAGACAGCAGTGTGACATTGCGCTATTACAGGAAACTCACCAGACAGCTGAGGAACATAACAAATTGTGTAAGGAATGGGTGGGGCAGGTATGGGGAGCCCCTGCGGTAGGTAAAAAGGGAGGAGTGGCCATTCTGGTTCATAAAAGAGTGCGGTTCACATTGGACGAAGTAGTCTCTGATCCGAATGGGCGCTTTGTGCTGTTGCAAGGAAACCTAGAAGGTAAGGCGGTAATTTTAGGAGACCTATACAGCCCCAACACCTTGGATCAGGACTTATATAATCGCCTGGCAGCGAAAGTGGAGCAATTAGCCGAGCTGCCGATGATCCTGGGGGGGGACTTCAGTGGGGTTTTAGACATTGATGTTGATACCTCTAGGTGGTGTGGGTCGCGGGAAAGGAAGGTGACTGCCCGTGTGTTGCAAAGCTTCCGGGATAGACTCGCGTTGGTGGACCCATGGAGGTTGCTCCACCCAGCTGAAAGAGATTTTACCCATCTATCCCAGGCACATGGTACCAGCGCCAGGATAGATTATTTACTGATTTCAGAGACTCTATTTACTTTTACAGGAGATGGGCAAATAGGACCCACAGAGATTTCTGATCATGCCCTGATCTGGCTGGATCTGCACTGGATGGGGGGGGGGGGGCAATACTTCTACCCGCATTTGGCGGTTTCCCATAGATCTATATAAAGATACTCAATTCACCTGCTTTCTCCGCCAACACTGGCAGGAGTTTGAGGCAAATCATCAAGGACATTTAGATGATCCGGAACTGTTGTGGGAAACTGCCAAAGTGGTTTTGAGAGGTGACATAATTGAGTATGTGGCAAGGCGGAAGAGATTAATGGCCGATCATTAAATTAGAAGGATGCGTGACAAAGGCGAGGCGCGTTAACGCTCTACACCCCACTGCCCAGAATAAGCAGAAGCTATGGGAATCACAAGTGGTGCTTAATGAGCGTTTACATCAGCGAGTGAAAAAGTCGCTGATGTATTACCGATATAAATTACACTGCTATGGAGATAAACCGGGTAAATTACTGGGGCAGTGTTTGAAGGGCCCAAGGGCTGGGAGAACGGTGGCGGCCATACGCGATGCCCAAGGTATCCTCAGAAAGGAAAAGGGTGCAATAGTAGCCGTGTTTAAAGACTTTTTTCAGAACTTATATACCGCTGATGGGGGTCTCCTACTAACATGGAGCAGTATTTGCAAGGCCTTGACTTGCCCAAACTGAGCGTGGAGCAGGGGATGCAACTGGGGCGGCCGATCTTCCTTCAAGAGGTACATCACATTATTTCGAAGGTGAGCTGTTACAAATCCCCGGGCCCCGATGGGTTCGGGGCTGAATTTTACAAAAGTTTGTCAGAGTTGCTGGGTCCCTTATTAGTCGCGACTTTCGATCAACGAAGGGCGGCGGGTTCCTCTCGGTTGGGGACCAATCAGGCACACATTGTTTTGATACCGAAGCCGGGTAATGATCTGACCCAAGCGGCCTCCTATAGACCTATTTCTTTGTTGAATTTTGATTCAAAGTTGTTGGCCAAAATACTGGCGGAGCGTCTAGCAGACGTGCTGGGAGAACTCGTTCATGATTCACAGGTAGGCTTTGTCAGGGGGAGATATGCGGTGCGTAATGTGCGTAAGATCATGGCTTCATTATAGTGGGTGCAGGAGCAGCGATTGCAATCACTACTAGTTAGTTTTGATGCGAAAAGGCATTTGACAGGGTTAATTGGAACTATCTACATCATCTGATGCCACTCTATGGGCTTGGGACGCCCTTTTGTGAGATGGTGAAGACCCTATATGTGGATCCAACGGCTAGGGTACTGTGTAATGGAGTACTTTCAGAGCCCATTCCTTTGGGGCGCGGCACAAGACAGGGTTGTCCTCTATCCCCCCTACTATTTGTTCTCTTGTTGGATCCTTTAATCCGTTGGATGGAACTAGATAACGGTATAATAGGAGTGACGGTTGGTAGACAGGGATTCAAGGTATCGGCTTTCGCGGATGACCTATTGGTTCATTTGCTAGCCCCGAGAGAGTCCTTACCCCGATTGTTGGTGGAATTTACTTTGTTTGGCAGTTTTGCAGGGTTCCGTATTAACAGAGACAAATCAGAGGCACTGGACGTCTCTGGAAAACTCCAGGGGAATTGGGGAGGGGAGTTCCCATTGAAATGGGCCACGGACCAGTTTATTTACTTGGGCATTGTGATTACAAGGCTTCCTCAAAAGTTATATATTAGCAACCTAGAAAGAGTTAGCACTAGAATGCGCACTCAATTGAATGCCTGGTATTCTCTGCCGCTATCATTACTGGGTAGAGTGGCCGCAGTGAAAATGGTGATACTTCTGTGGCTTCTATATTGGTTGCAAACTCTACCAGTTTGGTTGTTGAATAGGGACTTGCGTAAATTAGAGAGGGAAATACAACGATTTCTATGGAAAAAGGCCAGAGCCCGCATCCCTCTGAACCGTCTGGTAGGTACTTGGAAGACAGGAGATGTCGGTCTCCCGGATTTCAGGCTTTATGCATTGGCCTGTCAGGCACGACATTTGGGAGACTGGCTGGGCGGGACGGAAGTTTACACGCCTACGGCTTTGGAAGAAGCCTGTGATAAGGAAGCTTATCATAGCTCAGGAAGGGGCTATAGAAAAGGTGAAGTGTCTCTGAACAAGCAACCTGTCAGTGCTGGTAGAAATGAGAAAACAGAATTTTGCCATAAAAGACTACCAGTCCCAGAATGCACCAGGTTTCCAACAGCCATGAGAGGAGCTGAAGTGAGAAAACGTGTGTTCAATCAAAAGGGCTATGAGGTAATCCCCAAGCACTCATTGCAAAGGGCAGGGCTTGATTCAGCACAGCTGCGCTGTGCTAGGATGGAACACTCATCTCAAAGGGCAAGGCCTGATTCAGCACAGTTGCGCTGTGCTAAGGTGGAGCACTCATCAAGGCAGAATAAAGCTAGAGTCTATTCTACAGAGAATCATCCAGAGCTGGGATGTCATGATCATTGGTATCTTGATCATCCACGGGATCCTGATCTTCATTCTCATCAGAAGCAGAGGTCAGAACGGACGGACAGAGCGAGCAAGAAGCCCTTTAAAAGAAGGAAGAGAAAAGCCTCTGGGAAGTCTACAGGAGTCCAGCACAGTACGTATACTGGGAGACAGACAAGAGGTCAGCATACACCATTGGACTGGGGGAAACCAGAGGAGTGGTATTGCAGAGCCAGGAATCTCCAGACGGCACCTGTGAGGGAAACAGCTGCACGTGGAAGGGACCCTGAGACCCATGCCAGAAGGTATGTGAAGAGAGATCCAGTGTCCAGGGATCTAGATTGGAAGGCTGGACACAGAAACTGGACTACATATTGGCCAGGCTATTTAAAGGGGAACTCTAACAGCAATGGAAGCTCAGGTATGAACACTGATCTATGCCCTAGCTATAACTTTGAAAGGAAGCAGGGAAATGATTATTCTCCTGGTAGTGCTCCATTGAGAAATTCCTTTGTGCCAAGCCAAGATATTTAACCTATGATTACTGAAGAAAGGGGAGAGGTCTTAGAACCAGAATGTGAATATATGGACTGCTCTCTGTCCAAACTCAAATGGTAGTTTTCTGTTACAAAGTGCAACAACCCTCACAAAGAAATACCAACTTGTTCTTTAATCTACTCAGAAAACCTTCTGAGTAAGATTTTGAGCTACACAGTGAAAGCAAGCCAGCTAAGGGGTTTCAGCTGGGTGATTGCTAGCAGTTGAGCTTACCTAATTGCTTGTGTGCTCTGGAGGGAATCACTTCTGAATTTATATGTAAAGATATAAGAAGTTAACCTGAAGAAAAGAACATTTTTCCTACTTTGTGGGTTTATTTGGTTGCTTACTGCAATGCTAAGACATTATTTGCTAAAGCCTACAAGAAAGACCAGTTTGTTGCCAACCAGGTCTTTAATCCTTTGCTTTAATTACCTGACAAGTTCAGATGTTCTTTTTTTCCTGATTTTGTTTTCCTAACTTTAAAACTGCAAGCAAGTATCCTGAGTTCTGTGCTACCAAGCATTATCTGTGTTGGGAGAACCCCTCATAAATAAAAATCTTATTTGCTTTACCCTTGAGCAAGTATAATTAATTATTGGTCACGGCTGTGTCTGGAATGAATGGACTACATTACCCACAAATCCTTGCAAATCATATAGAGGTATGCTTTTGCCAAGACTGTGAACATTCTCACCCAGGCGGCCGTCTGACAAGCCTTAGTGGCTCCCCATACAGTACTGGCAGTTCTACATATGGAGAGTACCAGACTACCCGCGCATATTAAGCGGAGTGGACTGTTGAATTCCATGCGTCGTATCTGGCGACAAATAAACCTTTATTGGAAACGAAATTGGATGGTTTCTAGCTGGCTACCACTGCAGGGTAATGTGTGCTTTACCCCAGGTTCGGAGTCGAGCATATTTCGATCTTGGAAGGCAAAGGGAATCCGACAAATAGGGCACGTGGTCAACCTAGCCGGGAAATGTAAATTGTTTCCTCTGATTTATTTATTTTATTTAGCTGTATTTATACGGGGGGAATATGACATACAGCCTAAACATTACTTTGCTTATTTGCAGCTGGCTCATTACGTGGCCACATTGCCGGCAGAAGAGCTTGCCGTAGAACGCTCAGCACAGATTTTGGAATTTTTTGATCTTGGTGGGGAAAATCCTCCGACAATAGCTAATTTGAAGGCACGGCTGGAGGTTCATGGAGTCATGCCAGACTATGGGGGAGTAGAAAGGGCCTGGGCCTTAGAATTACAACAGGAGGTCTCACCAGGTTCTATCCAGAAGGCACTGGGGAGAATACCCGAGCTGGCGGAAGGGGCCCGCTGGAGAGAAATTCAATTTAAATGTATAATACGAGCGTATTTTTCCCCTAGAAGAGCATTGCGTAGTCATATTACTGCTGATGGGACCTGTCCTAGATGTGCGGAACCATTGGCTAACCTGTTGCATATGTGGTGGGAGTGTAAGTATATCCGACCATACTGGACACGGATCCGTTCCTGGATTGCCTGGCGAATAAGGCAGAGGGTTCCTTGGTCGGGCCCCTTGGTGGTGTTGGATCAGTTAAACCCCATTCTCCCCCAAGGAAGGTGGGTGCGGCTCTGGGTTAGGAAGGCATGTTTGGTGGGGAAGGGGCCCATACTCCGGAGGTGGCGAGAACAAAAACCACCATCCTTTTGGGAGTAGCGGAATAGTTTCCATCAATTGATGTTGGCAGAATGATGGAGGGCAAGGGGTAATGTGAAGAGGTGGTCCAACTTCCTGCTGATCTGGGAACCATACATCCAAAATTTGGGCCCAACCTGCCGTAATGAAATATTGAATGCAGGCTGTTAGGGAGTCGATATGGTGAGGGTGGTACCTAGGGTGGCGGGATATTGGTATGGGTAAATGAGGAGCGAGGGGGTAGGATTCTAGGTGTGCGATCGGGAGGGGGGGGAGCGGGGAGGGGTAGGGGGTTAGGTGAGTTAACATAAAAATTGTTTCCAGTTTGAATGATTTTATGTTTTCATATTGCCATATCTGTATAGATCATTAGCCTCTCGACGGGGATCAGAGTTTACCTGTCGAAGGCTTGTTGTCGGTTGTTGTTTGCATGTATTACGAATTGCTAAATAAAAGTTGGAAAAAAAAAAGGGCCCATATGTTTATGTTTATGTTTATTAAATTTGATAGAACCACCTTTCTACTGGAATCAAGGCGGTGTACAATTTTCAAAAAACAAAGGAAAATCAAGGCCAAGGCCAAAAGAAATAGGAAAAGAAATTACAATTCTTCGACAGAAAAGAAAGAGGGAGAGGAGGGGTAAGACGAGACAGTAGAACATATACTCCAGGGTAGAGACAATGGGAAGAGCGAGAGAGATCAGACGAAGGGGGAGGGAAGGTCAAACGCCAGGGAAAACAGGTGGGTCTTCAGGTTTTGCTTGAAAGTGGTGTGGTTGGTTTCTAAACGCAAGGAGGAGGGGAGAGCATTCCAAAGAGCAGGGCCGGCAAAGAAAAAGGCAGAGGAGCGAGTGGATTGTAGGTGGGCAGATGAAGGGGAAGGAAGGGTGAGGCGGTTAAGGTGGAAGGAACGTGGGGTGTACCTGGGAGAGTGCAAGTGAATGAGGTCTGCTAAATACTGAGGGGTGCTGGTGTAGAGAACTTTGTGGACCAGGGTAAGTAGTTTGTATTGGGAGCGGACTGAGATAGGTAACCAGTGGAGGCGGAAAAGTAGTGGAGTTACATGGTCGCGGAGGGTGGCATGTGTGATGAGACGGGCTGCAGTGCTTTGGATTCTTTGGAGCCGAGATAATTGAGTTTTAGGGAGACCGAGAAGAACAGAGTTTGAGAAATCGACGCGTGACATGACCATAGACAGAGATAGGGTAGGGAGAACTGCAGAGGAGAGGAAAGGACGAATGGCTCGGATTTGTCGAAGAAAAAAAAAGGACGTTTTGGAGATGTGTGAGATGTGATCCTGAAATGAGAGTTCAGGATCGAAATGAACCCCCGAGATAACGGAAGGTGGTGACTAAGGGAACGGAAGTACCAGAAAAGGAAGGGGCAAGTGAAGGAGGGGGAGCACCGTAAGAGAACCAGATTGCAAAGTCTTAGTGAGATTGAGGTGGAGACAGTTTTGGGTTAGCCAGTTGGCTACGGAAGATAGACAAGAATTTAGTACAGAAAGGTCAGGAAGACGAGGTATGGTGCAGTAAGACAATGTCGTCTGCATAGTTGAACACAGAGATGCCAGATTGCTGAATTAAGAGGGCAAGGGGGACCAGGAAAAGATTAAAGAGGAGAGGGGCCAGCACCGAACCCTGAGGGACCCCACAAGGAAGAGGAAATGGGCCCAATCCAGAAAGGTGAATAGCTATCCGCCCTCAACCTATTCCGCCTCCTAGCCCCACTGCTGTACAGAGCCGCAGTGTGTGCTGCTGGGGATAGGGACGGCATGGGGGCAGAGAGTAGATGGAGCGTGGGTGGGATAGATCCACGGATATACAGAGCCAGTTCCAATGATGGCCCTACATACATGTTCAGGGATCACCAGGGGGATGCCCTGCTTATTCCACCTCTGAGATGGAATAAGCACAGGGCACCCCTCCGATCCTGCCCAAAATCACCCCCCCCCCCCACCCATAACCTGGAAGCCACCCCCCCCCCCCCCCCGGAGCAACAGCCAGCACAAGGTGGGTCCCCGCCACCCGATCCTGGCCCTGGCTGCCCATCATGAGATCAAGCGGCAGGCTCCCACGGTACAGAATCAGGTCCTAATGGGCCTGTCCTGCTCAATTTGATTAGATTCAGCTGCATCACACAAGGAGACTGTCTGAGACAATTTCATAATGAAGAATATAAAAGAGAGGTCCCCTGATGTATTTCTAGCTAGTGGAGTAGAATGGGTCAGATGTAAGACCACTTGAGTTCTTTGTTGGAGTTGCTTCCCATGGAATCATATGTCACCATCCAGGACTGGTTAGATTCTAAATCCTGAGTGAAGGAGATGGAAGGTGAAATGATTTCTGGTATATCTTTGACAGACAGAAAGGAATATGTCCTTTTCCAACACTGAAATACTTTGAAATTCAACCCCCTGTAAAATAAAGGTTATTATCTTCTAGGCTGAGTTTCTCTATAATGGCATGTAGGTTGGGTTTCAACAGCACTAAAACAGTGAAAGTTTAAAATAAAACCATTTGGAGCTTGGCATGATTTCTGGACATATAAGATTCTGAATTTTTCCATCCAGATATTTTTCATACCTTACTGGCAGATGACTTTCATAGCTTTTCGTGACAGAATATCCTCCTGTGTAACCAAGGGAGATGTCAATCTTGAAATAATAGGGGACAGGACAGGTAGTTTAGACAAAATAGAGGGCATCGTTGTCAGGGCACTGATGTCAGTCAATAGTGACAACAGTGATTAAATACTTTTATTTATTTTAAAATTTATATTCCACCTTTTTACTTCAACAGATTGATAATGCTGTAATCTGCTTTGTACAATGGCATAAAATCACAATAATACAAACAACAATTGCTACCTGCATGTTAGACAAAGCAGTCTCTTATTCTACCTTCAATTTTTGTCTAAACAATCATGACTTCTGCACCTTACAGAAAGCCTAGTAATCTGACATCAGTTTTAACTATTTGGAGAGAATGCCAAATAACGGATCACAGCAGCAGAAAATGCTCTCTTCTGCATCTCTATCATTTGAATCTGCCTCCCTCCTGCAGAGTTGCCAAGTTACCCAGTTCCAGGAATGAGATTTTTTGCCAGTTCTGACTTTAAATTTGCATTGCAATGTAGTATGGTATTTGCAGTCCATGATTTTATTCATTGGACTCAGTGCTGCAGTTCTCATAATGCATCAGGATAGGACTGTCAGAAATACAGGACTGGCTTAAAATAGAGCAACTTGGAAACTCTGCTCCTAGAACTACGAAAGGTCTCCCTTGACTGGACTTTTCATAATGCAATATGTCACTGCAGTCTCTCATTCAATTACTTGGACCTGGTTCCATGGGACCTTAAATGCTAAGGGGATTATTTTAGAAGCTTTATTTAAAATTTCCATGTGAAAATTCAGGCATTTATTCATAGAAATGGCATCCATGTGGAAATGGCGATTTCAGAAATGTCTCAATTTACACGTGGATGTTCTTATGTGGAAAAGCAAAGGGGCATGGGTAGGAAATAACCTGGACAGTCAGAAGTCTACACGTATATTCTCCTTGTCATATAGGGAATGCATGTATACGATTGCAGTTGTCCACATCAGGATCTACACCTGCTCTTTGGCATGTTTAGGATTTACAGAAGGGATTGGTTCAACCAGGAAGGATTAAGGAGGTTACCATCCTTAATTTCCCCTTGTTTATTTCCCCTTCTAACATTCAGTTAGATAGAGATAGCAGCATCGGTTGTTAATTGGTGGGATTTATATATGTAGGCTTGCAAAACAGCTGATATACGCATTCAAGTATCAGCATTTTCAGGTGTACGCTGTGAAATCCAACACTTACATATACATGGTGGCCATGTCCATCATGCTCATTTTTCTTACATGTGGATTTGCAAAATGGCTCCTCCATCACCATATATGGGCTTATACAGGTACCCTCCTGCATGTCCTTAACCTGTATTTTAGAAAAGGCTCCATATTTACAAGAGCCTTTTCTATAATGCTGCCAGAACGGTGAACATTGTGACTTCGACATCTGTATTCAGAGTTCCACGCTTTTTCTAAAATTTGCCTTTAAATATGGCAATTTAAATTGTACCTTCTGCTCTACCAAAAGCCAATGCAATGCTACTAAAAGTGTAGAAATGTTATCCCTACATTCACTCTAATTTATAATCTTGGCTGTCACATTCTGGATCTTCTGAAATATTGTTAATGGTTTTTTATGAAGACCAATATAGATAGTTTTGCAATAATCAATATGGGATTAAACAACTGATTGCATAACTGTCCTACAATAGTGTGAGCATAAAAAAGGATGAATCTGCCAAAGAAAACATAACTTGAACCTAAGTCAGCTTAGTCATGGCTACAGTTCGAAGGACAAAATTGAGTCCAGAATCACTTCCGGGCTTTTAACCTGGGACTTCACTATATTCTGCCATCTCACAGTATTGTTTTTTTAATCCCATGGTAATGCTTTATAATTGACCCATAAAATTTCAGTTTTATCGACATTTAATAAAATACTTGCAGTCCACCAACTAACTTCCTAGTTGTTAAAAAATACTCTCCTGTCCTTCCCAACACTTCTAAATTATTCTGACCACAAGGGACAGAAATCTATATCTCATCCCCATATACATATGCCTTGAGCCCAAACTTTCTTATTACACGAACCACCGGTCAAATATATTAAAGAGGATGTGAGATAAATGTGACTCCCATGAAATTTTGCTTTGTTGGATTTCTGATCTCCTTCAACTACATATGCCCAGTTTTCTAAAAAGAGACAAATCTATCTCCTCCAATACCCAAATTAACCATCCTAACACTAAAGTATGTTGTATTGAATCAAATGCAGCCAACAGATAAAAAAGAAATAGCCTGCCTCTCCCTGATTCATTACCATCCACATATCATCCAATTCAGTCAATATCATTTCTGTGCTGAAGCCCTCTCAAAACACTGACAAAACGATCTGCTATTTCCAAAAAGAAAATCTATCATCGATACTGAGGTGACTATAAATGAAACTGATGGTTAGCATTTTAATAGATGTACTAGGCATCAAGAGAGGTATCTATTTTAATTTTTTAATTTAACTTTTAATTCAGATTTACATATCACTATGTAAATTCCAAGAAGAGAAAGCATAGTTACTGACCTGTAACAGGTGATCTCTGGGAACAGCAGGAATTTAGTCTTCACATATGGGTATCGTCGGTACCGACGGAGCCTGTGTGGGAATGCTCCCCAGCATCCAATCGGAAAGCTTTTGGGAGCATCCCACAGCGCCTGCGTGCTGCCTTCCCGCCTTTCCAACTGTACCTCTCCAGTTGAGCTTAAAGCTGAGACAAAGAGAGAGGGAAAGAGAGAAAGAGAGAGAGATAGAGAGATATAATTCCTAGGGGAGGTGGGTGGGTTGTGAAGACTATATTCCTGCTGTTCCCGGAGATCACCTGTTACAGGTGAGTAACTATGCTATCTCCAGGAACAAGCAGGAATGTAGTCTTCACATATGGGGACTCCCTAGCTGCAGATGCCAGGGAGAATGCCCTAGAAGTTGTGTGCCCCTGTGAAAGGGCTCCAGTTCCCCGCATGGATTTCTGGCATCCTATCAGGGATGGTGGGTAGGAGTTGATTAAGTATGGAACAGGTGTTGAAGAACAGCCTGACCAAACAAGGCATCCCGGCGGGAGTCCTTGTCTAAGCAGTAATGGGCTGTGAAGGTATGAACCGAAGCACAAGTAGCTGCTCGACAGATGTCATCGATAGACACAGAGTGAAGAAGAGCCATTGAGGCTGCCATGGCTCTCAAATTGTGAGCTGTGACATGGCCATCAAAAGGAAGGTTCTTACTCTCATAGGCAAAAGAAATACACTGTGCAATCCAGCTGGACAGTGTTCATTTGGAGACTGGAAGTCCCAAATGACTAGGATCAAAAGCAACAAAGAGTTGAGAGGGCTTTCTATGTTGCTGTGTCATTTGCAAGTAAAAGGCCAAAGCCCTTTTACAGTCCAAAGTATGAAGATTCCTTTCTGTATTTGAGGTGCGAGGCCTTGGGAAAAATACAGGAAGGTAAACCGCTTGGTTTAAATGAAAAGGTGATACCACCTTTGGCATAAAGTGTGGATGAGTCCTAAGGACTACCTTATCATGATGGAACCTTGTATAAGGAGGATCAGCCACCAACGCTTGCAATTCACTGATGCGATGTGCTGATGTGATTGCAATAAGAAAGATGACCTTCCAGGAAAGGAATTTCAAAGAGGTAGTAGCTAATGGTTCAAAAGATGGCTTCATGAGCTGCCCAAGAACCAGATTTAAGTCCCATGCCACCGGTGGCTTAATGGGAGGCTTAGTTAAAAGAAGGCCTCTCATAAATCTCGCTTTGAGAGGATGAGAGGAAATAGGTTGTCCAATTAGAGGATTGAAAGAAGCTGCAATAGCACTCAAATGAACTCTCACTGAATTGGTCTTATGCCCTGTATTAGACAAATGAAGGAGATACTCCAGTAATGATTCCAGAGGTATCGCAAGAGGGTCAAGACCCTTCTGCGAGCACCATATGGGAAACCTTTTCCACTTGAAAGCATAAGAGCATCTTGTGGAAGGCTTCCTGGAAAGCATAAAGGATGTCCTTTACCTGCTGGGAAAGGTTAAGACCATGAAATTTTGGCTTTCAGCAACCAGGCCCTGAGATGCAGAGACTGGGGATTGGGATGCCACAGCATCCCTTCCTCCTGAGAAAGGAGATCTGGAGCAGATCCTAACTCCAGAGGTGGAGCTTGAGAGAAATGTAGGAGCAGAGGGTACCACATTTGCCATGGCCAATGTGGAGCTATGAGGCTCATATGACCTCTGTCTCTCTGAAGCTTGAACAGGGTTATGGGAATTAGGGGAATGGGTGGAAAGGCATACAGGAGGTCCTGGCCCCAATGGAGGAGGAAAGCATCCCTGGCCTGACAACCCTGAGCCGGAATTCTGGAACAGAAGCGGGGAAGTTTGGCATTCAGCGAACTTGCAAAGAAGTCTATGTCCGGGGTTCCCCAAATTCGAACAATTTTGACCACCTGGTCTTCATGGAGAGAAAATTCGTGTGGAAGAAGAACTCGACTGAGTCTGTCTGTCCAAGAGTTTTGAATGCCTGGAAGATACACCGCAAGGAGATGAATCTGATGCTCTCTGGCGAGGGCCCATAGTCGCAAAGCTTTGTTGCATAACGACAGAGAGCCTGTTCCTCCCTGCTTGTTCACATAGAACATGGCTACTTGATTGTCCATTTGAACTAGGACTGTCTTGTGGCTGAGCTGGATGTGGAATACTCGAAGAGCAAGGAAGATTGCTCTGAGTTCCAGGAGATTGATATGTAGATAGGTCTCCTGTGGAGTCCAGGTACCCTGGTTAGAGAGGCCTTGCAGGTGGGCTCCCCAACCCACCTGTGAGGCATCTGTGGTTAGAGTGGCTTGGGGTGGGGGCTGCTGAAAAGGAGACCCCACCAAAAGGTTTTCGGGTGACTGCCACCATTGGAGGGACAAAATAAGGCGATCTGAGTTTGCTATTTTGTCTGACAGGCAACCTGACGCCTGAGTCCACTGAGTGGATAAAGTCCACTAGGCTGCCCTCATATGAAGCCGCGTTGACGGTGTTTTTTCATCTTGTTGCTGTATTTTGGGAAAAACGAGATTATACACTTGATACAGGGCTGTGGCCCGAAACGTGCACATTGTGTCAAATAGTTCGTTTTAAGAGCAACATATTTCGGAGGACTTTAACAAGATAAGTGTGCTTTTTAATATTAATGATGAATAAAGAAAATTTTTGAAGGAGAACCTTCACTTGATAAAAAGTAGCTAGCTGCTTGGTGTGGATTGAGTGTCCATCTCAACCCTCCTACAGTTTGCTTTGACAAAAAAATAATAGCAATTATAGAGTATAGGTTTTTATAAATTTGGTGGACCTTTTCCTGTAGTTATATATTTTGTTCACTGGATCTGGGTTTTGGCTCATTTCTCATATGAAAGTGAGCATAAGGAACCACATGCACGGTGGATGCCATGTGGCCTAGAAACTAACATTTCTCGAGCAGTGAGGTGAGGTTTTAACACTGCTTGGGAAGCTAACTGCACAATGAGAAGGCAGCATGCCTGTGGAAGGTAGGCCCTTGTCTGTCTGGTATCCAGCAGAGCTCCTATAAACTCTAGGGACTGAGTGGGAGCAAGGTTGGATTTTGGGAAGTTTATGACAAGTCCCAAATACTGAAGGATGCGCACTATGCGAGAGAGAGCAACCCTGCCCTCTGGCTCTGAAGGGGCTCGAATGAGCCAGCCCTCTAAGTAAGGGAAGATGAATATTCCTAGGGTGCTTAGAAATGCTGCCACCACAGCCATGCATTTTGTGAACACCCTTGGTAGCCAGGTCAGGCCAAAAGGAAGAACCCTGTATTGGTAGTGCTTCCCTTGAAATAGAAAGCGAAGGAACTTTCGATGAGTTGGATGGATGAGAACGTGAGTGTACGCATCCTTGAGATATAGAGAACAAAGCCAATCCTGACTAAGAAGGTATGGCAGCAGAGTTCCTAGAGAAATCATTTTGAACTTCTCTCTGAACAGGAATTTGTTCAATTCTCTGAGGTCTAAAATGGGTCTGTGTCCTCCTGTTTTCTTTGGAATAAGGAAATAGGGGGAGTAGAACCCTGTACCCTGTTGGAGAATGGGTACCTCTTCTATCGCCCCTTGGGCAAAAAGCATAGTGACCTCTTGACCTAACTGGTCATTGAGAGAGGTCTGAGAATTGAACAGTCTTACCATTGTAGGAGGGGGCATGCTGAGGAAGCTTGTACCCCTCTCTTACAATAGACAGAGTCCAATTTTCTGCTGTTATCTGACCCCATCTGGGGGCAAAATGATACAACCTTCCTGGAATAGTAGAAGGCTCTGGGCCGTTCAGGGCTAGGAAGGCAAAGTTCTCTAGATAGGAGTCAAAGCTCCTGTGGAGTCTGCTGAGCCAGTTGAGGCTTACCTGCTTTTGTCTTTCTTTGTCTAGGTTGTTGCTGCTGTCCCTTTTGGGCAGACTGACCTAAACGATGCCCCTGCTGAGTATAGGAGGGATACAACTTTTTCTTCTTACTGAAGAACGGTTTCTTGTAGGATTTTTTCTTTGCAGGATCAGCTGTAGACTTAGACAATCTATCCAAAGTGATATTGTCAGCATCTATTTCATTAGCTTTTTCCTGCCAATTCTTGCCAAAGAGATTCTCTCCTGTGCAAGGAATATTCCCTAGTTTATCCTGTACCCAAAGTTCCAAGTCAGATGCCTGAAGCCAGGCAATCCTACGTGCACCTATGGCAATAACAGAGGTTCTGCTTATGAACTCAAAGCAGTCAAAGGCTGCATGATACACAAACTTGGAAACATCTTGAGCATGTTTGGCAAGGGCGAGGAAATCCTGCCTCTTGTCATCAGGAAGGAAAGGGCTCATAATCTCTAAATCTCCTGTGACTTCCTTAAGGAATATTCCCATATATAATATATAGGAACTGATCCTAGTATAAAGCATGGAAGCCTGGAAGGTTTAACGTCCAAAGGCGTCGAGTCCTACTCTCACGTCCTGGAGGATTAGATACATGCCTTTTTGCACTCTTGATCCTTCTCATAACTGATTCCACCACCATGGAATGGTGTGGTAGCTGAGTCTTCTGAAACCCAGAACAAGGAGGAATTCGATACATGGTGTCGAGTCTTTGAGAGTGAGGAGATGTGGTTAGAGGTGTTTCCCACATCCTTATCATGATATCATGCAAGATCTCATGAATAGGTAACATAGCTGCCTCCTTGGGAGCTTTAGGGTATTGTAGGATTTCTAATTCCTTTGCCCTAGGCTCTTTTTCAGGAGCCACTGTGATGGAAAGATCTCGAGCCACATCTCGGATAAAATCCTGAGAGGACATATCCTCTGGTGGAGACATCCTACGCTGAGGAGAAGAAGAATTCTCAGGAAGAAGTACTGTGGTATCGGCAGATCTTTCAGAGTCTTCAGACTCATCTGAAGATTCAAAGTATCTCCGATCCGGGTGATCGTGCAAGGAACGGTACCGGTACTGATCGAAGTCGGCATCGGAGGGGTCTGGTACCGACTTGTCGATACCGGATGGATAAGCATGATTCAGTCCCAGTAGAATACCTGCTGAAGTCGATGCAGTCGGTACTGGTACTGTAGTCTGTGCTAGTACCGACTGAATTGTCTGAAGCAGTTTCAGGGGCATCGAGATCGTGAGAAGAGCCGCCAGACTGTGTTCAATAGCCAAGAATCTCTGGTCTATCAACGCTGCTGATGTTTGGGTATCGGTACCAGATGAAGCAGCCGGTACCCCAGAGCATGGCACCAGTAGTTCTGCCGAGGTTGAGGCCTCGAGAACATCCTGGAGACCCATTAGTGCTTTGGAAGCCGAAGCCTCCCGCCGGGGCAATTTTGCCGGTGAAAGTCCCTCAAGGGTAACGCCAGAGGCATCTCTATGCTTAGAGGGAGATCTACCCTTTGAGGACCGGCTAGATTTATGTTTAGTTACCTGAGATCCATGGGAGTAAGATGAAGCCCTGGAAGACGTCGATGCCACAGAGGCTGCATCGGAGGGAAAAAGGGTGCTAAGTTTAGCAGCTCGGTTCTGCCGGCCCCTCTTCGACATCATCCCACAGGCAACACACTCCGAAATAGAGTGGTCAGGACCTAAACATTTGAGGCACCACTCATGGGTGTTGGTGACGGAGATGGTACCACCACACTTCGAACACTTTTTAAAACCCGAAGCGTTTTTTTCCATTTTAAAGGAAACGTTGGGCCTAGTGTCCAAAAAGGCATATGGCACCTGAGGAGAAAATACCTGGAAAAGACTCCAGAAGAAAAGTTGTTGTTTTTTTTTTGAAAACCAGAAAGAACCACCGGCGGTACCGGTGTAGCGTCGAAGGAAGACAGACGCGACCACAAAAAGAAGAATAAAAGGGAATTATTTTCTGCGGTGACAGGATGTGCGACCTGTCGGCTCTGTGGAAAATGAAGAACTGGAGAGGGACAGTTGGGAAAGGCGGGAAGACAGCACGAAGTGTGGCCTCCTCCCACTGCCTAGGCAGTTGCCTATAGGGGGGAGTATTTATTTATTTTATTTAACACTCATTTATATACCGCATCTTCCAGAGTTCAGTTGCGGTTTACAATAAACAACAATCAACAAAGCAGGTTTGTTTTACATGGAACATCTTAAAACAACAAACAATGTATTAACTAAACAGTGTAGGTGAATACAGAACAGAGTAATTAGCTAAGCAGAATGAATTATCTAAACAGTGTATGACAATACAGAACAGACCAGACTCCCTTTCAATGCCTTTCAATGTCCCTTTACATGGGTTCCCAAAGCTGGGGCTTCTGGGAGTTGTAGTTGAAGAACAATGAGTTGTAGTTGTGATCAAATGAATGATTGAGCCGAGGGTTTTTGAAAGCAACACAGGAATTTATTTTCTTCCTTTGTTCAAAGGAGCCTCCGTAGAAGCTCAGCACAACATATAAGGTGGGATACTTCTCCCCTCAAAATAAAGATAACTTCTATACAAAACTCTTCACAGTGTCACTAATTACACTTGCTTTCTTCAGCAATGCAATTCTTTCTTCATCAGACAAACATATCACTTCACAGCCTTTTGCAGACTTTAGGAACGAACCGTGGCTTTTTAACTGCACCACATATACATTAAAGCTTCCTCTTTACTTTGCTTATCATAGGTTTTAGATAGTTGCTCCAGCCACATTCAAAACCAGCCTTTGAATGTTTCATGCACTTTTAAAACAGCAGCAACTTCATTTTCAAACATTCTTAGCCTTCTTAACTGCAGACATTCAGGTACAATACCTCCTGGGTTTTCTTCAGGCTTAAAATCTATAGCCTCTCATTCTACCTTTCATAGATAGGGAGCAATCCATCTCACATTCTGAGAAATCATTTTCAGTATCATAATTATCTACTTGCATGCATTCAGAGTCAGGCTCTGCATTCTCCTGACTGGCAAAAGCTTGGGACAGCGTGGATTTCTTCCAATAACTTAACAACCCTTTCCCAACGAGACCTCCCTCTTGACTCAGGGGTGTTAGCAGGGCACTGGAGATCCTTATCTTGCAGCAAACTGTTTAAAACTTCTAAAGGGTTCACCTCCCTTCTATTAACAGCTCTTCTTACCGGCCTTCCCCGAGGTAAAACTCTTTGACCCAGCTCTTCCTGGAAAGTCCCCGTACCTGGGTTATAGACAGCAGTCTCCTTAGGATAAAACCTCCTGTTTCCTGGGCCAGCTGTAGTCTCTCTATAGCACTGGCTTTGTTCAGAACTGTGGTGCTGGCTATGAGGGGAATCCTTCCTTAGGCTGTCCCTGGAGCACCTCTCTCTCCCATTCTCTCTGAAAGAATCCCTTCTTTCTGTATCTCTCGGGATCTCCTCAGCTTCTGTTTCTCTGCTGGTCTCCCTGCAGTGCTCTCTGAAAGAATCCTTGCTGTTCTCCCGGCTGTGCCTGCTTCTGGTCTCTCTACCGTTCCCGTTCCTGTTACTTCCTGTTCTCTGGGGCTTAAATGAGTGGGGCTGCCCTACAACTTTCCACTCCTCCCCCAGCTGTCTCTCGCTACCTCCCTTAGTTGCTATGGAGCTTGGGCGTGGCCTGCAGACATCAGCTTTGGGCATTTTTTTTCTCTCTAGCTGAAGTTTTAAAGTCACGGCTCCCTGCACTTCCCTTCTGCTTGGAGGTAAATGTTTGTGTTTTCTCTATTTTCAAGGGCTCTGGAGCAGTTTCGTCACCACAGAAGGCGCTGCGGGATGCTCCCAATAGCTTTCCTATTGGACGCTGGGGAGCGTTCCCGCGCAGGCTCTGTCGGTACCGACGATACCCATATGTGAAGACTACATTCCTGCTTGTTCCTGGAGATAGAAAATACCAATCAAAAAATAAGAACAATAATCCATTCACTAGTCCACTCATATCAAGGAGACCAAAGTACTGTAATAAGTTCAAATAAAAACATATAGGAAATTTAGAATGGAAGTCACAAAAGTGAGATGGTGCATATCTTAACATAACATTCTGCCAATTCCTTAATTCTACTGTAAAAATAATCAAACATGGATCAGGATTCTATTTTTTAATAAGATGTTTTCTAAATATAATGCCTTAAAGAAGATATAGTGCCCCCCCCCAACCCAATGTAATCAAGCATTTGCAAAGAAATTTCAAACAAAAAAAAGCACCCAGGGCTAGAACACAAGTTTTTAACTACAACAAACCCATCTCTGTGCCTGTGTATGCCTCAAAATATCAGGAAAGATGCTAATCTAGACTCCTTATACTTACACATCCAAAACCCTACTCAAGGATGTTTACTCATTTTCCTTGACCTATCTGCCGCATTTGACTCTCTTCCTCATAATCAACTCCTAACCAGACTTCACGAAATAGGTCTTAGAGACACTACACTCAAATGGTTCCAATCTTATCTGAACTCCAGAACTCAACAGGTCCGTCTCGGAAATGACACCTCCCTCCCATTTATACTAAAACAAGGAGTACCTCAAGGATCTAGCCTATCCACCTTACTGTTCAACATCTTCCTTCAACCTGCTTGCAAAATATTTCAAGATCATGGCATACAGTACCAAATATATGCTGATGACATGATGTGCTTCACCCCTTTTAACCTCTCCAATCCCAACTTCTCCAAAATCAATGAATGTCTAACTTGCCTCAAATCCTGGCTTTCCCAACACAATCTACTAATCAACCAATCCAAAACAGAGGTACTTCAAGTATTTTCTAACCTTACATACTCCCCTCCTCCAACTCTCACCATTGCTGATCTCCCACTTACTATAAAAAAACAAGTAAAATATCTTGGAATTATCATTGACCAGAACCTCTCCTTCACTGAACATATAAAAAGATCCACCAATACAATCTATGCAAAATTACGCACCCTCCGTAATCTTAAACCCCTCTTAAACCCTAACTCCTTTCGCACTGACTGTCAGTCTCTTACAACCCCCTCACTCAACTATTGCAACCTAATCTACCATGGTCTCCCCAAAAATACAATCCAACCTCTCCAATTAGCCCAGAATACGGTAGCTAGACTCATAACCAACAACCCCAGACATGCTCATATCACACCTCTACGACCTTCACTGGCTCCCCATACAACACAGAACTAAATTTAAGGTCCTTACTCTTATTCATAAAATAATTGTAAGTGAATCAGCATCCTGCCTCACTTCACTCCTTACCTTTCCTAGTAACACAAGAACACATTGTACCTCTACCAAAAACCTGCTATCCATACCAACAGCCAAAAGGTACTGTAAACAACTTACTAGCAATAGGGCCTTCTCCCTCTACGCCCCATCCTTATGGAACACCCTCCCTCCCGAACTGCACAACTGTGAGAGCCACCTTGAATTCCGCAGGAAACTAAAACCACACCTCTTCCTAGAGTATTTTTCCCTCCCACCCTAACTCCTAACCTTCATGCTCTTCCTTTCCACCCAAATTGCCCCCAAATCTTTACAAAATTAACTGTAAGCATATCTATCTAATGTAGCAAACTCAGATCGCCTTTTTAGATAGCACATGGAGATCAGAATTGAGACACTGAGACTGAGATGTAGTTTAGAAAATGCCCTGCCAAGCATAGGATGTGTGGGAGTGCACATCTATTTGCTTGGTTTACAGTTGGTTTACAGTTTGTCGTGCTTTGAGGGCTTGTGTGCATGAGGGTTAAGCTAACGCTAGCTACCAGCAGGGTCTCCCAAGATGGACAGGTGTCAGCTGAGTTGCCAGACTAAGGCAAACCCACCCATCTGGGCAGCAGCAGAATGGGGTGGTATTGATGGCAGAGGATCACATTTCTGTGACAATGGCAACAACACTAGCATAACCTTTTTGGAAGAAAGCACTAGCAATCTACTTCCGTATCTTGTCACAAAACCCAATGGATAGTCACAACAAAATAAATTGCACTATAATGCTAGAAGGTGAGACACCAGGTCAGAAGGCACTCAACTGGCTACTGAGGATGAGCTAGACTTCTCAGAGTAAAGCCAGCATTTATGGCATGCTTTGATCAAAGCCCTCAGGACGTCTGATTGCTGATGTAGTTGCGCATGAAATGAAAATCTGAAGCTGCAAAGATGTCTTACATATCAAGAAGCAATAGTTCAAATGGAACAAGGAGAAATAGAATGGTTTAACATCAGCAAAGGTGTACGATAAGGCTAAATATTTTCCCATAGCTGTTTAATTTATAAGCAGAACAAGCCAACAGAGAAGCAGGACTGCATGAAGACAACCAAGGTGTAAAGACTGTGGATGGGTCCTTCCACTAATCTTCACTATGCTGATAATACCACTATACTGGCTGAAAGTGAAGACAATCTGAAACATTTGCTTCTCAGGATCAAGGAACATATTCTTAAAATGCACCTTAATGTAAAGAAGACAAAGATTTTGACAACTGGAAAGATCATCATTGATGGAGAAGAAATTGAAATAATGGACAACTTTAACCTACTTGGATCAATAAAGTAATAAGCAGTCAAGAAATCTAATGACACATTGATTTTGGCAGAATAGCTAGAAAGGACGTAGACAAGATACTCAAGAGCAGAGATGTCTCTCTCCATACAAAGATTCGACTTGTTCAAGCCATGGCATTTTCAACAACATCATATGGAGGTAACAGTTGGACAGTGAAAAAGACTGACACGAAGAAAATTGATGCCTTTGAATTATGGTGCTGGTGAAGAATACTGTGTATACCATGGACTGCCCAAAGAACAAACCAGTCAGTAGTAGAAGAGATCAAACCTAACCTTTCTTTAGCAGCTCAGATGACAAAACTTCAACTTTCTTACTTTGGACACATCATGCAAAGAGAGAGATCATTAGAGAAAGAAATCATGCTTATAAAGGTTGAAGGTCAATGTAAAAGATGAAGGCCAGCAATGAGATGGATGAATAACAGCAGCTATCAATGTCACTTTATCAACTATGAGCCACCTGATTATAGACTGAGCACAGTTTAGGACAGCTATTCAGAGGGTCACCATGAGTGGACACTGACTGGACGGCACTTAACAACAACAGAGCCAGAAGAGCCATTTTAAAAATCTACATATGGAAACAATCAATGGAGGCAACTCACAACTTACATGTGTAAGTTTCTATTTTATAATCTACAAAAGTAAGCTAATATTTTACAAACCTATGTGTTTAAATGCCATCAGTTAACTACAGAGGCTGTTATCTTTAATTCATTTCAATTTGGAGGATTAATAAACAACAGCAATTAAGGAGGATAGCCGCCTTTATCTCTCCTGTAAATAGCTGGCAGAAACCAATCCTTTTCTAATACCTTTGAGGATCATTTTAGAAGCCTTATTCATGCTTTGTAAGTCCAAAAATGGGGTTAGAGATGTCCAAAGCACAGAGATGTCTCCAGATCCATTGTAGAAGCTAGCTCTGAGAACATCCCCAGGATGAGGACTTCTGAATCTGAATGAAGGCATGGAGAAGAGATGCTGGGGCATTCCCAGGAATCTGGAGGCATGGTTAGGGCATTCCTAGGGTCCGGGACATCCCCACCTGTTCACAGAAACATCATGGATGTCTGGTACCACGTCTAACCCTAGACCTGCTCTGAGGCATGAATAGTGACAAACAAGCATCTGAAAATCATTCATTTCAGCTAAAACACATCCAGAGAAGAATGCACTTGCTCATCCCCACTACTCAGTTTAATATCAGTGATAGTAGCAATGGGATTTGAACCATGGCTGCACTGTTCCTAGGCAGTTACTCTAACCATTGGTCTATTCTAGATTTCCAGATTCTGAGATATCGTTCTGGGGATATCTAGGTAGACACCCCCACAGACATCCATATTGGGCATGTCCATGTATATGAAATCATGTCTGCACCTGAACATGTTTGCATTTTTTCTTCAGATGTTCTGGCTTAGATGTCCCAGATTGCACTTGTACGAATCTAAAATTCTCCTCCACATGTGCCAGGGAGGAACTGTAAATTCCCATGGATAATTTTGGTCATACACATGCATTTCTTATATGAAATGTGGAGTATACATGTAGGGCCCAATATTCCAAGGCATTTACATGGTTTACAGACCTGTCAACCGTGTAAATACCGCTTAGAGGGACACAGTTAGTGCCGCTGAATATCCCCAATGATCTCTGCTACACGCCTTGATGGTAACTGCTTAGCAGCGGGGCATGTCGTGGGCATTCTGGGGACGGCACCAGTCGCTAACTGGGCAGTGCTTATTGGTCAGCTTTTGAACGATCGACAATGAATTCTTTCAATATTAGTCGTTCACTATTAACTATATAAGAATCGGAACACTTCCAAAATCTTTTCTCATTGAATATAGCAACAGCCGTAAATGTGCTAAAGAAGGTCTCAGTCTTATTTTGGCACTACTCCTTAGACTTACGTCTTAATTGAGCAATGTGCCGTTTAACATCAACGACCTCCAGTTTATCAAACACTGATACTAGTCATACTATTATACTGCCATAGGTCTTCAATCCTCAAACGGCAAGTTTTTAGTATTGTATGGCTATCATAAGTCTAAGGAGTAGTGCCAAAATAAGACTGAGACCTTCTTTAGCACATTTACGGCTGTTGCTATATTCAATGAGAAAAGATTTTGGAAGTGTTCCGATTCTTATATAGTTAGTAGTGAACAGCTAACCAGGCAGTGGCAATATTGCACCACTGCCCAGTTAGCACCTGTGTGGGTAAAACATAGGAACAGCCAAAGCTGGCCTACCTTTACCTGTGGGTGCTAACCGGGCAGTTGCTCAATAGCGTCAATGTAAACTGTGCAGAGATCCCTGATATTCAATGCTGGGGCCGCATATGACCCTGGCATTGAATATCCGGGGTTAAAGGTCATCAGCGACTACTATGTGCCATAGCAGCGCACAGCCGTAGCAGAAGAATATTGGGCCTGTAGATTTTTGATCAACCTAGGTCATGTCTTAATCACACCATTTTATAATTTCTATATATTATGGACATCCATGTGTAAATTTAGGCCTTTATAAAATCACCTTTTACACACGGATGGCAAACATGACTTCTAAAAGAACTCACATTGTATAATGTGAAGCATTTGGTACCTTGGGAGAAAAACAATTTCCTGGGAATATTTTTTTTTTTTAGGAAGCACAGAGGACTATACTATTGTTCTGAATTTAATCTACTCATTTGGTGGATATTATGGTAGTTATTTGAAAACAGTGCTCTCCAGTGAGGTGGATCTATGAAATCTGACTCAGTGATTTGAAAAGGGTTTTAAATAGCCATGTCCAGAGACTTACTAGGGCTCCAAGAAGCTAGCCTTATATATACATGATGTCTAATTAAAGAATAATATCATTAAGATGATGACTGAAAATTGCAATGTCAGAATTTTAGAAACACTGCGGGAATTTTTAAAGCAAAGTTTCAGTGAAGACATAAAGCAAGGAAAAATCCTCTGTTTTATCAATAATATATATTATCAGTGGTGGGATCCAGCCAGTTCAGCCTCATTTGAGGGAACCGATTCATGCCACAGGCCGTGTTCGGTGAACCAGGCCAAAAATGGCATCCAGATGCCATCGCTGCACTGGCAGGACTCTTTCCACTCGCCTATGGTTTCATAGCATCAGGAGTTCTTGGCATCGTGGGAAGCCCCCAATGCCAACAAATCACTTGCAGGCAGGGATTTCGGGTTGCTGAGCCACCAGGGAGCTGCTGCTCTGTGGTGCCCGCCAGTGACCCGAGCGTCTGGCACCGGCAACACAAAAAACTGCCAGCATAGTTTAAAGGTGAGATCAGAGAGGCTGTTGTTGCCAAAAAAGCATCTTTCAGGAAGTGGAAAAAGGAACCAAATGATGAAAACTAGAAACAACATAAGCCCTGACAAGTTAGATGGAAGGCACTGATAAGACAGGCAAAGAGAGAATTTGAGAAGCAGCTTGCAGTGGAAGCAAAAACATATAAAAAAGACTTTTTCAAGTACATTTGTAGCAAAACATTTGTGAGAGTCAGTTGGACCATTAGATAATAGAGGGGCAAAAGGGGCACTAAGAGCGGACAAGGCCATAGCGGTGAGACTGAATGAATTCTTTGCTTCAATCTTTACTGAGGAAGATGTAGGGATGTTACTCATGACTGAAATGGTATTTAAAGATGATGCCGCAGAAGAATTGAAAGAAATATCGATATTCTGGGAAGAGGTATTATAACTATTTGATAAACTGAAGAGTAGCATATCACCTGGACAGGATGGTTTACATCCAAGGATGTTGAAAGAACTGAAATATGAGATTGCAGACCTACTATTAGTAATCTGTGAACTATCATGAAATTCATCTGTAATACCTGAAGATTAGAGGATGGCCAATGAAATGCTAATTTTTAAAAAGGGCTCCCGGGGTGATCCGCAAAACTACAGACCGATGAGCCTGACATCAATACCAGGAAAAATGGTAGAAATCATTATAAAGAACAAAATTACTGAACATGTAGATAGTCATGACTTAATGGGAGACAGCCAACATGGCTTTAGCTAACGAAGGTCTTGTCTTATTAATCTGTTGGGTTTTTTTGGTAGACAAAGGTGAGTCAGTTGATACAGTGTACCTGGATATTCAGAAAGCCTTTGACAAGTTCCCTCATGAGAGACTCTCAGCAAAATTAAAAAGTCTTGGGATAGGAGACAGTGTACTATTGTGGATCAGGAACTGGTTAAAAGACAGAAAGAAGAGGGTAGGGCCAAATGGCCAATTTTCCAATGGAGAAAGGTGAATAGTGGAGTACCTCAGGGATTTGTGCTGGGTCCTCTGCTTTTTAACATATTCATAAATGACTTGGAAATGGGAATAATGAGTAAGGTAATCAAATTTGCAGATGACACAAAATTATTCAGAATTGTTAAAATCCATGAGGACTGTTGAAAATTGCAAGAGGACCTTGATAAATTGGAAGACTGCATCCAAATGACAGATGAAATTTAATGTGTACAAGTGCAAAGTTATGCACCTAGGAAAGAACAACCCAAACTATGATTACACGATCCAAGGTTCCACATTAGGAACCACCACCCAGGAAAAAGATTTAGGAGTCATCATGGATAACATATTGAAACCCTCCGCCCAGTGTGCAGCAGCAGCCAAGAAAACAAATAGAATGCTAGGAATCATAAGGAAAGAAATGGAAAATAAAACAAAGGATATTATAATGCCTCTGTATCATTCCATGGTGCGACCGCACCTTGAATATTGTGTGGCAATTCTGGTCGCCCTATCTTAAAAAATGATATAGCATTATTAGAAAAGGTACAGAGAAGAGCCGCCAAAATGGTAAAGCAGAAGGAAGGATACCCCTATGAAAAGAGACTAAAAAGGTTAGGGCTCTTCAACCTGGAAAAGAGACGGCTGAGGGGAGATATGATAGAGGTCTATAAATTAATGAATGGAGAGGAATGGGTAAATGTAAATAGACTGTTTACGCCATCAAAATATAGAAAGACTAGGAGACATGCGATGAAGCTACAGTGTAACCTATTTAAGACTAAAGAGAGAAAATATTTTTTCACTGAACGTGTAATCAAACTCTGGAATTCATTACCGGAGGATGTAGTAAAAGCTGTTAGTGTAGCCAGGTTTAAAAAAGGATTGGACAAGTTCCTGGAGGAAAGGTCCATCAACCATTATTAAAGGAGACCTAGGAAATTTTTATTTTATTTAAGCTGCATTTATATCCTGCTTTTCACTGGGTCAAAGTGGTTGGGGGATACATTTAACATGAGAGGATATGAGACACATACACTAATACTTACAGGGAACATGGGGCAATGGAGGGTTAAGTGGCTTGCCCAAGACCACAAGGTGCACCTGTGGGACTAGAAACCCCAGTCCTTCCAGCCCAAGGTTGCTGTCCTCTAGTGGGATTTGAACCACTGACCTTCTGGCCTGTGGTACCTTGCCCCAACCACTGGGCCACTTCCACCACTTGCCCTAATACAAGCATTGTGGAACCTCTGTCTTTTGGGGAAACTGCTAGGTACTTGTGATCTAGATTGGCCACTGTTGAAAACAGGATACCCGGCCTGATGGACCTTGGTCTGACCCAGTATGCCATATCTTATGTTCTTATGCCGTGCTGCCGCCTGCTTGGCCCTGACAGTGGCGGGATCAATCCAAACCGGTTCCTGTTCGGATTGAATCCAGTCACTGTATATTGTGAAGTAGATTCACAATATACAGTGAAGTACAGGTAGATTACACCACTTTGCGCTGGTGAAAAGTGGTATAAAAATCCAGCAAAATAAATAAATAGACTCTAAAACAGGGATCTCCAAATCCAGTCCTGGAGGACAATAAACCATTCAGGTTTTCAGGTTGTCCATTATGAATATGCATGAGATAAATTTGAATATAATGGGGGCAGTGCATGCAACTATATCTCATGCATATACATTAAGGACAGCCTGAAAACCTGAATGGTTTTGTGTCCTCCAGGGCTGGAGTTGGAGACCCCTGTTCTAAAGCAAAAAGGAGCTATAGAGGATATACCTTGATGTGACTCAGGACTTGTATTTCAAGCCCAATGGAAGCAGAAAAAGAGCTGCTCCGTACATTGGATTCATGTTTGGGCTGGTGGTATGTGAAAAATCCACCTGTCATGTACAGCATGAGGGGACTGTAGAGATGTCTGATGACTCTCCCAGTCTGTCACTCAATCAAGAGGGGCAATAGGCTAAGAAGCTGCAGAAGGGAAGAGCAAAGGGGTACCATGGTATCTTGGGCTTAAACCTACAGCAAGAATTTCCTGCGTGACTGTGTCTAATCCATCAGCACACATATTAGCTCAGGAGAAGAGCAGCCTTGCCTGTGGAGGAGCAGAGAATAAGAAGGGAGCCAACTTCTCCAAGAAGAAGAAGAGAAGATCCAGAGGAGTACAGCAACACCTCAGAAATTCAGTGACAGAAGAGCCAGGAGCACCTACAGCACAGTGCCTGGAACCTACATTTGTAGAAGCCACCAGCTCATAAGAACATAAGAACGTAAGATATTTATTTATTTATTTATTTATTTAACATGTTTTATATCCCGCCTTATCCTTCAATCAAAGCGGCCACAGTACAATACAATACATTTCAATACATGACACATGTACAACAGAGATTACATTACAAGTTTTGTATCCCACCTTTTCCTTAAATCAAAGCGGTTAATACAGCACAAGTTACACAAAAAGGTAGGGAAACAAGCATCAGATTGTCAGAACATAGACACGTACATAGGGAAATACAATACATACCTTACATTATAATTGACTACACAAAGCAAAACAACAAACAGAACCAACATAGATCAGCCATTTCCTTGATACCCCACGGACCTACGCCTAAGGGCCACGCCAAAGGGCCCTTTGGCGTGGTCCTTAGGCGCGGGCCCGCAAGGCGCGGGCGCGCCGTTGTAATGGCGTCTTTTAAATCCGTTGCTGCCCCGATGTGATTGGCAGATGCCGTTCAAACAGCTGATCGTTGGTGGAATCGGGGAGGAAGGGGGAGCTCCCGCTCTCACCCCCGTCGACGCCGCTGCTTCACTGAAGCTGCTGGCAACGGCTGTCCTCATGCCGTTCAAACAGCTGATCGTTGGTGGAATCGGGGAGGAAGGGGGAGCTCCCGCTCTCACCCCCGTCGACGCCGCTGCTTCACTGAAGCTGCTGGCAACGGCTGTCCTCATGCCGTTCAAACAGCTGATCGTTGGTGGAATCGGGGAGGAAGGGGGAGCTCCCGCTCTCACCCCCGTCGACGCCGCTGCTTCACTGAAGCTGCTGGCAACGGCTGTCCTCATGCCGTTCAAACAGCTGATCGTTGGTGGAATCGGGGAGGAAGGGGGAGCTCCCGCTCTCACCCCCGTCGACGCCGCTGCTTCACTGAAGCTGCTGGCAACGGCTGTCCTCATGCCGTTCAAACAGCTGATCGTTGGTGGAATCGGGGAGGAAGGGGGAGCTCCCGCTCTCACCCCCGTCGACGCCGCTGCTTCACTGAAGCTGCTGGCAACGGCTGTCCTCATGCCGTTCAAACAGCTGATCGTTGGTGGAATCGGGGAGGAAGGGGGAGCTCCCGCTCTCACCCCCGTCGACGCCGCTGCTTCACTGAAGCTGCTGGCAACGGCTGTCCTCATGCCGTTCAAACAGCTGATCGTTGGTGGAATCGGGGAGGAAGGGGGAGCTCCCGCTCTCACCCCCGTCGACGCCGCTGCTTCACTGAAGCTGCTGGCAACGGCTGTCCTCATGCCGTTCAAACAGCTGATCGTTGGTGGAATCGGGGAGGAAGGGGGAGCTCCCGCTCTCACGCCCGTCGACGCCGCTGCTTCACTGAAGCTGCTGGCAACGGCTGTCCTCATGCCGTTCAAACAGCTGATCGTTGGTGGAATCGGGGAGGAAGGGGGAGCTCCCGCTCTCACCCCCGTCGACGCCGCTGCTTCACTGAAGCTGCTGGCAACGGCTGTCCTCATGCCGTTCAAACAGCTGATCGTTGGTGGAATCGGGGAGGAAGGGGGAGCTCCCGCTCTCACCCCCGTCGACGCCGCTGCTTCACTGAAGCTGCTGGCAACGGCTGTCCTCATGCCGTTCAAACAGCTGATCGTTGGTGGAATCGGGGAGGAAGGGGGAGCTCCCGCTCTCACCCCCGTCGACGCCGCTGCTTCACTGAAGCTGCTGGCAACGGCTGTCCTCATGCCGTTCAAACAGCTGATCGTTGGTGGAATCGGGGAGGAAGGGGGAGCTCCCGCTCTCACCCCCGTCGACGCGGCTGCTTCACTGAAGCTGCTGGCAACGGCTGTCCTCATGCCGTTCAAACAGCTGATCGTTGGTGGAATCGGGGAGGAAGGGGGAGCTCCCGCTCTCACCCCCGTCGACGCCGCTGCTTCACTGAAGCTGCTGGCAACGGCTGTCCTCATGCCGTTCAAACAGCTGATCGTTGGTGGAATCGGGGAGGAAGGGGGAGCTCCCGCTCTCACCCCCGTCGACGCCGCTGCTTCACTGAAGCTGCTGGCAACGGCTGTCCTCATGCCGTTCAAACAGCTGATCGTTGGTGGAATCGGGGAGGAAGGGGGAGCTCCCGCTCTCACCCCCGTCGACGCCGCTGCTTCACTGAAGCTGCTGGCAACGGCTGTCCTCATGCCGTTCAAACAGCTGATCGTTGGTGGAATCGGGGAGGAAGGGGGAGCTCCCGCTCTCACCCCCGTCGACGCCGCTGCTTCACTGAAGCTGCTGGCAACGGCTGTCCTCATGCCGTTCAAACAGCTGATCGTTGGTGGAATCGGGGAGGAAGGGGGAGCTCCCGCTCTCACCCCCGTCGACGCCGCTGCTTCACTGAAGCTGCTGGCAACGGCTGTCCTCATGCCGTTCAAACAGCTGATCGTTGGTGGAATCGGGGAGGAAGGGGGAGACTAAGGAGTAGAGACTAAGGGCCCGATTTTCATCTAGGCAGGACTAGACGCTGTATCTGCTTAGCCCTGCCCGCTGACACCCGTAACCCTGGATTTTCATTTCTGAGACGACGGAAATGAAAATCTCGGTCACGCTGCACTGGCTGGCAGCCGCCAGGGCTAAGCAGGTAGCAGCAATTTTTGATACTGCCCATTTAGCCCCAGCGCCTTAAAGATATGTGAGGGGTTTTCCCCGCATATCTTTAAGGCACAGAGTGCTAAGCGGGCAGCATCGAAAATCACTGCTACCCACTTAGTGCCATTCCCTGCCTCCTCTCTGCCCTGGAATGCCCCCAACACGCCCCAGTGCTAAGCATCTGGGCGCATTAGGGACTTAACTGGGATTTTCCAAAGGCACTACCTATGTAGGTACCTTTGGAAAAATCCCGGTTACAGCATTTAGAGGGGTAACATTGGCCCTAAAAGACTGCATTGCTCTTGGATAGTTGTGACTACTGTCCATCAAACAGCATGGAGGACACTATGAGGACTAAATGTGGGCAGGAGGGTTACAGAAAAAATTAAGATTGAGCCTTGAGAAGGCTGAGCAGACTAGTTAATTGGTTCTGGACAGTATAGATAAGAACATAAGATATGCCATACTGGGTCAGACCAAGGGTCCATCAAGACCAGTATCTTGTTTCCAAGATTGTTTATCCTGGGGTAAACAGTGGATTTTCCTGGTCCTCTAGGAACTTGTCCAAAGCCTTTTTAAACCCACCTACGCTAACATCTTTAACTACATCCTCCGGTAACAAATTCTGAAGCTTGAATATTTTCTGATTAGTCTTATATGGGCTACACTTTAGCTTCATTGCATGTTCCCAAGTCTTTTTACTTTTTTAAAGAGTAAACAACTGATCTACGTTTACCCGTTCTCCTCTATTCATTATTATATAGACCTCTATCATATTATTCCCTGAGCTGCATTTTTTTCCCAATTGAAGAGCTCTAACCTTCTAAACCTTTCCTTGTAGGGGTATCCTTCCATCCTCTCTACCATTTTGGTGGCTCTTCTCTGTACCTTTTCTAATTCTGCTATATTCTTTTTAAGATATTCTTTTTAAGAATTTCACACAATATTCAATGTGCGGTCACACCATGGAACAATACAGAGGCATTATAATATCCTTGGTTTTAGTCTCCATTCCTTTCCTTATAATTGCAAGCATTTTATTTGCTTTCTTGGCTACTGCTGCACACTGGGCAGAGGGTTTCAATGTGTTGTCTACGATGACACCTAGATCGTTTTCCTAGGTAGTGATTCCTAATGTGGAACCTTGCATCATGTACCTGGCTTGTTCTTCCCCAAGTGCATAACTTTATACTTATCAACATTAAATTTCATCTGCCATTTGGATGCTCAGTCTTCCAGTTTCCCAAGATCCTCTTGCAATATTTCACAGTCCTGTGGTTTAACAACTTTGAATAATTTTGTGTCATCTGCAAATCTGATCATCTCACTTGTTATTCCCATTTCTAGGTCATTAATACATGTGTTAAAAAGCAGCGGGCCCAGCACAGACCCCTGGGATACTCCACTATTTACCTTTCTCCATTAAGAAAATTATCCATTGATCCCTACTCTCTTCTATCTTTTAACCAGCTCCTAATCCAAAGTAGTACACTTCTTCCTATCCCATGAATTTTTAATTTCCACAAGTGTCTCTCATGAGGGACCTTGTCAAAGGCTTTCTGAAAATCCAGATGTGATGCGTTTATAAACTTCTTCAAACTAAGAATGTTCCTTCAACATTATTGGTGTCATCTGCTTTAAGAATTGCCTTCTTTAAGGTTTTGTTTTTTTTCGGGGGGGGGGGGGGGTGTTGGAAGAAGAGCTTGATTTTCTTAGGTCTTCAACCTTTGATTTCTCCTGATGTTCCCTGTAGCAAATAGGTTAAACAGAAACTCTTTCTTGTTCTTTCAGCTCAGATTTTTTCAGTTGGAACATCTATCTATTTAACATTTATATAGCACTTCAATATAGCAATGAGATGGATCGATACAATAACAGCAGCTATGGGTACCAGTCTGTGAACAATGAGCCGCCTGACTGAAGACCGAACATAATTTAGGATAGCTATCCAGAGGGTCGCCATGAGTTGACTCAGACTCGACGGCACTTAACAACAATATAGCGCTTCAAACGTACGAAGCGCTGTACATACATGAAGAAGAGACAGTCCCTGCTCATCAGAGCTCACAATCTAATCAAGAAGATCACAAAATACAAATACAATCAAGTAAGACAAAGTATACAATAACAAGAAGAGCAAAAACAAGAATCAAGAACAGAAAGCAATAGAGAAGAGATGGGTTTTCAATCTGGACTTGAAGAGGGCGCTTTGCAAACAGACAGAGGTAGATTGTTCCAGGCAAAGGGTGCAGCCAGGTGAAAGGAGTGAAGTCTAGGCATAGATAGATGAAGGCTGTTCGAAGAGCGAAGAATGTGAGAGGGGATGTAAGGAGAGATAAGAGATGATAGGTAGAGGGGGGCTGAAGAGTGAATGCATTTATAGGTCAAGAGGAGGAGTTTGAATTGGATCTGGAAGCGGATGGGAAGCCAATGAAGGGACTTGAGAAGAGGAGTAATATGGGGAAAAGCGATGCTGATGGAAAATTAGTCGAGCAGCAGAATGTTGAATAGATTGAAGGGGAAAGAGATGGTTCGCGGGAAGGCCAGCAAGGAGAATATTGCAGTAAACAAGACGGGAGGTGATTAAGAAGTGCACAATCATTTTAGTAGTGTCATCAGAAAGGAAGGGGCAAATCTTTTTTCTTCCCTGTGAGTGCCTCCTTAGATATTAGGGAACCGGATATATTTTCTGAAGTAATAGGGGTGCTAAGGGAGGACAAGGCCATAGTGGAGAGACTGAATGAATTCTTTGCTTCAGTCTTTACTGAAGATGATGTAGGGAAGTTACCCATGCCTGAAATGGTATTTAAAGGTGATGCATCAGAAGAATTGAAAGAAATTTCGATAGACCAGGAAGATGTATTTGATAAACCGAAGAGTAGCAAATCATCTGAACCAGATGGTATACATCCAAGGGTGTTGAAAGAACTGACATATGAGATTGCAGACCTACTATTAGTAACCTGTGAACAGTCATTATTATCATCTGTAGTACCTGAAAATAGGAGAATGGCCAATATAACACTACTTTTTAAAAAGGGTTCCAGGGGTGATCCGGGAAACTACAGACTGGTGAGCCTGACATTAGTACCTGGCAAAATGATAGAAACAATCATAAAGAATGAAATTACAGAATATGGTTAAATGAAAGAAAGTCAACATGGATTTAGCCAAGGAAAGTCTTGTTTTATTAATCTGTTATATTTTTTTGAATGTGTGAATAAACAGGTAGACAAAGGTGAGCCGGCTGATAAAATGTATCTAGATTTTAGTAGTAGTAGTAGTAGTAGTAGTAGTAGTAAAAGATAGAAAGCAGAGAGTAGAGTCAAATGGCCAATATTATCAATGGAAAAAGGTGAACAATGGAATACCCCAGGGATCTGTGCTGGACCCGCTGCTTTTTAACATATTTATAAATGACCTGGAAATGGGAACAACAAGTGAGGTGGAAAACTGCAAGAGGACCTTGATAAATTGGAAGACTGGACATCCAAATGGCAGATGAAATTTAATGTGGACAAGTGCAAAGTTATGTGCTTAGGAAAGAACAAACCAAATTATGGTTACACAATGCAAGGTTCCACTTTAGGAACCACCACCAAGGAAAGCGTAGTTACTCACCTGTAACAGGTAATCTCTGGGAACAGCAGGAAAATTAAATTAGACTTATCTGCTAATTGTAGTTCCTGAAGGAACTCCAGTCTAGTCCCGGAAACTCTGGGTTGTGCTCCTCTTCCAGCAGCTTGGAGACAGAGAAACATCATTCTTTGATGACACTGGTATAAGGACATAGGCACCGCCTCCTCACTCCAGTAACCTATTGACAAAGTAGACTCACCGGAGCAACAATTAAGTAATAAAACACTTATAAACAAACTGTAAGCTAACGGTATAAACAAGCGGTATAAACTTCCCTCTGAGGTCTTAGTATAACTGCAGAGGCCCTCGCTCCCCCCCCCCCCAGGAAGAGACTCGACTTTCATATAATTCCCCATTTTAAAACTCCACGTCTGGACCCGAAGCCCCACAGTTTACCTTTTCTCTTACCTGTGAGATCCACTGCTTCAGGCTCCAATCATCCCAAAGGACCGGGACGGGATCCGGGACTAGACTGGAGTTCCTTCAGAAACTACAATTAGCAGGTAAGTCTAATTTAATCTTCCTTATCGTCCCTCCAGTCTAGTCCCGGAAACTCTGGGGATGTAACAGAGCAGTGAAAGAATACAACGGGCGGGACCTGCTAGACCAGTCTGAAGTACAGCTGCTCCAAAACAGGTATCCCTATTCACCTGTACATCCAGACAGTAATGCTTGACAAAACGAATTTGACGACGACCACGTCGTTGCTTTACAAATTTCTACTGCAGGAACAAATTTGTACTCAGCCCAAGAAGCCGCTTGTTCTCTAGTCGAATGTGCTCGCAACCCTTCTGATACCAGCTTACCCTTTAACAGGTATGCTGACTATTGCCCCTTTAATCCATCTGGCAATAGACGCTTTTGATGCTGCTTCACCTTTCCGAGGATCCCCAAACAACACAAATAATCTATCCGATTTTCTGAACTCTGCCGTCCGTTGGATATATTTTTTCAAGGCCCTACGGACATCCAATAGATGCAACTGTTGCGTGGAAGAGTTCTCTGAAACCCTACTGACCACCGGAAGTGATACTACCTGATTCATGTGGAAAGGAGATATTACCTTTGGCAAAAAGGATGGCACCGGCCTCAACACTACCTTAGAATTATAAAAGGACAGGAAAGGCTCCTTACAAGATAGAGCCTGTAACTCCAAAATTCTCCTTGCCGACGCAACCGCAACTAGGAAAACCACTTTCAGGGTAAGATCTTTCAATGAGGACTTAGCCAAAGGCTCAAATGGCCGACTTTTTAATGCACCCAAAACCAATTGCAGATCCCATGGAGGAACTACTTGCCTGCACGGTGGTCTCAGAAGCCCCACCGCTCTTAAGAACCTCTTAATATCTGGATGAGTGCCCAGCGCTTGCCCCTTGATTTTCCTCCTATAACAGGAGAGCGCTGCCAACTGTACTCTTAAGGAAGAGGCTGCTAACCCTTTCTGAAAACCATCCTGCAAGAACGCCAAGACCTGTGGCACTGACGCCCAAAAGGCCTCACAATTCATGCCCACACACAAAGCCTCAAAGATGCGCCACACGCAAACATATGCTAAAGAAGTAGATCTCCTATGAGCCTCCAACAAGGTAGCAATCACCGCCTCCAAGTACCCTTTAGCTCTTAACCTTGCTCTTTCAAGAGCCATGCCATAAGCGAGAATCGAGCCACCTGAGGCATAAACAACAGACCTTGCGACAATAGATCCTTCCTGACTGGTAGACGCCAAGGCTTCCCCACTACCAGCCTACTGAGGTCCGCATACCAAGGCCTTCTCGGCCAATAGAGAGCGATCAGTATCACTAATCCTCTGTGCCGCTCGATGCGTCGCACTACACAGCCTATTAACACCCACGGAGGGAACACATACAGAAGCTGCTCTACTGGCCAGCCCTGTATGAGAGCATCTAGACCCTCCGACATTCTCTCTCTCCTTCTGCTGAAAAAACGACTGACCTTTGCTGAATTGAAAGTCACCATGAGATCCATTATCGGTGACCCCCAGCGCCTCACCACCATGTTGTAAACTTCCGGATGAAGCGTCCACTCTCCTGGATCTACCTTTACTCGACTCAAACTATTGGCCGCCACATTGTCCACCCCTGCCACATGCGCTGCTGACAGAGCCTGAAGGTTTTGTTCGACCCATTCGATCTGCCACGGCCTCCAAAGGAAGCACTGCTGGTGCCCCCCTGCCTGTTTATGTAGGCCACTGCAGTTGCATTGTCGGAAAACACCCTGATCTCTCTTCCCTGCAGATATGGCTGAAACCTCAGCAGCGCCCGCGCTACTGCTCGCAGTTCCAACCTGTTGATTGACCATGTTCTTTCCTGTTCCGTCCACTGACCTTGCGTGAACCTTCTTTGAAAATAAGCTCCCCAGCTGAGGAGACTTGCATCTGTAGTCAGCGGTAACCAGCTTGGCGTTTCCAAGGGCATGCCCTTTGCTAGAGACTCCGGGGCAACCACCACTGCAACGCTCTCCGCGCCGCTTCTGGACAGAGTAGTCTCCGGGACAGCGGGTTGTTCTGGTGAGACCACCTTCTGAGTAACACTCTCTGCAACGGTCTCATATGGGCCCTCGCCCAGAGCACCAACTTGATCGTCGCCGCCATCGTACCTAGGAGCTGTAAATAATGCCATGCCATCGGACGTGGCCTGCTGAGAAATCGTCGGACCAACCTTATCAAGCCGAGAGCTCAATGCAGAGGCAGAAAAACCTTGCCCTCCGCCTTATCGAACCCCTAGGTACTCCAGATTCTGAGATGGCACTAAACTGCTCTTGGCCATATTGACCACCCAACCTAAACTCTGCAGGCAGTTGACTACCCTGGAAGTAGCCCTCTGACTTTCTGCCCTCAACTTTGCTCGAATTAACCAGTCATCCAAATATGGATGAACCAGGACACCTTCCTTCCTCAGCGCTGCTGCTACTACTACCATGACCTTGGTAAACGTCCGTGGAGCCGTCGCCAGCTGAACAGTAACACCCAAAACTGAAAATGTCCCATTGGCACCGCAAACCTGAGAAACTTTTGATGCTCCTGACGAATCGGAATGTTTCTATTGTTAGTAGAAAATCCAAGTGGGTACCTCCCCCACAAATGGATCCTCTCATAGAAGCCTTTGAAACGTTGGTGATGCAGCAAGTAGAGGAGTTAAATACCAATTCACGTTTGCCTTTTCATAATTTGACATATAATGAAAGATTAGCCATCAAATCATTACAAAAGAACAATGAAATTATTATCAAGCCTGCAGACAAGGGTGGTGCCGTAGTGGTGATGGACAAACAAATATATAGGGGAGGTCGACAGACAGCTCAATGATAGGAACTTTTATTCTCGGCTTGATGGCGATCCTACAGAAAGCTTGAAACGTAGTATAGACAATATACTCATCTCTGCATATGAGACTGGACACATTACAAAGAAAGAGAAAGAGTTTCTAATTGTAGAAAAACCGGTCATGCCCACTATCTACATGATCCCAAAGATACACAAGTCTTTGAACAATCCCCCAGGTAGGCCTATTGTATCTGCAATTGGATCATTGTTAGAACCTATTTCTCAGCTATTGAATGTCATCTTGAGACCATATATTACCCAAATGTGGTCCTATGTGCGGGACTCTTCGCATGCAATAGAGATTCTCTCTAGATTTGATAATTTGGGCCCTGAAGTTATACTTGTTACACTAGATGTAGAATCTTTGTATACTAATGTATTACAACTTGCAGCATTGGATATTATTGAAGAATATCTTCTCATTAGGCAGAAATACAAACATATCCCCACTCCATTTCTTCTCACATTAGCTGAAATTGCGTTATGTAAAAAATTTTTCTGTTTCAGAGATTTGTATTACCAGCAAATTAAGGGTGTCGCTATGGGGTCATCCATGGCCCCTGACATTGCTAACATATATGTATAGGTTTGAGGAGAATTTTTTAAAAAATCATCCCTTTGTGAGTAGAATTAAATTATTTATTTATTATTTATTTATTTACATTCTCTTATATACCGCGCTATTCTGCATCAGTGCTGTTTACATTGAACAAACTGAAATTACATTGAACAGGGCATTATAACTTGGAGATAACTATTTTACAGGGAACATGGGCTATGGAGGGTTAAGTGGCTTGCCCAAGACCACAGGGAGCACCTGTGGGACTAGAAACCCCAGTCCTTCCGGCCCAAGGTTGCTGTCCTCTAGTGGGATTTGAACCCCCGACCTTCTGGCCTGAAGTACCTTGCCCCAACCACTAGGCTACTCCTCCACTCCAAATTATGGATTAGATACATCGACGATGTTCTTGTCATGTGGGATAGTCCTATGGATGAGTCGGCTTCGTTTAACACATGGATTAATGGACTAGATGAGAACTTATGTTTTCAAATAACGTATTACCCAGTACAGATTTCATATTTAGACCTAATGATTAAGAAACAGGGTTCGAAATTTATTACAAAGTTATATAGAAAACCCACCGATAGAAATCAGTTATTGCATTATACTAGTTTTCATAACCCTGCGTTAAGAAACAACCTACCTGTGGGACAGTTTTTAAGAGCCAGAAAGATATCTACTACAGATGCCGATTTTGAACAACAGGCTTTAGAATTAAAAGAAAGGTTTGCTGGACAACCATAACACAAACAATATATAGACAAGGCGTACATAAGAGCCCACAGCTCTTCGGGGGCAAAGTTATTAGAACCGCAAGACAAAAAGGCTCAAATTAAACTTGTGTGTCCCCTACTATATTCCCTGCAGTCTCAACATATTGTATTGATTCTCAGGAAAGAATGGCATCTTATACAGGCTATTCCAGGCTTCCAGGATATGTCATTTGTGGTGGCTCATAAACAGAACGTTAACCTCCGCAACCTTTTGGTCCCTTCAGCCTTCACTGAGAGGAAAATGTTGTCAATACATAAAGGACAATATCAATGTGGTCATTGCTCTGTTTGCACACACGTATTACCTGTGCACAGTTTTTTATTCATCCGGTCACGCAGAAAAAATTTTATATTGATGATTTTTCGAATTGTGGGACATCACATGTCATTTATGTCATTTTATGTCCATGTAACCTGCTATATACGTAAGCAAAACTACACGTAGTATCCGTACGCGCATTGTGGAACATAAGAGTTGTATAAGGAGGAGATTAGTAGACAAACCCTTGGTCCAACACTGGATAGACAAGGATCACAGGATATCAGATCTAAAATTTTGTGTCATCAAGAAGGTGAAGCTTAATTGGAGGGGAGGTGACATCGATAAAACCGTCCTATGGCTAGAACAACGTTATATCTTTTCTCTTAACACATTGACACCGAATGGTCTAAATTTGGAAAGAGATTTTTCTGTTTTTCTTTGATTATTCGCACTTATATCCTTTCTTTGTTTTTTTTCCATCCAGTTTTACCGTTTAGTTTTTATTATTTAGTTTTTAATTGAAACGTTTCAAACCACACAAAAAAAAAATTTATCCTTGTTCTAATGGTTGCCACAATTATTTTATCCAATGCTTTTAATTCATTTTTTATCCAACACATTTTATTCCACACGTTTTTATTAATTTATATTTTTAGCGTGCTGTTTCGTTGTAGCTGATAAAAAGGTTTTCTTTCAGATATAATAATGCATATTTGAGTTTTTATTCCACGCAATCTTTATTCATTTTTTATCCAACGCATTTTATTCCATACGTTTTTATTAATTTATTTATTTTTTTAGCGGGCTGTTTTCATGATACCTGATAAAATGTTTTTTTCAAGATATAATAGTGCATATTTTAGTTTTGCTTCATCAGCCATGCACGAACATGTAGATGTGCATACATACACACACACAAAATCAATATACTTTTTAAGTTGTTCGAAGAACGGTTACAACACACAATCTTAAAACCTGTACCCATGTATTAGTGACTGAGATCATATATGTCGCTAATCCCTAGTTTTTATATTGTTTTAAATATTTATTTGTTCACATAGTATCTTATGATACACAGTCTAGTACTGTATGAAGAGCGTCTATAAGTTTTTATCCCTTTGGTAATGTCCTCGCATGTACTGTTCAGGTTCTTTTATAGTGTTTTCTATATTGGAACATTTCATTCATTCTTTATTGATTTTTTTTTTTATGTTTTTCTTGATGGCTTTTCATGAATGTCAGGCAATGGCGTCATCCACTGCGACCTTTCTACCATTCATCCAGATCATTGGTACCCTCCGTTATGTGCCTGTACGTCCCCCCTCTTTTTCCCGCGTTCTGATGTGCACTTAAGGATATGCATGCGCCGGCGTCTTTCTAACATTTATGGAATTGCCAATGTGGCACCGCTCCAGACATATGACATACTTGCGGTAATCCTTTTTATTACATTTTGATTGGATAATACTGTTCTTAAAGTCTCTTTATATAAATGCTTTCTACTTTGAATTTAATTTATTTTTCCTTACGAGTGTCTTTTTGAGATTATTGGCTCCCCTTGCTATATGCCTTTACGGTCCCTCTTTTTCTCGCGGTTAAATGTATATTTAAAGATATGCCTGCGCTGGCGTTTTTCTAATATTTACATGGTTGCCGATGCAACATTGCCTCTGACGTTCGATACACTTACGGTAATCCTTTTTATTATAATTTGGTTTGACAATACTTTTTCTAAAGCCTTCTTAAATAAACACTTTCTACTTTGCTTTTAGAATTGTCCTCACGAGTGTCGTCGGCTGTTTAACTGATATACATTACAATCTCCATGTTTATTTATCAGTTTCCACACGCAGTAAGTACACAACACTAGCATACCTATAAGACCTACCAGTCCCGGCACATTATGTGGCATTACTATATATGTCTTTTTGGATTGTCATCCTGCATGAGATACGTTGTGACACTCTGACTCATCTCAATCACAGAGGCAATAAATTACATAACAGTTGATGATTATATTTCTAACAGCATGTATAGCACACACATCCCCTCTAGTATGTTTCATAGCATTTTTGACAAATTACCTGTTTATTTTATAGTACTAGCAGTTGGATTTGTTACAATATAGTTCTCATTTTAACCTAATGGTTGAACTCAATGGTGGTTTTCATATCGAGTTCGCCCCATGGGCCTCCCCATGGCTCATCCTGATTTAGTACAATTGTATTTTATAGGGAATGGATCTTCGCTTAGGGTCCCTTTAACCTTAAAATCAGTTGGCAGTTACCTCCACGGTCCTCAGGTACCTGTTTCCTTTTTCATCTCTTCTCTCATTCACTCCTGCTCTCGTGTGTTCTTGGCAGTTACATTATATTGGGAAATAAATTTAATTATTTATTTATGTATTGTTTGTATCCTTTTTATTCTTTATTTTAAATTAATATTTATTGTCTTAAATATAATTTTTTAATGTAAAATGTTTTTCATTTATTTGTTCAGTCTTTTGGATTTCTCCTCTTTTGTCATTAAGATATTACATGTATATGTTTTAGCATAATTATCATCTATTTATTTTTTAGTTTTAATAATTTTTATGTTGTTTTAGGATCTACATGTTCTCCGATCACACACACACACAATTGTGTCATAAGGTGTTTACGATTTTACATTATCCTGTTGGTTATCCATTATTTTGATTTAGACTTCTATTTAGACATTTATTATTTATTATTAATCTTTTAACATATGGTAATACGTTTTTCATTAGTTGTATGTCATTGTTTTGTGTTTAATTTATATTTTTACACATCTTATTTGTTCTTTTACCTATGTTTTTATTATGTTTTTATTTTTTATTTGCATGTAATTTTTTAATTTATTTATTTATTTATTTATCTATCTATTTCTTCTATACCGCCCCTTCCAGAGATCAGGGGCGGTTTACATGGAACAAATTAACAGTTTTGTATACATTCGTATACCATTACATTGAACAGAAATTTTTTAACTTTTTACATATAAGTGCGTTAAACTACTTAAAACTATTTACAAGGTGTATACTTCTGTATCGTTATATTGATCAGAAGTTTCTAACTTTTTACAGGGAATAGGCAAAGAACTGCCAATGTTATTTACAGAGGTTATTTACAAAAAGGTTAAAATACAATGAGTTATAGAGTAGAGTATTCGTCAGGCATGTAATTTTTTAATGTATTATGATGTTTTTATAGTTCTTTGGTGTGCCTCACCCCTGAAGAAGTATTATATGAAACACGGCCTGTGTTGGGTTCGGCCCCCCTTTAAGGACCAATAAAATTTGTGCTTTCCAAATACTGCCTACTCTTTGTACCGTGTCCTACGCTTGAATGGAAAGAGCATTCACCTCAAATACCTGTTTTAACAAACCATCCAGCTTCCTGTCCTGGGTATCTTTGAGAGCGCACTCCCTTCAATCGGAATGGTCATCTTCTTGGTCACGGCAGATACGGCTGCATCCACTCTTGGTGACTTAAAGAGCTCCTTATCTTGCTCCACCAGCGGATAAAGCCGAGACATAACTCTAGAGCCCTTAAGTGTCGCCTCTGGCATGTCCCACTCACCTTGAATCATTTCCTTTACCACTCTGTGCATGGGAAAGGCTCTCTGAGTCTTCCAAAATGCTTGTAACAGTGGATCCTCTAATGTAGCCTCCTCCACCGGCCCCAACGCTGGCATATTAAGTGCTTTAAGTGTCTCAGAAATAAGTGCGAGCAACTCTTCTCTCCGAAAAATGTGCACTACTCTGGCCTGGTCCTCCTGCTCCGTGATCTCTCCTTCTTCCAACTCCTCGTCTATCTCCAGATCTTGCTTCCCATCTTTTGTGTGTGCAAATCTTCTGAAATCTCCGACTGCTCCTGCTTCTCTTTCTCCATTCTAGATTTCTTCAGCAATACCCCCGAAGTTCTCCCCGACAGAGAGTCCCTGGTCTTTTCTCTCCCCTATCTCCACCAATGGGACCAGAAAAAGAGGCCTCTCTTCAAGTGCCCCCGAACATCCTTTGAATAAGAGCTACAAAGTCCGGGGAAAAAATTGAAGACAAATCACCAGACAAGGATGCCTGAGCGAACGGTACATCCAGAGCAGTGGAAGGCCCCGGCATGGGCTCTGTAGGATCTACCGTGGAGGGCAGAGACCCCTGTATGACCACCTCCTGAACCTCTCACGTATCCAACTTTTGCTGCTCTGTGATAGAAGCTTGGCTACAATTCCCACAGATCCCTGTGTCCTAGACTGTAGATATCTTTACTCCACAGAGTAAACAAAATGTCTTTGCAGGCATCTTGACTACTTGCCAATCCACCCAAATGTCTCTGAAGCCCCTCACCGAAGCAGCGACCCTTTCCACGGAGCCCCAGTAGTAGCCCTGCTGAAACGGTCCGAGAATCCTAAGGCGTGGGGGGGGGGGGAGGGTTTCAACAAAACTATCCTAGAAATGTGCAGGAGACGTCCTGAGCTGAATTCTGAAGGAAGAAAATTAAAACAAAGCTTTGCTGCAAAATTAAGCGTGTTTGTATCCATGCAGCCGGCACCGGCTTTTCCCACGTGAATCTCATGCAGCGCGTGCCTGCTGCTGGATCAGACAATGAAAAATGAAATAATCGCCGCTAATGCTTCCGCGGCTTACCTTACCGCCAGAAGCAGCATGCTCAGCACCTTCCCGTTGCTGCCCAAGAGAATGGCTGGTTGACTCCTCTAGGGTCTGCTGTTCCCCGGTCTGACCCAGCGGGCAGTGAAACACTGTGCTGCGCTGCGGCTCCCTTCTACTTTGGCACCCGAGCACTGACAGGCACATCCTCTGTGATGCGCTCGGGATGCCCCCCCTCATGGATGCTTGCCCTTCCGGCCAAAACGGGCTGCAACCAGAGCCTGTTCCCCTTGCTTCCGGCCCGCTACCGAGAAGAGGAAGGGGGAAGGGGAGAGAGGTCTCTAGCAGTCCCAATTTAAAGGTACAGTACCCAAAAGTTAAAGACTTACAAATCGCATTGGAAATGAACATAAATCAAATTAAAACCAACTTAAAACCAATTTAAACCCCAATAAATTAATCTAACTCCAACTAAATGTCCTTAATTGTTCCTCTAGTGAGCCAGGAACCCCAGGCTCACAACCTCCAGCTGCTTGGAGACTGAGATAACTGGAGTGAGGAGGCGGTGCCTATGTCCTTATACCAGTGTCATCCAAGAATGACATTTCTCAGTCTCCAAGCTGCTGGAAGAGGAGCACAACCCAGAGTTTCCGGGACTAGACTGGAGGGACGATAAGGAATTTAGTCTTCACATATGGGTATCGTCGGTACCAACGGAGCCTGCGCAGGAACGCTCCCCAGCGTCCAATAGGAAAGCTTTTGGGAGCATCCCACAGCGCCTGCTTGCTGCTTTCCCACCTTTCCAACTGTCCCTCTCCAGTTGAGTTTATAGCTGAGACCAAAGAGAGAGGGAGAGAGAGAAAAAGAGGGAGAGAGAAAGAGAGAGAGATACAACTCTTAGGGGAGGTGGGCGGGTTGTGAAGACTAAATTCTTGCTGTTCCCGGAGATCACCTGTTACAGGTGAGTAACTACGCTATCTCCAGGAACAAGCAGGAATGTAGTCTTCACATATGGGGACTCCCTAGCTGCAGATGCCAGGGAGATAGCCCGAGGAAGTTGTCAGCCCTTGTGAAAGGGCTATGCTTCCCCCCATGGATCTCTGGCATCCTACCAGGGATGGTGGGTAGGAGTTGATTAAGTCTGAAAAAGGTGTTGAAGAACAGCCTGAGCAAACAAGGCATCCCGGCGGGAGTCCTTGTCTAAGCAGTAATGGGCTGTGAAGGTATGTACCGAAGACCAAGTAGCTGCTCGACAGATGTCGACGATAGACAGAGAGTGAAGATGAGCGATTGAGGATGCCATGGCCCTCACATTGTGAACTGTGACATGGCCTTCAAGAAGAAGGTTCTTGCTCTCATAGGCAAAGGATATGCATTGTGCAATCCAGTTAGATAGAGTTCTTTTGGACACTAAAGTCCCAAATGACTAGGATCAAAAGCAACAAAAAGTTGAGAAGATTTTCGATGTTGCTGTGTCCTCTGCAAGTAAAAGTCTAAAGCTCTTTTACAGTCCAAAGTATGAAGGTTCCTTTCTGCACTGGAGGCCTGAGGCCTCGGAAAGAATACAGGAAGGTAAACCACTTGGTTTAAATGGAAAGGCGAAACCACCTTTGGCATAAAGTGTGGATTAGTCCTAAGAACTACCTTATCATGGTGGAACCTTGTGTAAGGAGGATCAGCCACTAATGCTTGCAATTCACTGATGCGACGTGCTGATGTGATTGCAATGAGGAAGATGACATTCCAGGAAAGGAATTTCAGAAATGCAGTGGCTAATGGTTCAAAGGGCGGTTTCATGAGCTGCCCGAGCACCAGATTCAAGTCCCATGCCACCGGTGGTGGCTTAATGGGAGGCTTTGTTAAAAGAAGACCTTTCATAAATCTCGCTATGAGAGGATGAGAAGAAATAGGTTGTCCACTTAGAGGCTTGTAAGAAGCTGCAATAGCACTAAGATAGACTCTTACTGAATTTGTCTTAAGACCCGCATTTCACAAATGAAGGAGATACTCCAGTATCGATTCCAGAGGTATTGCAAGAGGGTTAAGACCCTTCTGCGAGCACCATATGGTAAATCTTTTCTACTTAAAGGCGTATGAGCATCTTGTGGAGGGTTTCCTAGAAGCATAAAGGATATCCTTTACCTGTTGAGAAAGTTGAGATCCTGAAGCAACCAGGCCCTGAGATGCAGAGACTGGGGATTGGGATGCCACAGCATCCTGTACTCTTGGGAGAGAAGATCTGAAGCAGATCCCAACTCCAGAGGTAGAGAGAGATGTCGAAGTAGAGGGTACCACATTTGCTGTGGCCAATGTGGAGCTATGAGAATCATATGACCTCTGTCTCTCTGAAGCTTGAATAGTGTTTTGGGGATGAGGGGAATGGGTGGGAAGGCTTATAGGAAGTCCTGACCCCAGTGAAGGAGGAAGGCATCCCTTGCCTGACAATGTCGAGCCGGGATTCTGGAACAGAACCTGGGAAGTTTGGCATTCAGCAGACTTGCAAAGAGATCTATGTCCGGGGTTCCCCAAATCTGAAATATTTGGGCAAGCTGGTCTGCATGGAGAGACCATTCGTATGGTAGCAGAACTCGACTGAGTTTGTCTGCCCAAGAGTTTTGAATGCCTGGAAGATACACCGTAAGGAGATGAATCTGATGCTCTCTGGCGAGGGCCCATAGTCGCAAAGCTTCGTTGCATAGTGACAAAGAGCCTGTTCCACCCTGCTTGTTCACGTAGAACATGGCTACCTGATTGTCCGTTTGAACTAGGACTGTCTTGTACCTGAGCTGGGCGTGAAATACTCGAAGAGCAAGGAAGATTGCTCCGAGTTCCAGGAGGTTGATGTCAAGACAGGCCTCCTGTGGAGTCCAGGTACCCTGGGTAGAGAGATCGTGCAGGTGGGCTCCCCATCCCACCTGAGATGCATCTTTCATTAGAGTGGCTTGGTATAGGGGTTGCTGGAAAGGAGACCCCACGAGAAGATTTTTGAGCGATTGGCACCATTGGAGGGACGAAGTAAGACGGTCTGAGTTTGTTATTTTGTCCAACAGGCATCCTGAGACCTGTGTCCACTGAGTGGATAAATTCCACTGGGCTACTCGCATGTGGAGGCCAGCATAAGGAATCACATGCACGGTGGATGCCATGTGGCCCAGTAGTTGTAGCATTTCTCAAGCAGTGAGGTAAGGTTTGATCACTGCTTGGGAAGCTAGCTGTATTATGCGAAGACAGCGGGGCTGTGGATGGAAAGCCGTTGTCTGTCTGGTATCCAGATGAGCTCCTATGAACTCTAGGGATTGAGTGGGAGCAAGATTGGATTTTGGGAGGTTTATGACTAGTCCCAAATACGGAAGGATTTGCATTGTGCGAAACAGAGCAGAGCTGGCTTCTGGCACTGTAGGGGCTCAAATGAGCCAGTGGTCTAAGTAGGGGAAGACGAATATTCCCAGAGTATGCAGAAATGCAGCTACCACAGCCATGCATTTTGTGAATACTCTTGGTGCAGAAGCCAGGCCAAAGGGAAGAACCCTGTACTGGAAGTGCTTTCCTTGAAACAGGAATCGGAGGAATCTTCTGTGATTTGGATGGATGAGAATATGATTATACGCACCCTTGCGATCTAGAGAACAAAGCCAATCCTGACTTTGAAGGTATGGCAGCAGAGTTCCTAGAGAGACCATTTTGAACTTCTCTCGGAACAGATATTTGTTCAATTCTCTGGGGTCTAAAATGGGTTTGTGTCCTCCTGTTTTCTTTGGAATAAGAAAATAGGGGGAGTAGAACCCTGTACCCTGTTGCGGAATGGGTACTTCCTCTATTGCTCCTTGCGCAAGGAGTGTTGTGACTTCTTGACCCAAGAGATTGTCAAGAGAGGTCTGAGAATTGAACTGTCTTACCATTGTAGGAGGAGGCATGCTGTGAAAATGAAGCTTGTACCCCTCTCATACAATGGACAGAGTCCAATTTTCTGCTGTTATTTGGTACCATCTGTGGGCAAAATGACATAACCTGCCTGGGATGTCCAAGGGTTCTGGACCGTTCAGGGGCAGGACGGCAAAGTTCTCTAGAGAGGAGTCAAAGCCCCTGAGGAGGCTGAGCCTGCTGAGCTGGCTGAGGTTTCACCGCTTTTGGCTTCTTTTGTTATCTAGGTTGTTGCTGTTGTCCCATTTTGGGCAGGCTGACCTGGATGGTGTCCCTGTTGGGTATAGGAAGGATAAAACTTCTTTTTCTTATTGAAAACTGTTTTTTTAGAGGATTTTTTCCTTGCAGGATCGGCTGTAGATTTGGACAATCTATCCAAAGTGATAATGTCTGCATCTATCTCATTAGCCTTCTCCTGCCAATTCTTGCCAAAGAGATTTTCTCCTGTGCAAAGAATGTTTCCTAATTTATCCTGTGCCCAAATTTCCAAGTCGGATGCCTGAAGCCAGGCAATCTGACGTGCACCAATGGCAATAGCAGAGGTTCTGCTTATGCACTCAAAACAGTCAAAGGCAGCACGATTTATAAACTTGGAAACATCCTGGGCATGTTTGACAAGAGTAAGATAGTCCTGTCTTTTGTCATCAGGAAGAAGGGGGCTCATAAGCTCCAAGTCTCCTGTGACCTCTTTAAGGAACATTCCCATATACAAGATATAGGAACTGATCCTAGATGAAAGCATGGAAGCTTGAAAGCATCGACGCCCGAAGGCATCGAGAGTCCTGCATTCACAACCTGGAGGATTGGATGCATGTCTCTTTGCACTTTTCATCCTACACATGGCTGATTCCACTACCATTGAATGGTGTGGTAATTGAGTTTTTTGAAAGCCAGGACAAGGTGGAACTCGATACATAGTATTGAGTCTCCGAGAATGAGGAGATGTGGTTAGAGGTGTTTCCCACATCCTTAGCATAAGATCATGTAAGATCTCATGAATAGGCAGAGTAGCTGCCTCTTTGGGAGCCTTAGGGTATTGGAGAATCTCCAACTCCTTTGCCCTAGGCTCTTTTTCAGGAGCTACTATGATGTAAACGCCTCAGGCCACATCACGGATAAAATCCTGAAAGGACATATCCTCTAGCGGAGACATTCTGCGCTGAAGGAGAAGAGGAATCCTCTGGGAGAAGTACTCTTATATCGGCAGAGTCTTCGGAGTCAGACTCAGAAGATTCAAAATACCTCCGATCTCGGTGATCGTGCACAGCACGGTACCGGTATCGATCAAAGTCATTATCGGGTTGCTCCGGTACCGATCTGTCGATGTCGGAGACAGACGCATGACTCGGTATGTGTGGCATACCCATCGATGTTGATGCCATCGGTACCAGTATCGGTACCGGTGTCGGTACCGGTATTGGTTGAAGTGTCTGAAACGGTTTCAGTGGTACCAAAGCCGTGAGAAGAGCCGCTAGACTGTGTTCGATACCAAGAAATCTCTGGTCTATCGACGCTGCCAATGCTTGGGTGTCAGTACCAGTAGAAGCGGCCTGAACCGCAGAGCATGGCGCCAGTAGTTCTGCCGAGGTTGAGGCCTCAAGAACATCCTGGAGCCCAGTTGATGCTTTGGAAGCCAAAGCATCCCAACGCGGCAGTTTTGCCGGTGAAAATTCCTCAAGGGCAACACCAGTGGCATCTCGATACTTAGGAGATCTACCCTTTGAGGACTGGCTAGATTTAGGTTTAGTTACCTGAGATCCATGGGAGGAAGATGAGGCCCTGGAAGACGTTGATGCAACAGACACCGCGTCTGAGGGAAAAAGGGCGCTAAGCTTTGCAGCTCGATTCTGCTGACCCCTTTTTGACATCATTCCACAGGAGAGGCACTCTGAAGTAGAGTGGTCAGGACCTAAACATTTGAGACACCAATCATGGGTGTCGGCGACGGAGATGGTACTGCCACACTTAGAACATTTTTTAAAACCAGATGTTGTTTTTTCCATTTTTAAGGAAAAATTGGGCCTAGTGCCCAAAATGGTGCCTAGCACCAAGGAAAAAAGTTTCTGAAGTAAAATAGCTCAGAAACTATAGTTTTGTTTTTTGTTTTTTTTTGGTTTTCTTTAAGAAGAAAGAAGAAAGAAGAATGAACCGGCGGTACCGGTATAGCGTCGAGGGAAGGCAGACACGACCACAAAAAACAAAGATTAAAGAAGACATTTTTCTGTGGTGACAGGGTATGGGACCTGTCGGCTCCGCAGAAAATGAAGAACTGGAGAGGGACAGTTGAAAAGGCGGGAAGGCAGCACACAGGCGCTGTGGTATTCTCCCAAAAGCTTTCCTATTGGACGCTGGGGAGCGTTCCCGTGCAGGCTCCATTGGTACCGACAATACCCATATGTGAAGACTACATTCCTGCTTGTTCCTGGAGATAAAGATTTAGGCACCATCATGGATAATACATTGAAACCCTTAGCCCAGTGTGCAGCGGCAGGTAAGAATGGAAATATATGCTAGAAATCATAAGGAAAGGAATGGAGAATAACACCAAGGATATTACAATGTTTGTATCATTCTATGGTGTCACTACACCTTGAATATTGAATGCATTTCTGGTCACCATATCTTAAAAAGATATAGCAGAATTAGAAAATGTACAGAGAAGAGCAATAAAAATGGTAAAAGGGATGGAAGGATACCTCTATGAGGAAAGGCTTAATAGGTTAGGGCTCTTCAACTTGGAAAAGAGACAACTGAGGGGAAATATGATAGAGATCTATAAATTAATGAATGGAGTGGAATGGGTAAACATAGATCAGTTCTTTATGACATCAAAAAGTAGAAAGACTAGGGGACATGCAATGAAGCTACAGTGTAACCCATTTAAGACTAATAAAAGAAAATATTTTTTCAGTCAATGTGTAATAAAACTCTGGAATTGGTGGGAGTGGCTGACTTGGATTTAGTGGCAGTTACAGAAACATGGTTCACAGAAAACCATGACTGGGATGTAACTATACCTGGCTATACTTTATTCAGAAAGGACAGGGTAGGAAGAAGGGGAGGAGGAGTGGCACTATATGTAAAAACTACTATTAAAGCTTTGGAATTACAGAGCTTAAAAGGGAGAGAGGAGGCATTGTGGGTTAAACTAGAAAGAGGGAAAGAGAAATCTATTTGCATTGGTGTGATATACAGACCTCCCTCACAAGAGGAAGAGGTGGACAGAGAGTTAATTGAAGACATACGCAGCATTGCTAGGAAAGGGGAAGTGCTACTGATAGGAGATTTCAATATGCCAGATGTTGATTGGCACATTCCTGCTGCAGTATCATCTAGAAGTAAGGAGATCCTGGATTCTCTACAGGGAGAACTATTCAGGCAATTGGTAACAGACCCCATATGTAAAGGGGCCATACTGGACTTGGTGCTTACCAATGGTGAAAGTGTTTCTGATGTTGTAGTGGGAGATCATTTTGCATCCAGTGATCATCAGATGGTGTGGTTGAGTATTAGGACTAGGGCTGTTAGAATCCATTCCAAGGTGAGGATCTTAGACTTTAGGAAGACTAACTTTGCGAAGATGGGCCACTACCTCAGGGAGTCGTTAGTGGGATGGGAACAGCTGGGGGATGTAGAAAAACAGGGCAAAACCAAAAGGGAAACCAACCTTTTTGTTAAAATGGTAAATAAAGGCAAAAGGAAAAGGAGACCGCTATGGTTTTCGAAGGAAGTAGCTGAAAAAGTGAAGAAAAAGAGGGAAGCCTTCATGAAATACAAGAGATCACAGAGAGAGGAAGACAGGCATCTGTATTTGGAAAAACTTAGAGAAGCTAGCAAAGTAGTCAAGAAGGCAAAGATTCAAAAGGAGGAGGAAATAGCCAATGCAATAAAATGGGGGGATAAGACATTTTTCAGATATATTAGTGAGAAGAGGAAGGGCAAAAGTGATATTGTCAGACTCAAGGGTGCAGGGGGCGGAATATGTAGAAGCTGATAAGGATAAAGCGGAATTGCTTAACAAATATTTTTGTTCTGTGTTCACAGACGAAGAACCAGGAGCAGGACCTCAGAAAACACCCACAAATAGGAACAGAAGTGAGGGACATCTTGAACAATTTTCAGAAGACTGTGTTCGTGAGAAACTAGCTCAACTTAAAGTAGACAAAGCGATGGGACCGGATGGGATACACCTTAGAATACTGAGAGAACTTGGGGACGTTCTAGCAACTCCACTGACTGACCTTTTCAATGCCTCGTTGGAGTCGGGAGTGGTGCCAAAGGACTGGAGAGAGGCTCATGTGGTGCCTTTACACAAAAGCGGAAGTAAGGATGTGGTTGAAAACTACAGGCTGGTTAGTTTAACTTCGGTGGTGAGTAAATTATTGGAAACGCTGCTGAAAGAGAAAATAGTGAGGTTTCTGGGTCCAGCGGATTACAGGATCCGAGGCAGCATGGATTCACCAGAGGCAGGTCTTGTCAGACAAATCTGATTGATTTCTTTGACAGGGTGACCAGGGAGTTGGATCGAGGGAGAGCTCTAGATGTGGTGTATTTAGATTTCAGTAAAGCCTTTGACACTGTTCCTCACAGGCGACTTATAAACAAACTGAGCACCCTAGGGATGGGCCCTAAAGTTACTGCTTGGGTTAGAAATTGGTTGGGTGGGAGGCGACAAAGAGTACAAGTAAACGGAGCTCACTCTGAGGAGAAGGATGTTACCAGTGGTGTGCCCCAGGGATCTGTCCTTGGTCCGATTCTTTTTAACATCTTTGTTAGTGATATAGCGGAAGGGCTGTCAGGTAAGGTTTGCCTCTTTGCAGATGATACCAAAATCTTCAATAGAGTAGACACCCAGGAAGGTGTAGATAACATGAGGAGGGATCTATCTAAGCTTGAAGAATGGTCTAGAATTTGGCAGCTGAGATTTAATGTTAAAAAATGTAAGGTCATGCATTTGGGCTGCAGCAATCCAAGGGAGCAATACAGTATAGGAGGTGAAGTACTTTTGTCCACTAAAGAAGAGCGGGACCTAGGCGTGGTTGTGTTTGATGATCTTAAAGTAGCTAAACAGGTAGAAAAGGCGACGGCAAAAGCTAGAAGGATGCTTGGGTGCATACGGAGAGGAATGGCTAGCAGAAAAAAAGGAGGTGATAATGCCTCTCTATAAGTCTTTGGTGCGACCTCATTTAGAGTATAGTGTGCAATTCTGGAGACCGCACCTTCAAAAGGATGTGAACAGGATGGAGTCGGTGCAGAGGGTGGCTACTAAAATGATTAGTGGGCTTCATTATAAAGCATATGAGGACAGACTTAAGGATCTTAATATGTACACCTTAGAGGAAAGGCGGGATAGAGGTGATATGATTGAGATGTTTAAATACCTCCATGGCATAAATGTTCAGGGAGAGAGCCTCTTTCAATTGAAAGCAAGTTCTGCTATGAGGGGACATGGGATGAGGGTGAAGGGAGATAGATTCAGGAGTGATATGCGGAAATATTTCTTTATGGAAAGAGTAGTGGATCCATGGAATAGTCTCCCAGTGGAGGTGGTAGAGATGAGCACAGTAACTGAATTCAAAAAGCATGGGACCAACACAGAGGATCTCTAAAGGTAAAAAGTGGACTGTTGTAGTTGTTGATATGGAAGGACAGACTAGATAGGCCATGTGGTCTTTTTCTGTCATCATGTTTCTAGGTTTCTATGTTTCTAATTCGTTACCAGAGGATGTAGTAAAAGCTATTAGTGTAGCTGAGTTTAAGAAAGGTTTGGACAAGTTCCTGGAGGAAAGGTCCATAATCCATTATTAAAGAGGGCCAGGTAAATCCACTGAATACCCCAGGACAAGCATTGTGGAACCTGTGTACCTTTCTGGGAGCCTGCCAGGTACTTGTGACCTGGATTGGCCACTGTTGGAAACAGGATACTGGGCTTGTGAACCTTGGTCTGACCCACTGTGCCATTTCTTACGTTCTTATATGTCTGCTCCTCTCCCATGAGAGTTAATTGTACTCCAGTTGCCACTGTTATTGGAAATTGGTTCTTCTGTTCAAGCTTGCTTCTAGTTTGTGTTTAGAAAAGGGTTGTTTTCTGAATTTCCTAGCAATTTTCTATATTTCTTGCTTTTTCTGAAACGTGATTTAGGAGATCTTCACATTAATTTCTACTGGTGAAATAATTTCTTTACTTTGTGATGTAAAATGTTGAAGGTATTGCTGTATATCCTTTCTTATATTATGATATATCTTAAAATTGACAAGTGAAATATATAAAATAAGCTATTTCAGTATTAAATTAACCCCTGGTCAATATTTCAACTTCAAAAATGTGATTTATTTATAGATGGTAGGAATAAGATGACATCACGATATGGCAACCTTTTAATAGCAGATATGAAACAGAAACTTGTAAAGATATGTCACAACAGACCTTTCAGATACTGTTACTGCACTGATAGCATTTTTATGATGCTGATGGAGAAGAAGGAATATCTTATTTTACAGCTCTTTTAAACACATTAAATCCATCAATCAAATTTAAATACATTGCTCCAGAGAGAATTAACTTTTAGGACAGTAGCATTTCATGTGATAATAAACGTATCTGTATACAGAAATCTTATTGACAGATACAATTACATGCACAACTGCAGTTTCAATTTCTCATGTAAAAAAATGTATTCCACACAGTCAAATTTCCTGGCACCATCATATATGTTCTGGCCCAAAAAACAGAAGCAATCACCTTAAAGTATTAACAAAATCCTTCAGGCTAAGAACACATAGCCATGAAATCACTGCCTCAAACTGCATCTCACTTAAAATACCCAGGGAGGATTTGCTGCAGTGCAAACAGAACACTTATAAGTGTATTACTGCTATAGCAATAAACAATTGAGATTTAGAAAGTCTGCAAAACTAAAAGATATTATTAAAGACACTGCAACTGAACCAAACATCTTTTGCTCCTCGAAGTCTGGCTTTGTGGTATTTACAAAACCTAAAATAAAACTAGTGAGCTGATACTTAAATTCTGTGGTTGGCATTCTTTTTTTTTAAGCATTGGCTGAGGCATTTAAATTGAAAACTGATAATCCGTATCAGAATATGGATAAATTGTGGTGATGAATAGCTGGTTTTCGTGCTGACTGGCGACACTATCCTGACAGCAAACCCATAAAATTAAGCCTATCTAGTTTGTTATCTATTTAATGGTCTGAATATTGCCACTAACTGTTTAACACGAATGACCCTCACCCTATTCTGGCAAATGCTGAAGTAGTCAGAGGAGATATTTAGTGACATTATCCAGATAGTGCCCCTTAATACCTCTCTCACTGGCACTTATCTAGTTACCAGGTGCTGTTAACCAGATGGTACCTTTTGAATATTGGGCCCTAATGAACCAGCCCAATAACCAAGTAGACTGGTTTCAGTTCCATTGTCCTACTTCTGCTCCTGAATGTGGTCAGTAGGAATTTACATTTGTGAGAGTGCATTAGGCTTGTTTGGGCGTCTAAAAATGTAAATACACGCAATCCCCTGTACACATATATAAATACTAATTAATGCTTGCAGAATCTATTGTATGTATTAAAAAGCACAGTTACTTACCTGTAACAGGTGATCTCTGGGAACAGCAGGAATAAGTCTTCACATATGGGTACGTCGGTACCAACGGAGTCTGCGCGGGAACGCTTCCCAGCGTCCAATAAAGAGCTTTTGGAAGCATTCCAGCACGCCTGCATGCTGCCTTCCCGCCTGCCTCTCCTCAGTTAAGTTTTAAAGCTGAGACAAAGAGAGAGAGAGAGAGGAAAGGAAAGATAGATAGAGATACAACTCCTTGGGAGGTGGGAGGGTTGTGAAGACTTATTCCTGCTGTTCCCAGAGATCACCTGTTACAGGTAAGTAACTGTGCTATCTCCAGGAACAAGCAGGAATGAGTCTTCACATATGGGGACTCCCAAGCTGAGATGCCTGGAGTCCCAGCATGTCATAGGTTGGAACATGCTATCTACCAGAACACCAGGCATCCTGAGGATGGAGGGTAGGAGTTGAAGAAAGAAGGATGCTGTGGAACAGCTAAGCTAGCATAGGACTGCAGAGAAGGAGTCCATGTGAAGATGATGATGGTCATCAATAATATTGCAAAGGATATTGCAATATGGACCTCCCCTGACAAGATTTCACAGAAGTATGGAGGTTCATGGATCTACTGGGAAACCTAGTAGAGGAACCTTGAAGAGGACCTCACTGTAAGTGGAGGTAATAATCCTGTAGGAAAAACAGTGGAGGTCAGAATCCTGAAAGGTAACAGGTAACCCCACTAGGAAAACTGTGGTAGTCCAAAAACGGTGGGCCTTCAGCGGAAGGCTTTATGACAAAAAACCTAGCTCTTTTGGAGGCAGATTGAGTCACTCTTAGGAGCAAAAAGAGAAAGGCTAACCGATTTGGACAAACAGGCACAGTCCTTGTGGGGAGAAAGGGTATGGGAACTCCTTGTATCCCAAAAAGAGAGGACAAAGGCCTGAGGCGTTAAAGCCTGTGATTAACTGAAGATCCACAATGTCTCTCCTAACTGGAGTAAGCTAGGAGAGATATTGGGCACGGAGAGCTTCAGAGGTACCTAAACCGTTAGGTTATGGTATAAAAATTGTTGACTACCACAGGAGTGGTTGAGTGTGTAGAACCCCAAACCTGCTAGATAGCATAGGTATGGGTAAAGCCCCTCTGTCAGAATCATATAGCTATATGAGGATAGACAGTGAGATAGATAAGTATGTGGATACATATCTATCTATAATAAAATATCTCAACAAATAGATATAGATAGATAGATATAGATATAGATATATATAGATATATAGATAGACATATAAGAATATATCTATAGTGAGATATGGAAGGGCACAAAATACACACAAAAAATAAATATGGATATGTAGGCCTACATATGGGTGTCTGCAATTAAACAGACAGAGATATGCCTACAGCACAGTGATCACATAGGATATGTGGAGAGGAAAGATTCATCTAATAACAAGGAGGTGGAACCTACTTGAGAAGACGTATAGAGAATCTATTCCTCCTGGTCATGATCTGCAAGAATGCTAGGTAGTGAAAAATAACCAGGACTGTTATGTGAAAAACAAAGGATAATATCAATGTGCAGCCAGCAAGTCCCGAGTCTTCTAGGACTCTAGCATGGTAAGTAGAGAGACGACGCCAAGAGATGAGATACCATGTTGACCTGCTTAAGGGCAAAGGTATCATGCGTTCTTACCATGAGGACGAGCATATCCCCGATTGGGAATACTATGGACCAAAGCAGGGAACTGGCAACTCCTTGAGCTTTCACGTAAAAGAAGGCCTATGTCCTTTATATCAAAAAAGGAGATAGTAAAAGAAGGGCGAACCTTCTAGTCATGGGAGACATGACTGAAAAGCCTTTTCTAACCAGCTAGGATAGCTGTTGGAGAAAAAAAAAACCATGCTCTCTAGCAAGGGCCCATAGTGGAAAGCTTCTCTGTAGATTGCAGAGAGCATGATGCAGGAGAATGAGGAGATAGAACTGGCTGCTAGAGAGCCAGTATCTCTGCCAACTATGCTTGCCAAACCCAGGAAAATGGAGATGGCAGAATAGAAGACAATCTAGAAAGCTTGTAGTGAGATGATCTCCAAGAGAGATGAAGCACTGACTTGGAGCCACTACTAAGACTAGACAGAATGTTAGTGGAGGACAATCTGGTTGTTTGAAGACAAGAAGCAGTGGTCCAAACATTAAGGCTCCTGCATAGGCAGCTGCTAGCAAGACAGCAGAAAGAATCTTACTGTTGAAAACAGAAAGAACAGACAGAACAGGAGTAGGAAACTCTGGACATGTCTGATAAGCTGCCCCAAAGCAAGATTGAAGCAGAGGAGGTAACTCAGAGAGGAAAACTCCGCACTGGAAAGTGAGAAAAGTAGAGAGGCTGAATAAAAAAAGCCTCCCAGTAAGTAATTCCCTCTTACAGGGAAAAAAACTTGGTAGAGGGTGAAGAGAATGGAGTTGAAGAAGACTTATGAAGTAGGAAGTCTATAGAAAGGAAAAAATACATGCTGGCACAGGAACTATCATTTGATAGTGGTTAGACCTCTTTCCCTAGCAGGAAAAAGAGGAGAAACCTGTGACCTATAGGCATGAATATCCTGACAGCTCATAGAAATATAGAAAAATGGATATCTTTTGGAAAGAGATCCATGTGTAGGGGTTAGAATGAAGCGGTGGATTGTCTTCATTGAGAAGAAGCAACTGTAGATGCTAACCCCCAGAGTCACAAGCATCTGATGATGATTGATCAGAAACCCTGCAGATGTTGGGTTTGCTGAGCCTGGTGAGAGGTTGGATTCTTCAGACCAGGACGATGCCTCCCCTGTTGGGGAACATCTGTATGATGGGCAAGTGATGAATAAAACCTTCTTCTCCTCTGGGAAGAAAGTTTGGTAGGAGATTTCCTACCTAGTGGGACAGAAGAAGGTGTAGAACAACCCTTAGGAACAGGTAAATCAGTGGATAACTGAGTAACCTGATGTAAAGACTCCTTGTTGAAAAGATTTTCTCCAGTGCAAGGAGATTGTCCCAGACGTTGTTGTGCCCATTTGTCCAAGTCTGAAGCTTTGAGCCAGGCTCTACGTCGTGCCCCTATAGCAATAGCAGAAGTTCTGCTAACAGACTCAAAAGAGTCTAGGGAAGCACGAGAAAGAAACCAAGAAATATTCTGGATATGCTTAAGAATAGTCTTTACTCCTAGAATCTGGAAGGAAAGGAGTCAAAAGATGTAACTGCTTTGTGACCTCCTCAAGAGAAAGACTCAAATAAAAAATATATGAGAGAATTCTTGCAGAAAGCATAGATGTCTGGAAGGTTTGACGTCCAAAGGCATCTAGTGTCTTAGACTCACGACCTGGTGGATAAGAAGAGTGCTTTTTCTTACTCTTTACCCGCCTCATTACTGATTCCACTACTATGGAATGATGAGGAAGTTGAGTCTTTTGAAACCCTGGAGAGGGGGGCACCTGATAAAAGAGATCAGTTGCCCTGGGAGGTGGGAGTACCCTTAAAGGTGTTTCCCACATTCCTAGAAGGAGATCCTGAAAGGAAAGATGCAAAGCAAGCATTATGTTGTCCTTTGCTTTTGTAGAAACAGAGCCTTGTGCAGGATCATGTCCTGGAATAGGAATGGCAAGGGATCTTGCTATATCCAGGAGGAAACTCTGAAAAGAGGGATCCCAACAGGAATCTCCCTTGGGCAGGGTAGATCCAAAGAACAAGCCTGAGCATCCACAGAGTTATCCAAATATATAGGAATAGAAGATCCTGCAGAGTGCAGTGTGGAATGCTTAAAAGATGGTTGCTGGTACTGGCTGTCAGGAGCAGCCACCATCCTTACCACATTGTCCATGCCAGGTATCGACTCCAAGCTTGGTATAGAATGGAGTGATCCTGTTGAAAAAAGCATGGCAGGAGTTGGCCATGATGCTACTGTGGGTACCGGTACCGATGCCAATACCGGTACCGATGTCGGAGTCGAACCCAACAAAGACATCGGAGCAGCCATCGGTGACAGTTCAATCGGTACCGAGGTAACCGAAAACCTCCGGCCACTATCCTCGGTATTGAAGCACCGGTATCGATCGGTGTCGGTACCAAAATCTATTGGTACCCAGTCTTCTAGACTAGAGATCGATTCCAAACTCTGCATCGAGGGCAAAGAGCCTGATAAGCGAAGCATGGAAGGCACCGACCATGAAGGTAATGAGGACATCGGTACCAACTTCGGTACCGTGTCTGATACCATTGAAGGAAGGGCAACCAGTGGCAACTCAATCGGCATCGGGGGAACCGAGAGTTGCGGATCCGAATCATCGGAACTGAGCCTTCGGTACCGTCGAAAGCCGGTACCAAGGCGAGTCGGTACCCAGTCCTCCAGACTGGAGATCGATTCCAGACTCGGCATCGAAGGAAGCGAGGCTATCGATGCACATCTGGAGGGTACCGACGTCAGTTGGAGTATCGGTGTTGGTACCGATAATGGAAAGTCAATCTGGAGAGTATCCAGTGGTCCCGAAGGTACCAAGGACGCCAGATGACGATCCCTGGTGAGGAGTATTTCATCCAACACCAGTGCCGATGCCGGGGTATCGGTACCGCTCGAAGCGGATGCCACCACCGTACACGGCTTAGGTATGTTCTGTGGGGGGTGAACCCCAGGAACAACCTGAAACCCCTTATAGGCTTTGGAGACCGAAGACTCCTGCCGGAGTTTTGAAGCCAGTGGGCCCTCGAGGGCAAGGCCGGAGCCGTCTACATGCTGCGCATGAGACCTACCACTCGAGGACTGGCTAGTCTTAACAGACTGTTTGTGGGTTACCTGATCCTGTGTGGAAGAAGAAGGGGACGGTGCCCCGAAGTTGGAGGGCAATCGTGTATAAGGGAGCCTTGATGTTGAAAACCTCTTCTTACCAAACTGTTGTCAGGACCCAAGCAGGTTAGACACCGACTTCGAGGGTCTAAAAATAAAGTTGTACCGCCACAGTCTGAACATTTCTTGGAGAAAGTGTCTGGTGGTTCCATGAAGGAAAAAGAAGAGGCCTAAAAGGCCTAAGAGACCGTGGGACACTATGAAGAAAAAATATCCCGTGGAAAAGGAAAATTTTACAAGAAAAGAAAAGAAAAAACCGGCGGTACCGGTGGCGTCGGGAAGACAGCCGCAACCACAAGAAAAATAAAAAATAAAAACAAGAATTTTCTGCGGTGACAGGAGGATGTCCTGCCGGCTCCGCGGAAAAACGAAAACTGAGGAGAGACAGTTGGGAAAGGCGGGAAGGCAGCATGCAGGCGTGCTGGGATGCTTCCAAAAGCTCTTGATTGGATGCTGGGAAGCGTTCCCACGCAGACTCCGTTGGTACCGACGTACCCATATGTGAAGACTCATTCCTGCTTGTTCCTGGAGATGATGAAAAACCCAGAGGTGCTGGCAATAAAAGACAATGGTACCATGCACCCAATGAACATCAGTTTGAGTTAGAAGTTCAGAAATGCAAGAGGAAAATGCTGAGTTAAAACTAGAAATTTTAGATAACAGTTAACTACTACACCAGTCAGGATTAAAGGTTAATAACCTGAACAACCAACTCCTCCTGCACTGAAAACTTCCACTCGGGTGACTTAATTAAAAAACACTCAGGCTCCAGTTCAAATGTTTCCTTGGGAGGGAGAGAAATATACACACTGAAAAATATATATTATAGTTTCTATTTCTCTGTTTAGTAGTTCAGCATTATTCTTCAATATGCACATAAACAGGACTATCACACATAGGGGCATGCTTATTAAACTAAGCATAAGCTCAGGGTTAAATGCAATATACTGGCTGCACTAAAGGTTAGTGCGGGGCCCTATGCTAAAAATCCCACATTAACAGGTTAGCATGCAATTGGGCAGAGACAGGGGGGCTGAGGGTGAAACGTGGGCAATGACATTGCAGTTAGCACATGCCCAATATGGCTGCACTAACTGTGACTGTTGTCATGAGCACATGTGCACTGGACATCATCTTTATAGGTGGCATTAAGTGCACCTGCGTGCTGGTTTCTGGGCTGCCACACATTTGCAGCACGCCAATATAAGGGGCACAAACACACATGCCCCCTGAAGCTGACACAGCCCCTGCACTGGTTTTGTGGCCTGACCACGTGCTAACAGCGTACTCCTTAGTAAATATGTGCCATAATTTAAATAACACTACGGTACAGTTGTTCTATCAAGAATATCAGGTAAGAGAAAAAGAATTAACAGAAGTAACCCAAATCTTCTGTTCCACGAAACTTTGCATTTTCAGTATATATTGCTCTGTAAGGTCGGGGCCGCGGATCCAATGTGCGCGCGGCCCGGGGTAACCGGGGGGGGGGGGGTGGCGGGACACTACCCCCCCTTGGGCCGTGATGCCGTGGTGGCCTGGAGGCGGGCCGGAGCGGTGGCGGCTGCCCCCATTGGCTCCCGCGGCTCGCCTGGAGGCGGGGGGGAGCCAATGGAGCTGGGGGGGTGGGATCAGCCACACAGGAGTGCGGGGACACGGCGTGGCTCTGGCCTTTTCCAGGTCGGAGCCAGTGGAGTTGGGTGCTGCTCGAGGGAGCTCTGCAGCACCACGAGGCCACGGTTAAGGTCAGGGGGGCTGGGAGACGCAGGAGCTGGAGCCGGGTGAGTTGAATGCACAAAGGCAATGCACGGGGGTGTTAAAAAAAAAAAAGGAGGAGAAGCGAACGAAAGCGGTAAAAAGGGGCGGGGGGGACTTCGGGGGCAGTAGGGGGCTAAAGCGGGCATTACAAAAAACAAAAAAAAAAGATATCTATAGATTACTATACGGGAGTATGGGGTGAGAGGCACGCGGGGCTTCGGGTACGTCGGGGGCAGGTGGGTCAACACCTAAGGTGGTGGTTTTTTCGGAATTGTGGGAGGGCGTCCCGAAGTGGCTCCGCCGGAAAATTCAGCGACGGCATTACATCGACATTTTCCGCTTGCTGGAGGGGAGGAAGAGGTTTGGGGACAGCAGACGGAAAAGAAAGGAGAACGAGAAGGCGGGGAGGGTGCGGAGAGCGGCACGGAACGTGATCAACTGGACGCGAGCCTTTGTGCAGCTAGCTAGTGTGTGGGCTATAAATGAAAACTATTGCTCCAATAAAATCTCCAGAACTCTAATCCATTACACGTTCCCAGTACTTAAATAAGTAATTTAAATCTTATTATTAAAAGCAACGGGTCTCAGACTTCAAAGAGCTGTGGTCTTCATATGGCTTCGACCTAATGTTCTAATTTGCATCAATGACCCCTATTGTTGCTTATTGATCAACTTTTAACTTAACTTCAAAAAAGGAACTTGTAAAAAGAGAAGGATGTGTGCTTATCTTAGATTTGCCCAACGCCAGTTTCAGCGCTGCTACGTTTCACTGCCAAGCTGTTTTGTCAGGGGCTAAGATTTCTAAACTCGTCCTCATTTTGCTTGTTCCAAATATCAAATTTTTCTCCAAATGTTCTTATATTCTTCACGCTATAAACAGCTAGTGTGTGGGGGCATTCGCACCCAGAGCAGTATGGGATGCTCCTGGCTTATGCGGACTCCATCTTGGAAGCGTCGCAACTGCATGATGGTTGGGCTTGGCTCAACTATGACGAAAAGTTCCGGGATAAGATGGAGGAGAATCACTTGTTGTCCTGGGGGACGCAAGATATTAATTTATGGTTGACGCAGATGGCTGTCAGACCAGGAGGTAGTGCGGCGGGTACTGCGAAGGGTGGAGTGGCGGGTGTGACGGGGGCCGGGCGGCCCTTTCGAGGGGGGGACCCGCGGGGGTCCAAAAACACCGGCGGTGGGGGGGCCAGAGATGTCTGTTGGCGTTTCAACAAATCATCGTGCCCATTCCCTGATTGTAAATTCAGGCACGCCTGCTCTGTCTGCAACGGAGCGCACACTGCGCTCAAGTGTGTTAAAAAGGGGGTGGGTGGGGCTGGAGCGCCCCTCCCAAAGCAGTAGGAGCATTCTCTGTTTAGCGCCAACCCCGGTTAGGATCGAAGCAATGCGCCCGTGGCTGCGAAAGTATCCTAAACGGAAGGACAGTGCACTGATTGAGGGAGGATTTGGGGAAGGATTTAGGATCCCGGTGGTGGGCAAGGTGGTGTGTCGCGAGGCTAGGAATTCGCCTTCGGTGCGGCAGTTTGCCCGAGTTGTTCGGGAGAAGTTGGAGGTGGAGTTAGGGTTGGGGAGGGTAGCGGGCCCCTTTGCGATGCGTCCCTTCAAGGATTTAGTGATATCCCCGTTGGGTATAATCCCGAAAGAGGAGCCAGGGAAGTACCTCTCCGCCCCAGTTGGGTCATCGGTTAACGATCATATCCCGGATGACGTGTGCACGGTTCGGTATGCCTCATTGGATGCGGCAGTGGACCTGGTGAGGAAATGTGGTCCGTGGTGTTTGATGGCAAAGGCGGATATTGAGTCCGCATTCCAGTTGTTGCCGGTCCACCCGGATTTGTTTAATCTGTTGGGGTTTTGTTTTGAAGGGGCCAGTTATTTTGATAAGTGCATGCCCATGGGTTGTGCGATATCCTGCTCATATTTTGAACGCTTTAGTAGTTTTCTGCACTGGGCGGTGGTGGAGCAGGTGGGGTGCAGGAATGTTGTGCACTATTTAGATGATTTCTTGTTTGTGGGCAAGGCTGACTCAGGGTGGTGCAAGGAATTGCTGGAGGGCTTCGAGTGGTTGGCTCCGAGTTGGGGTGTCCTGCTGGCGGCGGGGAAGACGGAAGGCCCCTCGACGGTTATGACCTTCTTAGGGGTGGAGCTGGATTCTGCAGTGATGGTAGCTCGCCTGCCGGTTGATAAGATCGCGAAGTTACGGGTTCTGGTGGCGAATGTGCTAGTCTCCAGTAAGATGACTTTGCGGGAAATGCAAACCTTGATCGGCTCGTTGAATTTCGTGTGTAGGGAAATTCCCATGGGGTGGGTGTTTTTGAGGCGGTTGGCGGCGGCTACAATGGGGGTCCTTAGGCCTCATCATCGGATTAGGGTGTCGCAGAGCATAAGGGCAGACATGAGAGTGTGGGATGAGTTTCTGTGTGAGTTTAATGGTACTACCGTCTTAAGGGAAACAGAGATCTCTAGTTCGGATCTGCAGTTATACACGGATGGGGCGGGGGGCTTGGGCTTGGGGGTTTACTTTGGGGGTTCATGGTGTGCGGCTGGGTGGCCCTAGGCATGGAGGGATGTGGGCCTGACTGCAAATATAACCTTTTTGGAGTTGTTTCCGATACTGGTGGTGTTGGCACTATGGCTGGACAGACTACGGAATCGGCGGTTGGTATGGTGGTGTGACAATGCGGCGGTAGTGAGTGTTATAAACAATTATGCCCCGCGTTGTAAGCAAGTGGCGGATCTAATGAGGCAGGTGGTGTTAGCTTGCTTACGGTTGAATGTGGTGGTGAAGGCACGCCATATCCCTGGCTGTACTAACAAAATTGCCGATGCTCTTTCCTGTTTTAAGTGGGAGCTGTTTTGGACTCTGGCACCGGAGGCCGAAGAGGTTGGAGCATCGGTCCCGGAGCACTTGTGGAGGATTGGCCTCGCGACATGAGGGAGTTGCTGAAGAATTCGGTGTCAGCGGCGACGTGGGCTGCGTATCAGCGGGGCTGCAGCTGTGTGGTAACTTTCTTACTGGGTCAGGGATGGCGACACGGTCCTGTCCCTGAACAGCTGTTGGGTCAGTATGTAGTAACGGCGAAGGCAGCGGGTTTATCGCGGGCGACTGTGCGGCGGCAGTTGGCTGGGTTTTCCTTCTTCGCGAGGGCGGTCGGTTGGGGGACGGCCGGGAGTGGATTTTTGACGCGTAGACTGCTGCAGGGGTGGGAATGGTCCCTTCCTTCCCCGGCTGATGGGCGGAGGCCTATAACTCATGACCTGCTGAGCCGCTTACTGGGTGTTTTGCCACAGGTGGTGTCATTCCCGTATGAAGGTACGCTATTTTGAGCCGTCTTTTCGGTAGCCTTCTTTGGGGCATTTCGGATGGGCGAGCTGGTGGCGGAGTCAGTGCGTAGGGGCTGTGCGAGAGGTTTGTCAGCCCTCCAGGTGAAGATGGGGGTGGGAATGGTCCGAATACATTTAACCCATTCCAAGACGGATCAGGCTGGGAAAGGTGCATGGGTGGTGCTGCGTGCAGTGCCTGGGGCGCTGACTTGCCCGGTCAGTCTGTTGGACGCGTACTTGCGGGTACGACCGGTCGGGGCAGGCAGTCTGTTCCTACATGAGGATGCGAAGGTGCTCACGCGCTTCCAGTTTGCGGCGGTGTTGCGGCTGGCATTGCGTCGGATCGGAGAGGACCCCAGTGGGTTCGCTCCGCATTCTTTTCGGATCGGGGCAGCGACCAGTGCGGCTGCGGCGGGCCTTCCTGCGCAGGAGATACAACGAATAGGGAGATTGCAGTCACAGGCGTTCCGGGGCTATGTTCGCTTGTGATGGGCGCGATGGGGGTGCTAATTATGTTACTTTGTATTTTTCAGATCGTGGCCGGGAATCGTGTCGCTGTTGGGCGATTGGCCACTCGTTTGTTTACTGGGCTGGTCGGCGAGCAGCAACACGGCCGGTGGGGCCAAATCTTGGACTGGATGCGCTGGGGGTGACTGTCTCATGGCTGGGCGAGCGTGGACTATGGTGGATCCAGCTGTTGCCTTTGCTGCGGCATCACCAGCGTGTAAGAGGGGCGCCGGACATTCTGCTGATACACTTAGGTGGCAACGCCTTGGTGTCCTGGACCTGCAAGCAGCTGATTCGGGCGGTGCACAAGGACTTGGGGGAGGTTTTCGCAATGTTTCCAGGTGTTATGGTGGATTGGTCTGATATCCTTCCAAGGCCGGCATGCTGGGCTCAGCGCCGGTGGTCTAGGGGTCTGACGAAAATTAATCGTCAAATTGGCAGATGGGTTGGGGAGCGGGGAGGGCGACAGATTTTGCACCCATGGGTGGACGTTGAGTGTGCGGGCCTGTTCAGGTCGGATGGGGTGCATCTCTCCCCGGTGGGGTTAGACTTGCTACTCACTGACTGGCAAGAGGCTTTGGAAGGTATCAGGCAGGTTGGGGGGCTGGTCACAGCTTAAGGTTGGGGGGCGGCTCAGGGCCGGAGTGGCCCGAGCCGGTGGCGGGATCCCAGAGGTTTTTGGGTTCCGGAGCCGGAGACAAGCATTAGGGCGGGGGTGGGGTACCCCCGCCCGGACAAACCCTCAGGTTTTTGCTAGTAATATGACGAAGCTGGACGAGGGAGGGCTAGGCTGTTTAGCCGGGGCCCGGACTCAGCAGAAGCGGAAGCGGTGTCACCTTGCTACTCACATGACTGGTGAGGGCTCGCACTCCGCTAACCGGGGGGGGGGGGGGTAATTGTGATTGTGTTGGATTGTAGTTTGGTTATTGTTAAAGGTTAATAAAGCTGCAACCAGTTTAAGCCCAGGATGTTGTGTGTGTTTTGATTGTAAGGGTGAAGGGGGGGGTAAAGGGGGGTGGCGGTGGGTCAGCCTTACCCGGTTAGGTTAGGGCCGCGGAGCCAACGTGCGCGCGGCCCGGAGTAACCAGGGGGGGCGGCGGGACGCTACCCCTCCTTGGGCCGTGACGCCGTGGTGGCCTGGAGGCGGGCCGGAGCGGTGGCGGCTGCCCCCATTGGCTCCCGCGGCTCGCCTGGAGGCGGGGGGGAGCCAATGGAGCTGGGGGGGGTGGGATCAGCCGCACAGGAGTGCGGGGATGCGGTGTGGCTCCGGCCTTTTCCAGGTCGGAGCCAGCGGAGTCGGGTTCCCGCCCGCCCTCCCTAGTGTTGGGGTGGGGGCGGGGGAAGGGGGTTTGGGGTGTTGCAGCTGGGGGGGGGGGTGGTGGGATCCCGGAGGTTTCTGGGTTCCGGAGACGGAGACAAGCATTAGGGCGGGGGTGGGGTAGCCCCGCCCGGACAAACCCTCAGGTTTTTGCTAGTAATATGGCAAAGCCGGACGAGGGAGGGCTAGGCTGTTTAGCCGGGGCCCGGACTCAGAAGCGGAAGCGGCGTCATCTTGCTACTCACATGGCTGGTGAGGGCTCGCACTCCGCTAACGGGGGAGGGGGCGGTAATTGTGATTGTGTTGGATTGTAGTTTGGTTATTGTTAAAGGTTAATAAAGCTGCGACCAGTTTAAGCCCAGGATGTTGTGTGTGTTTTGATTGTAAGGGTTAAAGGGGGGTATGGAAATGGGGGGGGTAAGGGGGGTGGCGGCGGGTCAGCCTTACCCGGTTACAATGTAAATGGAGCTCTGCATTATCGCTTTTCCATCTTCTTGTATAGAAGCTTAAGCCTTCTGAGAGAAAGTGTAGCTACTAATCTAATTGAATGAATGAGTTTTCATTGCATTTGTTTATGTGATCACTTGTACAGTATAATTTCAAAATATGAGCCATCTAGAAAGACATTTTCATGACAAGGAAACCTGTTTTGTAAACTCCATGAAGTACAAATAATTGTTATGATTAACTCCTTTGTCCCATGTAAATGAAATTGTATACTTTAACATGATACAGTTATTTTACTTTCAGTAGCACTCCAGAAGGAAGCAAAACAGGCCTCTGAAAATTGTTCCAGGGTAAGCATAGAGTTCCAAGATGAACTTTCTTTATTGAATCATTTGCAGTAGTGGATTTGTGTGACCAGTGCAGCCATTGTACATTGCAACTACTGCTTCATAGTAACATAGTAACATAGTAAATGACGGCAGATAAAGACCAGCATGGTCCATTTAGTCGGCCCAGCAAGATGGCAAGAATAGGTGCACCTGTCACTCTGTGCAGGCCACCCCTCCCCATGTCTTTGTTTAGGGGTAAACCCACCACTTCATGTAGGACACCCCTATTTGTTGAGAGGTTATATGGTTCAGAAGTTAGATGATACCGTTTATCTTGTTTTTATCCTATTGCTGTAAAGGGATCCACTGTGTTTGTCCCATGCCTTTTTGAATTCCGTAACCGTGTTTGCCCCCACCACTTCTATCAGGAGGACATTCCAAGCATCCACCACCCTTTCAGTGAAAAAATATTTCCTGACATTGCCTTTCAATTTACCACCTTGCAGCTTCATGTTATGCCCTCTAGTTTTACAGCTTTGTTTGTTCATCGTTTCTCTTTAAGTATTTAAAGGTCTGAATCATATCTCCCCTATCCCTCCTCTCCTCCAAAGTGTACATATTTAGGTCTTCAAGTCTCTTCTCATAAGGCTTCTGACACAGGCTCCAAATCATTTTGGTCGCTTTCCTCTGAACAGTTTCCAGTCTTTTTACATCTTTTGCAAGATACGGTCTCCAAAACTGAACACAGTATTCTAAGTGAGGCCTCACCAGTGACTTATACAGTAGCATAAGTACCTCTTCCTTTCTGCTGGTAATCCCTCTTTGTATGCAGCCCAACATCCTCCTGGCTTTTGCCACCGCCTTGTTGCACTGTTTTGCCACCTTGAGATCATCAGAGATAATCACACCAAGGTCTTTCTCCTGAACCGTTCATACCAACCTCTCGCCCCCTATCGCGTACATTTCCCTTGGATTTCTGCTATCCAAGTGCACGACACTGCACTTTTTTGCATTAAATCGTAGTTGCCAAGCATTAGACCAGTCTTCCAGCTTTTGTAAATCTTTCTTCATGTTAACCACTCCCTCGGGGGAGTCCACTCTGTTGCAAATTTTTCATGACTACATCTCTACGACTGAACAGCACCAGAAACAAATACTACCGGTAACAGAGGAGATGAAGAAAACAGTAGGAATTCCTTGATAGAGGAATTAGAAAAAAACACTGTAGATGCTCAAGGTTGGAATAGTGCTCAATTAATAAGCATGTTTGAGGACATCAGAACAAAAAAAAAGGTAGAAGTGGCATAGGCTTGTACATCCTCACTGGTCGTCCTTGCCTCCCCCTCCCCCCTCCAAAGAAAAACTTGTTGGAGTTTGTGAGGAAAACCAAGGGGACTGGATGAAGGGAAGGACAAAAAAGACTTGAAGGGAAACAGCAACCATATTTTGCTCTGTCACTGAATATCCAGGTTAATTTCATTTGTGTCTCGCTAACCGGGCTGTGCTCAATATCGGTTAGCTATACGTGGCGAGTTAGGCCAGAGTTTCCTGCGCCAGGCTTTCACCAGATATCACTAATTGGATAGCAGTTCAATATCACCACTGCCCAGTTAGCTCCACCCCCAAATGCTTCTGACAGTGAGCAGCGGGCCATCGGCACCGGCAGTCGTTCATATTCAGCAGCGCTGTGTTAGTGCCACTGAATATCCCATTAATGCAGTTAGACGCTCTGCTAACCGCGTTACTCGCTTTGAAGATCAGGCCCTATGTTCCCACAGCTGGGTATATGGTGCCAGGCACTCCCTCTGCTCCTGCTCCCTAAATAAAGTCACCTTGAACAACATACTTACGCCCCCCACAGCAGACCCAGACTACTGTCTTCTGTCCTGATTGAAAAGGAAGCAAGTGCCTGTCACCAAACACTGGCAATCCTAAGGGACTCTTTTATTGAAGAACACTATGGTTTTGTACTTAACATGCCAATAGCATTAAAACCATGGCGAATTAAGTGTAACACCACCGCGTTAACTGTCGGGAGTGTGGAAAGCATGTTTCCAACAGTGAACATGAAGCCCTGTAGCCTAATGTGCCATAAAAAAATAGCACAGGTGCACTTATCTCCACCTACTGAGCTGGTGTTACGTGAACTCTTACTATTTGCAAGGATCGCAGATAATGCGTAGTATTTAGCCTGCGCTGTGCCGTGCTCACCACGCCCACCCTCCGCTCTTAACCTGCCCTGTACCATACCAACATGCAATTCACAGCACAGGAATTGACCCATACTGTCATGGCCCCATGCTAGTTCTCAATGCGTGTCCCAAGGCGCCTTCAGTGCTCACCAGAACTCATGCTGACAGCTAGCACCCTTTAGTAAGAAACTCCCTAAGAGTTCTCCAGAGAAATCCACTCTCCCTCCACCTCCACCACATCTCCTAGTCTCAGCTACTATCTCTAATTTGTGCAGGTGTCATGATGGAAACAATCCTTGCAAAGAAAAAGAAAAAAATAGAATTTCTTCATGAGTTACAGAGAAAATGCATGGGGTCAGTTTTCAAAAGCATGGATATTTAAATGCCTTAGCAGTCATTCACAGTATTTAAATATCCATCTTGAATCTTTTTTTTTTTACCACGATAACATACGCAATCACTGTAAATTCAAACCAAAGTCAATGGCAATCAAGGAGAAAATGGCAAAGCAATTTCCACCCCAAGGCAGAAACAAAAGCACAGTATGCTGACCTTTTGCTAAATATTTAAAGTTTGAAGTTATTATGTGTCCCCCCCCCCCCCCCTCCTATCTCTTTACTGTAATAGGGGATTTGGGTGCAGGTTTTGTCCACAGGAAGGTGGAAAATTCACTTCTAGGTCCTTCAACTTTACACACTTGCGCTATGACAAATCAATTCTGTATTTCAAAACTGGCAACATTAGCCAGAAGGCGATCAGGCTCTGAAAAAGATCTTATAATAGACAGGATATGGATGTTACTAAAGATAGTGTGTGGAGACAAGATCCAGAGAAAAACTTTAAGAACTATTTAGCCTGCTGTTGAGTCTGTAAAATGTAAGGGATGTGCATTCATTGGTACCTTTAAAAAACTTGTTTGAGTGCAAAAATCATTTTAATGTATGTTAACCTATGAATCAACGTAAGTAAACTTGAACAACATATCAAAAAGTTCTAGTACCTTAAAAACATTTCTGAAAATTATGCAAAAAAAGTACAAAAATGACCTTTAAATGTACCAAAAATATTTTTCCATGCACATCCCTAGTAAAGTGTTTTTTTAAGATTTACAAGAATTTTGTAGATGTGGAAAGAATGTGTGTTGATAGCTGCATTTATTAGATACTTCTTGTTTTTTTATATGTTGTATGAATGAGGTTAAGGATGGTCTTAAGCAGGTTTTTAACCTTTGGAAAACGGAATAATTCTCAAATTAAATTAAACTGAATTGTGACATGACGTCCTCTAGAGGCAACTCTATGAAAGAAAATAAAAGCTTACCCTATAATTCTACAACAGCAAGCAACTGAAAACCATTTAACTTTTCCTGCCTGAAAATTGAGAAAGGGAGAAAATAAAACCTATCCCAAAAAGGGTTCTCTTCCCTACAGGAAAAGGCCCTTCAAAGTGGCTGTATTATTTTGTTACCCAATCTAAGCCAGACTAGTATGGTAACCAGGAAATCTCAGCTATTGCTACATAAAACCCTCTGGGCTAAAAGATTTTGGAGAGAAGAAAGGCAGTTTCTCTAAGCTCCCACACTCACTGTGCACTCTGCATGCTATAAATTGTGCTCCCCACAGAATACTTTAGGATTGGCCTTCAACCTTTCTGTGTCATATCAAAAACTCTGAGTTAAAGGAATAGTTTGGTTAGCTAACCAGTAGGAAATCCCTATTTACTTTAGGTGCATTGCACATGTCTATAGATATAAATTCTCCAAGTTTCACCCGGATACTCTATTTTCATGAAATTACTTGGTTCCTGGACACAGCCAGGACATCTCTTGTTGTCAGCAATGCTCAGGCGAGAAGATGACACAGATTTTCACCTTCACAGACAAAAAAACATGGATTATCAGATCTCACAGGCCAAAAAAAAAGACACAGACATCACCAGATGGAGCTGAAAGTAGGCAAAGCATGGGCTTGCACAGGCCAAATGAAGTAGCAGTGGCAGCTGCTAAACCAGTTAATGGAAGTTGGAGGAAGTGGAAGCTGGGTGGTTATGGCTCACTTAGCCAGTCAGCAGTTTCAAAAGCGGAAGGAGGAGTGTAGTGTTCTAGGGTTGAGCGTGAGGACATATGGGAAAAAGGGAGAAAGATAGAGTCATCCCTGGAGATGGGGAAGAGAGTCAAAAAAAAAAGTGTGTGTGAAACATGATCCATATACCCCTCCAAATACCAGAAGAGAGAGCCTAAGGGGCTTGTTTACAAAGCCACGGTAGCGGTTTCCGATCGTTATTGGAGCCGCGGCCCCATTGAAATCAAGGGCTCCGATAACGATCGGAAACCGCTACCACGGCTTTGTAAACAAGCCCCTTAGAGTCCTTTTATTCTAACCTCCCTACTCAGTAAGGCTCCCAATCCTTAGCATAGCCCTACTTAACCTATCCTCCCACTTACATCCCCAAACCACTACAAAATCTTCCACTCTGCCCATCCACCCACTGAGCCTCAAAACCAACACAGGCCTTACTTAACCACTGAGAATTTTCACTTGCTGAATCGCCCCTTTAATATCTCCCACCCAATAACACACAAGTACATTTTCTACCCACTTATGTTCTCTAAGTCCATATCCACAAAAGCACCCCCTCCACTAATTTAAGCCCTAATGCCCCAATTCCCAGTAACATGCTTCACTGACCCGCTCCCCATCCACTAATATACTGCACTGTCCTTCTAAACCCAGTAATATACCTCTATTTGCCCCCTAACCACAACACATCCCAATGCCCTCTCAAACCCAGACACATATCCCACTGAACCCAAAACTGAACATACCCTGCAGACCTGCAAACCCATTACTGCACTTAGTCTAGATCCCTATCAAGTAACCCACCCCCACTCAGCCTAATCCACTCTCTCTTTCAGTGGACATCTAAAAATGTCCCAAGTTCGGCTGAGGCCCTGTACACAACTGTCTGGCAAATTCAGTAACTTTGACATCATATGTGAGTTACAGCTGAATTTCATTAATTGAACCACAACTGTATTTATTTGAGCATAACAAGCTTAAATAAACCATGACTCTATTCAATTAACCCTTTGAACAATTATAGTGCTGAGGAAAAATGTGTGAATCCTAATTATAACAACGAGAATTACATGTTCCTACCAGGATAATCTGATTAATTGAAACAATTTTTATCTTATTGCAACTGTTTACAAGCTCTGAATCCGGAAAATTGTCTTACTAGGTTTGCAATATAACCTTTTCTATTTACACAGTAGGCCAAAAACAACCCAAATTTGGAACAGTTAACTTGAAAAATTATTTGACTTTTATCACATTGAATTCTGTATCAGATCATAATACTAACAAAGCACTCAATGTCAGCTGGACTCCCAAATTCAAAGAAAGAGTCTTCCAGAGTGGGTCCTGGACTCGCCTAGTAGGATTCAAGGAAAGAAAATTTTCAGGTATGCCAAATTTCTCCTTCTTTATCATCCTGTCAGATAAGCCCAGATGAATGGAATGTACCCAAGCAGTTAGGACAAAGGATAAAAGAAGAGAACACTGAATAGAACTGCCCTGTCAAAGGCACCAACTGTTCCGGCCTCCATATGTAATCTGTAGTGCTTCCCAAAGGTGCATAGAGAAGAAAAAGGAAGCCACTTACAGGTGTCTTCTGGAGACATTACAGGTGTCGTGCTAGGGAGATAACTTTCTAGATGCAATAAATGACTGCTTCTTAGAGCAGCTGGTTCATGAACTGATCAGAGGGGAAGCCATTTTGGACTTAGTCCTTGGTTTGAACACCAGATCTAGTGCAAGAAATAAGGGTGTTGGGGCCACTTGGCAATAGTGCTCATAGCATGATCGCGTTTGATTTCATTAATGGAGGAGGGATGGTAAGGAAATCCACAGTACTACCTTTTAACTTTTGAAAAGGAGACTATGATAAAATGAGGAAAATAGTTAAGAAAAAACTAAAAGGAGCAGTTGCAAAGGTTAAAGACTTACATCAAGCTCAGATGTTGTTTAAAAATACTATCTTGGAATCCCAGAACAGCTGTATTCCACACTTTAAGAAAAGTGGAAGGAAGTCCAAAAAACTGCCAGCATGGTTTAAAGGTGAGGTCAGAGAGGCTGTGTTTGCCAAAAAAGTATCTTTCAGGAAATGGAAAAAAGAGCCAAATGATGAAAACTGGAAACAGCACAGGCAAGAACTAGCAAGATAAGTGCAGGGGATTGATAAGGCAGGCAAAGAGAGAATTTGAGAAGAAGCTTGCTGTGGAAGTAAAAATGTATAATAAATACTTTTTCAAGTACATTCATAGCAAAAAACTTGTGTGAGAGAGTCAGTTGGACAATTAGATGATAGAGGGGTAAAAGGAGCACTAAGACGGGACAAGGCAATAGCGGAGAGACTGAATGAATTCTTTGCTTCAATCTTTACTGAGGAAGATGTAGGGATGTTATCCTTGACTAAAGTGCTATTTAAAGGTGACACTGCGGAGGAATTGAAGGAAATATTGATATACCAGGAAGATGTATTACAACTATTAAATAATTTGAAGAGTAGCAAAATCACCTGGACTGGATGGTATACATCCAAGGGTGTTGAAAGAACTGAAATATGAGATTGCAGACCTGCTATTAGTAATCTGTGAACTATCATTAAAATCATCTGTAATACCTGAAGATTGGAGGATGGCCAATGTAACGCCAATTTTTAAAAAGGGTTCCAGGGGTAAACAGGGAAACTACAGACCGGTGAGCCTGATGTCAGTACCGGGAAAAATGGTAGAAACCATCAGAAAGAACAAAATCACTGAATATGTAGATAGTCATGGCTTAATGGGAGACAGCCAATATGGCTTTAAACAAGGAAGATCTTGTCTTACTAATCTGTTATGTTTTTTTGAAGGTGTGAATAAACAGGTAGACAAAGGTGAGTCGGTTGATATAGTGTATCTGGACTTTCAGAAAGCCTTTGACAAGGTCCCTCATCAAAGACTTTTGGCAAAACTAAAGAGTCATGGGATAGGAGGCAGTGTACTATTGTGGATCAGGAATTGGTTAAAAGATAGAAAGCAGAGGGTAGGGCTAAATGGCCAATTTTCCCAATGGAGAAAGGTAAATAGTGAAGTACCCCAGGGATCTGTGCTGGGTCCGCTGCTTTTTGACATATTCATAAATGACCTGGAACAAGGAATAACAAGTGAGGTTATCAAATTTGCAGATGAGACAAAACTATTTAAAGTTGTTAAAACCCATCAGGATTGTGGAAAATTGGAAGAGGATCTTGATAAATTGGAAGACTGGCCATCCAAATGACAGATGAAATTTAATGTGGACAAGTGCAAAGTTATGCACCTAGGAAAGAACTACCCAAACTATGGTTACACGATGCAAGGTTCAACATTAGGAACCACCACCCAGGAAAAAGATTTAGGCGTCATCGTGGATAACATGTTAAAACCCTCTGCGCAGTGTGCAGTGGCAGCCAAGAGAGCAAACAGAATGCTAGGTATCATAAGGAAAGAATGGAAAATAAAACAAAGAATATTATAATGCGTCTGTATCATTCCATGGTGCGACCGCACCTTGAATATTGTGTGCAATTCTGGTTGCCGTATCTTAAAAAGGATATAGCATTATTAGAAAAAGTTCAGAGAAGAACCACCAAAATGGTAAAGGGGATGTTGATTGGCACTTTCCTGCTGCAGTATCATCTAGGAGTAAGGAGATCCTGGATTCTCTACAGGGAGAACTATTCAGGCAATTGGTAACAGACCCCACACGTGAAGGGGCCATACTGGACTTGGTGCTTACCAATGGTGAAAGTGTTTCTGATGTTGTAGTGGGAGATCATTTTGCATCCAGTGATCACCAGATGGTGTGGTTCAGTATTAGGACTAGGGCTGTTAGAATCCATTCCAAGGTGAAGATCTTAGACTTTAGGAAGACTAACTTTGCGAAGATGGGCCAATACCTCAGGGAGTCGTTAGTGGGATGGGAACAGCTGGGGGATGTAGAACAACAGTGGGCAAAACTGAAAGGGGGTATTTTAAAGGCAACCAACCTTTTTGTTAAAATGGTAAATAAAGGCAAAAGGAACAGGAGACCGCTATGGTTTTCGAAGGAAGTAGCTGAAAAAGTGAAGAAAAAGAGGGAGGCCTTCATGAAATACAAGAGATCACAGAGAAAGGAAGACAGGCATCTGTATTTGGAACAACTTAGAGAAGCTAGCAAAGTAGTCAAGAAGGCAAAGATTCAAAAGGAGGAGGAAATAGCCAATGCAATAAAATGGGGAGATAAGACATTTTTCAGATATATTAGTGAGAAGAGGAAGGGCAAAAGTGGTATTGTCAGACTCAAGGGTACAGGGGGGGAATATGTAGAAGCTGATAAGGATAAAGCGGAATTGCTTAACAAATATTTTTGTTCTGTGTTCACAGATGAAGAACCAGGAGCAGGACCTCAGAAAACACCCACAAATAAGAACAGAAGCGAGGGACATCTTGAACAATTTTCAGAAGACTGTGTTCGTGAGAAACTAGCTCAACTTAAAGTAGACAAAGCGATGGGACCGGATGGGATACACCCTAGAATACTGAGGGAACTTGGGGACGTTCTAGCAACTCCACTGACTGACCTTTTCAATGCCTCATTGGAGTCGGGAGTGGTGCCAAAGGACTGGAGAGAGGCTCATGTGGTGCCTTTACACAAAAGCGGAAGTAAGGATGTGGTTGAAAACTACAGGCCGGTTAGTTTAACTTCGGTGGTGAGTAAATTAATGGAAACGCTGTTGAAAGAGAAAATAGTGAGGTTTCTGGAGTCCAGCGGATTACAGGATCCGAGGCAGCATGGATTCACCAGAGGCAGGTCTTGTCAGACAAATCTGATTGATTTCTTTGACTGGGTGACCAGGGAGTTGGACCGAGGGAGAGCTCTAGATGTGGTGTATTTAGATTTCAGTAAAGCTTTTGACACTGTTCCTCACAGGCGACTTATAAACAAACTGAGCACCCTAGGGATGGACCCTAAAGTTACTGCTTGGGTTAGAAATTGGTTGGGTGGGAGGCGACAAAGAGTACAAGTAAATGGAGCTCACTCTGAGGAGAAGGATGTTACCAGTGGTGTGCCCCAGGGATCTGTCCTTGGTCCGATTCTTTTTAACATCTTTGTTAGTGATATAGCGGAAGGGCTGTCTGGTAAGGTTTGCCTCTTTGCGGATGATACCAAAATCTGCAATAAAGTAGACACCCAGGAAGGTGTAGATAACATGAGGAGGGATCTAGCTAAGCTTGAAGAATGGTCTAGAATTTGGCAGCTGGGATTTAATGTTAAAAAATGTAAGGTCATGCATTTGGGCTGCAGCAATCCAAGGGAGCAATACAGCATAGGAGGTGAAGTACTTTTGTCCACTAAAGAAGAGCGGGACCTAGGCGTAGTTGTGTCTGATGATCTTAAAGTAGCTAAACAGGTAGAAAAGGCGACGGCAAAAGCTAGAAGGATGCTTGGGTGCATACGGAGAGGAATGGCTAGCAGAAAAAAGGAGGTGATAATGCCTCTGTATAAGTCTTTGGTGCGACCTCATTTGGAGTATGGTGTGCAATTCTGGAGACCGCACCTTCAAAAGGATGTGAACAGGATGGAGTCGGTGCAGAGGGTTGCTACTAAGATGATTAGTAGTCTTCATTATAAAGCATATGAGGACAGACTTAAGGATCTTAATATGTACACCTTAGAGGAAAGGCGGGATAGAGGTGATATGATTGAGATGTTTAAATACCTCCGTGGCATAAATGTTCAGGGAGAGAGCCTCTTTCAATTGAAAGCAAGTTCTGCGACGAGGGGACATGGGATGAGGGTGAAGGGAGATAGATTCAGGAGTGATATGCGGAAATATTTCTTTACGGAAAGAGTAGTGGATCCGTGGAATAGTCTCCCAGTGGAGGTGGTAGAGATGAGGACAGTAACTGAATTCAAAAAAGCATGGGACCAACACAGAGGATCTCTAAAGGTAAAAAGTGGACTGTTGTAGTTGTTGTTATGGAAGGACAGACTAGATGGGCCTTGTGGTCTTTTTCTGTCATCATGTTTCTATGTTTCTATGGAAGGATACCCTTATGAAGAGAGGCTAAAAAGGTTAGGGCTCTTCAACCTAGAAAAGAGATGGCTGAGGGGAGATATGATAGAGATCTATAAATTAATGAAATGAGTGGAACGGGTAAACGTAGATTGATTGTTTACTTCATCAGAATATAGAAGGACTAGGGGACATGCAATGAAACTATAGGGTAATCTTTTAAGACTAAGAGAAAATATTTTTTCACTCAACGTGCAATCAAACTCTGGAATTTGTTACCGGAGGATGTAGTAAAAGCTGTTAGTGTAGCTGGGTTTAGAAAATGTTTGGACAAGCTCCTGGAGGAAAGGTCCATAAACCATTATTAAAAGGGACCCAGGATGTCACTGCTTGACCCAATACAAGCATTGTGGAACCTGTGTCTTTTGGGGAAACTGTTAGGTTCTTGTGACCTACATTGGCCACTGTTTGAAACAGGATTCTAGGCTTGATGGACCTTGGTCTGACCCAGTATGGCATATCTTATGTTCTTATGTCTTCTGGAGACATCATGGCAGACTCCACCCAGGAGGAGGCATGTGCCCTAGTGGAGTGAGCTCTGACTCCCTCCAACACATGCTCACCAGCCAGAAACTAAGCTGACCAATGCCCTCCTTAATCCAGCAGGTAGCAAAGGACTTGTATACTACCATTTTTTTCTGCAGACCTCCAAAGAGGATAAAAAGATGGCCCAACTGGCGGAAGGGATTAAGAACTACCAGGTATCTGAGCAACACTCTCGCATTTCCATGAGACAGAGAAAGGGAACTGCCTGAAAATCCTCCCCTGAGAAGGACAGCACCTTTGGAAGAAAAAGTGGCATGGTCTACAAGGAGATAGAAGCTCTCAAAATGACCAAAAAGGATTCCCTGCAGGATAAGGCCTGCAACCCTGACAGCCACCTGGCAGAAGCTATGGCCACAAAGAAAACCATCTAGGAAAAAGGCCTTAAGAATGGACTGAAAAGGATACCTTTTCAGATTCATTTAGGGAGAAAGTTAATAAACTGAGGGAAAATTTCTCAGTTTACTACAGATTAAAGTACCACAGGAGACACTAACTCAGTGCCGCAGGTTAGTAACTTCTTCAGTAAAGGAAGAACACAGCTTGCGTTGAACACAACAAGCTGTGTTACACTAAGTGAAAGATGACATCAGTTCAAAGCTGGTGATATTTTTCAAGTCAGGGAGCCCTTAACTACTAACACACAGCCCTATGTTCCTGGGCCCCATCTTAATGGGGCAGGGGTTGAAAAATAAATCTCTTTTGGAAATTCCCCTACCCCCATCCCCCAATGCAAATATGCTCTCCAATCCCCCCCCCCAGGCTCAAAATTAGCTGCCCCCTCCTCCAATGACCACTCAACCACCAGATCCCCAAAGGACAAATGCCCACACTCCATCCTAGGCCACCAAGGGCTACTTTTCTAAATCTCTGATGGTCTAGGAGGTGACCGAAGGAGTGATCACCTATGGCTCCTAATGGGACTGGTACTGGTGTCCACATGGCCACAGCAATTCATAATGATAGTCTCATGGTTCTATTGCTAGGTGGGTCATACTGTCATACTGTTAATAAGGGCAAAAGGCTTGACCATTATGAGTCACAGCAGACATTTTAAACCCGGGACTGGCCCTGGTAGGAGCAAGATGGGATTACCTCTGCTGGGCATCCATTGACTACTAGAGATGCAGAAAGAAAAGGTTTGGGGGGTGCAAGCATTTGCCATTTGGTAGTCTGGAGGCATAGTTACTTTATAGGTATAGTGGAGTAGGGGGTCCTCTGGGATGGCTTCATTTTTCAGCACTGATCACTTTAAGATGGCACCTGGGAGAACTGGGCCATGTATTAGCAGTCCAGTGCTCCTAGGCTAAAAAATAATACCAGTTGTTTAATGCAACTTGTGTTATTGCCTTTGAGATATGTTTATCATGCATTTGCATGCTTTTCATCTCATTATTAAGCAACACGTGTTGTGGTAATAAAATGTACATTATGGTAAAATGATGCAATTACTGTTATTGCGTGCCAAGCTGGCCTGGATTTGGGCATACACAGCTTAAACAACTGCCTAGGGTGGCAAATTTTGAAGGTGCCAAATACCCAGAACAAAAAGAAGCTTGACTTTGCTTTCTTTAGGTCCACATATATGTGCTACTGCAAAGAGATGCCACTGTACCATTCTGACCTTCCTCTGCCCCTCTTTTGGTTCTCCAGTCTTTGGAATCTATGACACCTCCAGATCCTTACTCTCTGGGATCTATTATTTGGTCTTGCCTATAGGCACTGAAATTTAAATCCAGTCCTGGTATTAAGGGGCTAATAACATGCATTATTCTATAATTCAATTTAGTGTCCCCGCTTGGCTTTCTCCTAACCATGATCATCTAATGATCCAACTGATTTCCTCACAAGCCTCTTGCTTCCAATGAATCAAGAAAAGATTTTCTTATGTCGTTTTGCTTCTTTATCGGTACTTTGCATTTAACTTGCTAGTGCTTATGCCATTTCCTGTTTTCTTCACTTGGATCCTCTTTCCATTTTTTGAAATATATCCTTTTGAATATAATAATCTCTTTTTCCTCACTATTTAAGGGTAAATTTCTCAAAATGTGTTAGTTATGCACATCCATGATAGTCATGAACCTCACTTCTAAGCCAAGGTGTGTTAAGTATAATCTCAGTCTCTCAAATTTACTGCTAATCTCGGTATAGTATTTGCATCCTACCAAAGACAGCCCCTTTTGGAAGTTCATAACTATGCTAGCTATTGTTTCTCCTTTTTTCTCCCTTTTCAATATGTGGATGCATCTGGTCTGGGCTTCCAAGATGGTATTTTTGAACAATGTCAATGTCTTTTCCTCATTTTTTCAGTCTCCATTTTGAAAGTTAGATACTAGCATAGTAGAATTCCTTAGTAACTCACTCCAGTGATTAAGTCAAATTTGATCATGTTATTATCATTATTTCCAAATGGCCCCAACACCATTAACTCTTACCCCAAAACAGCCCCCCTCATGTCGGGTCCTGAGGCAGATGCTCCTTGAAGCAGTCATTTATTTCATCTAATAACTTTGGGCCCAATATTCAAAGGCCTTTACACGGGCAACTTCCTTAGTAACCCGTGTAAAGGCCATATCCTGGATTTTCAAAGGGCACCTACATGGGTAGCGCCCTTCGAAAATCCCAGTTAAGTCCTTAACATGCCCAGAAGCTATTCGCACAGCATTGGGGCATGTTAGGGGCATTCCAGGATGGAGGAAGGGGCTACATGGGTAGCAGAGATTTTTGATGCTTCCCACTTAGCCCTCTGCATCTTAAAGATAGGCGAGGAAAAACCTCACCTATCTTTAAGACTCAGAGGCTATGTAGGTAGCATTGAAAATCACTGCTACGTGTAGCCTCTGCGGCTGTCAGGGCATCCAGGCTAACCTGGATTTTCAATTCCACCGGCACAGAAGTGAAAATCCAAGTTAAGGCGGTCGGAGGGCTGGCGATGCACTGCCATGGCACATAGCCTGCCTATCTCAATAATCGGGACCTTTACATTCTTAGCATGACATCTATCAAATTAGTATTGAGTAACTGAAATCACCCACCATAACTGTATAACCAAATGTGTTAAAATGTTGACAGAAATTAGAAAAGCTAAGATCTGTTTGTTCATTCTAATCAGGTGGGTAATAGTGTAGCCTACCACTATTCTTTTTCCCTTCATACAGAGAATTTCTATCCCTAAAGATTCAAAGGTGCATTCTGTTTTCTGAGGAACTTTTATTTTGTTTGCATCAATGCCCTCTTGAACGTACAGTGCCCCCCCCCCCCCCACCAAACTGATCCACCCTATCATTACAATATAAGTACCCTGGCATCAGTGACCCACTGGTTATCTTCATTCCACCAGATCTCTGACATGCCTTGTCATTCAGTGCTCTATATTCTAATTCTCTCATCTTATTTTTAAGGCTTCAGCATTTGTATTCAGAGTATGTCTTTTACATATTTATGTTTTATGTTTGTGTTTATGTTTTATTGTGCTTATTACATGTCCATCATACAATTACTGATTGAGTTACAACTGAAAATATTCACAATAAATATAACATATAAAAAAATTTCCAAACATGATACAACATCCATTTTCTACTCCAGACAGTCTTAAAACTAATATATCAACCTAAAAGGAAGAAATGTGCCTTCATTTACTTCCTAGAAATCAAATAATCATGCATTAGATGAGCAATTAATGGACTAGAATTCCATAAACTAAGGACAGCAATTGGAAAAGCCTGTGCTCGCAGTGCAGTCTTATGATCCTGAGTCACAGACAGAATTTGTAACAACGCCTGCAGGCTCAAGTGAAGCGATCTCACCGGTATATACCCCGCCAACAAACCAGTCAATTCACTTTCATAATCTGTATATAAGTTTCGGTGAATTAAACACTTAAAACAGACCCGATCTTTAATACATAGCCAGTGAAGTTCTGTGTAGAACAAACATGTATGATCAGCTTTCCAAAAATTAAAAATAACCCCCACAGTTGCATTTTGAATTAATTGCAATGATCTCACCAGACATAAAGGAAACCCAAATAGATAATATTTCAGTAATCTAATACCGGTAGAACTTTCAGTTGAAGCACCAAAGGAAAGTCAGTGGGAGGTAAGTAACGTTTCAAACTTCTGACTTTTCATAACTTATAAAAGGTAGAATGCACCACTCACAGAACTTGTGGATGCACTGAAAGGGCTGAGTCTAATATTTGCCCAAGGTAACTGACTTCCTGATACAGGGAGCCACTGTGACCATCCAACACAATGTCGGAGAAATCAACTTGCAATCCTGAATTAATAACCATTGCCTCCATTTTATCATAATTCAACTGCAAACCATTCTGTCTTAACCAGGACAAAACAGTGGAAAATTCTGATACCAACAGGAATTGCAATAAATCATCTCCTAATGTAAATGGAAAAAATAATAATATATCATCAGCATAGCTATGGAAAAAAATATTAATTTGATGTAATAAGTGGCACAAAGGGACCAGATAAACATTAAAGAATGTTGAGGAGAGAAAGGAACCTTGCGGAAAACCCCTATGCAATGCAAATCAGTCAGACAATTCATCAGTCATCAGTACCCTCTACGAACAATCAGAGAGAAAAGATCGGAACTAGGAAAGTACTGGTCCTGGCAAAACTAAGGTAGCCAATTGTGCCTCCAGGAGCTGCGGAAAGACAGAGTTAAATACAGACACTATATCAATAAAATAAGCAAAAAAATCTGAACCAGGTTTATCCTGCAATAACTGACTAAATAAAGAAGTCAGAAGAGTCTCTGGACTAAGTCCTTTTTGGAAACCATGCTGACAAGGATCAAGCACAGCCAGTTGTGAGCAAAAAACTTGTTCAATAAGTTTTTCCTATAAATGGGAGGTTAGAAATAGGCTGAAAACTTTCCTCTGACAACTGTGATAAATGTGCTTTCTTCAATTTACAACCTGCTCAGCAGCTGACAGAGACAGTTTGTAATCTTTCAATTCTGTCTATTCTTTCCTTAAAGGCACCTCTCTATCGGGGTGCCCTAACTTCTCTGTTTTGATAGTATCCTTCAGAAAGAACTTACTCTGAACCATGTGCTCCTGAGCAACTGTCAGCTTTCCTCTAGGCCCCAGTTTAAATGCCACTCTATTTCATTTTTAAATGTTAGCTACAGCCACCTAGTTCAACCCTGGTTGAGGTAGAGCCCATATTTTAGGAATACACCTCCCCTTCCCTAGAATGTTGGCCAGTTCCTAACAAATCTAGATCCCTCTTCCCTGAACCATCATCTCATCTACACACTTGAGAGTCTGGAGCTCTGTCTGCTTCTTGAGTCTCACATGTTGAATGGGAAGCATTTCTGAGAATGTCATCATGGAAGTTCTGGATTTCAGCTTTCTACCTAAAACTTGGCTTCCACAACCTCCCTCCCACACTTTCCTGTACCCACCGACAAATTTTCTCCAGCTCCAGTTGTTTACCTTGGCTGATTACCACCTCTTCCATAAATAAATTCATGGATATTCTTGTGATGAGTAACGATCCCTGGTACTCTTGCTTCTCCCAATCAGTACCTGCTGTTACTTTCTAGACTTTGAGCTAGCAGCATGTGCAAACCCAGGGAATGAATTGGCTGTGGTAGGGAGAGAATGACCATTGGAATTCAGAGGCTTTGAGGAGGGATGACACCAGCCCACACTGACCTTCACAACTTGCCTCCACTTCATTCCTTGGGCACAATACTGCTCCCTATATAACAAAAGAATAAATCAAACTGGCATGTCATTCATTTCCAATAGCAGGTGGGTTAATTTTCAGTTTAGATTTGCACCTTGCCATACTGTGACGCTACTGATCCTGCCAACCAGTGTGTGGAGCTATGGGTGGCAGCATATATGCATCTGCCAGGTTACTCCATGTTACTCCACTTCCTCTGGTAATCTATCATTGATCTTAGCCTGCGAATCTTACAAGGAATATCAAAAGCACAGAGAAAATATAAAATAACTAAATTGACCTTAAATTGATCAGACATTTCAAAATAAACACAAAGAGGGTAATTTTGCAAAAGGGCACCTAGGTAGGGAAGGTTCATAGGCACCTATGTTTAAAGATAACATAAGTCCCTATGGGGGTCATTTTAAATCACATAGACTTAATTTGGACATCCAAACCATGGAGACATCCCTGAAGCAATTTTAGAAACAAGTTTTTAGACATCTTTGCTACAAGGACATCTAAATAGGCAGGGGATATGATGGAGGCATGTCTGGGGTGGAGCTATAGACATAGATGTCCCCAATTAATCTTAGAACCCTACGGGATGTCTGTGTCCACATCCAAACTTAGACCTGCTCCAGGCACAAAAAGGCACTGGAAAAGTATGTTTCGGCATGAAAACCTCTGCAGAATGTTGAGACGTTGGCACTACACTATCCTCAATACTCTTCATAATGACACTGCAATATTCTATCTGTTTGGGAAGCTTGTTTTGAGTTTGCACCATCACTATATGTTTCATAGACACCCCTGGTATTAAATGCTATACCTGGGACATCTATGTAGACGTCCCTGCAGATGTCTATATCGGGCATGTCCATATTTGTGAAGCATGCCTGAACGTGGACATGCTTGCATTTTTATGGATGTTCAAGCTTTGACGTCCCAATTTGCACATGGACATCCTCTGTAAAATATGCCGTCACATGTGCTTTTAGAAAATAGCTAAACCCCTTCCCCCAGAAAGCTGCCACAAGACGTTATACCTGTATCTTGTCTTACTTAGCTGTGCACATGTGTGCTGTTAAAGAATTGGTGTTTATATTTTATAAGATACATGCAAAGTGCTCATTCTGTCCCTGCTCTGCCCATTTTGCACCCTAGGAATGCCTATAGGTACATCACATAAAAGAGATGCTGTGTTTTCCTTGCACATACTTTTTGTTGCACGTAGTATACACCTATGCAATTATATAAGTGTGTGCTTGACTGTGTAGAAAGCTATTCTATAATCTCAAGTCACAAAATTGCCCCCATCAAGACACTGGTTTCCTCACACATTATTCGACACAATCTTATGGAACTGGAAATTAAATGACCCCTTTCTTTGACCTTTTAGTCCTCCCAGTGTTGTTCTCACATTAACAAGTCTAGAACAGGCAAGGCAGTTACAGCTCATTTCTCTATCCCATGGTGGTTTCTCTAAATACATTTACAACATTTAAAACAAAAACATGCAGTTAACGCAGGGGTGGCAACTCCGGTCCTGCTGCACCACAATCCAGCTTAGTTTTCATGATGTCCCTAATGAATATTCATGGCTATATTTCCATACAATGGGAGGCAGTGAATGCAAATATATATCATGAATATTCATTAAGACCATCATGAAAATCAGGCTGGATTGTGGTGGACCAGGACCGGAGTTGGCCACCCCTGAGTTAACGGATGGTGTACCACACCCGAATGCAGGCCACTATTACTGCAGCTGCACTTATCTCCATCTGTTGAGGCAGAGATAATTGCACTCAAACTGCAAAAGTGACAGTGAATGCTGTTTATCCCCATGCTGACTGCAAGATGCCCACCACACTCCCTCTCTTCCCTTAACCCATCCATTTACCACCCCAAAATGCAAGTTGCAGTTAGCATGGAAATTGGCCTGCACTGTCATGCCCATCTGAGGTTACCATGGGCCCTAGCATGTGGTTACTGCACACCAAAATCCATGCCAACTGCATAGTCTTTCTGGACTTCATCTCTTATATTCAAGCCAAAATGGTGTATTTCATGAGAACATGGTAGACAGTATACTTCAGGGGAAAGTTTCATAATGAAACATCATTTAATTTATATTGTTTTCAACGTGTGAATAATTATAGCACACACAAGTGAGGAAAGCAAGCATAGCATGGTTAATGGAATTCTTTTCATCCCCCCTCTGTGTATATGTGTATGCTAATGTGTTTAACTCTGTGTGTGTGCATGTGCTTATAATCTGTTTTGCTTGAATGAATGCATGCATGCATGTATATGCCTAACACAGAAGGGAGAAGGAAGGTGCAGCTTCATGTGGCAGCTCTCAACCATTCTACTGCATTGGAAAATAAAGCACAGTTACTTACCTGTAACAGGTGATCTCTGGGAACAGCAGGAATAAGTCTTCACATATGGGTACGTCGGTACCGATGGAGCCTGCGCGGGAACGCTCCCCAGCGTCCAATCAGAAAGCTTTTGGGAGCATCCCTCAGCGCCTGCGTGCTGCCTTCCCGCCTTTCCAACTGTCTCTCCTCAGTTGAGTTTCATAGCTGAGACAAAGAGAGAGAAAGAGGAAAGGAAAGATAGATATAAAAATACAACTCCTAGGGGAGGTGGGCGGGTTGTGAAGACTTATTCCTGCTGTTCCCAGAGATCACCTGTTACAGGTAAGTAACTGTGCTATCTCCAGGAACAAGCAGGAATGAGTCTTCACATATGGGGGCTCCCAAGCTAAGATGCCTGGAGCCCTAACATGTTGAAGATTGAAAACATGCTACATCTCATATGGCCAGGCATCCTGAGGATGGAGGGTAGGAGTTGCATAGAGAGGAGATGCAGAAAAAACAGCTAACCTAAGAAAGGACTACCCTCAAGGAGGCCATGTATGTATGATCATTATCAAAAGATATATTGAAATGAACAATCACCATAAAATTGAAATGAACAATCACCATATGACGCTCACCTACTGGATTGCAAGAAGTAGAGAGGCTGATGGAGTCTACTGGGGATCCAGTAGAATAATGTTCAAGGTGACCTCACTGGAGTGAGGGTGGAGGTCAACATTTGGAAGTGAGAGGTGACCCCAGGATTCAATTGGGGTAGCACAAACAAGGCAGGTCTTCAGTGGAAAGCTTCATGGAAAGCTGAAAACTCTTTTGGCTACAGAAGTATTCAGAGATAGGAGCAAAAGAGGAAGACTGACTGATCTGGACAAACAGACCTAGTCCTTGAGAGAGGAAAGGGTATGAGAAGAACCCCACACTCCCAAGGAAGGACAGATGTTTGAGGAATTGAATCTGAAATTCACTGAAGATCCGCCATGTCTTTCCTAACTGGTGAGAGGTAGGAAGACATTGGGGCATGGAGCTTCAGGGATACGTAAACCTAGGCTACGGTAGGGCTGTCAGTTCCACAGCAGTGGTTGTGTGCAAAATATCCGAAACATACTGTGGAACAGTATGAAGCTGTTCAAGCCCACTGTCAGAAACATACAGGAAGGTAAAAACCTTTATGAGCATAGACAGTCAGAGAGATAAGTATGGAAATACATATCTACCTATAATAAGTATCTGGACAGATACACACATATATGTAGAGATATGTGTGTGTGTATATATATATATATATATAATAAGATCTAAAGGGCAAAGCATATGCACACTTAGCTGACAGAGAGATACATCTACAGAGATGTGTATATATATATATATATATATATATATATATATATATATATAGAGAGAGAGAGAGAGAGAGAGAGAGAGAGAGAGATACCTGAATATATAGGTCTAAAGATAGATGCCTGCAATAAGCAGACAGAGCTATGCATATCAGGACATTCACATGGAGATGTGAAGGGAAAAGATTCATCTAAGAACAAGGAGGTGAAACCTACTTGAAAAGATATATAGAGAATCTGTTCCCCCAGGAATGATGATAAAGGAATGCTATCCAGTGAATTACCAGGATGGTTACGTGAAAAAACAGAGGATAATATTAGTCTGTAAACAGCAAGTCTGGAGTCCTGTGGAACTCCAGCATGGTAAAAAGGACAGAAATGCATAGAATGAGATACCAGGTTGACCTACATGAGGGACAAAGGAGGTATCAAGCGTTTTTCAGAGAATATGTGCTGTCCTTGAAGTATTAGGATACCATGAGGACAAGCTGCAAGAAAAAAAAGAGTATATTCCCTAAGGAATGGGATAACTCTTAGACTTTCACGTGGAGAAGGCTTATGTCCTTCTCCCTCTTTTTTTTTTTTTTTTTTAAAAAGAAGATAGCAGGGTATGAAGAACCCTCACAGTCATAGGGGATGACTGAGGAAGCATTTTTCAACCATGATGGATAGCTATTAGAGAAACTCTATGCTCTCTAGCAAGGGCCCATAGTGGAAAGCTTCTCAGTAGGATTGCAGAGAGCATTATGCAGGAGAACTGGGATGTAGAGCTGGCTGATGAAGAAAACTGACAGCCACGTCCACTACGTTGCCAAACCCAGAGATTGGAGATGGCAAGGGTAAAAGGTAGTGTAAGAAGCCTGTAGTGAAAAAGATTATCCAAGAAAGATGTAGAAAACTGTCTTGGAATCACTACTAAGGCCAGACAGGAGTGGTGGAAGACAAGACTGGGACAGGTGGAAAAGTACCAGTAGTCAAGCACTGGAACTCCTGCATGGGCAGCTACTGAATAATACAACAGAGAGAGTCGGTCTGTGTCAAACAGAGAGAACAGACTGAACAAAGAGAGCAAGCTGTCTCTTTCTGCAGAGCTGCCTAGATAAAGAAGGGAGTTTACTCAGGAGAAGAAACTACAGTGAAAAGAAAGACAAGAAAAGTCTTTCAATGGTATAGTACCACTCTTACAGGGGAAACCCTGGCGAAGAGGGTAGAGATAGGAGCTGAAGAAGGACTTACCGCATGGTAAGTCCCTGGAAGGAAAAAATTCATGCTGGTACAGAGAAACTATCATGTGATAGTTGCTAAACCTCTCTTCTAGTCAGGAAGAGGTGGAAAACTCTGTAACTTATAGACATGAATAGCCTGACAGTTCAGCATAGTGAAGAGTAAATGGATTTCCTGAGAATAGGAATCCCTGAGCAGAGTTTTGAATAGAAAAACAGTGAAAAACTTCTGCTGAAAAGAAATTAACTGTAGTTATAAAATGATTAATCAGAAACCTATGGTTACTGTGTTTATTCAGCCTGGCTAGAGTTTGGATTCTTCAGACCAGGGCGAGACTTCCCCTGCTTGGGAACATCCGAATGATGGGCAGGAGAAGAGGAAAACCTTTTTCTTTTAGGGAAAGAAGGTTTGGTGGGGCATTTCCTACCTGCTGAGGAAGGAGAGGGCTTAGGATGGCCCTCAGAAACAGGAAAGTCAGTGGAGCAATGAGCAACCTGACGTAAGGACTCCTTATTGAAGAGATTTTCTCCAGTACAAGGAGTATTACTCAGTCTTTGTTGTGCCCATCTACTCAAGTCTGAGGCTTGGAGCCAGGCTTTACGACGTGCTCCTATGGCTATAGCAGAAGTTCTGCTAACAGACTCAAAAGAGTCTAGGGAAGCACGAGAAAGAAACCAAGAGATATTTTGGCTATGACTAAGAAGTAAGGAATAGTCTGCAGCCTTGGGTTCTGATAGAAAAGGAGACAAAAGAGATAATTTCTTTGTGACCTCCTGAAGGGATAGACTCATATAGAAAATATATGAGAGAATCCTTGTTGCCAGCATAGATGTTTGGAAGGTTTGACGTCCAAAGGCATCCAGTGTTCTAGATGCACGCCCTGGTGGGAAAGAAGAATGTTTTTTCTTGCTTTTTACCTTCCTCATTGCTGATTCCACTACAATGGAATGATGGGGAAGTTGAGGCTTTTGAAATCCTGGAGAGGGGGGCACCTGATACAGAAGATCAGTTGCTGTAGGAGGTGAAGAAACCCTTAAAGGTTTTTCCCATACCCTCAGAAGAAAATTCTGAAAAGAGTGATGTAAAGGAAGCATTATATTTTCCTTTTCTGCAGAAAAATCCTGAGAAGACTCATAGCCAGGGATAGGAATATTAAGGAAGGTTGCCATGTCAAGGAGAAATTTCTGAAAAGAAGGATCTCCGATGGGAACCATCCCTGGACAGGTTAAACCTGAAAAGGAAGCCTGGGCACCGGAGGATGTACTTGTCCGGTGCAGAACAGGATTTGTAATGGATGGATACTGGAACTGGCAATTATGAGTTGAGACAGTCAGTAGTGCATCATCCATGCCAGGTATCAACTCCAAACTAGGTATAGAAAGGAGCGATCCAGGTGAACAAAGCATGGAAGGAGCTGGTCCCGATGATACTGCCGGTACCGACATTGATATCGATACCGGTAGCTGTGCCGGAATCGCCGAAGCAGTCAGCGGAGGCTGCTCAAACGGTACCGAGGAAACTCGAAAGTCTCGGTGGATATCCTTGGTACCGCGCATCTGGAATCGGTGCGTGTCGGTTCCGAGACGCGTCGGTACCCAGTCTTCCAGACTAGATATCGATTCTAGACTTGGCATCGAAGGAAGCGAATCTATCGATGCATGTCTAGATGGTACCGGCGTCAGGGGTCGTATCGACGGAGCTGCCGATACTGGAACGTCAATCTGGGTATCGATCGGTCCTGAAGGCACCGAGTACACCAGATGACGATCCCTGGTGAGGAGTGAATCGCTCAACACCAGTGCCGATGCCGGGTTATCGGTACCGCTCGAAGCGGATGCCACCCCACGCATGGCTCAGGTATGTTCTGTGAGGGGTGAGCCCCAGAAACAACCTGAAACCCCTGAAATGCTTTGGAGCCCGATGACTCCCGCCGGGGTTTTAATGCCAATGGGTTCTTGAGGGCAAGGCCGGGGCCGTCAGCATGCTTAGCATGAGACATACCACTCAAGGATTGGCTAGTCTTAACAGACTGTTTGTGGGTTACCTCATCCTGTAGAGAAGAAATGGCCGGTGCCCTGACACAGGGAGGGTAAACGGTATCGAGGGAAACTCGAAATAGAGAATCTCTTCTCAAAGCATTGTAGCCTGACGGTTCAGGGGAAAAAGGGTCAGGGCCCAAACAGGTTAGACACCAGTTGGAGTCTAAAAAGAAAACTGTATATCTACAGCGAAGGCACTTATTTATTTATTTATTTATTTACATTCTCTTATATACCGCGCTATTCTGCATCAGTGCGGTTTACATTGAACAAACTGAAATTACATTGAACAGGGCATTATAACTTGGAGATAACTATTTTACAGGGAACATTCTTAGGAGAAGGCGGCTCCATGATGGAGAGGCCTTATAGGCCCAAAAATGTTAAGGCAAAAACTGAGGGAAACTCTCCCTCAGTTTGTGAAAAAGAAAAGAAAAAACTCCACCGGCGGTACCGGTGGCGGCGGGAAAACAGCCGCGACCACAAGAAAACAAGAATTAAAAAATTAAAGAAAAAAGTTTCTGTGGTGACAGGAGGACGTCCTGCCGGCTCCGCGGAAAAACGAAAACTGAGGAGAGACAGTTGGAAAGGCGGGAAGGCAGCACGCAGGCGCTGAGGGATGCTCCCAAAAGCTTTCTGATTGGACGCTGGGGAGCGTTCCTGCGCAGGCTCCGTCGGTACCGACGTACCCATATGTGAAGACTCATTCCTGTTTGTTCCTGGAGATAAGATAATCAAGAAAATCTAAAGGACTATTTTACTAAAGTGTGCTAAAGCACTTAGTGCATGTTGTGGTGCATGGCGACTGCATGCTCAAGCCTGCAGTAACAGTGAGCACAGGGGTATGACAGTTACTACACACTGATTTATATAATGACTGCTATTTTTGCCTTGGGATGGAGAATGGGCAGGTTAGGAGTAGAAAGTGGGCATGCTGAGCACATTGCAATTAGCGAGGAGATACAAATCACACACAGAGGGGGTCAATCTGTGATGGCTATCCACCCCCTGTACGGCCTGTCAGAATCAGGGTGTTCAGCAGTAGACTCGATTCTGATCCTGCGGGGGCTAGATGTGCTCACGGGATCAGTATCAGGTCTACCGCACACCCGGCCCCAATTCTGATCGGCTGGACATCCTACACCCACCTGGCTAATTCAGCCAGACTCCTAAATGAACATAAGAACATAAGATATGCCATACTGGGTCAGACCAAGGTCCATCAAGCCCAGTATTCTGTTTACAATAGTGGCCAATCTAGGTCATATGTACCTAGCAGTTTCCCCAAGGGACACAGGTTCCACAATGCTTGGATTGGTTCAAGCATTGATATCCTGGGTCCCTTCTTAATAATGGTTTATGGACCTTTCCTCCAGGAACTTGTCCAAACCTTTTTTAAACCCAGCTACACTAACAGCCTTTACTACATCCTCCGGTAACAAATTCCAGAGTTTGATTACACGTTGAGTGAAAAAATATTTTCTTTTATTAGTCTTAAATAGTTTACCCTGTAGCTTCATTGCATGTCCCCTAGTCTTTCTATATTCTGATAAGGTAAACAATCGATCTACGTTTACCCGTTCCACTCATTTCTTAATTTATAGATCTCTATCATATATCCCCTCAGCCATCTCTTTTCTAGGTTGAAGAGCCCTAACCTTTTTAGCCTCTCTTCATAAGGGTATCCTTCCATCCCCTTTACCATTTTGGTGGCTCTTCTCTGAACCTTTTCTAAAATCGCTATATCCTTTTTAAGATACGGCGACCAGAATTGCACACAATATTCAAGGTACGGTCTCACCATGGAACGATATAGAGGCATTATAATATCTTTTGTTTTATTTTCCATTCCTTTCCTTATTATACCTAGCATTCTATTTGCTCCCTTGGCCGCTGTTGCACACTGGGCCGAGGGTTTTAACATGGTATCCACAATGACGCCTAAATCTTTTTACTGGGTGGTAGTTCCTAATGTGGAACCTTGCATCGTGTAACCATAGTTTGGGTTGTTCTTCCCTAGGTGCATAACCTTGCACTTGTCCACATTAAATTTCATCTGCCATTTTGATGCCCAGTCTCCCAGTTTATCAAGATCCTCTTGCAATTTTCCACAATCATCTTGGGTTTTAACAACTTTAAATAGTTTTGTGTCATCTGCAAATTTGATAACCTCACTCGTTATTCCACTTTCCAGGTCATTTATGAATATGTCAAAAAGCAGCGGACCCAGCACAGATCCCTGGGGTACACCACTATACACCTTTCTCCATTGGGAAAATTGGCCATTTAGCCCTACCCTCTGCTTTCTATCTTTTAACCAGTTCCTGATCCACAATAGTGCACTGCCTCCTATCCCATGACTCTTTAGTTTTGCCAAAAGTCTCTGATGAGGGACCTTGTCAAAGGCTTTCTGAAAGTCCAGATACACAATATCAACCGACTCATCTTTGTCCACCTGATTATTCACTCCTTCAAAAAAACATAACAGATTAGTAAGACAAGATCTTCCTTGTCTAAAGCCATGTTGGCTGTCTCCCATTAGGTCATGACTATCTACATGCTGAGTAATTTTATTCTTTATGATGGTTTCTACCATTTTTCCCGGTACTGACCTCAGGCTCACTGGTCTGTAGTTTCCCGGATCACCCCTGGAAGCCTTTTTTAAAATTGGTGTTACATTGGCGATCCTCCAATCTTCAGGTATTAGAGATGACTTTAATGATAGTTCACAGATTACTAATAGCAGGTCTGCAATCTCATATTTCAGTTCTTTCAACACCCTTGGATGTATACCATCCGGCCCAGGTGATTTGCTACTCTTCAGTTTATCTAATAGTTGTAATACATCTTCCCGATGTATCGATATTTCCTTCAATTCTTCCGCACCTTTAAATACCACTTCAGTCATGGGTAACATCCCTACATCTTCCTCAGTAAAGATCGAAGCAAAGAATTCATTCAGTCTCTCTGCTATCGCCTTGTCGCCTCTTAGTGCTCCTTTAACCCCTTTATCATCTAATGGACCAACTGACTCTCTCTCAGGTTTTTTGCTACGAATGCACTTGAAAAGGTCTTTACTTCGCGTTTTTGCTTCCGCAGCAAGCTTCTTCTCAAATTCTCCCTTTGCCTGCCTTATCAATGCCTTGCATTTGACTTGCCAGTGCTTGTGCTGTTTCCAGGTTTCGTCGTTTGGCTCTTTTTTCCATTTCCTGAAAGATGCTTTTTTGGCAACAACAGCCTCTCTGACCACACCTTTAAACCATGCTGGCAGTTTTTTGGACTTCCTTCCACTTTTCTTAAAGCGTGGAATACAGCTGGTCTGGGCTTCCAAGATAGTATTTTTCAACAACAGCCAAGCCTGTCTTTAACCTTTGCAACTGCTCCTTTTAGTTTTTTCTTAACTGTTTTCCTCATTTTATCATAGTCTCCCTTTCGAAAGTTAAAAGGTAGCACTGTGGATTTCCTTACTATCCCTCCTCCACTAATTAAATCAAAGGCAATCATGCTATAATCACTGTAGGAATGGACAGATAAAGGGATACCAGAATCCCCAATATGTTATTGAAGATGGATGAATTTCTTGATATAGAATGTGTTTAGAAGTTTGACTTTTCACCTATTTCCTCTTAAATAGAATAGGATGTCATGATCATGAGTTCTGTGTAACCGTCTTTAAAATAGATGGAACAGTGTTAACGCAAGCATAAAGAACATAGGCTATGAACTGTACAACTATAGTTCATTGTACAGTCACTGCTGACAAAACATAATTTTTTGCAGCTTTTGCAATTATAAATTTCATCTAATACACTGTAATCAGATCTTATTCTGTAAAAAGAACTTTGGCGACACCTTGTGTTATTTCATGGTTATAATAAATGACTGTTACTTCCTCTTTTTCTCTAATAAAAGGAGCTTTTTAGGAGGAGGAATTTGAATTCAATAAGCGTGGAATTATGCATGTTCATAGACCCGTTTATTGTCTTCCCTCTGAGCTCAAAGAACGTAACACTTGTGTGTGTGTGATTGTGTTCTGTATTACTCTCTGCCTGTCTCTCACTGCTTGATGGACCAGAGACCTAAAGAGCCGTGGTATTGTGGTCAGATCATGGAGTTTTCTTCAATCACTATTGCCAAGTGGCCCCAACAACCTTATCTCTTGCACTAGATCTGGTGTTCCACTAAGGACTAGGTCTAATATGGCTTCCCCTCTGGTCGGTTCATGAACCAGCTGCTCCAAGAAGCAGTCATTTATTTCATCTAGGAACTTTATCTCCCTAGCATGTCCTGACGTGACACTGACCCAGTCAATACCGGGGTAGTTGAAATCACCCATTATTATTACTGCGCTGTAACTTTTGTGAGCTTCCTTGATTTCTTTGAACATTTCATCATCCATTTGGTCATTCTGGCCAGGCGGTCAATAGTACACCCCCACTGCCATCACCTTCCCCCTTTTAAATGGAATTTCAATCCATATAGATTCTACAGCAGATTGTTTCCTGCAAAATTTTAATCCTTTCTGACTCAATGCCCTCTCTAACATAGAGAGCAACCCCTCCACCAATTTGATCAGCTCTATCATTACGATATAGGAGTGGAGGAGTAGCCTAGTGGTTGGGGCAAGGTACTTCATGCCGGAAGGTCGGGGGTTCAAATCCCACTAGAGGGCAAGCAACCTTGGGCCGGAAGGACTGGGGTTTCTAGTCCCACAGGTGCTCCTTGTGGTCTTGGGCAAGCCACTTAACCCTCCATAGCCCATGTTCCCTGTAAAATAGTTATCTCCAAGTTATAATACCCTGTTCAATGTAATTTCAGTTTGTTCAATGTAAACCGCACTGATGCAGAATAGCGCGGTATATAAGAGAATGTAAATAAATAAATAAAATAAATAGTTTGTACCCAGGTATCACAATGTCCCACTGGTTGTCCTCCTTCCACCATGTCTCTGATATTCCAATCATATCTAACCTTTCATTTAGTGCTATATATTCTAACTCTCCCATCTTATTTTTTAGACTTCTAGCATTTGCATACAAGCATTTTAGAGAATGTATTTTATTCATATTAATTTAGCTATTGTTAGACATGGGTAATTTGGGATCTTTAAGCTCTGTCTGCTCCATACTTGAGGGCATTTGGGCTAGTTTACTCTTTTGTGGAACCTCTCTGCTTTTGGTAGTATCCTTCAAAGATACATTATTCCGAACCATCCGCTCTTGGGCGACTGTCGGCTTTCCCCTAATATCTAGTTTAAAAGCTGCTCTATCTCCTTTTTAAAGGTTAATGCCAGCAGCCTGGTTCCATCATAGTTAAGGTGAAGCCCATCCCTTCGGAAGAGCCCCTCCTTTCCCCAGAATGTTCCCCAGTTCCTAACAAATCCAAAACCCTCATCTCTGCACCATTGTCTCATCCATGCATTGAGACTCCAGAGCTCTGCCTGCCTTTTGGTTCCTGCGCGTGGAACAGGAAGCATTTCAGAGAACGCTACCCTGGAAGTTCTGGATTTCAACTTCCTACCTAAAAGCCTAAATTTAGCCTCCAGAACCTCCCTACCACATTCTCCTATGTCATTGGTACCGACATGTACCAAGACAGCAGACTCCTCCCCAGCACTATCTAAGACCTTATCTAGGTGGCGCGTGAGGTCCGCTACCTTCGCACCAGGCAGGCATGTTACCAGGCGATCCTCACATCCACCAGCCACCCAGCTATCTACATGCCTAATGATTGAATCACCAACTATAACGGCTGTCCTAACCCTTCCCTCATGGGCACATGGCCCTGGAGATACTTCCTCGGTGCGAGAGGGTTTTACATCACCTGGAGGACAGGTCCTAGTTACAGGATCACTTCCTGCCACACAAGGGTGATGCTCTCCTGTCACGTGACCTCTCTCCTCCATGGCAACAGGGATGCTGCCAGACTGGAGGTGGGACTTCAGGACTATATCCCTGTATGTCTCGTCTATGTACCTCTCTGTCTGTCTTATGCTTTCCAAGTCTTCTACTTTAGCCTCTAGAGAACGGACTTGTTCCCTGAGAGCAAAGAGCTCCTTGCACCTAGTGCACACGTAAGACCTCTCGCCAACTGGGAGAAAATCGTACATGTGACACTCAATGCAAAAGACTGGAAAGCCCCCATCCCGCTGCTGGACTGCTGTCTGCATCTTAGTTTTAAGTTTGTGTTTAGATCTAAGTTCTTTACTTACTACGGGTTGCTATGGATATTTATACTAATAAAACTGTACCTAATACGTGTAATATACCTTGTTCACCTGAAGCTTAACTAATCTCAGGTCCTTGGTGTATGACTGATTTGGGTAATGAGCTTCACCTGAGAGCACCTCCTGCCTTTTAAGATGTGTAAGTACCTATAAAGCTACGATTATCCCAGGGGTGGGTGGGTGTGGGGAGGGAGGGAGGGAAATAACACTTATTAAAAGAGGGCTGCTACACAGTACCCTGTCTTGTGCTGCTGAGGTAAGCTATATTCTGATTTGATTTAAATTATAGCTCTTAGCTGCTGCTAGGCTCTAACTTCTTATGAAATTTAAACTACAAGCTCTCTGCTGGGTTCTAAATTTAACCAGAAAGCTCTTTTCTGTGTTTTAAATTTAAGCTAAAAGTACTTTGCTGATGCTAGGCCCTGAGTGACTATTAGATTTAAACTACAAGCTCTCTGCTGGGTATGAAATGTAACCAGAAAGTTCTCCTCTGTGTTCTAAAACTAAAAGTACTTTTCTGATGCTAGGCCCTGAGTGACTATTAAATGTAAACTACAAGCTCTCTGCTGGGTTCCAAATGTAACCAGAATGCTCTCTTCTGTGTTTTAAATTTAAACTAAAAGTACTTTGCTGTTACTAGGCCCTGAGTGACTATTAAATTTAAACTACAAGCTCTCTGCTGGGTATGAAGTGTAACCAGAAAGTTCTCCTCTGTGTTTTAAATTTAAACTTAAACTGCTGCTACTAGGCCCTGACTGATTTAACAAAAAATAGTGGGTTCACAGATTAATTAGTCCTTTTAGAAAATTACCAGAAGTATATACTCACAGTTGCAGATCTCTCTCCAGAAGTAACAATCCCTTTTTCTAGTCCTTCAAGATGGAGCCATAGTGCCATAGCATCCCATCGCCATAGCACCATGGCTCCATTCAGGTGCCACGATCACCAACCAACCAACAGATCTGTGTTTCCCCACAACCTGACCCCTGATCGAGACGTCCAAGGCCAGGCTTAGGCTGTGGAGAACCCCCAGCACTCCCTCACCTGCTCCTCTGGGTCTTGCGCCGCGATCTCCTGCCATCCATGGGAACGTATTCCACCTTCTAAGTGGAATAAGTCCCCCATTTACATTGAAGGCCTGGATGTACAGGGCTGATCTGTGAATCAGCCCTGTATGTCCAGGCTAAGTCGCCACCCACTGCCTGCACTCGCTCCTCCCCAGGCCCACCACCTCCCACCCACAAACAGAGCTCTCCGCACAAACCAGCAATATATGTGGGGAGCTCTGTCCTGCCTTTACTCTAAAGCATACATATTAAGATCTTTAAGTCTGTCCTCATATGCTTCATAACGAAGACCACTAACCATTTTAGTAGACACCCTCTGCACAGACTCCAACTTGCTTATATCCTTTTGAAGGTGCAGTCTCCAGAATTGCACACAGTACTCCAAATTAGATTGCACCAGAGACTTATACAGAGGCTTTATCACCTCCTTTGTTTCTGCTGGCCATTCCTTTCCCTATACACCCAAGCATCCTTCTGGCTTTCACAGTCACCGTTTCTATCTCTTTAACTACTTTAAGATCATCAGACAATTATGCTCTGGTCCCACTCTTCTTTTGTGGACAGAAGTATCTCACCCCCTACACTGTACAGCTCCTTTGGATTTTTGCAGCCCAAATGCATGACCCTACATTTTTTAGCATTAAATTTCAGCTGCCAAATTCTAGACCATTCTTCAAGCTTAGCTGGATCCCGCCTCATGTCATCTATATCTTCCTTGGTGTCTACTCTATTGCAGATTTTGGTATCATCTACAAACAAGCAAACTTTCCTCCACAGTCCTTCTGCAATATCACTAACAAAGAAGTTAAAAAGAATCGGACCAAGGACATATCCCTGCAGCACACCACTGGTAACCTCCTTCTCCTCAGAGTGAGCTCCATTTTCCTGTACACTTTGTCACCTCAACCATTTTCTAACCCAATTAGTCACTTTAGAGTCCATCACTAGGGTACTCAGTTTGTTAATAAGTCGCCTGTGTGGAGCGGTGTCAAAGGCTTTACTGAAATCGAAATACACTACATCTACTGTAGAGCTCTCCCTCAGTCCAACAACTCCCTGGTCATCCAGTCAAAGATTTGTCTGACAGGACCTGCCTCTGGTGAATCCATGCTGCCTCGGATCCTGCAATCCACTTGACTCAGAAACCTCACTATTCTCTCCTTTAGTAGCCTTTCCAATAATTTACTAACCACAGAGATTAGACTAATCGGCCTGTAGTTCTCAATGTCATCCTTATGTCCGCTTTTATGAAAAGGAACCACATGTACCTTTCTGCAGTCCTCTGGCATCACTCCCAACTCCAAAGAGGCATTGAAAAAGTCAGACAGTGGAGCCACTACAACGTCCTCAAGTTCCCTCAATATTCTTGGATGTATCCCATCTGGACCCATGACTGTCTACTTTTAGTTTAGCTAGTTCCTCACAAACACAGTCTTATGAAAATCGTTTGAGATCCCTGTCACTTCTGTTCCTATTTGTGGGTGCTTTCTGAGGTCCTGCTCTTGGCCCTTCAATTGTGAACACAGAATAGAAATATTTCTTAACCAGTTCTGCTTTTTCCTCATCAGTTTCTGCATATTCCTCCCCTGCACCCTTGAGTCTGACAATACCTTTTTTGTCCTTCATCCTCTCAATAACATATCTGAAAAATGTTTTATCCTTGTATTTTATTGCATTGGCTATTTCTTCTTCTTTTTGTACCTTTGCTTTCCTGACTAATTTGCTAGCTTCTCTAAGTTTTTTCCAAATATAGATGCCTGCCTTCCTCTCTCTCTGTGATCTCTCTCTTTTTCTTCACTTTTTTCAGCTACTTCTTTTGAGAACCATAGTGGCCTCCTTTTCCCTTTACATTTATTTACCTTTCTAACAAAAAGGTTTGTTGCCCTTAAAATATCCCCTTTCAGTTTTTTTCCAGTTTTTCGACATTCCCCAGCTGTTCCCATCCCACTAACGACTCTTTGAGGTATTGTCCCATCTTAAGCAAAGTTAGTTTCCCTCCAAAATCAAAATAAAATTTCCTGCCTTTTCTTCAATAAACTTTCCTAACAAAATTCAAATTTCCCACTACAAACCCACCAATCCGGTTTGAGAACCACTGTATATAAGAATAGACTTCCACTGCATCAATTTTATCCTGAAGAAAGCCACAGCATGATGGCTGAAACGCTGGTTCCACTTACTAAGATGAGGCATGACCTGGAAAACTGCAAGGATCGTAATACTAGCCATGGAAGCCTAAGAGAACATACTAACTACCTGTCTGTTTTCCTAAGACTAAGGACCTACTTATATCAAACATAATTTATTTTCAAACCTCTAAGCAAGCTGCTATTCGTCTGCATTCTTTTAAGACTAATGGCTTATCTAAATCTAACAGAAGTTAATTAAAAACCTGTAAAGCAAGCTGCTATTTGCTTGCTTAAAGCCCATCTAAATCCAATTTTGTTAGTTTTCTGAGGTCCAATTGCCAGCTCTTTATCTGTGAACACAGGACAGAAATATTAGTTAAGCAATTCCACTTTATCCTCATCTGCCTTCATGTATTTCTCTCCTTCACCTTTGAGTGTCATAATGACACTTTTTGCACTTCCTCCTAATACATGTAAAAAAAAGGTCCTGTCCCCATGTTTTATTGTATTGGCTGTTTTTGCTGCCATTTGCATCTTTGCTTTCGTGACTACTTTACCAGCTTTCCTTAGCTTCTAGATAGTCTTCTTCTTTCTGCACTCTCGTATAGTTTATGAAGGCTAGCATACTTTTCCTTATATTTCCATCTACTTCTTTTGAAAACAAGAGCAACCTTCTTTTCCTCTTGCTTTTATTTACTTTCCCAACAAAACACTTCCCATCACCCCGAGAACACCATTCCCACAGTGAAACATGGGGGTGGCAGCATCATGCTATGGGGATGTTTTTCATAGGCAGGGTCAGAAAAACCGGTCAGGATTGAAGGAACGATGGATGGCACTAAATACAGGGCAATTCTTGAGGAAAACCTGTTTCAGTCTTCCAGAGATTTGAGACTGGGACGAAGGTTCACCTTCCAGCAGGAGAGTGACCCTAAACATACTGCTAAAGCTGGTTTAAAAGGGAAACATTTAAATATCTTGGAATTGCCTAGTCAAAGCCCAGACCTCAATCCAATTGAGAATGTGTGGCATTACTTAAAGATTGCTGTATACTAACACAATCCATCTAACTTGAAGGAGTTGGAGCAGTTTTGCCTTGAGGAATAGGTGAAATTCCAGTGGCTAGATGTGCTAAGCTAATAGAGACATACCCCAAGAGACTGGCAGCTGTAATTGCAGCAAAAGGTGGCTCTACAACATATTGACTTTGGCGGGTGAATACATATGCACACCCCTGCTTTCATTTTTTTTGTCTTAATTATTGTTTGTGTCACAATAAAGGATATTTTACACCTTCAAAGTCATAGGCATGTTGTGTTTATCACATTGTGTTAACCTCCAAAACTCCATTTGAATTCCAGGTTGTAATGCGACAAAACAGGACAAACAGAGGGGATGAATACTTTTGCAATTCACTGTATATGCATAAACAAAATACAAGCATATACATTCCAGAGGCATATCCAGAGGCAATATATGTTATTTATTTAACCCCTGTTATCCATGTTCTCATTTCCTGTTACTTGTAAACTTGACATACGTTTTTATGCTTAAGTACAAAGTTGTTAAAATGTAAACCGCGCTGATGATAAAAGTGCGGTATATAAAAGCTGTTAAATAAATAAATAAATATTCATACAGTACTCTTTCCTCACCTCTATCCTGTCTTGCTACATTCCTATCCATATTTGATCATTTGCTACTACTACTACTGATCATTTGTATAATGCTACAAGGCGTACACAGCACTGTGCAGCCACATGTAAAAGATGGTCCCTGCTTATCAGAGCTTGCAGTCTAGACAAGACAGACAACAGAACAGCTGAGGACAAGGATACATCTAGAGGAATGGTAAGGAAACATATATTTGGTTGGCTTTTGATGATTCAGATTTGTATTTCATTTTCTTAGTTGTAAATTCTAATGTGAAACATACCGAGTGAACCATAAAGCTTTTTTTTAATGGTTTCTATGCATAGTGACACCAAGAGGTTGAACCTTGTAGTTTGCTACTGGTTGCTTTGTGTAGCGCCTACTAGAAATGGAGAAGTACAGCAATACTAGCTGCTTTGAAACAGTGGCATCCTGTCGTTAAAAAATAAAATCCATTCTTTGAAATCTGTTAATAGTAACATCTAATGGTTAGACATATTATCACACTAAGGGCCCCTTTACTAAAGTCTTCTAGGAGTTCGTACTTACCGAGCATTTAGCATAAAAACTAACATGCTGTAATTGCAACCGCCATGCGTAAGTGCTGGGAGTATTTCAAGCATGTCCCTGGCAGTTACTGAACTGAACAGTACACGTAACGTGTGTAGCAGCATTTATTATCAATGTGAGTGCACTTAACTCCACTTAAGGAAGACATTGACAGTTAGAGTCTTTACGAATCATGCTTAGCAGGTCTGGACGTTTGATCCGGACGTCCAGACCGACTAATCACCCAGATTGTGATGCCTGGGCGATATGACAGACATTTCAATACCCCCATGGCATAAATGCACAGAAGGGTCTCTTTCAATTGAAGGCAAGCTCTGCTATAAGGGGACACTGGATGAGAGTGAAAGGGGATAGATTCAGGAGTAATATACGAAATATTTATTTACAGAAAGAATGGTAGATGTGTGGAATAGTCTCCCAGTGGAGGTGGTAGACTCGAGGACAGTATCTGAATTCAAAAAAAGCATGGGACAAACACAGAGGATCTCGAAAGGTAAAAAGGAGAGTATTGCAGTTGACACTGAAGGGCAGACTAGATAGAAACATGACGTTAGAAAAAGACCACACGGCCTATGTTTCTATAAGACATAAGGAGATAGACCTGAAAATCTCAATATGTATACTTTTGAGGAAATGAAAGAAATGAGAGATATGACAGAGACATTTAAATACCTCCGTAGTATATATGCACAGGATGTGGCCTTCTTCAATTAAACGAGGAGTCATTGGTTCAAGGTGTAAGGGAACAGAATCAGGAGTAATCTGAGGAAATATTTTCTTTACAAAAAAGGTGATGGATGCATGGAACAGGCTTCCATTGGAGATGGTGGAGAGGAAAAATGTATTTGAATTCAAGAAGTTCCTTTTTCTGTTTAGGATTTTATTGTATTTTTATTGTAAATTGCTCTGATGTTACAAAGAGTGGTATATCAACATTTTAATAACAATAAACAAAAATCACATGGGTCAGATACAAATGATCTCTGAGGGAGAGGAAGAGATTATAGAACTTATTAATTCTTATGGACAGACAGACTAGATAGTATAGTCTTTAAGCGCCATCATTTTCTATGTTTCCATGTATGTTTCTGTCTTTTCTTTTCCTTCCCTCATCACTTTCTCCTCTGAAATACCATGGACATTTCCTTTCTTTTTTCTACCAGCCTATGGAATTTGTCCCTTCCCTGGTTGAAATAGGGATCACTAGCACAATTTAGTTTCATTCCTGCTCCCCATCTTTTTATTATTTATTTACATTTAGTTCATGCATTTTCAGTAGTAGTTCAAAGTGACTTACATGACGTACAGTAGGTATTTTCCTGTCCCCAGAGGGTTTACAAGCTAAGAGCTAGGGTTATTATTATGCATTACCATATTAGTACACAAAAATACACATTATTTTACTACAGGTTCTATTTTATGCAGTGGGGCCTAGTTACCAATGCATATTAACAGTGTTAGCATAAAGAAACACAGTATTAATTAGTTATTAGTAAATCTAACCCTAAGCCTGTAACCTGAGGCAACTGATGGGTGGGTGACTTGCCCAAGGTCACAAAGAATCTTGTCAGTGGGATTTGAACCCTGGCTTCCTTGTTACGCAGCCTGCTGCTCTAATCATTGGGTTACTCTGCAACTCCACCTAGTGCACCTTCCCTGTTCCTCTTCACTATGCTGGCTCTCAGCACCACCCTGACAGTCAACGATGAACCTAGATATCCAAGCAAGAGACTTGTAACATTCTGCCATCCTGCTGTGCTTCTTTCCTTTCAGATGATGACCTCTACGCATTTGTAAAGTATATATTTATTTATTTATCAAGATTTGATACACTGCAATTTTGAGCAAGTGTAATGCACATCATTGTGGTTTACAAGTCCAAGATATTCAAAATTGTGCAGAATATAAAAATACAAATACACTTTGTCACTATAACTAATCAGACCAAATTCACAGAGTTTCCGACAGCTGTGGGAAGAAGCAACCTGCAACTGGAGTGTAATAAAGAAATTGATGGGACCTGTTTGCTAAGAGACATTGAATCATGTTATTGGCCAGTTAATGCAGGGTTTTTACAACAAATATTAGTATGGCTTTTTCTGCAAATAGATCAGGCACAACATATTGTATAAAACATGAGCTGTGTTCCATTCATCAGCTTATTATTATGTAAATCTAGCCTGTGTTAATCCTTTTACCATGTATTATACCTAGAAAATTAAGCATACTTTACCTCCAGAGGAGCAGTTTAGTTTCCCCAGGGAGAACTGGCTCACTACAATATGAAACAATTCCCTCACAGAGGCTGTTAAAGGGGCCAGACATGAGGGGAAATATATAAGGATTTCCCCTCAGCCTAATTTCTAAAATCTCTAGTGGCCTAGTAGCAAGGCCATGTCTTTCCTGCTTCAACCCCATCCCTCTTGGGACAACATGTGAATAAAAACACTCCACCAAACCCCATTCCTTTTGTAAAAAGAGAGTGCATATCTTGGAAATCTCCCTACCCCTTTCCAACCATTGCTTCAAAACCCTTGGTGGTCTAACAAGAGGCAGGAGTGATCCCCAGTCATTCCTTCCCTGGTGACACCATATCATTTGCCAACATGGCATCCGGTGACTCTTATTAGTATCTGTTAGGGTCAGGCTGCCCCAGGACCAATCCCTTAATTGGTAGCCTGACCCCGAGCAGTAAGTCCTAATGTACCATTAGAGGTCAGGCAGTGCTATTTTGACAAATGCTGCCACTCGGGCAGGAGTGACTGAGGAATATTACTGCCCCATCAGGCATTTTGAAATATCAGGTGCAGGGACCAGTATGGGGTACACTTTCATTTTTTACTAGGGTTCAGAGCTTATAGAGAAATAGAGTAGTTCTATTCATATGACAGCTTAGGAAGATGAGGAAAGGGGACATGGCCCTTACCTAGTAGACCACTAGAGATTTCAGTAACTAGACTGGGTGGGGGGTAGTCTTCTTTTAATTTTCCCTCATGCTTGGCCCCTTTAAAAATCTGTAAACTGTGAATGAAGACCCATCATCATATGCTTATGTGGCCATGAACTTCCAATATTCCCAACTTAAAGTACACAAAGGTACCATAGGATTTCCTATTCTGCAATACTCAGGTACCACAGATTAATAAATACCTCAGAAACTTGCTCACGCTGAAGTTGCACTATTTTACTACGAGCACAAAGAAGGTGAAACTGCAGAGACCGTACACTCTGGAATTGCCCGACTCTAGTCTCTTATGAGACAGCAACAGATGGGTTTATATTTGTTGGTTATTTTCCTTTATGGCAAACATTATAAATCTTAACTCTATAAATCTATAAGTTATGGGGGTCACTCTGCGCCACGTATACCAGGGATGTACGTCTTGTCTGGACGTACATCCCCGCTATTCATCCCACTGCCAATCCCGATCGAAAGGCTCCCTGAACGTACAGTGGTGTTGAACAGGGAGTCTGTGATGGGAGCAGGAGGGTGGTCTGGAAGTGGAGAGAGGGTGGGCCATGACCCCAGATGTACAGAGCCAATTCTGAGGTCGGCCCTGAATGTTGGGGCTTGGCCTGTTAGAAAAGGGATTTATTCCACCTCAGAGATGGACTACATCCCCCTGAAAGTGCGGTGACAGTGCGGCCAGCAGCGACGGACAGATGAGGGTACAGGAGCATCCCCGTAGCTCGACCCAGGCCATGGGAGGCCAGATCAGGGGTCGGACTGTGGGGAAAGGAGGTTTTTGGCAGCAGACTGTGATCAAAGCTCCTGAATGGAGTCAAGGTGCAATGGCAACAGGATGCCATGGCACTATGGCTCCATTCAGGAGCCTGAGTTAGCCGGGCTTGTGGCTGGACGTCTGGGGTGCGAGAATCAAGCCACCCCTGGACGTCCAGCTGCTGTGCTGCGATTCTGCTCCATGGGGATGTCTAGCCCCTGCAGGATCAGAATGGGGTGCAACCGGTGAACATCCCGATTCTAGGTGCCCGGACAGGCGGGGGACGTCCAGATCAGAATGGGCCTCCACATGTATATTCTGTTATGATACATCCGACTTACACACTTATCTGTATATTGACAGCAAAACCATTATCAGCTTGGCTGTGAAGAAAACAGCATTTTCTGCCATGGAAATCTATGTATTTCTTAATTAATACTGACTTTAATAACATTTCCCAATTTATAAACATTTCTACTTGATTTTGCTACAATTAAAGTTAAAAGTGAGATGAATTGCCCCTCAGTAAAGACCAGCAGTATTTTTTTTCCAATATAATTATATTTTTTTTCAAAGAATGATCCAAAAAAGGTAAAGGGTGTTGTGTGCTATCCATGGTTCTACTACAAGTTAAAACTTGGAACCACCTCCTCCTACCCTAAAAGAAAATAAATATAGAAAACAAGCAGCAAATTCTCCCATTTAAAACTGACAATCTGAATGCATAAGGAGAAAACTATTTTCAGAGCCATTTACCCAGGAACATTTGTCTGAAAAGTGTCATCGCTCAATCCAACCAGAAGTATCTATAGGGTTTCATATCAGATATACTTTTACCCAGAGTAAGAGTATGTGTTCCCCAGGGGAAGAGCTGGAAAACAATGCCAGCAGATTAGATTTCAAAATCTGTGTATGCAGTTTTTCAGTTGAATCTGCCTACAAGAAAAGCAGGTGCAAAGTCAGCTGGTCCTTAGAAGTTGTGGGCATTATTCAAAGCAAAAGTACCTATGCATTTTCCCTTTGAAATTTAGGCACAAGTTTCACAGTATCCTAAATGTGTGTCATAAACATATTTAATGACATTACAAGCACATTAGCCAGTGGCTTTTATGTTTAAATGGTATGCAAATCACTAATCTACACATTTATGTTCATGAAAAAAGCACATTTTATATCATGTGACAGTGGGTTACAACAAATAAAGACTAAAATTGCTCATCTATTCTAGTCAGTAAGGTGCTTAGGGTTGTAAATGTTACCTTGTGCAGCTTCCCTCTCCCCGTCTTTGTAGAACTGCAAGTTACCTACTGCTTGGTTTCCATTTATTTCCCATTAAGGGATTTTCTATGCTTATCTCACATCTCTGCTAATTCCATCACTGTTTTTATTTCCACTTTCTCCTCTATGAGGATATTTTATTATCCTTTTCCCTTTCCATGAAACAATAATCCCTGAAATTATTCTTGAGCCTACTACTTTCTGCACAGCCGCGCAACTGGCATGACAGCCTCGGGTTTTTGCCTACCCTTACCCCGTCACCTCTCCCCCCCCCACCCTCCCTCCAATAAGTCACACATTTCGCCACAGGTTTTCTTTTGACAAACTGTTTCTATTTATTTAAATACAATGGTTATTAACAGCAAAAACTGTTGGCCACAGCATGCACATCACAATCAACAAAACACTGTACACAATTCCTCTTGGCACCGCCTGCCATTTCAGCCCCCTCGAGAGACACAGCCAATGTCCTACAGTCCTTTTAAGTGGCAGAAGGAAATTGCCGTGAAAGCTTTTCCTCAGTCCTTATTCTTCTCATATCCTTCAGTCCAAAAGCTGTTACGCCTGCCATTCAAGCAGACTTGGCAACCTTTTCTTGCTTTACCCCCCTTTTGCCCGCTGTCAAAGCAAGGCAAGGGGCCCTCTGCACGGTGTTCTTGTCGCCTTATCAATCTCTCCGGGGGCAGGTCCGTGTTTCTCTCCTGCACCTCTCCCCCTTTACTTAAAGACTAGGCTGTGTTCTCTTTCACCGGGTGCGTTTTCCTGCCAACCCCGACAACAGCGAATCCTCGCTTGTTGACGGGGCCCCACTGATCACCGCGCCGCTGTGGCCAACACCTGCTTCTGCCATAATCGTTCGACCATGTCCTGTATGGCGCACAGAAAAATGTCCATTCCTATGTCTGACAAGTGTACTCCATCCGCGCGATACAGTCCCGGGCATCTCTCTTCTATGAGGTCATGCTTGATGCTGTAGCCCCCTATGGCCCCCATGAAGCGGGCCATCCACTTGTTCACTTTTTGTCTTGTCCTCTCCAATGCCTTATGCGAGTGCTCGCCCCGCCAGACACGCCGCGGTATGATGTGGGACCATGCCAGGAGCGTCCCGGGAAAGGTGTTTGCCAGTGTCAGCAAGTCGCTTTGCATCTTTTTGGTGAGCTCGACGCTGCGTGTGGACGCAAGGTCGTTGCCCCCCAAGTGGATCACAATCATCACTGGGTTCCCGGTCAATCTCTTCCTTTGCAGCAGGGACAGCACGAGCTGGTCCCACACCATGCCCCGTCGTCCCAGCCACACCACGGAAACCTCCGCCCCGGGTAAGCCCAAGTTCAACCCCTGTGGTCTGCACCAAGTCCGTCTTTGGGCCCAGTGAACAAATGAATGGCCACATATTCACGCCTCACGAGGCCAGAGGCGGCAACTTACTCCTGCATGGAATCACAATGGTAAAGTTATGATTACAGCAGAACTATCCAACAATGATTATAACACATAACACTGATTTTCTACAACATTCTTCCCCGTTGCCCGAATCACCTTACACTTGCTCTCTACTTGTTACATTATTTTATTTATTTTTATATATATATATATATATATATATATTTTTTTTTTTTTTTGTTAACCCATCATTCCTCATTCCGCTGGACGTATATACAGTTTGTATCTATCTGAGCGCCATCTGCCTATATTCATAATCTGCTCTCTGGACATCCCAATGTTAGCTGCCGTTGAAGCAGCTCCAATGCGAAAGGAGTGCGAGCCGTATAAGCTTGCATCCCGTCCCGTTCGCTCCAGTACCAACTTGAGTACTCTGATGAATTGGAAACGTGATAGGGGGGCACCGTTCGCATGCACGAACCATTGCTTTCCTGAGTGTGCTCGTAACTGTTGGTAGGCTAAAGCATTACTCAGTGGGCATGAGGGGTCATTGTGTAATGCAGACAACACCACCTGTGCCCCTTTGCCCTCCGTGTCAGTTTTGGACCTGCGCAAGTGTAGTACCACGGCCCCTGTGCGTATGCTCACATCGCGCTTTTCCATACCTCCACGGGCAGACCCGTGCTTCGAGGATGAGGAAGCCACTAGCTCCCCTACTCTAAACGCTCCATAAAATGCCCATGAAAAGGCACACCTAAACAGCCTTGTCTCATACTCATCGTAACACACTTGGCCAGTCGTTACCACCAGTTGTTGGAGCATCCGATGAGTGATGGGGCGGCGTTGGTCTACTTTCCGGGGCTGCCCCAAGGACCAGCCTCTCATTACCTTCTTTAAGATAAACTCCACCCTAGGACTCCTCTTACCCATAGCCTTTGCAAAAAATGATATCGCTGCCAAACGGGCTTGCACTGCTGCTTTTGTGTAGCCATTGCTTTTGCAATGCAAAATCCATCTCAGAATCGCTGCTACTTTAAATCTGTCTTCCTGCTGTATTATGGCTTCTTTGCAAAATGCCTGGTACTGTTCCCATGCCGCTATGTATCTACGCCTGGTATTTTCGGCTAAGGAGCCTAACAGGAGCTCCCATACCTCGGTGGACCATACTCCCAGACCTGATTGGGCACAGCTGTCTTGACCGCGTCTGCCTCGGGAGCCAGTTGGTGAAACAGCCTGATCTTGCAACGAGAAAGAGCATCGGCAATGTTATTATTTTCGCCTTCGATGTGCTCCGCTCTAAGGGTTATATTATGCACCAGGCATAGTAACACTATTTGTCTTAATAGTGCCACTACCCTTGGCGTCTTAGCTCTCATACTGTTCACTGCCCACACCACCGGTAGGTTATCTATATGGAAGGTGATAGCTTTGTTGGCCATCCTTGGTGCCCAGATACATAAGGCTACCATTAACGGGAAAAGCTCCAGGAACGTGATGTCCCTGGTGGTCCCTTCGGTATGCCATTCCCTGGGCCATGTCTCTGAGCACCACGCCCCTTTGAAATAGATGCCGAAACCAATCCCCCCCGAGGCATCGGTGAAGAATTCGAGTTCCTCATTAGATACCGGGAGTGCTTGCCAGAAGGCCAGGCCATTGAATGTGCGAAGGAATTGCAGCCAGACCTGCAGGTCTTCCCGGATTTCCGTGGTGACCCGTATGCAATGGTATCTTTTTAAGATACCTCTCGTTGCCCATGCCATGCGGCGGCAGAAAACCCTCCCCATGGGTATCACCCTGCATGCGAAGCACAACAGGCCCAGTATTGACTGAAATTGTTGCAGCGTCGCTTTTCGCAGGCTGTGAAGTAGTTGAATATCGTTCCTCAACTTCAGCACCTTGTCTGCTGGCAAACGAGACCTGTGTGCTGGCACATCTAACTGTATGCCCAGGAAGGTGATGATCCTTTTCGGGCCGTCTGTCTTCTCTTTTGCTAGCGGGATTCCAAATGACTGTGCCATCCGTTCAAAGATATCCAATATCCTTTGACAGTCGTCATGGTCTTTCCCTACAAACAGGAAATCGTCCAGATAGTGCACAACCATGTTGGGGCCCGCCAGGTCTTCCACTACCCAATGTAGGAATGAACTAAATTGTTCAAAGTATGCGCATGATACCGCACAGCCCATGGGCAAACATTTATCATAGAAGAACTCCCCACTGAAAGAGAAACCCAATAGTGGGAAAGACTCAGGGTGTACCGCCAATAGCCGAAAGGCGGACTCTATGTCTGCCTTCGCCAGCTGTGCTCGTGGCCCTTTACTTCGTATGAGCTTAATTGCCTGATCAATGGTTGCATACTTGACCGAGCATAACGCCGGATCAATATAATCATTAACTGACTTTCCTTCCGGGTATGATAGGTTATGAATCAACCGGAATTGTCCCGGCTCCTTTTTAGATATGACCCCCAAAGGGGAGATTATGATGTCCTTGAATGGGGGTGTATGGAAAGGACCCGCTATTCTCCCCATTCCTATTTCTTTTGCTATCTTGTTTTGCGTGATATCTTTGTGTTGTTGGACAGATGGTGGGTTATTTCTAACGCGCGTTTGTGCTTTTTTTATTATTATTAGGGATGGGATGCGGAAACCCTGTGAGAAGCCATTTTCAATACTGATAGCTATATCCCTCTTAGGGTAGGCTCTTAGCCATGTACGCATATTCTCGAGCCTAATGGGTGTTGGGGCCAACTCCTTCGGTTGGGCGCTGTATCGCTCTGAAAGGCTTGGCCTCCCTTGCTGCCCTGCAGGTGAAAGCAGGGTGTCCACCTCCGCAAACGGAGCAGGAATGTTTGAATTTACAAGGCTGCCATGTACAACTCCCCGCGTTGTACTGTCGGCATGCCCATCTCCCTGCCAACTGATTGGTTTGCCGCCCTTGCGTGTTCTGAAAGGGCTGTTGCCATTGCGTGCTCTGTAGCGGCTGCTGTAGCCCGTCCTGACACCATGGCCTATTGGGCGCCATTTCTTCTGTCCACATGTCCAGAATTCTGTGATGCCATGCTAGGGTGGGATCTTCAGCCATGCTTCTCCTGAACTTCACATCGTAGTTCAGCCAGGCCCACCCCCCATATTGTTTATGCGCTCTGGTGATCGTGTCCAGGTACCTGGTCAGATATGGTCCCGATTCGGGTTCTTTCTCCATCACCACGCTCATAAAGATGTGGAATGCTGTAACCCAACTGTTAATTGATTTGGGAATTTTAGGTTTCCTATCCTTCTCACCTCTTTTATCCTTATCTTTTCCACTGTTTGATTCGTCATCCTGGTCTCTGAGCAGGAGAGAGAATAGGTCAATATATTTGCGCCGCCAAATTTTCTTTTTGATCTTTCTGGGTACAGCCACAGTCAGGGAGCTCACCCCACAGCGTGGATCGCGACTGGTATCGCGCCAATCCAGTTGTGTTCTCTGGGCCGCCCCTGATGGCGTGCTCCCGTGGTCCTCGCCCCTCTGACTCTGCCCCACCCAGGCCTGCCTAAGGGGATTAGATTGTTTTGGGCTCCTCTTCCTTTTAAATTTCTTCACTGCATATTTTATCACATTGGCCCACGCTATGTCACAGTCACTGTCAGAAAAGGAATCGTCAGAGGATGATGTTAACAATTCTGGCGCACCCTTTTCACACCCGGACTTACCCTGTGCCGTGTTAGGTGCTACTGTGTGGTTGCTGGTTGACGGCAGTTCATCGCTCGCGAAGCCTGACATTCCCAGTCGTTGTCTGACTGTAGACAGGCCGTGTTGCGTAACCTGCTCCCTAACCATCTGGAACAGGTCGTCCTGGTACACAACCACATAGCCTATCAAGTCTGCTCATCCATAAGAACTACTAAGCTTTGCAATCCCTTCTTTTCCCTTGGAGATCCCCTTTAGTTTGTCTCATATTTTCATGAATTAAGATACAGTCTGTGTTTCTACCACTTACACCGAGAAGCTATTCCATGCATCCACCACTCCTTCTATAAAGAAATATTTTCTCAGATTACTCTTGAATTTATCCCCTTTCACCTTCATGCTATGCCCCGTTGTTCCAGAACTTTCTTTCAAATGAAAGAGAATCTCTCCCTGTGGATTTATGTCAAGAAGGTATTTAAAGTCTCTATATGTCCCCTCTCCTCCTTTTCTTCCAAAGTATATATGTTGAAATCTTTAAGACTGTTCCCATTTGCTTTATGACAAACACCTAAGACCATTTTAGTAGCCATCTTCTGCACCGTCATCCTGTTTAAAGCCTTCTGAAGGTGTGGTCTCTAGAACTGTACACAGTACTTCAAATAAGGCCTCACCAGAGACTTATAGAGAGGCACCTTCTTATCACTGCTGAACATTCCTCTGCCTATGCACCATTCTGGCTTTAACCACCACATTTTCTTCCTATTTAGTAACCTTAATATCATCAGAAACAATTACCCTCAGATCCCACTTTTCTTTCATGAAAAGAAGTACATCCCCTATGCTGTACAGTCCCTTGGATTCTGGCAGCCCAAATGCATGATCCTGCATTTTTTTGCATTAAATCCTAGCTTCCAAATTTTTGATCATTCTTCACGCTTCTCTAGATCCCTCATCATGTTATCTATATCTTCTTGGGTGTTTCCCTATTTCAGATTTTGGTGTCATCTGCAAAGAGGCAAAACTTAGCAGACGGCTCTTTTAACACATCACTTACTGTATAAAAATGTTTAAATGAATCATGCCAAAGACTGATTCCTGTGGCATACCACTGGTAAAGTCCTTTTCCTCAGAGTAAACTCCATTTGTCACCTCCCACTCAATTTCTAACCCAGCCAGTCACTTCAGCATTCATCATTGGGGGGGAGGGGAGGGGGGAATCAATTTATTTATAAGTTATCTATGTGGAACTGTGTCAAACACTTAGCTGAAATCTAAGTACACCATATCTAGTGCTTTCCCTAGTTCCAACTCTCTGGTACCCAGTCAAAGAAATTAATCTGATTCAAATGACAAGACCTCCTTTAGTAGAAACATGCTACCTTGGATCCTGTAATCCATGGAATTCCAGAAACCCATGTTTTAGCAGTGTTTCCATTAAGCTATTTACCACAGAGGTAATTCCCAACCTCCTCCTTACTTCTACTTTTATGTAGAGGGACACATATGCCCTTCTCCCGTCATCTGGGAACATCCCTGACTCCAAAGATGCATTAAAATAGCCAGACATCTGAGCTGCCAGAACTTTCCTAAGTTCCTTCAATACTCTCAGATGTATACCATCTAGTCCCATCACTTAGTCTACTTTTAGTATAGCTAGCAGTTAAATACAGTGTTTGGAAAATTATTCAAGATCTAACTCACTTCCATTCTATGTGTATGTGTCTATGAGCTTTCATCTGTGAACACATAAAAGAAATACATGGTAAGCAAATCCACATTATCCTCATCAGCTTCTACATATTCCTCTCCTTCACCCTTGAGTCTAACAATACTACTTTTGGAGCTCCTCCTGTCACTAATATCTAAAAACTATTTTGTCCCCTATTTTACTGTATTGGCTATTTTTTTCTTCTATTTGTGTCTTTGATTTCCTGACATCTTTCCCAGATTTTCTCAACTATTCCAAATGCATTAGCTTCTCTTTGTCTTTCTGTGATCTCTTCTTGTATTTTATGAAGACCACCCGATTTTCCTTAACTTTTCAGCTACTTCTTTCAAAAACCATAGTGATACCCTTTCTCTTTATATATTTATTTACTTTTCTTTCAAAACATTTATTGACCTTATAATATCCCTTTTAAGGTTTTCCCACAGTTTTTCTACATCCTGCAGCTGTTCCCATCAAACTAACAACTCCTTGAGAGGTTCCCCCATCTTGACAAAGTTAGTTTTCCCAAAGTTTAGGACCCTAATATTTGAATGAACCATCTTGGCTCTTGTCCTAATACTGAACCACATCATTCAGTGTTCACTGGATACGAGATGATCACCTATTATAGCATCAGAACACTGTCTTCGTTTGTTAGCACCAGGTCCAGTATAGCCCTCCCCTCATGGCTTATTATCAGTTGCTGGAATAGTTCTGCCTATAGAGAATCTAAAATCTCCTTACTTCTAGAAAATACCATGTCAGAGATTCCCAATCAACATCCAGCGTATTGACATCAACTATTTATTTATATTTAGCTCACACCTTTCCAACAGTAGCTCAAGGTGAGTTACATTCAGGTATGTAGTTATTTCCCTGTCCCCAAAAAAGCTTACACTCTAAGTAAATAATTGGAAATATTCCAACTGTATGTCATCATAATATTTTAATAGTATGTGCAAAGGTATACAACAAAAAAATAAAGATGTCTGTGCAACTTAGACGTAGTAATTTCTGAGGGAAAAAAATAAAATATGACCTGGACTGGATTATTTATTTATTTATTTATTTATTTTATGCCTTTTATATACCATCTTTCTACGATTCAAGACGGTTTACATGGAACGTAAGGGAACAGTGTTGACACAGCTGTTTTACAGAGAACAATAACTTCTATTACATAACAGTAACAGCAAATTGAACAGTTAACTTTTTACATATTTACAGGGTGAAGATGGGTAGGCACTCTTCACTAACATTTGGTTGCACAACTCTGGGCAGTGATGATAGCCTCCAAAAATTTCTTGTAGCCATCTATAAGTTTTGTGCATTTTTCGGTTGGTAGTTTCTCCCATTCTTCAATGAGATTTGTTTCAGCTCAGGAATGTTTCCAGGATTCCTTTTACCAATGGCAGATTTCAGCTCTTTCCAAAGGTTTTCAATTGGATTGAGATCAGGACTAATTGCTGATCAGTTTAAAACAGTCCATTTGTTCCTTTTTAACCATTCTTTTTTACTTTTGGATGTATGGTTGGGGGTCATTCTCCTGCTGGAGTATACATGACCTTTGACCCAGACCTAGCTTTCTGACACTAAGTAGCTAGCACAGTTCACTCCAAAATACTTTGTTAGTCCTCTGACTTCATAATTCCTTTAATACGTTCCAGGATTCCAGTTCCCAAGGAAGCAAAACAGCCCCACATTACCAAACCTCCACTACATTTAACTGTAGGAAGGGTGTTTCTTTCCTTATAAGCTTCATTTCTTTGCCTGTAAATGTATCACTGGTCTGCATTGCCAAAGAGCTTGAGTTTGGTTTCATCTTGCAACAGAACATTTTTTCAGAAGGATTGTGGTTTATCATGGTGTGTTTGGGCAAAGATCAGGCATGCCTTTTTATGTCTTGTCTTTGAGCATTGGGGTCCTCCTTGGCCTTCGCCCATGAAGTCCTTCTTTGTTTAGTGCACGGCATATGATGTGGGTTGAAACCACCACTCCAGATTGCTCCAGGTCAGCCTTAAATTTTCTGGATGTTGTATGTGGTGTTTTTCCAACAGTTTGCATTAATCTCCGGGTAGGTTCTTGGCAGAAAACATCTTAATAGCATTGCAAACTGTAGACACAGGAACCTCAAGGTCTTTGGAGATGGCCTTGTACCCCTTGACGTTTGATGATAATGACTTTTCTGATGGTCTCAGAAAGCTCTCTTTTCAACACCATTGTGAAAATGGAACAGGGAGTGAATGTGGCCATCTTTCAATGGTTGATTCAAATCATGTGAGGACTGACAAATGATCACAGGTGCATCTAAATTTACTGCAGTGGGAATGTGTTTCTTCTGTTCAAACAGATTTGAACTGTTTATAAGGTTGCCAATAATAATGTCCTCTCAGGTTAAACCATAACAAAAAAGCCCCAAGGGCCACGGAACACTACCGGCCACAGCAAAATCAATACAAAACAAAAATGGCAGGTTCCAACCTACATAAGACCTTCTAAAGAGAAACTATATTTTTTGTCAGACAAACAGCCTCCAGGCAAGAATACCTTAACTGGAGACCTACGTCCTTTTTTAATCCAGTGCAGTAAAACCTTTATAACTGCTAAGCAGAGATATGTCCATTCAAAAGCAAGGAGTACTTAGCTGAAATCCCAGCGCAGCAAATCCAAACAGCGGTGGCACAACAACACAGTGCTACATTTCGGGTCACCAAATTTAAAGACCCTGCTTCAGGTTTTTAATCCCACCACAACCATATGGTTGGATTAAAAAGGACGTAGGTCTCCAGTTAAGGTATTCCTGTCCTGGCAATGTCCTAGTTTTTATACTATTTCCTTTTTAATTGGTCTTGTTTTATTTGATTATTTTATGTGTCAAATATGTGTACATATACAGTATAGTCCAAAGCCATTAGACTGGCCATTTTTAGGAGATATTTGACATTAGAGATTTGAACTGCAAGGGTGCCAATAATGTTGACCAGAACTTTGTATCCCAGTATTGGTTTATGTCCATGACTAAAATCAAGTCAGACTCTTCCATTATAGATGCAAGACACTGATAAGGCAGACAAAAAGAGAATTTAAATAAAATGCTTGCAATGGAAGCAAAAACACATAATAAAAACTTTTTCAGGTATATTTGAAGCAAAAAACCTGAGTGGGAGTCAGCTTGACTATTAGATGACAAAGGGGTAAAAGGAACACTAAGGGAGGATAAGGTCATAGAGAACAGACTAAATGAATTATTTGCCTTAATCTTTACTGAAGAAGATGTAGGGGAGATACCCATACCAGAAAAGATATTGAAAGGTGATGTTTTGGAAGAACTGAAATTTTACAAAGTAAAGAATGCAAATCACCTGAAATGGATAGTATTCATCCTGCGTGCTGAAAGAACTGAACAATGAAACTGCAGAGCTACTAAAGGTAAATTTTAAACTATCATTAAAATCATCTATGCTACTTGAAGACTGGAGGATGGCCAACGTAATGCCACATTTTAAAAAGGATTCCCAGGAAACTACAGACTGGTGAGCCTAATGTGGTGTCAAGGCAAAATGGTAGATACCTTTATAAAGAATGAAATTACTAAACGCATAAATAAAGTGAGGTTACTTACCTATAACAGGAGTTCTCCATGGACAGCAGGATAAATCAGCCACCCCTGGTGATGTCATTCAATGACGCCATAGATGGAAGTATTCTCCAGAGCTCAGAAAGGCAAAGCCAGTTTTTGGTGGGATTGTGTTCAGATAGGAAAGGAGCCATGCAGTCTGAGATGGAGGCCCTGGGGGGGCATATCCCTTGCAACAGAGATGCGGGGGAGGGGGGGTCTCTGGGCCACATGGCCAGGGCATGGTCCTGGCTCAGAGATGTGCAGAAAGTTCTCAAGGAACTACTGCAGGACATGTCTTTAGGATTTCCTTGCATGGGGGAACATCCCACAGTCTTCTACCCTGTGGCTAACCCCTAAGCACCGAACGCATTGATCATGTGCAGCGATGCTGTTCATTTTTCTGCTGCACTTGGAGCACTTTTTGAACCCTGGTTTGAGCACTGGTGTACCTCTCGCTCCATGTGTTCTTCTGTTGGGATTCTTCTTCTTTGGGATTTTCTTCTGTGGTATTCTTTTCTTATTGTCTTGGGGGTATTTTTGTGGACAGCAGTGAAGGTCCGTCTTACTGGCAAGGTGGAAGAACTGAAACTGGGCTAGCTAGAGGTGGGCCAGTGGATTGGGCTACTGGACACATGCTCAGAGAGGCTTTGCCTTTCTAAGCTCTGGAGAGCACTTCCATCTATAGCACCATCAGATGACATCACCAGGTGTGGCTGACTCATCCTGCTTGTTCTCGGAGAATCATGGTTCAATGGGCCAAAGCCAACATGGATTTAGCCGAGAGAAGTCTTGCTTCACCAATCTGCTTCATTTTTTTGAAGAAGTGAATAAACAGGAAGATAAAGGTTTATATAGTATATATGGATTTTCAGAGAGTTTTTGACATGGTCCTTCATGATAGACTCTTGAGGAAACTGAAAAGTAATGGAATATGAGTCAGTGTCCTATAGAACTGGTTAAAAGATAGAGAATAAAGAGCAGGGATAAACAGTCAATTTTCTTAATGGAGAAAGGCGAATAGCAGAGTGACCTAGTGATCTGTACTGGGCCCACTGCTTTTATCATATTTATAAATGACCTGGAAATGAGAACAAAAGGTTAGGTGATTAAAATCTGCAGATGACACAAAATTCTTCAAAGTTGGCAATTATACTATAATTGTGAGAAATTGAAAGAAGACATTAAGAAACTGAGAGGTTGAGCATCCAAATGGCAGTTGAAATGTAATGTGGACAAGTGTAAAATAATGCACATAGGGATGAACAATCCAAACTATAGCTTCATGATACAAGGCTACACATTTATTTATTAAAACTTATTTTTATACCACCTTTCTACAATTCAAAGCTGTTTACAGCTTAACAACAGATTAACATGACCATAATGTGCAATGTTTTACAGGGAACAGGAACTGACAGAATAACAAAGTAAAAATGTAACTGTTTAACATTTGGTATTATTAACAAAGAATTTTTACAGTGTTTAAATGGTTATCTTTCTGAGTCCTTACTACATTGTTGGTATTTGTTTAGTTGAGTTATGCAGTTTTTGGAGTACATATTTATGATGGGTGAGTCTATGTCTGAGGATTTGTTATATTCTTTGAAGAGATGGGTTTTTATTTTCTTCCTGAAGTCATCAGGTCTGAGAGAGCTCTTGAAGTTGATGGTAGTTTATTCCATGTGGATGGGGCGAAAAGTGTGAATGTCCTATTGCAGGTGACTTGTTTACTTTTTGACTTTTTCTGTGGTATTACAATAAGGTTGAGGGTGGACTTCTGTTGTAGTCTCTCGTTATTTGTACTTGAGATTAGGGATTGGAGGCATGTGGCAGATTCATTATGCAGTATTTTGAATATCGTGATCAGAGTTTTGTATCTGATCTTAGCAGAGATGGCAAGCCAGTGAAGTTGTATCAGTATGGGGATGAAATGTGATCTACTGTATATGAGGCACCCAGTAATTATTCGGGCTGCAGTATTTTGGGCCATTTGTAGTGGGTGGAGAGTTTGTTTAGGCACACCCTGAAAGATGATATTGCAGTAATCTAGTACTGATGTAATCATTGCCTGGCACACTGTTTGGAAGAGGTCTGGGGAGCGTAGAGGGCGGAGGTGCTTCAGGATTCTTAGTTTGTAGTAGACTGAGGTTGTTATTGTTTTTATGCGAGGTTGCTGATCTATTGTTATACCCAAATATTTTGTCTCAGAGCTGACTTTGATTTTTATACCTCCAAATTCTATTTGTTGATGGTGGGATAAAGGTTGGGTTATGTAGAGTGCTTCGGTCTTCTCTTGGTTGATGAGGAGGTTGTGTCTATTGAGACAGCTTTTGACATCAATGAAATATTTATGTAAGCTGTCCAATTGTGGAGATAGGAGGTTAATGGGTGCAAAGAACATTGTGGGCCTGATTCTGACATGAACGTCCAGCCCTCTGTGCGCCCGGTCGGGACCAGACACACAGAGTTAGCAGGGATTCTGATCCCATGGGGCATGTCTAGCCCCGTGGGATTAGAATCGCATCCAGGCCTGTACTTGCAGGCCAGGACCATGATTCAGGTCAGCCTGCGCGTACAGGCCTTGACTGGATAGCTCAGTCAGGGCTTTTCAATGGAGCTGTGGCGCCATGGTATCTGGTTGCTATGGCACCATGGCTCCATTCAAAAGATGCAATCCCCAGCCGCTGGACTGAAAACTTCGTTCCCCGCAGCCTGACCCCTGATCTGGCCTCCGAAGGCCAGGGTCGGGCTGCGGGGAATGTCCTCTGCCCCCTCACACCAAATTGGGGAACTTATCCACCTCAGAGGTGGAACAAGTTCCCCATTCAAGCCTTCGGCCCCGGACATACAGGGCCAACATTGGAATCAGTCCTGTACTTCCAGGGCCAATGACTGTCCACTGCCTGCACTAACACCACCCCCGATCTGACCCTTTCCTGCCCCTGTCTAACTTTCCCATATAATGTGCGAGGAAGTTAGATGGGATCAGGAGAGGGCACGAATAGCAGGTATGGATGTCCATACCCACTATTCATGCCTCGGAATGACCCTGTATGTCATCTGCATAGATTTGATCTAAGATATTATGGGCCCAGTTCTGGGATGCAGTTTGCGGGGCTGCACATCCCTGCAGAATATGTTGCCCTGCAAGCCATCTGGGCCCGATTCGCCCTCCAGCTTTCCCCATATGTCCTGAGAATCAGGATGGGGAGAGCCGGTGGGAGGCGGGAGGGAGCGGCATTGGGATGGAGTGGGATTGGGCAGCCAACAGGATGTACAGGGCCAATTCAGGTCATGGCCCTGTACATCCTGCTGGGCCCATGGGGACATGCTGCTTATTCCACCTCAAAGATGGAATAAGCAGCACAAAACCAGTGATTGGGTTCAGGGAAGATTAAGATGAATCCATTCTGGGTACGTTATAAACAGGTTGTGAGGGTGTTTAGAAGGGAAGTGATGAGGGTTTCTACACCATAGAACTGTCTGAAGCCATGTTTGTAGGGTTCTAGGGGTTCAAAGTTGTCAAGATGGTCTTGCAGTTGTCTAAGTAGAATTGTTTTCTGTTATTTTAGTGACTAGTGGGATGCTAGATATTGGCCAGTATGATTTAGGGGAGGTTGGGTCAAGTTTAGTGCTTTTGAGCAGCGGTCGAATTGAGGTTTGTTTGAGCGCTGTGAGTATAAGGCCTAGAAACAGTAAAGCATGAATTATGGTCTTAAGATATTTTTTATTTATTTATTTATTTATTAATATATTTTTTATACCATGCTCTTTGAAATCAATGCGGTTTATAGTCAACAACATTTGAACAGTGCAGGCGGGCCTACACTGGACTTACAATGAACAAGGGATGATAACTTGGGATTAACGGGGGGTAACTATGTACAGGGTATATACACTTAGCATCTATTACCTGGTAGCCCTGTTAGCATCTATTACCTGGTGGCCCCGTTAATGCTGTGGATATGAACTCAGGTGTTATCTGGTCTGCTTTATCCATGTGACAGGACATGGGTCCAATGTAGAGGTTGTTGTATTGAGGCTCTGTATTGTGTCCTCTATGGTTTTTTTTTATAGATGGAAGCTCAAATTGGGAACATATCTTCTGGGAGTTGGTTTCATGGTTAGAGGTCTTTGGGATTTGGTCCATTTGGGGATGTTTGTAGATGTTTCGAGAGTAGGTATGAGGCAATCTTCTGGGGGGATATCTTTACTTGTGTTTTCACGGTTTGGTTCCCTCGTGAGTGTCTTAACAATCGAGAACAGCTCCCTTGGTTTGTTTATAGCTGAACTGACAAGGTTGGCATAGTATTCCTGCTTTCTAGTTAGCATTTCTATGTTATATGCCTTGAATTGTTCAATGTAGGTATTTTGGATTAGAGGGTCTTTTGAATTTCTTCATTTTCTTTCAAGGCCACGTAAGCTGCTTTTCTGTTTCTGTAGTGATGTAGAAAACCATGTCCAACCCAGAAAAGGATCCAGGCTTCATCATGAACAATATGTTGAAATCCTCTGCTCAGTGTGCAGTGGCAGCCAACAAAGCAAATACTGTAGAATGCTAGGCGTCACTGTATAAACAAAGATATGGTGAATAAAAGACAGAATATCATAATGCCTTTGTATCACTCTATTGCGTGACTGCACCTTGAGTACTGTGTGCAATTGTGATTGTCTCAACTCAAAAAAGATATAGAGAAATAAGAAAGATACAGAGAAGGGCAACCAAAATAGTAAAGGGGCCGAATGATTCTCCTATGAGGAAATACTAAAGAGGTTAGGGCTCTTCAGCTTGGAGAAGAGAAAGCTGAGCGGAGCTTTAATAGAGGTCAATAAAATCCTGAATGGAATAAAATGGGTAACCACGAAACAATCATTTACTCTTTCAAAAAGTACAAAGACTAGGGACATGCCATGAAGTTACACAGTAGTACATTTAAAACAAATAGGAGAAAATGTTTTCTCTCAATTCATAATTAAGCTTTGAAACTCGTTGTGAGAGGATGAGGTAGAAGTTAGTATAGCTGGGTTTAAAATGGTTTGGACAGATTCCTGGAGAAAAAGTCCATAAACTGTTATTAACCCTTCATCACACATGTTAAATTACTGATGACTTTACACACTGGGGGTCAAATTGACCCCATCAGTAAATGACCAGAAACCGTGAACAATTTCATCCACATAGGATTGGTATTTGAATGCATTTCTTAAAAACAGTTATCAGTTTTTGCTGTTTACAAATGTTCAGTGTTTATGATATAAAAGTAGTCTATTAACTTCAGTTTATCACTTAATTGTAATTAAGTCTCAACACCCCTAGTATAATCATCTATCTAGGTGTCTTTTAGTTAGCACATTCATTGCATAACATCTGGCAATGTTCTGGGCATATGGCTATACCACATCACTTGCAGTATTTTGATGTTTTCTTATCTGATGATCTGGTGCAAAGCTGGCAGTGCGATCGTGCCCCTCTGGATTCACAGCCTGTAGGACCAGGTAAGCTGAATCCAAGTAGTTGCATGCAGATCCGCACCCCTTTCTGAAGTGTTCTTGGGTTCTGCAATCGCAATGTCTATTGTGGCATAACTAACTCCTTTGCCAGTTCTGTTAGGAACAGTTGCCGTTTGTGGGACACCTCTGTTTGCCATTCGGGTTTTTGCTGCGCCCAAATTATGTAAGCTGCCACACCAGCGACATCGAACATGTTCATCAGCAGGCAGAACAGCCATTTTCTAGTGCCACATTTGCATGTATATGTACGCACAAGCTTGTAAGATATCCTGGAAACTATTTATGTTCATTAAGGAGCGATAAAAAGGTTTTGAGTCAGGTGCAAACAATGATGTAATTGCTTCTTTTGATGATCTGTCTTTACTGGCATGCAGCAATATTCCAGTGGTTGCCTTTAGTTCAACAATGTCAATATCTGTCCACTCTTTTACGTTTCCATCAATTTGTTCAGCTTGTGTGTGGTAGTAGTTCTTGGCATAACAATTAGTCTCTCTAAGAATGATGTCCAAAATTTCATCGGTAATGAACAAAGAGAATGCCTCACCTATTGACTGAACTTTGCCTGCCCTTGTAACGCCAGGCATCTGACGAAGCAGAGAAGCTGCTGTTGTACGCAAGGAAGCATTAGGCTCATCTACTGACCATATGCATCCACTCTTTGCCTTGTAGATTTTACATAATTTCTTCTGTTTACAAAATCCCGAGTTAATTTTTCTTTTCTTGCTTGGTTATGGATCATCATCATCATCAGATGATGATGCACATTATCACCTGCCAGGTACTGTGCTTCCTGTCCCTCAATTTGATCGTCATAGTCACTAGTTTGTCTGGTTCACCATCAGAGTCTTCACCTTCTAGTCCTGTTTCATCTTCTGATGATTCATTTTCAAGTTCAGCTAATACTGCCTGAAGTACAGCCTGGCTTGTTAGACGACGAGGATGACTACTACTCATTTCACTCAGAATTCTTGGAACAATAAAATAACAGTTATTTATTATGATTTCAGTTATTATCAATCAAATATATCTCAGAAAAAAGAAACAAACAATGTTGGTGGCAAAGCGCCATTACTTCTATAACAGCAATGAATAGGTCTATACGAACACATGCCTGGTATGAACTCAAACGCTGAAAAATGTCACCTTAATTTCACATGAAGATCACAGTAGCCTACAGATGAAATAGCCTAGCAATGCCAAATTAACAATAATAACTACAACATGAACCTGAAACAGGAATTCTGACAACACTGGTTTCACTAAGCTGGGGTCAATTTGATCCCAGGTGTGTATAATAGGTATATATTGTCGCCAGGCGCCCCTACTGGCGTAGTAAAATAAGGGCGTCCGGTGACATTTAATTTGTGTTAAGGAGTGTTTAAGCTGAAAGACCAAAAGGTCCTTGTAGTGCAGAACTCCTTATAAAGAATAACTACGCCAAGTGTAGGGTAAATAAGGCTTTATTTCCCCGGTCAATGCTCTAGGTTCAATGGGACACCAACATAAAGTGGAGGTAATGCTTTCCTCAAACAAAAAGGTTCCACCATTGCCTGAACAGTTAAAGGTTGTAGGCTTTACAATTAACTGTTTAGCTGGGTTGAGGGTTTTTCCAAAACAATAGAAAACAATATCAGACTTAGTTCTTCGCTATACAATTAGCATGGCAAGCAATCTACTTCTTGAGCAAAAGTTACATTCCATTGGTTCACTCTGAGGAATGGGAACACTGGATTCATAATCAAAGTCCATTGATTCTGGATCACTACCCTCTTCAATGCTAAGAATGTCTTCAGTGTCTCTCAACTCCTCACAGAGGTTCCTTGGTTTCTCATACAACTTCCTTACTATACTTTTAGGAAGTGGTTTTAAATAGTAAGCTTTATTTCTTCTATTATACTGAGGTTTATCTACTTGCATAAGATTTTCCTCATTTAAAGTTTCCTTTAGAATGAAAGGCTTTTCATACCTTAGCTTCTGTGGAGTGCCACACCCAGGATTCAGCTTACGACGTAGCTTTTCATGCTGACAAGCTGTCTTGTGCACTGCTCCATAATCAGGGCTGCTAGGAAAGCCAGACGTGGATTTCCACTCACTATGTTTCAGGATAAGAGGATCAATGCCAAAGGAATCTCCTTTCCTTGGGCTCTTCTGGTTTAGCGTAGGAGACTTACTTGGAGTTGGAGAACTTCTTTCAACAGGCAAGCTGCTTCTCTGGGCTTTATCCCATGGAATACACCTCTTTTGGCTTCTGCCTCCTTGAGTTGGCTGCAGCTGGAAACTTTCCTGTTCCAGGCTTCTCTCAGTGCTTGTGCTGCCGGTCCTTCTGACCTTGCCCTTGGCACTTCCCCAGGACTGAGTCTTGCCTCCGTCTGTGTCCGTTCTTCTCCTTCCTTCTCCTGTTACCCTTTCTGGTACCCTCGCTGGTACTCTACCTGGTACTCTTCCTGTTGTTCTCCTTGGTACACTTCCTGTTACTCTGTCTCTGCTCATCTGATTTCCCTTATAAAGGGATTTCTGGTTTGCATGTTGTGAGTTTGAGGACAGGTGAAAGCACTTATCATTAAGGTGCTCAGTGCTTGAGCACGTTGCTTCAGGTACTGTGTAATTGTTCATGCGCCCTCTGGCTGAGCTGCACTGGAACTGCGCTCTCTGCCTTTTCTGAGTTCCATGAAAATCAGGAGTTTTTTTCAAGGCTGTGTCTTCTCTAGCTCCAGCCTCATGACAATATACCATAAAAATGTTAACATAATATTGACAGCCATTGAATTTCCCGTAGAGTGTTATCATTTAATCGGAACAGTAATTTTGAGAAGCTGCCGGAAATTTTAAGGCATGGCTGAAATAAATAAGTAAGTAAGATCATAAGATCATAAGATCATAAGATATGCCATACTGGGTCAGACCAAGGTCCATCAAGCCCAGTATTCTGTTTCCAACAGTGGCCAATCTAGGTCATATGTACCTAGCAGTTTCCCCAAGAAACACAAGTTCCACAATGCTTGTACTGGGTCAAGCATTGATATCTTCGGTCACTTCTTAATAATGGTTTATGGACCTTTCCTCCAGGAACTTGTCCAAACCTTTTTTAAACCCAGCTACACTAACAGCCTTTACTAAATCCTCCGGTAACAAATTCCAGAGTTTGATTACACGTTGAGTGAAAAAATATTTTCTTTTATTAGTCTTAAATAGTTTACCATGTAGCTTCATTGCATGTCCCCTAGTCTTTCTATATTCTGATAAGGTGAACAATCGATCTACGTTTACCCGTTCCACTCCGTTCATTAATTTATAGACTTCTATCATATCTCCCCTCAGCCGTCTCTTTTCCAGGTTAAAGAGCCCTAACCTTTTTAGCCTTTCTTCACAAGAGTATCCTTCCATCCCCTTTACCATTTTGGTGGCTCTTCTCTGAACCTTTTCTAAAATCGCTATATCCTTTTTAAGATACGGCGACCAGAATTGCACACAATATTCAAGGTGCGGTCTCACCATGGAACGATATAGAGGCATTATAATATCTTTTGTTTTATTTTCCATTCCTTTCCTTATCATACCTAGCATTCTATTTGCTCTCTTGGCCGCCGCTGCACACTGGGCCGAGGGTTTTAACATGGTATCCACAATGACGCCTAAATCTTTTTCCTGGGTGGTGGTTCCTAATGTGGAACCTTGCATCGTGTAACCATAGTTTGGGTTGTTCTTCCCTAGGTGCATAACCTTGCACTTGTCCACATTAAATTTCATCTGCCATTTTGATGCCCAGTCTTCCAGTTTATCAAGATCCTCTTGCAATTTTTTACAATCCTCTTGGGTTTTAACAACTTTAAATAGTTTTGTGTCATCTGCAAATTTGATAACCTCACTCGTTATTCCCCTTTCCAAGTCATTTATGAATATGCCAAAAAGCAGCGGACCCAGCACAGATCCCTGGGGTACACCACTATTCACCTTTCTCCATTGGGAAAATTGGCCATTTAGCCCTACCCTCTGCTTTCTATCTTTTAACCAGTTCCCGATCCACAATAGTACACTGCCTCCTATCCCATGACTCTTTAGTTTTGCCAAAGGTCTCTGATGAGGGACCTTGTCAAAGGCTTTCTGAAAGTCCAGATACACAATATCAACCGACTCACCTTTGTCCACCTGTTTATTCACTCCTTCAAAAAAGCATAACAGATTAGTAAGACAATATCTTCCTTGTCTAAAGCCATGTTGGCTGTCTCCCATTAGGTTGTGACTATCTACATGCTGAGTAATTTTATTCTTTATGATGGTTTCTACCATTTTTCCCGGTACTGATGTCAGGCTCACCGGTCTGTAGTTTTTTACATAACATAAGTAATTTGACATAACAAAAGGCTTGGGGTCAAAATGACCCCACGTGTGTGGTGAAGGGTTAAGATAGACCAATGGAAACTTACTGCTTATCCCTGGGGAATGGAATTTGGCTACTTTTGGATATGCAAGGTACTTGTGACCTGGATTGCAACTGTTGGAAATAGGGTGCTGTACTTCATGAATCTTTGGCCTGACCAAGTATGGCAGCACTTTTATGTGCTGCTGCAGTCAGAAACATTGCAGTTTCCTGGCTGGAGCAACACAGATAGAGATCCCCAAGATAGGCTCACTTATGGAGTCAGTGGAGGTATCCAGTTCACCTTACACCTTCCCCAACCAATACCTTCTTCCCCTCATCCCCTCAATATAGGCCCCCATCCCCTCAATGCCTCCCCTAGAGAAAACCAAAACGTCTGCTTAATCCCCGACATTCCCCCCTCCGCAGACCTTAATAGGAGCTTCCCAGGTGGTCTAGTTTGGAGCAGGAGGGATCCAAAATTGCTCCTCTTCCTTCAAGTGCCACGGTTTAAAATGGTGCTTATACACTAGTGGTAATCTTGTGGTACTACAGCTAGGGATCAAGCAATGCCTTTGTTTGGCAGTTTGACCCCTGATAGTAGACTACAGCTAGAGTTCATAGGCACTATTTTGCTGCTTCCCGCTAGACCACCAGGGAATTCTCTCAGTAAGGTCTTGGGAGGCATCTGGGTGGTGGTTCTTTGGTTTTGTCCAGGGGGCACTGAGGCTTGGGAAGCCTGTATTTGCATGGGGGGGGGTGCAGGGGTGCAGGGAGGAAGGGACCTGTATTTGTGTCAGGTGTTATCTGGGGGTGGCTTTCATTGTTTTGCGGGAGATGGCAGGGGGACTGGAACCCACCTCCGGCCCCTTACATATAGTGAGCCTGACTCGGGATTCACTATCTGAGTTGCTACATTAATGAACCCGTGATGTTCTGGCTGCAGCAATGCAAAAATTGTGACATCGGGATTTGTTTTAATAAAATCTCATCTTCAGCTGGACATGCACTCCTGCACATCCTTCTATGTATTCTGCAAAAACCTTGGCATTTGGTTGAGCCCTTTGTAAAAACTGGGGTAACTGAGGATGCCCACACGTGGATGTCTCAGTTTTCCCCTCAATATTCTATGGGGCTTTATGATGGTAATTTCATATGGGTGTACCTAGCTAAAGTGCTTTTTAAGGTGCCTCTGTTAAGCCTAATTTGTAAAGACAAGCTGATTCCTACTTGACTTTCTAATGCTAGCATAAGTAGCCTAATGTGCACCTACATTGAAGGTGTGGATCTAAAAGCTGGTATAAATGTCCATGCCTATATTCTTCCAGTGCATGTGTAAGTCATACTAATTTATAATCTATGTAAATACTTGCATGCTCTGCCTATACTCCAATCTCTGCCCATGTGCACATCCTATGTTAAAGTATGTGTGCTTTTACACTGGTCAGTATTTTATAAGATAATTTACACATATGTGACCACATGGGAATGACTTTACAAAATGATCTCCTGTGTTTTCCTGGAAGGTATGTTGCTGAAAGGAAAACCTAATGAGAGATGACCCATTTCCAGACAGTCTCTTGGCAAAGGATATATAATCCATTTCCATCTTGTTTGCATAAAACAATGTTACCTGGCTGTCCATTGGATCAACCTTCTCTTCCTGCACAACATATTGGTGAAAGCTCTGACAGCACTAAAGATTGTTCCTATCTCCAGTAGAGTGATCTACCTCCCGAGACAAGAACCAGGAGACCACTCGCTGAAAATACCCTAGTCATTCCCAGTGAATCCACAAATTGGTCCCAATCAACAGAGCATTTAAATCTTATGCGCCTAGATGCTGGAATAAACTTCCTCCAGATATCAGAGCAATACGAGACATGAAGCAGTTCAGGAAGGCTATAAAGCATTATCTATTCACTGAGTACTTCCAGCCACCGTAATCCTAATATAAGATGTCATAAGACAAATTCATACGCATAACTACCCCATAAGACATACCTTCTAGAACTAAAATTTTGTTGTAATTCCGCTGCTCACTAAAATCTCTCTGCTAGTTGAATTTATGTAAATAGTTCAATCGTTATTGTAGATAGTTACCCTTGTTTTCCCAAGTTTATTGCCCTGTTATATGTAACTCATACGTGTTTTCAAATGTACTGAGAATGTTTTGTTCCATGTAAACCGCGCTGATGCTAATGAGCGCGGTATATAAGAAACTTTAAATAAATAAATAAATAAATAAATAAAATCTGATATCAAAGTTCCTTGGATGCAAAATGATACTATGGGTTTTACTTACTAAGCATTTTCCCTATAAAAATAACCTTCAGTAAATGAGCCCCTATGAGAATTTGACATCCTATATTTGAGATCTCTATGATTGTCATATATCTTGTACTATTAAAGGAATCAAAGCAGTCATTCATTAATTCTTATTTGTTTTATGTTTGTTTGTTTTTTATTTTATATGTACTGCAGTTTAAAGATAACATCCAGGCATATTACATGAATGAAAGAAAATCATGGCAATAACACATAATTTCAGAGTCCACCAGTTCAACAAAGATAAGACAAAAGCCATTATATCAGCCAACAAAAGAAGAAACTACTTGGGGCACCAAGTAACTGACTGACTGGAGACTTATTCATCAACTGTATGGGACCCTACTGCTACTGTTACTTCCTCCCTAGCCACTATAAATTCCAGGAGTTGTCGTGGCTTAAAAAACAGAAAATTATTCCCCTGATAGGACACATGACATCTAGAAGGAAATTTTAATAGAAAAGACCCGCCTATGGAAAGAATCCTGGGCTTACATCCCAGGAACTTCTTCCTCCTAGCTTGGGTATCACAAGCTGGGAAAATACATACAAAAGAGCCAAAGAACTGCTTCCCAAAATTCCTAAAATAAGAACGCAGGATTATAGATTTATCAAATACCAAAGCTAGTGTAATAAGAATGGTAGAGCGGCCCATTACCACCTCCGGTGAACTCTCCAGGAACCCAGTATGTTCCCCGCAACACTGGAGGAGGCCGCTGAAGTTGCAGGGGCATTACACCCCAGAGAAAGATACTGGACCCTTGTCAAAGGGAGCAGGTCTCCCAGGGGGGGATCTGTAACACCTCCTGGAAGTATCTGCACACCATTTCGAAGGATGACTGAACCAGAGAGTGGGGAAAGTTCAACAGTCTCAAATTATGTTTCCAAACTTGATTCTCCAAGTATTAAATCTTTTTTGAACTCACAGTAATTGAAGCTGTTGAAGCTCTTCCTCCAAGAGCTGTTGAAGCTCTTCCTCCAACTTTGCCTGCTTCACCCTGTTACGTCTGAACTCGGGAGACTTCCAGCGATTGGTTTTTAAACCCTATAAGATCAGTACTCCCAGTTCCTGCAATTGCCCTCAAGGAAGTATTCATAGCTGTGATAGCGTCCCCCAGAGTTTCCAAAGTTATCTGTGCGGATCTCACCAACTCCACAATGCCTGGAGACCTCTCTTTCCCTAGCACTGCCATTGGGACTTTCACCGTCGATGTTAACCACCGACTTGTGAGCTGCTAGAGATGAGGAATGCAAAGCCAGCATGCCCTCTTCATTCCCCCTCACTGACACTCGCTGCCCGCTGAGGGAAAGCACACCACCAGCCTGTATATCACTTCTGGGCCGCAATGGGGAGGTCTGCAACTCGGGAGACAACTATACTCCCAACATGCTCAGATTCTCCAGCTGCACATCTGGCAGACCTGCCAAAGATGCCGCTCCAGCTCCTGGCCCAAAACCACATGCTCCAATGTCCACTAGACCGCACTGCTCTCCCTGGCATTACCCGAGTGTAGGTATGCCTACTTGCGCTTCCTCTGACCCATCTCAGTGGTCAGGAAGATGCTGCACCACCAACAGAGGACCCCTGAAGCAGAACTTACAGACCATAAGTTGTTCAGCTGCCATCTTGCCCCCTCTGTCCAAACCTCATCAATTCTTATTTGACTTAGTTCCTTCTATAGAGGAAGGGATGCTCTCTAGGACAGATAAATTGCCCTGATGGAACTGATCTGAGGGTTTGCAGATTGTATATTATTAATCATTTAAGAATATTTATATTATAATTACGCATTTTGATTATGCATTTCATAATTTCTCAAAGAGTATATTTGTTTATGTACATTCTGATTTGTCATGGACCACATTAGATAGTTCTTTATATACCTCCTTTATGGGTTCTTCCAATTCGAGATTAGATTTGATTTTCTAAACAGTTAGGGGGTCATTCTGTGCCAAGAACAGCAGGGATGTACGTCCAGGCAGGACGTACATCCCCACTGTTCATCCCCTGCCGCTTCCGGCACAAAGACTCCCCATACAAACAACACTGTTGTGCAGGGAGCCTTAGAAGGGGATGGGAGAGGGCAATCTGGAGGCAGAGTGAGAGCGGGGCTTGGGCAGTCCGTGATCCCAGATGTACAGATCCGTTCTGAGGTTGGCCCTGTATGCTCGGGACCTTTAATGTAGACGGGGATCGCGGCGCAGGATCAGAGGAGTAGGTGAGGGGGCACATAGGGTTCCCCGCAGCCTGACCCAGGCCTTGGAAGGCCTGATCAGAGATTGAACTGCAGGGAAATACAGCTCTGTGTGTTGGCCAGTTATCGTGGCTCAATTCCAATCACAGGGGTACTCCAGGTCTCAAGCCTTTCGTCCCTCTTGTTTAACATATTCATACAGCCAATATGCAAAATATTCAGAGATCACAAAATGCTTTACCAGATCTATGCGGACGACATAATGTTCTCCCCATTCAATATCTCAACTCTAGATCTCACATCCTTGCACAACTACTTTACAGAAGTTCAAAAATGATTGCACCTCCACATCAATATAAATAAGACAGAAGCACTTTATATCTTTTCTATCCCAGCCTTCTCACCACCACAAACCCTTGACAATGTTGACATACAAGTTAGGTCCGAAGTCAGATACCTCGAGCTAAATATAGATCAGCAACTTAACTGCCATAGTCACTTAAGGAAAATCTCCTACTCAGTCTACCACAAGCTAAGAGTTTTGAAGAACCTTCATCCCATCCTAGCCCCCAACCTCTTCTGGATGTGCCAAGCCGTGATCACCCCCATATTGGATTGTGACAATACCATATATCAAGGCCTGCCTAAACACTCACTCCACCTCTTGCAAATGGCACAGAATATTGTGGCCAGAATTATCTACAGAGTCTCTCATTGAGATCATATTACCCCTATCCTTCAAAGCCTGCACTGGCTACTGATTGAAGCATGAATCCGTTTCAAAGCACTAACTTTCACATTCAAAATTCTGAACAGCGAACCATCCACCTGCTTGCAATCCTTAATCTCCAGACCCAAAAAGGAAAGGCCCCAACCACACCCCTCCAACAATCTCCTCTCCCTTCCCATTCTGAAGACCAAGTCCAAACAGTCTGTCTGCAGCTGAGCATTCTCTTGCTTTGCACCCACCCTATGGAATTCCTTACCCCCAAAACTCAAAGCATGTACCAATCTGAGCACCTTCAGGAAGACCCTAAAGACATATCTTTTTCAGATCCACTTCGGCACTTACCCAGCCCCAGAGACATAAGCTACAGCATCATTCCCCTTCAGTGGCTACCACATATAGACTCTATGAGAGCTTTACACATGACCCCCTACTGGATCAGAATTGGGTGCTTCCGCTGCATGCCCCTATTCTGCTTGGCCATACAGGGACAGGAAGTGCAGGATGTGCAGGACGGAATTGGCCTCTTTAAGGGTAATTTTATAAACGCCCTTGGAATTAACGCACGTTAGTATGCACGTATTTGAGGCCTGTTTTATTAAGTGAAGTTTGTTCATACTTCATTTTATAAAATAGAGATATTAGTGGTATAAAAACATGCCAAACTAGTCACAAGCACTTGACCCTGCCTTATGATGTAAATGTGTGCTTTGCCCACACTGCGCAAACTCCACCCATGTGCATGCCCAAAGTGAAAGTATACATGACAGGTCTTACATGTGTACTTGCAGAACAGTAACTGGCTAAAGTATGCACATAAGTGCCCATTCATGCATGCAAGTCCTTGAAAATAGTGACCTGTGTGCATAAATGGCATACAGTGGTGTGCAAAAGTCTGGAATCACTTGTGAGTTTTGCATTTTTCGTACTTTCTAACGTGTTTTTTTTTTTTAAATTTTGCATTAGCCCAGCATATTCATCTTTCTACCACGTTAAAAGGGATACATTTGGCTATTAGAGTTGACTTTTTTGCATTCCTTGCTTCCAATTTAAATACTTTACAGACCCTGGGAGAGCTACTGCGATTTTTGTGGATCCTGCGTCAAAACTGGATCGAGATTATCCAATATGCACACGCTATTTCTGACCAATCAGGAGGCTGGTTTCACTAACCAATCACAATGCAGATATCTAGCCAACAGTGCAGCTATAAAAATGCGTGGAATTTTTAAATTTCATACGCTTTCTGGTTCAACCATGAAGATGACTCGGACTCTGACGTTGGAAGAGCGTGTTCGTGTGTCCTTTATGAGCAAGGAAGGATTTTAAAGCCGTCAGATAGTCAGGAAAGCTGGCTGCACTCAGAGCGCTGTTGTTAAGATTGTACAGAAGAAAGAAACGGATTCAGTGGTGGACAAGCCTCGTTCAGGTCATCCATGTGCATCAACATCATGCCAGGACCGCGCACTACGACGCATTTCACCGACTAATCGCAAGTTGAGCTCTCCTCAGCTACTTCTAGAGTGGTCAGACAAGAGTGAGGTCATTGTCAGCTCATCAACAGTTCGTCGCCGGTGCCTGCACTTTATCTTTATTTCTCCATTTTATATACCGCTTTGGCCAAAGCATTAAAGCGGTTTACAATAAAATTAAAAAGTCTAGGCAATTAAAACTAAAGAAACAGAACGCCTTTGGTCTCCGGGGCTGCAAAGCACAGAATAAGCCACCAATGACTGACATACAAAGGCGCAACCGGATCATGTGGGCGAGAGAGCACTCAACCTGGTCGACTGAAATTTGGGAAAAGGTGCTATTCAGAGATGAAAGCACCTTCTGCCTATTTGGTAACCAGGCCCACACCAATATGAGGAGATTTCCTGGAGAGGACTTCAAGCCTGAGTGTCTCAACCTCACTGTGAAGCATCCTTTGAAGGTCATGGTCTGGGGCTGCATGGCTGCCAGTGGCGTTGGAGGGCTTCACATCATTGATGGAATGGTCAACGGGGCCAAGTACATCACCATACTGCAAAAGTCCATGGTGCCATCAGCACACCAGCTTTTTCCTGGCCAGTTCCTGTTCCAAGATGACAATGCACCCTGCCAACGCTCCAGACAGGTGATCAGCTGGAAGCAGCAGAACAACATCAAGTCAATGGACTGGCCTGCCCAGTCTCCAGACCGGAATCCAATCGAGAACCTGTGGCACAAGGTGGCCTTGGAAATATCCAAGAGGCATCCAACATCAAAGCGTGAGCTGATTGAGTCACTCATTGCAGCTTGGAACCGCGTTGTCACCAACGATCACCTTGTCAGACTGGTTCATTCTATGCCGACAAGGTGCAGTCAGGTGATCAAGAACAAAGGGTGGCCCATCAAATACTGATCCATCACTGACATAATAATCGCCCTTTTCAAGGCCACATACATTAATTTGAAGGAAACTTGGCATGCATCCATAATATTTTAAAGCATACTTACAATAATATATCGTTGGCCAATGATGTACATTACACAATTTTCACAGAAAATCTATCAACAGGACAACTATGGGGAACAAACTCAGAAAATAAGGGCCAAACCAATACTAAAAGTTGGCCCTAATAGCCAAATCTATCACTTATCATGAGATACACAGAAAAAAACACTGGGAGGAAAATGAAATTAAGATATAAGGTCACGAAGTTGAAAAAACGTCAAATTTACAAGTGATTCCAGACTTTTGCACACCACTGTATATCTTTACATAGCTCCCTTATAAAACGACCCTGTCAAAGTTCTTCAAAATCAGATTTATAAATTTTTTCTCCACACTAATTTGTGTCATGGAATTGGAATGAAAATGTCAGAATGTGAAATATAATATATTGATTTTTATTTCATATTATGTCTTAAAGGCTTTGTATTCTGTTATTTAAATTCTGTACTGAAACAGCTTCATGTGATGCTACTGTATTGTGAAGCTATTTATATCATACTAATATAAGCACAGATGGTTGGAGTCAGTTCCAATAAGATTAAGGAAGTAATACAAGATGAATAGTGAATAACCATATGCACTAGATAACCTTTCAGCATGTAAAATACAGATTATCACTCAGAGAAAGAAGATCAAGATGAAACAGTTATCTTCTTTACAAGAGATTATAAAGCCAATCTGAAGAAAAAAACGTATTACAGTACACATACTGTTACCTACTCTATTGGCCATATGAAGAGGTTCAGATTAATTCTTTGTAAGACACCAAAAATAATTTAAAAATGTAAAACTGTAGCATAACATAAAAAGATACAGTCTGCATGAAAAACATAAGTAAATTTTAAACAAGGGTGCTTTTTCATCATAATCAATCATAATGCTTTGAGGCAGATACAAAGTGTGCTCTTATACGACACCTTACATATACATGGTAACATAACCTATTTCACAAACATGGAAAGATTAGACAAGGCAGCAATACCTGGCAAGAAATATGCATCTGGGTATGAACCAGCATAGAAGATAGTGAAAATGGAAAGTAAAACAAATTTATAAAGTGGTTCAGCAAAGCCTCAAAATACAGAAAGTGCCATAATACTAACCAATCATAGCACAGTTTTAATAATAGCTGGTGACATAGTATGATCTAGTGAAATTTCAACTGAGACAGTTGAGTAACAAAAGTGCTCACCATGGAGTATGCACACTGGAGAGTTCCAAAGGTGAAAGTTTCCCTTCTCCTCCACTCTTGCCTCATATAGAACCTCTTTCCCTCAACATGTAACATAGTAACATAGAAAATGACGGCAGATAAAGACCAGTATGGTCCATCTAGTCAGATCTAGTAATATGAAGTGGTATTTTTAGAAAGGACATCCAGGTACATTCTAAGATGTCAGGGCAAAAAGGCCCAATAAAAATCCTGGGGATGTTTAAGTTTCAACCCCATTTTAGCAGTTTGGATGTCCCTGAAATGGGATGGACAAATAGATGTCCCTGCTATAAATACTTGGGACAGAGACGTCTATCCAATACTGAAAGCATGTCCATGCAAGCTATTTTGCATGTGGGGATGTCCTCGTTTCCCTGCAGCTTTTGTTATCATCATGATAAGCATAGGGGATATCAGAGTCCCTTCATATGTATGCCCTCCACGTGTCTGATTGGAAGAACAAGTGCTTTTCTGATAACTATTCATGCCATAGAGCAGGAATATCCCAAACCCAAGAATGTGTTATGCACACTAATTTTTGTCGGAACTATTGTTACCCATATGATCATGGCTGCGGGGGAGTCTGAACCCATCTTGAATACTTCCACCTTCGCATACACGGAGGAACAGATAAATAATCTGACGAAGAGACCTTTGCTGTTTGAATCAGAGATAGAACGATTGGAGGACAATACCTCCGCCTCCTGGGTTGATTTTAAGAATTTTCATAAAAAACAGATACGAATACAGCTTCATGCGGCCACTATGGCGCAATATTTAAAACATCGGATGATTCCGAGAGGATTAAGGACTTTAAAACCACCACATATGTTTGCCACTGATAAGCAGTTTTATGGTACCTGGAACAGCATATTAAATAAATGTGGACTTGATCTAATAGCTTTATTGATCGAACGTCTAACGGCGGAGGAAGAGACCATTAAGGGTCAAGTGGAGGCTATGGAGCAGCAATTGAAGGATTCCATGACAGCTGCAAAGTTCCAAACAGATTGGCAGGGTTTGGAAAGTCAGTTATTTCAGTTTAAGGACTCTGTGAGACAGGTGAAAGTTAGAAAATTTCAATGAGATTCTGGTGATTATGAGCGGGACCAGGTATATTCCTGGAAACAGCATCAGCGTCTGCTGAACAAACAGATGAAACAGGTGACCTTTGAGGATACTACAGAGGGGAGTAGTGAATCTTCGGATTCGACCTCGGGTGGCTCGGGGCAAGCGCGAGGTGCTCAACGGCCCCCTTTTTCCAGGGGCCGCCCTGCAATACGCCGGCCTTATTATGTGGAGGAAGGTCGAAGGGGACCAACCACCAGATCGCATTCGAAACTACAGTGATTAATTTATCATCGGTTGAATTAACACCTGAGCAACAGCAGGTCTTGGATTTGGGGCTGTCTTTTGTCCCCACTCCTCGTTATGATCCTTTCCGAATGCGAGTGGCGTTGTACCGGTTTTTTCGCAAGCTGCAGGTAGCACATTATTTTCGTGGAGCATGTGCCATCGATCCCGTGTCCAATACAGTTTGTAGGAATCCTTCCAAGTGGATGCCTCCGGGGCAGGTGAAGCCTTCTATTGCTACCTACCAACAATTGGTATTGCGGGATTTAACTTTGATGGAGAAGAACCCTGCTCGTTATTTTTCTAACATCACTAAGCCACAAATGGCGGCTTTAAAATCTTTAAAGGAATGCACTACTCTTTCCATTCGGAGGGCTGATAAGGGGGGCGCTACAGTTATTCAGGATTCTTCCCATTATCAGATCACGGTCCTCGCACATGTCTCGGATGAGAAGTTTTATAGAGCCCTTTCAGGGGATCCTACCCCTGATCTTCAGAGACGAATAACTGATTGTACCACGCTGGCGTTTCAATCTGGTTGGATTACCTGACAGGAATATACGTTTTTGAATAAAATCCATCCTGTAGTACCAATTTTATATATGGTACCTAAGGTTCATAAAAGTTTATTGAATCCACCAGGCCATCCAATTGTTTCATGCAGAGATTCAGTTTTGGAGCCTTTATCACAGTTCGTGGATACATTTTTTTGACCTTTATTACCGACAATCACTTCTTATGTGAGGGATTCCTTCCATTTTTTGTCTTTGTTACGTCAGCAGCAACACCGGGATCTGCCTCATTGGTATTTAGTCACGATGGATGTACAGGCATTGTACACCAATATAAACCAGACAGCAGCTTTACGGATGGCAGCAACTGTGCCCCTGGTTTTGCCTGATCGGTTACCAAAAGAGTTTGTTTTGGAATTGCTGTCTCTTGTTTTGACAGAGAATTATTTCCGATTTGGAGACACTTTTTATTTACAAACTTATGGGATTGCGATGGGAGCGACTGTCGCCCCATCTATTGCAACATTCTATATGCATCAATTTGAATCTCAATTTATTTACCCGTCGGAATGGTTCTCCAATATACGGATGTGGACGCGGTTCCTCGACGATATTTTTTTCTTGTGGACAGCGTCTGAGGATTGTTTGAAGCAATTTTTTACTTGGATCAACACTTTGTCTGAGGATTTAAAATTTACTCCGAAATATGACAGTGATTCTATTGAGTTCTTGGATTTAAAACTCACTAAATATGGGGATATGATTAGTACTACATTATTTAGAAAGCCAGTTCAACGTAATACACTCCTTCATTATAGCAGTCATCATCCGGCGTCGTTACGCCGTGGCTTGCCAGTGGGACAATTCATTTGTTTGCGACGCCTTTGTTCTACTATTGCTGAGTTTCACCGACAGGCGGTGGATTTTAAAGAGCGCTTATTAGCTCGGGGTTATCCTGTTACCATTATTAATAGGGCCTATTCTAGAGCTTGTTATATTCACCCTGAATGGTGGGGCCCGCCAATGGGTGTTGAACAGAGCGGGCTGCGGCTTCCGGAGAATGACTGTTTTGTTGGGGTATTGCCATTTATGCCCCATGCCACTGCAGTTGTGTCCAATTTGAAGAAACATTGACATATTTTGTCTTTACATCAAAATTTTAATAGACCCCTTATGTTGGCGTTTAAAAGGGGTCGAACTGTGGCCGATTGGGTTGTTCGAAATGTTTTTGAGCCTCCATCAGTTTTGACTACTGGGCATCTTCAGTGTCACCATTGTGAGATTTGCTCCACAATATTGGAAGGGGCCTATTGGGAAAATCCTTTAACGCATAAAAAAATCTACAGCAGTTTTGACACCACCTGCCAGACCACTTTTGTGGTCTATATCCTGATTTGTCCCTGCAAGAAGTTTTATATTGGGAAAACCATTCGTAGTGTGAAACAGCGCCTACAGGAACATCGTTCTAGGATTAATACAAATGTTTTGACAGCGCCTGTGGTTCAACATTGCCGGGACTTTCAGCATACTTTTCAGGATTTACGTTGGAGGATCCTGGATCATGTCCCGGGGAAGCTTCGGGGTGGTGACCGGGGTGCCCGACTTTTGTACAGAGAACAGTTTTGGATCTATCATCTCAATTCAACAGCACCATATGGGTTAAATTCTTCTGTGGATTGGTGGTTACTTCTTTAAATTTTGGGTTACCCTCCCTATGAATGGACTTTGATCATGATAAAGAAAAGAAAAGAAAAAAAAAAAAAAAGATAAAAAGATAAAAAGGAACATTATTGCCACGAGAGGGTATTCACCTTCACGGCAATAGTTCCGACAAAAATTAGTGTGCATAACACATTCTTGGGTTTGGGATATAGATAGGTTGGATGTGTGTGATTGGGGTTTGAGGGTTGAAGTAGAGCAGGAATAGGCATATTCAGGACTGCTAGTGGGTGGGGACATGCTAGCCATTTCTGAAATTGAGCATGCACATCCAACCTGCCCAGAATGCCTTGGTCATATCTCTATTATGTCCTTTACAACTTCAACATCCTTGAGCTGGGGAAGTCTATAGAACCAGCTTCTATAATGGCTCTGGGGACATTTCTGTAATTGGAACATTGGTGTGCCTGTTTTCAGAAGTCCAAAGTATAAATTGGGCTTCTACAATAACTCCCATAGTAAACGATGGCAGATAAGGACCAAAATGGCCCATCCAATCTGTCCAGTCATGATTCATCCTCTTAGCAGATGTGCATACAAAACTTCCAAACACAGCTCGACACCAACTGCCATCTTACTCATGTCTTCTGCTTGACCTATCTTACCATTTCTGAGCCAAGCATGACCAAAATCTATCACAATGTTGAGTTTCCTATGTTTTTTGATGTTTAAGGTTGTATCTGTCCTCTGCTGCCCACTCTCCCTACTGGTGGTTTGATTCCTCCTTTTCCTCCTTTACTAGTTCTGTGAAAGTGACAAATCTTATCCATTGCCTCATCCCCCAGTGATAATGTTCCTTCTCAAACATGTAGCAATCCCAGAACCTCAGAATTCAGCACAAGAAGGAGAAATTTCACTTACCATTAATTTCCTTTCCTGGAATACTGCTAGACCAGTCCAGACAAGCAGGTTATGCACCCCTGCCAGCAGATAGGGAGACAGAGAAAAAAACTCCAGAACTGTGATTGGTCAAGCTGTGGGTGACATAGGCATGCCCCTAGGGGTCCTATTCAGTAACTATGTAACAAGTCAAAAAGGCAACATCTCAGGGAAAAAACGCAACTATGAACCTTTAAAAAAGGAACCAACTCAACCCTCAACCTGAACGAAAAACGGAAGAGGAGGATCAAATATCATTCCCAAGGGAAGAAGTCTGAAATGACTGCTTTGACACATTCCCAGGAAACGACGTCTGGAAGTGCTCGCGACGCGTATGACTGTCGGCTGCTCTGCACCAGTACCAGTGCCTCTGACAAGCTGGGTGGGTTCTGGACTGGTCTAGCAGTATTCCAGGAAAGGAAATTAACGGTAAGTGAAATTTCTCCTTCCAGATCATACTGCTAGACCAGTCCAGACAAGCGGGAAGTACCCAAGCTAATTACCCTCAGAGTGGGCAGTTAGAGCCGCCGACAGCACCCCAACTCTGAAACGACTGTCCTCTCGGGCCTGTATATCCAACCGATAGTGCTGAACAAAAAAATAGAATAAGGACGACCAGGTGGCCGCTCGATAAATATCGAGAGGAAGGACGTGGGACCTCTCGGCCCATGACGTGGATTGGGCTCGAGTGGAATGAGCTCAAAGTCCTTCTGGAACCGGCTGGCCTTGGAAAATGTAAGCCGATTCAATGGCACGACACAGCCACCTAGCGACAGAAGGTTTGGAAGCAGCCAAACCCTTGTGCGGCCCCGAAAGGAGAACAAAAAGATGGTCAGTCTTGCGAAAAGAATTGGTTACTTTCAAATAGCGAAGGAGAACTCGCTTGAGGTCGAGGAAGCAAAGACTTTTGCGCCTACCCACACACTGTTCTTTAGAGAATGCAGGCAATAGCAGGGGCTGATTGACATAAAAAGGAGTAACCACTTTGGGCAGGAAGGAAGGAACTGGGCGAAGAGTTACCCCCTCAGGAGAGAAAGAAGGATACGGATCCCTGCACGAGAGAGCTTGAAGCTCCGAGATTCTTCGAGCCGACGTGATTGCTACCAAAAACACCGTTTTGAGAGTCAAATCTAGAAGAGGCACTTCCTTCAAAGGCTCAAAGGGCGGATTTCAGAGCGCCCTGAGAACTAGAGCTAGATCCCAAGGAGGAACTACCGGATGGGCCGGAGGACAAAGCAGCTTGACCCCTTTCAGAAACAGAGACACATCAGCATGGGAAGAAAGGGATCTACCGTGCACCGGACCCCGATAACATGTCAAGGCAGAAATGTGCACTCGTAGCGAACCGAGCGCCAAACCTTTATCAAGCCCATCCTGTAAAAAGGCAAGAATATCAGGAATTGAGGTACACCACGGGGACAAGTGATGACGTGAACACCAAGCCTCGAAGACGCGCCACACTCTCGCATAAGCAGCGGATGTTGAAGACCGTCGCGCGCTAAGGAGGGTAGCTACCACCTTCGGCAATTACCCCTTACGGGTCAAACGGCGGCGTTCAAGAGCCAAGCCGTAAGCGAGTAGGGAGCTGGAATTTCCATGAAGATCGGTCCCTGTCTGAGGAGTCCGGAGGGAGCTGCCAGCCATAATGGTGACCCCCGTGACAGCCTTATGAGATCGGTATACCATGGTCTTCTTGGCCAATCCGGGGCGAGGACTACCGGCCCCCTTTGAGACTGAATTCGCTGCAGGATCCTGCCGATCATGGACCAGGGTGGAAAAACAAAGAAGCTGGTTTTCCGGTAAAGTCTGAGTCAATGCATCGATGCCGAGAGTCCCGCGTTCTCTCCAATGGCTGAAGAAACTCGTAACTTTGGCATTCGCTGCCGATGCCATGAGATCTATCGCCGGCGACCCCCATTTTTGAACTATCCTCTGAAAGGGCTAGCGGGGCCAGTTCCCACTCGCTGGGGTCGAGGGTATTGCGACTCAGAAAGTCCGCCTTCACATTGCTGGTTCCTGCAATGTGTTGGGCGGAGAGGGCTTGGAGGTTTCTCTCTGCCCAAGGAAGAAGAAGAGCCATCTCGTTCGACACTCCAGTGCAATTGGTCCCTCCTTGACGGTTGATGTAGGAAACTGTGGTCGCATTGTCGGATAGTATCTGAAACGCTTTCCTGTGTAGAAGAGTGTGAAATCTCAGTAGAGCCAGAAGTACTGCTCGTGCCTTTAGTCGATTGATCCTCCAGCGGGATTCACGTGTTGTCCAAGCGCCCTGCACAGTGTGAGATCGACAGTGCATGCCCCAACCAGACAGACAGGCATCCGTTGTTAGAACGATCCAACAAGGAGTCTCTAAGGGAACCCCCTTCAGGAGGTTGCTGAAGGAGAGCCACCACCGTAGCCTTAGTCAGACCTTGGAGTGAAGCAGAAGGCGAATTTGGTAGTCTTCCGAAACCGGCGACCATCGTGTCAGGAGAGCTTTCTGTAGACAGCGTATGTGCGCTCTGGCCCAAGGCACGAGATCTATGGTCGCCGCCATGGATCCCAGGACTTGAAGGTAATCCCATGCTCGAGGCGAGACCTGTGCTAGAAGACTGCGAACCTGAGAAGTTAACTTGAGGAATCGAGGCATTGACAAAAAGACCCAACCTAAAGCTGTTTCGAATCGAGCCCCCAAAAATTTGATCTCCTGGGACGGCTGAAGACAACTCTTGTCGCGGTTGATTACCCAGTCGAGGTTCTCGAGAAAGGCAACAACCACCGAGACTGTGCTGCAAGCCTCGGGGAGAGAGTCTGCGCGAATGAGCCAGTCGTCCAGATAAGGATGAACTCTGATGCCGCGGCTGCGTAAGGCCGCAGCTACTACCACCATTACCTTGGAGAAGATTTGAGGCGCCGAAGCTAGATCGAAGGGCATTGCACGAAATTGGAAATGTTGACCGAATACTGCGAATCGAAGGAATCGCTGAGGCCCCTCTCGAATGGGAAAGTGAAAGTATGCTTCCGGGAGATCGAGGGAAGCTAGAAATTCCCCCTTGCGTACCGCTTGAATAACGGATCGCAGAGTCTCCATTCAAAAGTGTGGTACCCACAGACTGCGATTGACGCCTTTGAAGTCCAAGATAGGACGAAAGGAGCCGCCCATTTTTGGCACCACGAGATAGATAGAGCAACGGCCTAATCCTCTTTCCAACGGTGGAACTGGACGAATGGCATCTAAACGCTGGAGTCTTTGAACGGTGGATTGGATGGCTAGCCTTTTCCCAGGGGAACGAACCAAAAACGCATCTCAAATAGGGCGCCAACATTTGAGGGCGTATCCCAGAGAAACAATGTCGAGGACCCACTGATCCGTGGTTAAGACCCACTGACAAGCAAAGAGGGCTAAACGACCCCCTACTGGTGGAAGCGGCTCGAGTGGGCGAAGCATCCCGTCAGCGGGACGGGTGGGAGGCACCAGAGAATCTACCTGCACCCGAATAGGACTCAGATCCCTTACGGGCTCCCCGAAAGGACTGTGCCTGCTAGGTGAAGCGAGGGGCAGGAGCAGAGGAGGAATTCGGCCTGAATGACTGATTCCTCCTAGAGTCACGGAAGGAGGCGAAGCGCCGAAAGGATTGTGTACGAGATCCATGGCGAGAAGCTTTAGGTCTATCTTCAGGTAGGCGTTGAGGTTTAACCTCTCCTAGATCTTTCACCAACTTATCCAGATCTTCCCCAAACAGGAGTCTGTCCTTAAATGGAAGCTTCGACAATCGCGTTTTAGAAGCCACATCCTCTGCCCACTGATGCAGCCAGAGCCAGCGTCTAGCCACTGTCACCACTGCTAGCGAGCGAGCTGAAAGACGCAGGAGGTCATAAAACGCATCCGCTAAGAATGCGGCCACCGATTCCAGATGATCAAGTTCTGGATAAGTGTCAGGAAGCTGTTGAATCCATCGAAGGGAAGCTTGAGTCGCCAGGCCTCCACAAACGGTCGCCTGAAGCGACAGAGCCGAAGACGAGAAGGCTGTCTTAAGAAGACCCTCAACCTTATGGTCCTGTTGATCCCAGAGCGCCGCTCTGCCTTCCACCGGGATGGTGGTATGCTTTGTTACCCCGGTCACCAAAGCATCCACCTTCGGGTAGGCCAGCCAGCAGTCGAGGTCTGAGGGAGTCCATTGATATAATTGCCCAATACGGCGAGCAGTCCCATTCCCAAGATACCATCTGTTGCAATTCAGCTGGAAAGGGAAAGGCTCTGGAAGGCTTGCATATTCCCTGTAATATAGGATCCGGCTGAGATTGAGGTTGCAAGGTTTGAGAGACAGGAGGGTCAGAGAGGTGCAGTGCCTTCACCACCTGCGCTATAAGAGCAGGCAACTCCTCTTTGCAAAAGAGCCGGATGTCCTGAGAATCCTCAGGTGCTGTCAAGGAAGAATCCAAGAGAGAATATTCTCCATCTTCACGCTCTGAAGCAGGCAAACTTCCTTCTGAAGATTTGCGGTCCTCAAGCAAATCGGTAGCCTCTGCTAACCATTACTCGAAGGTTGTACTTGTTTGAGAAATGTGGTCTTATGAAATCGCTTACGGCAGCCAGAAATCTGCTTATCAGGAGTTGGAGCAGATGCCGTGGGAAGCTCTGCAGACTCTGTACGCCAAAGAGTCCAAGCCTGGCGAAACAGTGCCAGAAACTGCGTATCTGTCGAATCTTTGGGAGTCCCTGACAGCTGAGGAAACAAGGTGGGGGCTGGCTGAGAACTCTCAGAAGGCGAGACACCTTGTAGAGCATCTAGGGAGGGAAGCTGGGAGCTGACCTCAACTGCAGGCAGTGTGGGGAGAACAGAAGCCGACGATTCCCCAGACAAACAGGCAGAGCACAGGCGATTAGTTAATTCTTTCTGCTTTCTATTACAGATTATGCATCTGAAAAGAGAAGGCATGACTGAAACTAACTTCTCCTCCCTTTTTTTTTTTTAACTGTAAAAGACAATCAAAATCAAACAGAGAAAATAAACCTCCAGAAAGTGACAATGAAAACCTGTTGTGCCTGGAATGCACAGGAGAGAAACAAAGTCAGTCAGCAGCTGCTCCCGCCAAAACTAATGAAGAAAAAGCAATGCCTCGTTTTTCAAAATGGCCGCCGGCACAACTAAAGGACAGTAAATGGCTTCTCCTTCACTAAAAACTGCAGAAAACACGGCGATTTCGGTTACAGTATGGAAGGAAGTTCTGTCAGCAGCTAAAGGAACTTCAAAACCCAGTTTAACAGACCCTGACGAAACCGGAAGTGAAGGAATCAGGTCAGAGACAGCCGTTCCCGATGCAGAGCAGTTGAAATAAACCCGGGGCAGCTGAGGCAAGTAACAAAACAGCTTACTTACAGTTTCTCTCTGAAATTGATACCTGATCCTCCTGCTACAGTCTAAGCCCTCGTGGCAAAGACTCAGCGCTGCTTTAAGAAAATCGGGAGCTCTACTGAAGCCAGGCTCAGGAGCTCCACAAGCTTATCTGGGGAATCAAGTTGCTGGGAAATCCAGAGTAACACCTCTTGTGTACTCTGGGTGCATCCAGGAGCCTCAAGATATAGTGAAAAAAAGAAATTGTAGAACAAGCTGGAAGAACACCCTCATCTGCTGAGACAGAGAAAATACTGAATAGGACCCCTAGGGGCATGCCTATGTCACCCAGAGCCTGACCAATCACAGCTCTGTAGTTTTTTTCTCTGTCTCCCTATCTGCTGGCAGGGGTGCATAACCCACTTGTCTGGACTGGTCTAGCAGTATGATCTGGAAAATAGAGGTCCTATTCATCACGAGGAATCCAAACTTCACCACACCGCACCACCTAAAAGTCAATGAGGCTGAACTACAGACCAAACCCACGATCCGGTACCTGGGAGTCACCTTGGACCAACGCCTGGACATGAAGCCGCACATATGAAATGCAGTTAGAGCAGTATACCACAAGATCCGTACCCTCAGGCACCTCCGTTTCCTGCTAGAACCAGATGACTTCCGGACAATTTACTAAGCGCTAATCATACCACAGTTTGACTACGCCAATTCAATTCTTCATGGTCTCCCTCAATCTACATTGAATCCTCTACAGCTCGCGATGAACGCTGCAGCGAGAATACTACTTGGAGCCTCTAAGAAAGATCACATCACGCCCATCATGAAACACCTCCACTGGCTTTCCATACATGCCAGACTCACATTCAAAACCCTACTGCTTACCTTCAAAGCTATCAATGGCCTCGCCTCCGCATCACTAGCAGATCTTACCCAAATCACTCCCCCCAACAGGTCCAGAAGATCAGTAGCTATCAACACATTAATAGTCCCTAAAGAAATAACCCATTGTACCCAGGCAACAGCAAACAGAGCCTTTAACTTCTGTGCACCTAGATTCTGGAACACCCTACCACCAAGCATACGCGCAATCCCTGACCTGACCCAGTTTAGAAAGGCAGTAAAGCACCACCTATTCTGAAAGTACTACCAGGTAGACTAGGCCACACATTCGATTCCGTCCATACAAAACACCAATTAATATGACTAGCGAAATACCCCTTCCATGAAGAAAAATGGGAAACTTTTTACATTTTTAACAGTTTTACAAGTTATCCAAGTTCTCATACCTGTTCATTGTAAACACAGTTCTGTAAAGGCATTGTGTATGTTCCATGTAAAGGCATTGTGTTATGTTCCATGTAAACCGCACTGATGTTGAATAGTGCGGTATAGAAGAAATGTAAATAAATAAATAAAATAAAATGTACTTCACCTCCATTGATGTTCCTTCACAATCTCACATATGAAATTCTAAACTGTAATATGCATAGTTAGAAGGAATAAGCATAATAGCTCATGAAGAGGTTCAGGAAACAGCAGCAGTAGCATGAGGACCAGGAGAGAGAAGCTAAAAAGGGCAGAAGGAGGAACAGTGTGGATGCCAAGGCATTCCAGGGCAAATGAAGAGATTATGATCGTCCGGGATATTCCCACTGCAACTGATAAAAAGCTAAATGCAAGAAAACCAGCCATTGTGGTAAAGGAGGAAAAAGACCAGAACAGCATTGATAACAAAGATGTGAGTGCCAAGTGATTATTCTGTGAATCATATGGCGAGAGATAGAAGATCCTTAAGTACCAAAAGATGCAGAGACCAAAGAAAATGTGGTAGCAAGATATAGAAATAGTTCCTATCTTGCCAGGTGCCACAGGTTTGATAAAATGAATTTCCAAGCACACTTTCATTCAGCCAAAATGCAAAATGGAAGCAGTACATTTGAGAAACTGAAATCATACTCCACACACCTGGCTTATGAGTAAAGTCCATTATTGTCATGGTATGCTCAAAATTAACCCATTGGGAGAAACCGCCTCAAGGAAAACAATATAGGGGGCATAAAGGAAGGAGGAAAGGAAAAGATAGAAGAGGTTAGAGAAGAAAGAAAGATTAAAAAGAGAGGAGAAGGACAGAGCTAAAACAAAAAGAGAATGTGTGACAAAATAATTTAAGAAGCATGGGTGTGAAGATAACAACAGGGATGAAGAAGAAAGAGAATGGCAATCTGGGCATAAAGGAAAAAAGAAAGGGAAGTATGAGGAGAGAGGAGAAAAACCAAAGGGGGCTTGAAAGAGACGGAGACATGAAAAGCTTGCAGTAGATGAAGGAAAGTAGGGCATAAGGAACAGCTAGTAAATTGGGGGTGAGGCACCTGAGCAAGAGGGCTAGAATGTCATGGTGAAGGAAGACTAAAATGGTGAGAGCAGCAGGTTAATAACTAGAGAAGCCAAGGTTCTACTCCTACTTCTCCCAGTAATGCACCCTGTAACCTAGGGCAAGTCACGGCACCCTTCATTGCTTCAGGTAGAAACTTGGATTACAAGCACTCTGAGGACAGGGAAATATTTACTGGACCTGAAGTTAACTCACATTGAGTTACCACTGAAAAGGCTTGAGCTAAATCTGCAAAAGAAAACCATAATTGGAATAGGGAGTGGAGTAAAATAAAAAAAAATGAGAAGTGTGATATGGTGACTGATGAAAGAAACAGAAGAGAGTTAAGAAGATGTAATATAGAATTAGAATAAGAAAAATGACTGAAAAAAAATTACAAAAATTTTAATTCTGGCTGTAATACCTCTTATCTGACACTAGGGGCATTCTATCCTTACAGTATTCGTTTTAAGTCCTCTACTTGTGTGTGGGAGTTGCCATGCACACTGTAACCTCTCTCTCTCCACTTGCACCCTAACCCTTTCTTTCTGAATTTCATAAACCACACTTGAGATGTCCGAGCATGCATTAATATCATCTTTAAGGGTATGTTTACTAAATGGCGATAGTGGCTTCTGTGCAATATCGGAGCCGTAGCCCCATTGATTTCAGTTTCTCCCAATGGGTGAATTTTGGAGCATACCATGACAGTAAATGGACTTCACTCATAAGCCAGGTGTGTGGAGTATGATTTCAGTTTCTCAAATTTACTGCTTCCATTTTGCATTTTGGCCGAGAGCATTCCTGTGGAATTCATAACATGTAATATATACAGGCTATCCCTGAAAGTGTGCTTGGAAGTTCATTTTATCAAACCTGTGGCACCTGGCAAGATAGGAACTATTTCTATATCTTGCTACCACATTTTCTTGAAAGCCGCTATTGCCGTTTAGTAAACATGCCCCTAAGAGTTGGCATGACACACAGCAAGCTACAAGGGGCTGTAAAATGACTTTTTACTGCCACCTCGAGCCCAGTTATGCGCTCCTTCACTCACGCCCTTTTCTCTTCCTCGCTAACATGCTGGCCAATCATGGATCAGGCTGCAATCTGTGGCATGTTCAAATCTCTGTGATGCAAATGACCCTGCCTGCCTCTTACCCCTCCTGGGAAAAAAATGTAACCAAACAGCAGAGAGAAAACAGATAACCACAATAACAAAAAAATAATAATAATATTTTTTTAGTAAAAGGGACTATCAGATATGGGCAATAATTGCGCCTATTCCCTTCAAACAGAGTTGTAGATCTCACAGTAAGTTTGGTAGCTGATTGGTTTTCCCACAGAAAAAACAACATTGTGGAAAATAGAACTATTTAAATGAAGCAACACTGACCCCTGAGGCAGCGTAGCAAAACCTGGCATCAGGACGGGTTATATGTCAGCGTTTTCAGATCTTTCTGCATAGCACAAATGAAGCAGCACTTCAGATGAGTAATAAGAATTGCAAAATTGATTTTTAGGGTGTCCTGCTGAAAAGCTGAATTGATTGCTGGATATTTTGTGGACATGGATGTTTTGTAAGCGTACTGCTGGAACTTTACTTTGAGTATGTTGCTGCAATATTGGTAATTTACGTGAACTCTAAAATTCTTGGGACATATTTTGGAACTGATGAGTGATAAAATTTTCTCCCTTAGAAACAGTGGAGAATGTGAACAAATCATCGCCCATATCTGATAGTCCCTTTCACTAATTAATTATCTTCCGCTTCCTGGGCAGATATACCTGCCACAAAATATCATTTTTGTAATCAATACAAAAACCTCTCTCCATAGTGTATGACAAAAATGTTATACAGGCCACTGGCCTATATTTCATACAAAGCTCTATTTTTTAATATCAGAGTCACAATCTCTTTATACAAGTGGGGGTGGGAAGCCATCGTCCAAAAATGCATTAGCTAGCCTCAAAAGATAGCAGGATAGGAGTAAGTTGCTCTCATTTCATCTGGAATCTTCTTGAACTAAGTAAGAGTTACCAGTTTAAAGGCCTTCAACTGCTGAATTTCGGCATACTCAAAAGATTTTACGACCGGAGCATTTACTACCAGGGTTTTCGTGTCAAGCATCTTGATTTCCAACCCTACATGCAAATTTGGTTCTTTAGGGAAAATAAACAGCAAAACTATTACTATCTAAGATTAAACCATCTGCCCCTAAACTATACTTTTCTCCAACATTTATTGTAGTATCTTTTTTTTTTAATTATTAGCAGACTCTATAGATTAGGTAAAAATTTATTTTAGCTCTGCTTTCCAGTAAAATGCTTAAGCTCACCAATATCTTACTATCTGCTTCACACACAATCTCTGAAGATACTTCCTTCTCACCTGACAGCATACATTCTCTGAGAACAAATGAACCAATGCAGATGACCTCAGAGTACAATTTCCATGAAAACCTTTTGCCCAATATTTTACTATTATCATAGCAGTCATCCACCACATAAACCACTGCTACTGCAGATAGCACCTGTACCTGTTCAGCTATTGCCTGATTGGATATTAATCTATTCAATCTTCCCTCTTGCTCTTCTACATTTAACTGGCAGAGTCTCCATATCTGAATGGCTTCACGCCACCAAGAAACTAAATGAGAAAAACATGATCAATCTAAAGGCCAACTGGGAACCTAATAACCTCAAAATGCACTTAAGCCTTAGGGACTATATTACTACAGTGTTCTATGGTTTTGCACATAATACACATTTAGCATTAAATTAACTTACTCTAAGTGCAAGATTCTACATGCAGATGTGTAAAATTGCACATCGTGGTATTACCACAGGTGCACTTACCTCCACCTATTGACGGCCCATGGAGAAAAAATGCTTACTAGCTATGGCTCTATTTAAGATTAAAATAAATGGGTTGCTAAACAAAATGATTTGTGTTGTTAACATTAGCATTGACCAGATATAAATCCGCATAACTTTTGGCAGGACAACTTGATTCACTGAAGCATACAATTTGACCAGAAGTGCCTACAGTTTTGCACACAAACATATATACACATACCAAGATAATACAGCTTTGTTTCAGAAACCATGCCACAATATCTCATGAATGTGTCATCTGTGATTTTTTTTTTAGAAAATATAGTGGAAATTAGAAAAGGTACAAATGATATTTTCAGAAAGGTAGCCATGTTAGTCTGGGCTAGCAAACGTAACAAAAGGCAGGTGGCACTTTGTAAACTAATTTACTGAGACACGAGCTTTTAAGGAAGACGTCCACTGACAAAGTGGAATCAAAAGTTCATGCTTCAATAAATTCTGTAGTCTGTAAGGTGTCACCTGCTTCTGTCAAAATGATAAAGGGGCTGGAACGACTCTTTTATGAGGAAAGGTTAAAGAGGTTAGGGTTCTTCAGCTTAGAGAAGGGACAACAGGAAAGATAGGAAAGAGGTCTACAGTATCCTGAGTGACATAGAAGCAGAAAAGGCAAATTGATTGTTTACTCCTTCAAAAATATAAAAACCAGGGAGAACACCATGAAGTTACTAAGTAGTACATTTAAAACAAATTGGAGAAAATCATTTTTAACTTAATGCACAATTAAACTCTAGAATTTATTGAGAGAGAATGTGGTAAAAGCAGTTAGTGTAGCAGGTTTAAAAAAGATTTGGATAAGTTCCTGGAGCAAAATCCATAAACTGTTATTAGCAAAGTAGACTTGGGGAAGGCGATTCTTATCCCTGGGGGTAAGCAGCATTGAATCTAGCTACTTTTTGGGATCCTGCCAGCTGCTAGTAACCTGGATTGGCTGCTCTTAAAGCTTGATGGACCTTCAATCAGACCCAGTATTACAGTTCTTGTGGCTAAACAAAATAAAATAAAATATATTTAGAAGTGAAAAGGGATAGTCACCACATTGTCTAAAGGTAATCGTTTAAATGGCTGGCTTGAAAATACTATTTACTACTTACCATACAAAAGTATGGCAGTTCTGTTTCACCTCAATAACAATAACGCAAACTCTGAACAGCAAACCTGCTATATGAAACCACTAAGGGTGTATTTTACTAAAGAGCTCTAGCTAACAGCACGTGTTCTGGCATGCGTTGAAGTTGCATTGGGACTGGCATTGCCAGCTAGCGTGGGGCCAAGGCGGCATGGGACGACTACTGCGCTAACTGTGCAACTTGCATTAGGGTCATGCGTGGGCAGGTTAGAAGCAGAGAGGGGGTGTGGTGAGCTCAGCGTACTTAAAACTGACTTCACACTGCACACGTGGAGGCTGATTCTGAAGACTTCATGTCTAGGCTGTCCAGACGTCTAGAAAATGGACGGGGCCGAGTTGTACCTAATTCTGCAACCGTGGAAGCTATACGTTACCGTGATTGCAGAATCTGGCCACTTGGATGGCCCGATGTGCAGCCTATTCAGCGATCGAGGATGTCCAGGGATTTGCCCAGCCAGCCCGCTCAATACTCCAGCTGATGTGTTGATGCTGTGGCGCCCCGTCGCCATAGCACCTGCATGTCCAGCCAAAGGAATGGAATCACCGAATCCCGAGCATCCCATCAACCCACTGCCCGATCCTTGTCATGGGCTCCCATGGCCAGGTTTGGGTGGCTGAAGCTCTCCTGCAGTGGTGCAATGGGGCTATGGAGGCTGCAGGCTGCAAATAAAGGGATGCCCAGCACTTATACCACCTTCGAGATGGTATAAGCCGGGAGTCCAAATGGCTGCCAGTGGAGGTACAAGGCCCTGATCTGAATAGGCCCTGTACATCCAGGTGCTTGGGCTCATCGCTGCTCTGCCCCCTCTCTGCCTCCATCCCGCCCCCTCCTGCCCTCCTGTTCGTGCAGGGAGCATAATGTGCGGAATACGGTCCCGGGCCTAAACGCAGGTTGGACATCCTCAGAATTGAGCCCTAATTGTATTAGCATGGGTTCTCCTAAGGCCGCCTCAATAGATGGAGTTAAATGTTTTCCACACACCTCAAGAGTTAACACGTTGGTATTACACCTAACACACCATAGTTCCGGTGCTATTGGTACATTAGGTGCAACACTTTTCTGAGTTTTCGTAAAAGACCCCCTAACTCACAAAACTCAAACAGTAACAACCCTATCTATGATATAAATAAATTCCTTGGAGCAATGACTGCCTCTTATCAACTAATTATGAAAGACAGGCAAGACATTTGTGGAGAATTAAGGCAAAATCTAAATTCTCAAAAGTTGGTGAATAGGTACAGCTTAAAGATTAGCATCATTATTCTCATTATTACGTTTTTTTTTAAAATAACACCAAACCCCAGAAAACACCACTCTGCACATATGTTTTGCTGGTTCAGATGCCTATGCAGAAACTACACGATGGCAGAATACCTCACCTTTCTTTGTCACCCGCAAAATGTGTGCATACAAAGGTTGAGCCCAAACAAACCTAAGTACTTAAAAAAATAATATATATTTTTAAATATATTTTTGTTGGATTTTAGTATATGGATAATGAAATAGCCAGCTGCATGATCAATTAATATCAGTCTATTTTATTGAACATCATTCTATATCCTTACCAAATTTTTTTTAAGTCTTTCTAACTTTTAATTAAAAATAGTTGATGGGCCATCTTGTAAAACATGCACAGACCATCACTAAGCATAGAATATGGGACAGCACAACACAACAGAAGCAAATCTATGCAGACAAAAACGAAATTCATTTTTTTGCTTCTCTCAACTCAGGCCACACCCCTTTCTCTCCTCTTCCCTATACCACAGGTGAAGCCCTGGGAGAAAGCTGAAAGATCCCATTAGAGGTATAGTCTTAAAAATATATAAAAGCTAAAACATAAAAATAAACAGAACCATGGGGAAAGCAGTCTATGGCGTGGCTCTTCATTTATGCTCACAAAGATGTGAAGAAAAAATGATTCAAAGAGCTGATGGCTCTCTCAATTTGTGTGGCTGTCTGGAACTATTGTGCTGCTGACACTGCTGCTGTTCCTTGGTGACCCCCGGAAGCTAGCACCTTAGGTAACCCCCTAGCTTGTCTGAGCTTTAAGCCAGACCTCATATGCCCTGTAGAAATTTTTCCATACCTTTTTTAAACTCAGCCTTGATCAGATTTTCAGGCAGAAAATTCCAGAGTTTAATTATATTGAATCCTTTCTATAATGTGCTTTAAACCTGCTCTGTGATAGGCATGTGCACGACCAAAATTTTTTATTCTTGTTGCAAACAGATTTTTTTTTATTTTCATCATGAGTGCACATGTATACCTCTGAGTTTACAAATGTTCTATTGATATACATGCGCACAAGCTCAGTTTTGGCATACCTAGATTATGGCAATATACTATTTATAAACTGTTCAAAACAACAGCTTCAGTGGTTACAGTTATGTCAAAATACCTCTGCCCGACTCATTTTTGGTGTCTCTTAAGTATATAGCGGTAATGCCTTTACTTTGTGAGCTGCACAGACTCAAGATCGCCAAATCGATTTGTTTTAAATTCTATACAGTTCTGTATAATTGTTTTATAATTCTGTTCCCATGTAGTTTTCTCTATTATTACTTCCGCTTTTAGCTGTCAAGTCTAAACGGCTACAGTTGTCCTGCATCCTTTTATTCCCATCTAGTAGAGGTGTTGGGCTCATGGTGTATGAATATCTTGTTCTTGAGCTGATTCCAACAGGGGCACATCCGGACCATCAGGACGTCCATAAAATGGATGGCCCCAAATTGCACCCAATTCTGCAACCACAGGAACTAGACAGTCCTGTGGTTGCAGGATCGGACACATAGATGGTCTGGTATAGCCCCGATTCAGCGGCACAGGATGTCCTCCCTACAGCCTGTCCAGCCTGCCCTATGCTCCTGCTGGTGCCGTGGTGTCCTGTCGCTATGGCACCAGGACACCCAGCAGGAGCGTATAAATACCGCAATGGAGGAAACTCTCATTTCCCCACTGCCCAACCCTCGGTGTGGGCATCAGGGCCGGGTGGCAGGGACACCCCTGCATCTGCCCGGCCGGTTTGGAGGGGTTGCCTGGCCCGAACCCTGCAGTTGGTGGGACTTGTTCCACCTGAGAGGTGGAATAAGTCCCACGTCCATCTCTCCCCCACTGGATGTACAGAGCTGTAACCTGAATAGGCCCTGTACGTCCAGGTGCTTCAGCCCACCCCACCCACTCCCTGCCTCCAGCCCTCCTCCTCCCACCCCCATCCCACCCCCATCCAGCACTCCCTGCACTAGCCTCAGTACGTGTGGGGAGTAGGCTGGACTCAGGATTGAGTGCTGGGCCAGAATGGAAGTTGGACATCCTACCAGGATCCTACCGGCTTCATCGGGCCTTATTTCACTTAAAACAGCTGAGCTTTGGGCTAAATTACCCCTACAGATTAAGGGGTCCTCCTCTACTTTTTTTCTCGGAAGTCTTTGAAGTCCTGGCTTTTGATTCATAATTTTTTAATCCTTCTTTTTGTAATTTTACTTTTTATTGCAAATCATACCGAACCACATTATTGTTGGGACCTTAGTGGTATAAGAGAACGGATTAGATTAGATTAGATTAGAAGCGATTTGCATGCAAGCTTAAATTTTGAGCATGCAAACGAATGGCCAAATGAGTCTGACATGCATATCCCTACTCTGGAAAATGCTAGCAGCTCTGTCTGCCAGTCGGTTGGACAGCCAGGTCTTTGCACGCGTCCTGACGGCATAGCATTTCATGGGATATGCTGCGGGTGCTGACTTGATAAAAAAAATACTGCATGTCTTTATTTCCTGGTTTTATGGAGCAAAACAAAATAGAAACCACAGAGGCAGAGAGATAGCAGGAAAAAAATTGTGATTGCAAGGGACAGAGATCCCATGGTATACAGCCTGCTTTGCAGATTCTATTCACATTAATTAGATAAGACCCCTGCACAGCAGTAGTAGGTGAGGGTCATGAAAACCATCAGTACTTAGACTGCTAATGCACAACCCAGCTAACGTCATTAACAAGAAATGGACACTTTCCGAGATACATTTCTCTAGAAATTCAAACTTTATAGCACAGCAAGCAAAATCCAAGGCTACCAGAAAAAATGTCCTTACAAGAAAGAAAAGAAAAACACTGACATACTGTCTTTACTTATACAACCGGATTCTCTTCCTCACTGGTAACAGATACTTCTTGTGTGGTACGTACACTACTGTACATTAATGTGTGAAAAATAATGCACAATATTTTTGCATTTCATTTGCATAGTACACAGCACATCAGTCATTCTCTCTCACATATTTTGGTAGGCTGCTTACAATAGCCTGCCAAATATATCACAATTCAGTCCCTTTATCCCTCAGTATCTTCAGGCAGAGGAGCCCATAAGACAATATCAAATTAATTTATCAAAAGGCCCCTCATTCGATTCAAATCAGTAGAAATGCAAACAAAAATATATGTGTATATAAATATGTATATCCATCACTTTTGTCATATATTCTGTATTGCATATGTTACCTAAAAGGCTAAACTGTTTCTCAGCCACAGTGGTTTATAAAATTCTCTCTCAGAAAGTGATGCCTACTTGCTTGCACAGAATAAAATTATCTAGCCAATAGCAAGTGTTATCAACGAATAGTCAGCATATTGACATCAGAGAGCACTTTATTGCAGCAGGTATGCTAGATAATAACTCATGGAGAGGTCACTTTCATTATACAGTATTTGTACTTGAACCTAAAAACTTTTGCATGCTGTACTTTTATGACTGTTGATTATGCAAATTACAAATAATTGAAAACAGGAATTTGACGGAAGTGAATTCAGAATTTAATAGGTGTAGGTTTTAAATCCACAACTCATAATACTTATGTTGACTCAGTCCATCTAGGTTTCCATAGTAAAAGCAGAAGGCTGGTAAAGCAATAGATCAGAACGAAATGCATCTAAATCTGAACACTAGAACAGGGATCAATAAAACCATAGGAATACAACTAACACTGAACATAAGAAACAATCCCAGTCGTTTCTTCACAAACATGTGAAGAAATGACTAAATGTCAGACTATAGTGGAGGAAGCAAGAGGTACCAAAGTCCAAAAAGATGCAGAATAATCAGAAGTGATCTTTAGTTGTGGCTAAAGTTGAAGATCAAGCAGGACTGGTAGGACTGGTAGGACTGTAGTGTGAAATAAAGATGGACCGACTATATGGAACTTGTAGCCGTTATCTGCAGATACAATCTATGTTTCTCTATTAACATCCAGTGAAAAATTATAATTGAAAACATTTCTGCTCACACTTACATACACAGAGTTCAAATTCAACATGAATCTGACATTAATGCATCACTGGATTCCTACTCCTAAGCATTCATATACCAACTGGGAACTCAAACACGCAGAAGAGTATTTATTGACTTTTCGTATATCAGTATTCACAAAAACAATGGGATAGTTCTGTTGGGAGAAAGTGTTAACTGCATCAGTCATCCATGTAGTCTACTTTCATTGCCACAAATTAAATATAGGCAGTGTCAAACTTATCTTGCACAAGTCTTTGCAATTAAATCAGATATGGGCTCAAAAACCAGGAAAAAAAGAGGAAGAAAGGCAGGTATAAGACTTCTGCTTCAGAAGGTGATTTCATTGCTCATTTGGTGTACTGCTTCCTAAGCTGTGTTAGCTGTTAACAGAGCAATTATTGCAGGCTAACAGTTAACCCAGGGACCATGCCAACAGTGCCTTAGGGTTAATGCATGGTGATTTTCATGTTAACAGCTAATGCAGAATGGGCAGGGAATGGAGAGGGACTTCACCTTACAATTAATGTGTGCAAAGTCACTTCCTTAACACAGCAGATAATGCAGCATAGTTAAACACTACCTGAGTAGATGTAACTAGCTGGAGTGCATTATCTGCCATTCTGGTAATGCATGGTAAAGGACATTTTCTCTGCGTTAACTGAATGGCAAAATGTTGGGAACACCACAAACAGTTAACAGAGAGACTTTGCATGTTAAATTTTGGCCATTAAACCATTGTGACTGCAAAATGTTATCACTGTGTAGTACATAGGCCCCTTTATAAGTTCATGTGGGATCACAAAGTAACAGATCAAAATTGCTATTTCATTTTGTTCAAGGAATTCATGTTGCCAGATTTGTGATTAGTCCAGTAAACTCCCTACCTAATTTTGTATAGTTTTAACTCTGCTTTAATCGTTCTCCCGAGAGACAATTCTCACTCTTACCTAATGGGATAATGCCCAAAAATGTAATAGCATTAAGTGAAATGGTATCACTGGAAACATATTTAAGAAGAGCAAAAGACACCACAGCACATACATTCTTTACCACCATTGTTTCTCCTTGTTACAGCAGCTCTATGTAACATGTAAGCCATGAATCACTGTTGACCTCTGCACAGTAATGAAACTCCAGCAGCACATTCCTAAATCTGAAACTGAGCGTTTTTCTGCAGTGATCAATGATAAAGAGCAGCCATGCTTGCTGCCATTCCATTTTAAAAAAAAACGCTTTACTTTTAAGGAGAACAGACTTCCTTCCATTTGTTCAAGCTATGATCCTTCAACATTTTGATTTGCACTTGACAAAATATCTGAAGTTCGGACTGCTGTTTTCTTTCAAGCAAACCTCAGTAGTGAAGGCTACAATAAGCAAAATGCTAGACTGTCCCTCCAGTTTCAGAATGTGAGGTGTAGTAAGCCATGTGGATTATTCTACCTCAACTACTGTAGGAACATGCCTGATTGTCTTAAGGTTAGGGCACAACTGGCATTTTAGGACTCAGAAATGACACACAGCAAAGAACCCCAAGCACATTGAAAGACTCTGAATAAGGGGCATATGTGGTCCCAAAACTCATGTACTATTTTACTCCAGTGTTTATACTGTAAAAGGTATTACAACCTACTGAGGATCCAAGTTTCTGCAGGAACAATGCATTTTCTAAAACTGCAAGCATATTAGAAACATTGAGATGACCCAAATACACCTAAATGGTCCATTTATATGCAATGCAAACGCTTCTCCAATGCAACAATATGCATTTCTTGGATATATTATTCGTTTCTAGTATATACATGCCCTAGAGAATATATAGATAAGTAGATCAAAATACCAGAACAAAATACTCTAGTCTAAGTTAACAGTTCTTTCAGATCTTTCAGCAACTGGCAATATTTTCAGTTCAACTACCTCTTAATCGTAAAAGAATCAATTCACATTCTTATCTCCGGATCTCCCTTTTTTTGCGTAGCTTTAAGTTTTTTCAGTGATCCATTAGAGAGAATCGATCTTTATTACTTCATAGTGCTAGGCTGGAAATGCATTTGAGCTTACTAGCACACTGCCAATACAGTACAGACCGGAATTTAAAGTTGCGAATTTAAAGCCTCCGTGGATGATCTGAAAGTATCTGCTGAAAAAGTGCACACGAAGCAAAAAAATACCCACTCAGCACGCGCCTACAACAGCGCACAAATGCACCGAAAGCCGACCAAACCAGCAGCGACAGTAGGGTAGCATGAGGGGGAGGGTCTCCTCCAACTTTTACTTGAGACAGAGAGGGGAAAACAGAGAGAATCCGTAGCCACAGAATCTGAGGAACTTACATCTCTGAATTTGTTCCACTGCCCGACTTCCTTGTCATACTGTGATATAGTAGTGAGCCATTGTTTGTCATCCAGAAAATTTCCGCTGTCCGACCTGCCCGCGGCTGCCGCCAGAGCCTGACTGCAGGCTACCGCACAGGCACACAGCAAGGCTCCCACCTTCATCATCTACGAGAGACAGAAAGGGGACAAGAGCACCGTCAGAAGCCGTGCACGGAGAGCAAATGCAATCCGGAGGAGCTTCCTCTCCCTCAAGAAAAAAAAAAAAAAAAAGCAGGCTAGCTTTGAAGGGGAGGGCTACAGAAGACGGGTAACTCGGGCATGTGCAAGGAACCGGAACATCACCTTGCCGTAAGCCTGCACTGAGCGCTCCTCCCGTCTGCTAGAAAAGCAGTTCGACGCTGCCAACTCTCTTTCAGGGGCTGCTGCTGCTGCTGCTGCTGCCGCCGCCGCGCGCTCCGCCGTCGCTTTCCTTGTGCCCGGCGCGCGCTCCCCCCGCCCTCCCCGCTCACGAGGACAGCGCGCCGCTGCTGAGGCTGATGCCGGGGGTGCGAGAGGTGGCGGTTCCTCCGCAGAGCCTCCACTCCGCGCAAACGCTTAGACGCTCTCGAGAGCTAGTCCAATTAGAATGTACTAGTACCTTCGCTTGTGGTGGCTATGTTCACCTATTCAAGTGAGCACCATACTATGGGGTTAATGTTATAACACGGCCCTATACAATTTTTTCAAAAATTCGGCTATTTTATGTTTATTTTATAAAAGCCTACTATAAGTGCAATAAGTTCCTCCCAAGGAGCCCCTGCAATGCAGGGGGGCCCAGAGAAAGAGGGGGTCCACTTATAGCTATTCCCACACCTTCTGAGGTGCATTCCCCCCTGCTCTGAGAGGGCCTCTACTGCCAGGGGACCACTTCCCACAGCATGCCAAGCACTCATCACACCTTTGCTTGATTACGGAAACTCACTATATCAAGGCCTCAGCAGACCTTACACCCACTCCAGATGGTGCAAAACACTGCAGCACGCATCATTACAGACACTCCAAGAACTGAGCACATCACCCCAGTCTTACAGCAACTGCACTGGCTCCCAGTGATGGCCAGAGCAAAATTTAAAACAATCATGATCATCTTTAAAATCATTCACCATCTCTCAGCAGACTTACTCCAAGACATCATAACAAGGGATATCAGCAATAGTCCAAGAAGGACCAATAATGACAACATGATCGGCACACCTGCAGGATATCACAAGACTAAACAAATAACTTCAAGAAGAGCTCCTTCACTACTGGCGTCCACATTATGGAACTCCTTCCCAATGAGCCTGAGGGCATTAAATGACATCACAAACTTCCGCAAGGCCCTTAAAACCGCTGCTTTTTAAAGAAACATATAAGCAAACAACAGTCCTCACCTGAACAGTAATACAACTACCTCCGCCAACTCGACACCCACTCATCCCAAATAGACATACAAGTTCATTGTATAATGTTGTTAATCACCCTCATGTTAAATGTAACCCTCCAATTGTGATGTCTAAATGTTGTTAAGTACCCTCATGTTAAATGTAACCCACCAATTGTGATGTGATGTGACCACTTTGATTGAAGGATAAGGTGGTATCCAAATCTGTCTAAATAAATAAAATATTTTCCTTGGGAGCCCTCAATCTGAATTTCTGCTACTTCCGACCAGTGTTCCCTCTAAGTTGTGTGCACAGCTTGCATGTACAAGGTTTAGTTGTAGCCTGCAGGGCTTTTCTGGGGGCCCAGTGGGTGCCTGCCATATGAGGAGAGAGGACCCACAGCGAATGAGGCCTGGAGAAAGAGAATATCATTATTTCTGAAAACTCTCCTGAATTATATTATATGAATTATACACTTATTTGTATCGACCTCATACTTTAAACACAAAACCCTCTGCATGCTCTAAATTTCACCACACTTTCTGAGGCTTGGCGTACCCACACAGAAACAAATTTAGAGGGAACATTGTCCACCACATTGCTTAAATAACCTGAAACACAAAAATCAACTCAAATCTTATATATGACGTACATCCCTATGGACCTTCATTTACACCAGATGGTGTACTTCAGTGCTGGGATGTAGATGGAACTGGTTCATTCAAAAGCGAGGGCCGTAGAATCCAGGAAAACTAATTTTGTCAAGATAGTGGAATACCTGAAACAGAAAGGATTTCGAAACACAGTTCAGTGTTGAGTCATCTTTTTTTCTACAAAAAATGCTGTAGATCATTGCAGCATTTTAAGTTACCTATTTTTGATACATATGCATGAGCTAAAAAAAAGGTTATACTAAGGTGTCTCAATAATCAGTTTCTGGGCCAATGATTATTCTGTTTTCAAACTTCACAGTGAGTTCCATCCATTGTTTACATGCTTATATATGAAGGTCCATAAGATTGGACATCATATATAAGCAGGGTCACATATCCATTAGGTGAACTAGGCAGTCGCCTAGAGCGCCAGCCCCTGGGGTCCCCTGACCTAAGTGACCACCTAGTTTGCCTGGTGGTTGGGCCAGCCCTGCTCCTCCTTTCTGTCAAGGCTGAGGCTAAGAGGCTTGCACCTGGGGATGAATGCCTGGCTGTGTGGATGAAGCATAGAGTTTCTATCTGTGGGTATAATCATAGAGAATTTTTATTGTCTGGATCTTCATCGACACCGCCAGACACTAACTGTGTAAATCTGATCACTTCCTATTCCAAGTACAGTAATCAAATTCAAAAAATATTTCGGAAACATGCCACAGTGCTGAGTAGCACCCCAGGTCTTGAAGACACCTACATACGTTGTGTTTGGAAAAGACAACGTAATTTCAAGGAAATTCTAAGCCCAACCGTATTAAGATCGAAGGCACCATTGTCATTGATAAAGGGACATTCTCAATGCGGTACATGTACAATATGTCCGGTCACATTAGAAATTGATTTTTTCAAATACAGTACCATGATAAAAAGTATTTTTTGAAAAGTAGCACAAATTGCCAATCCACACATGTGGTTTATGGCATTTTTTGTCCATGCCATCTATTATATATTGGTAAAACAAACCGTCCATTTTAACTCCATATGCAGGAACATCGTAGTAAGCTAAAATGTCAACGTAGGGAAGCACCCATAGTGGAACATTGCTTGGAATTTCATCATACTTTCACCGATTTGAGATGTTTTTGTATAGCACAAATCCAAGCAGGTACAGGATCGCGAACACGTGAACAACAGTTGATAAATACTGAGCAAAAATGGATTTTCAGTTTAAACACGGTATTTCCAACCGGTTTAAATTCTCAAGTTAATTGGCATCTTTGCTAAGTGCCTCCCCTTATTTAATCATCCAATCAGGTTATTTTAGGCATTTAAAGAATCCTAGGGGTGCTACAACCCGTATGCATGGCGTTTTGCGATACAGATAATCTGCACTTGTATGGAAAGGTGGGTGAATTATACTGATAGACATCTGAAGTTTTTATGGTCCTGTTATCCGTCCATGTGTATGAGAGGATTTCTCAATTGAATGTCAGAATATAATTAGAATTTGTTATTTACAGGTTAAAACAAACATCGTGCATATTGTTATAAGACAAAACCCCTGAAGAAACCGCCAGTGAAACGCAAAGGCGCCATAGTTTAGCGTCGGGACCATCTACTGCACAGCATTACTCTGGGGCTATTCTCTGATTTGAATGGTTTCAAAGGATCATTTTTGGTCAACAGATAAGTGCTGTTTTAATCTTTGAAGAATTACTAAGAGTTCACTACACATTTCTAGATAAAATTTATGAAAAAAAGAAAAAACATGGCAACATTGATAGGTCATTGATGCGATAAGAAGCATTAAATTCTCATTTTGATGAGTCTATATTGTCACCACCTCCTGGCCAGGCGTATAGCCGGGCAGCAGGAGGGTGTCGCCTTGTTGTCCTTTGAATAAGGTTCACCAATATGGCCGCCAGCTAGGGCTGCTGGGTACTGTAGTTTAGTTATTCTATCAGGCAAAGTAGTGTGTCCACAAGTGGTTAGGCGAAAACAGAGAATATTTTATTTTATTGGGATTTTTCCCCTCGCATCAAATTTAACAGTGCTGAACTCAAAAATGGATTCTTCTCCAAAAAACAAAGGATAAAGCTCACAAGTTGTATTCACAGGTAGGTCAGTTTAAGCAGTTAACTTTGATACCAGAATTGGCTTCCAAAGCTCAGGCTGTAAACTTTCTTTAAAGCAAGTTAACTTCACAGGAAGACTGTTTTACTCACAGCTTCCTCACATACAGACAGCTTCAAAATGTCCATTAAGTTTCATTTCACTTCCAGGCATATAGGAGAAACAACTTGGCTTAAAACCTCCAGTTAGTTTCCTTTGCTATGTCTTTCATTCAAACAAGCTTCACTACTTTAAACATTCATTCATTCACGTGTGCTTTAGGCTTCAGCACACCTCCAGCTTGTTTGCCCTACAAAATGAGCATTGTATTTCTTCAGGCTCATTATCATAAGATTCTACTTCCATCTCCTCTACAGATTCATTGCAGCAGTTCTCAGAGGTTACCTGGTCGTAGAGCTTACTACTCTGCTTCTGCAGCAATTCATTTAATTTTTCTAGCAATAGTTTCTTCTGCTCTATTTCTTCAGAGAGACTTAGATTAGGGAATGCAAGCTATTCTCTCTACTTTTACAGCTTAGCTGGCTAGCTGAGTTACTTCCTCCAGTAGGAACTAACTCCTTCAACTTTCTCTTGTGCAGGGACTCTGGAACATACACTTGCCTGAACTCTGGGCCTCTTAGTTGTTCCACTCCTTCCTGCTCAAAGCCATGCTGCCTTCTCTCTTCAGACGCTTGTCTCCCTCGTGGCAATTTCCCTGTTAGCTGTGTCTGCCTTGGACCTGTTGCTCCTAGATCCCACAGCTCGTCTCTGCTCTTAGTTCCAGCTCTGCTCGAGCCTCCCAAGGCGCCTCTGCTGCTTCCTGGAGCTCCTCTCGAGACTCCTTTCCTTGCACTCGTGCCTGCGCTCTTTCCAGTGCTAACTGACTGCTCAAACTCAGCAGTTTTAAACTGATCTTTCCTAGGGACCACACCCTTCTCCCAGCACACGTGGGAGCTGCTAGGATTCCACCTAGCTCTGACGTGCTGATGGGGGCGAGGCTTGATGCTGGCTGTACTCTGACTCAGAGGTTCTTGGTTACTAGGGAAACCCTGAATGCTAGCATTTTTAAAGGAACAGGTTTCCCTTTTCTGCCATTCCCTTTCCTCTGAACTGCCTTCGTCATCACAATATATATGCTTGATATAAGTCTGAGACCTAGTTGCCATAAAGACATTATTTGTTAGAGGTTTCTATTCTCGCAGTTAAAGAAGTGGAGCAGTAAATTTGTTATAATGTTACTATCTCACTTTATAACTCAACATACAATAAAATTCTATTCAAATTCTTGTCTCACATCAGGGACAACAGCACTCCCTCCACTGTTAGACACTATAGGTGTCATTATGATCTGCAAATAGCGGGCATGGACGTCCAACCTGTGTCCTAGGTTCCCCGTGCACACAGAGGGCTTCTGTGGGGAGCACTGGATGGGGGCAGGAGGGGGAGGGCCGGAGGCAAATGGTGAGCTGAGTGAGGGCACGGCTGATTCAGGTCATGGCCCTATACATCCAGCAAGGTCAAGATGGACAAGGGACTTATTCCACCATGAATAAGTACCCCTAAGGTTGGCGATTGGGCCCGGCAACCCTCCTCCAGCACTCGAGCCGCAGTAGGTAGGCCCCCTCTGCCTGATCCCAGTCCTGACAGGCCCCACAGAGGGTCGGGTGGCAGGGAAAAGGAGTTTGAAGCTGTGGCAGGCCTTGCAAGCTCCTGCTGTGCATCCCGGTGCCATGGCGAAAGGACGCCACAGCTCTGGCACACAGGCAGGAGCCCTGTGCAGGGAGGATGGGTATGCCCGACTCCCGATCTGGCCTTCCGTGGCCAGGGTCGGGCTGCAGGGAATCTTCTGTGGCCCACCCACCCTTTGACGTGCCCCAGGCCTGCCATCCTCTCCTGTACAGGGGAACGTATTCCACCTCAGAGGTGGAATAAGTTTCCTGTCTATTCTGCCCGCCCCGGACATACAGAGCCAACATCAGAATTGGCCCTGTATGTCCAGAGCTGCAGACCACCCACTGCCCGCCCTGTCTCTGCCTCTGCACTGCCGTTTTCCTGCCCCATCTAACTTCCCCGTTCGTACAGGGAGGCTTAGTGGGGACGGGAAAGGCAGATGAATAACAGGGATGGACATCCCAACGGATGTCCAACCCCACTATTTGTTGCTCGGAATAGACCCATTGTGTCTATTTTTAATTTAGCTACTGTAGTTACTCATGAACACAGTATTCTGAAAATCTTTCAAGATATACCTTTCTATTGGTGTGTGTTTTCTGAGGTCTCATTCTCAGCCCTTCATCTACAAACACAGAACAGAAATATTTCTTAAACAATTCCACTTTAACCTCATCAGCCTTTACATATTCCCCCACTTTACTCTTAAGACTCACAAAGCCACCTTTACACTTCATCCTGCCACCATCATACCTAGAAAAAGTTATGTCCCCATATTTTATTGTACTGGCTATTTTTGTTTTACTTCATTTTCATCTTTGCTTTCTTGACTACTCTACCATCTTCCCTTCATTTTTCCAGATATTGTTTTTCATCTTTCTCTTCTGTGATCTCTTATAGTTTATAATGGCTAATTTATTTTTCCTTACCATTTTCAGCTACTTTTTTTGTAAACTATAGCAGCCCTCTTTTTCTCTTACTTGTATTTATTTTCTGAACAAAAAGGTTTCTTGCCCTTAAAATTTTTCCTTTTAGATTTGCCCACTGTTGTTCTTCTTCCCCCCAGATATTCCTATCTAGCTAATGACTCCTTGAAGTATTCTCCTATCTTGACAAAGTTAGTTTTCTAGAAGTATAGGATCTTTGCTTTTGAATGGACCATCTCTATCTGCTTCTTAGTACTGAAGCATACTATCCAGCTATCACTGGATGCCAGATGATCACCCTCTACAGCAGAGGTTCCCAACTCCGGTCCTGGAGGGCCAAACACCATTCAGGTTTTCAGGCTGTCCCTAATAAATATGCATGAGATGCATTTGCATGCACTGCCCCCATTGTATTCAAATGTAGCCATGCATATTCATTAGGGACAGCCTGAAAACCTGAATGGTGTGTGACCCTCCAGGACTGGAGTTGGGAACCTCTGCCCTACAGCATCAGAAACACTCGCCCCATTTGTAAGCAGCAAATCCCATATTGCCCCTCCTGTATGAGTTCCATTACCGTTTGCCAGAGCAATTCTTCCTGTGTAGAGAATCCAAAATCTCACTACTTCTGGATGACAATGCAGCTGGGATATACAAGTCAACATTTGGCATATTGAGATGTCCTACCAATAGTATTTCCCCCTTTCATAGCAATATTGTGAATATCTTCAGTTAAAAAACTTTATCTATTTCTTCTCCCTGGGAGGGAGGTCTGTATATCTCAGCATTTTACATAGATGTTCTATTCCATCTTACCAGTCTATCCCACAGTGCCTTCTCCTTTTCTTGTAAGCCATACAGTTGTGTGGTTTTAATTTTTTTTTAACATACAATGGCATTCTTCCTACCCTACTTTTCCTGAATAGATTATAGCCTGGTATAACTATTTTTTTTTGTGTCACCAAGTCAGTGCTGACCCAGCTGCCTCTGGGTTTTCTTGGCAATGCATCACTAGAAGTAGATTGCCAGACCTTTTCTTCCAAGGCAACAGAGGGTAAAGTGACTTGCCCAAGGTCACAAGCAGTGCCAGTGAGAATCAAACCCTTGATCTTTTGGGTTTATAGGTAACCACTGTAACCACTAGGCTACTCCTCAACCTTGGGTTTTGGGTCTGGGCCTGAATGTACAGGCTTAGATGGGATTCTGATCCGGGGGGGGGGGGGCTAGACGTGCCCCTGGGATCAGAATCCCATCTATCTTTGTGCGTCTGGTTCTAACTGGATGCACAGAGGCCAGGACATTCTCAATAGAATAGGCCTCAATGGGGCTAGACGTGATTCATCCAAGAGCATTGAAGAAACTTAGAGAAGTACTGGTGGTTTTGCTGTCTGACAGTTTTGATGCTTCTTTAGAGATATTAGTGATGCTGGAGGATCGGAGATGGGCAGATGTGGTTCCTGTCCAAAAAATGGAAGTAAGGAAGAGTTTGGGAACTATCGGTCAACTAGTCTAATCTCTGTAATGAATAAATTAATGGAAGCCCTGCTAAAGCATAGGATAATGTGGTTTTTGGAATCCATGGTAGGTAGGAAGGTCTTACCAGATGAATCTGATTGATTTCTTTGACAAGATGACCAGAGAATTGGATAGGGAGAGAGTGCTAGATGTGGTATACTTAGATTTCAGCAAGGTCCTTGACACCGTTCCACCGTTCCAGTGACTTATAAATAAACTGAGCTCCTTGGGATGGACCCAAAAGGCAACAGAGGGTTGTAGTAAATGGAGTTCAGTCCTTGGCCCTGCTCTTTTTTTCATTTTTGTAAGCAATATTGCAGAATTTCTGTCAGGAAAGGATTGATGATACCAAAATCTGCAACGTGGTAAACACTCTAGAAAAGTGAATAGCATGAGAGGGATCTATTAACACTTGAAGAATTGTCAAGAATATAGCAGCTAAGGTTTAATGCTAAAAAATGCAAGGCCAAGATTTGGACTGCAGAAACTCAAGGGAACGTTTTGGTATAGGGGTTAAAGTACTTCGATGCACAAAAAAAATGTGGGACCTAGAGATAATCAGCTGATCTAAAAGTGTTCAAACAGGTAGAAAAGGCAACATAAAAAGCCAGAAGAATGCTTACTGTATGCGCATAAGGAGAGGAAGAAACAGTAGGAAAAAGGAAGTGATAGTGTATAAGTCTGGCGAGACCTCATTTAGAGTACTGTGTACAATTCTGGACACTGCACCTGCAAAATAATATAAATAGGATTGAGTTAGTTCAGAGGGTGGCTACTAAAATGGTCAATGGTCTTCATCATAAAGCATATGGGAATGGACTTTGGAGGAGAGGAGAGATACGACAGAGACATTTAAAAGCTCCTATGGTATACAATAAAGGCACAGGAAGTGGGCCAATTTAGATTGAAAGGAAGATCCTGAATGAGGGATCATAAGACGAAGGTAAAAGAGGATAGACTCTGAAATAATCTAAGGAAATGTATGGAAAGGATAGTAAATGCGTGGAACAGCCTCCCAGTGGAGGTGGAGGAGACAAGAACTGTATTTGAATTAAAGAAAGCATGAGACAATTACAGAGGATCTCTGAGGGAGAGGGAGGGATAGTAGAGCTTAATAGTTCTTAGGGATGGCAGACCGATAGGCCATATGGTCTTTATTTATTATCCTCTTCAATGTTTCTATTCTGTAAACACCTTGTAGTTTCTTTCATCACATCCACGGTAATGTACTGCAGTATCTAATGTTTAGGAAGGCTAATTTAGAAAGATGGGGAGAACAAATAATAAGGCATGGGACTTTAAAGATGAGTTGCTTAGGAAAGGATTCATGGTCTGTATTTATTTAAAATATTTCTTGCTTCCTTACCTCTCCTCTTTCTCAGTCTCTGGATGCCTAAGGCGTAGGAGCTATTCACCTGTGATTTGTCTGCGGAGGAATGCACTTGATGAATCAGGCTAATAAATATATCATTGCTCTCCATCTGCCCTGTTGCTTTTCTTTTAACTAATTTTAGCCTGAATTTGCTAATACCCTGCCAGCTGACAGAGAAGAAACAGTGATCCAACATTTTAGAACTGCTTTAGACTGGTTTCTGTTCTTTTAATTCCACTTTTATTCACTTGATAGCAACTGCTTTTAATAGATTGACCAGTATCAATCTAAAAGACAGTTTTAACAGCCTGTTTATTAAAGATTCTCCTTGTAGGCAGATAGTGGGTGAAATATTGCCCCTAACTGAAATTAAGAACCTTAACTTACTTCCAATTTTGTGCCAATAGGAAAAATAAATAAGTAAGCTTACATCTGATAGAGAATTATTACAATTACTGTACTATCTTACTTGTAAGACTTAAAAAGTCACTGCTATGTGTGATGTTTAAAGGGGCAAATCAAAGGCAATGCCAGACTTCTTTCAAGAAAGGGAGCCCCTGTGGTCTGCAGAGGTATACCTCGGGATAGTTCCCTGCTCCGACCTCTAGAGGGAGCACTCACTGGTGGCTGAAGGCTCTAGCCTTGAACATCTACTGTAGTAGAGTTCAGGGAAGCCAGGCTTCCTTACCAACTCCATTAAGCACAGGCTACCTTGGCAGGGTGTAGCCTGCTTGGATATTTAAGAAGCAGTGCAGGGGCAGTTAAGGAGTGGAGGAGTGGCCTAGTGGTTGGGGCAAGGTACTTCAGGCTGGAAGGTCGGGGGTTCAAATCCCACTAGAGGACAGCAACCTTGGGCCAGAAGGACTGGGGTTTCTAGTCCCACAGGTGCTCCTTGTGGTCTTGGGCAAGCCACTTAACCCTCCATAGCCCATGTTCCCTGTAAAATAGTTATCTCCAAGTTATAATGCCCTGTTCAATGTAATTTCAGTTTGTTCAATGTAAACTGCACTGATGCAGAATAGCATGGTATATAAGAGAATTAAATAAAATAAATAAGGAGGAGGCCCTGAGAAAGAAGAAGATGTGAGTTTTAAGATCCTGTCAGGTATGGGACACGCAGCGCTACAAGGTGAGCAGGGCAGAAACCTCCAGGCAGTGACCATAGGGAGGGCATTTCCCCCAGTTTTGTTGGCAAGGGCAGAGCAGGGAGAAACTTCCTGAGAGAGAGAAGGGAAGTGAGGAAGAAGCAGCCTGCAGGCAAGCCTGCTTTGGAATATTTAAGAGTGCATGGAAGCATGGTTCATTGCACATTTTGCCTATTGGATTAATGATTCTGAAAGAAAGTCTTGTAGTTAGATTGACAAACATGCAGGCTGTTTTTCCATATGGACTATTGTGAGGATATATTGCTGACATTTCTGAAGTTCTCAGTGATATTATAATCTGTATGAGAAGTCCATCTTATTTTGCCATTGAAGTGTTTTGTTTTTGGTTAAACTGGAGGAATAAAAGTTTGTTATCTGTGTGTACTATTTGGAACCCAGTTTGTGCCATATTGCAAGGGGCCCCTACCAAAGAAGATAAGGCTCCAAGGAGATCATTCCCTACAAGTGGTTCACAGCTCCCCCTAGCTGTGACATATGCTACTGGCAGATATTTTAGCACACCTTTAACTGGGGCTTAGATATGAACCCATAGGATTTTTCCCATGGGTTAATGGGCCATTTCTAACAAACATTTGCCAATTTGTGCACATGAGCTCTACGGCAAGCTTTCACCAGAAACTTTGCTATGGGCCCAGCCAGGGCTTTGTTTTTTTAGGAGATATGCAATGGTGCAGAGTAGATGCTTTGCATGATATTGCGTCAGAGCTACTCATTAGTCCAGAATTCTAACAAGATTTTGCACATAAACTATCAGACTGATGCAGAAACTGTGCTAGAGCCCAGTGCTTAAAGCTGTAGCACAGGATTTCATAGTGCTACATTAACACTAATTCTTTGTGCTGGAATTCTATATGCAAATTACCCAGTGTGCAAAAGTCGGTGTTAAATTGGGAGAGCAAGCCAAACACATGCTCACAAAAGTCAGCCCAAGTTTGGCATGCTGCTCTGGAGAAACAGGGTTATCTGAGGTAAAGTTTGACACTTTATCTCAAATGACTAGGCATCGAGGTAAAGCCCCTGATGCCATTTGCACACTGTCAAGGGGGGGCGGGGGGTGGCAGTGCCTCCCTGGACATGGCTCCTCAACAGAAACAAAATCCCCAGTGGCCCAGCAGCTCAATTCCCCCCATCGAAAAAAAAAAAATCCCTAGTGGCCCTAATCTCCCCCTCCAAACAAAAAAGAATCCACCACCCCCTCCCTGTACCCTTACTCTGGGGCAGGAGCATTGCCCACATACTCCCACCCCTGCGCTGCCATCTTGAAAAATGGCAGTCTGACTCTGCACGGCGCATCCAGAGATTCACCAAGCAGGGTCAGACTGCCATATATGGCAGAGTAACCTTCCATTTTGCATCCCAGTTTTGCCCAGACCAAATGTACACTATATTGTTTATGACATAGTAATGGCATGGGTGGTTCTATAATGAGATGAAGTGAGGCAGCCGCCTCAGGCAGCAAAGTTTTGGGGGCGGCAAAAAATGCTCCCAAAACAGCCATGTGGCCGCCGCCTCACTCTGCCTCCTAAGGTTTAAAAAAAATTTGCTGCTGTGGCTACCTCCACTTCTCCCAGTTGACAGCCAAATCAAGAATTAAACCCTCTACCCTCCAGCTCCCCGCCTGGGAACTATGCTAAAAATGGGGGGGGGGGGGAGCACAAAGTCTCTTCAGGACTCCTAAGACTCTATGGTTCAGCCCACCTCTGACGTAAATAGCACCATCAGAGGGGGCGGGACCCATCAGGGTCTTACGAGCATGCCTGGTGTTGCAGGACCCGGCACCTTTTGCTTTCCGTTTCTTTTTTCGAGTTGATAACTTGCTGCTAAGACTCTGATGGGTCCCACTCCCTCTGATGATGCTTTTTGCATCAGAGGGAGGGGGGGCGGAACTAGCAGGGACTTAGAAGCATGCAGGGATCTTGAAAACCGTGTTTTTTCTTTCTCGCTGCAGATGTTGTGGTGGACGTCGGCAGATGCTGGACAACAAGGATAGGAGCAAGAGGACAAATGCTAGAAAACAAGGGGGAAAAGCAGGAAGGCAAATGCTGGAAAACAAGGGTGGGGGGAAGGCAGAAAGACAAATTCTGGCGACATGGGGGTGAAACAAAAGGACAAAAGCTGGACCAGAGTCGGTGCTACCCGGTAAGCTGGGAAAACGCGGCAGGGGTATGCCGACATCAGGAGGGTGCCATCACCAGCCATGCACCCACCACTCCTCATTCAGGATGGCCTGCAGAGTTCCAGTGGCCTAGTGGAGAGCCTGCCTGCAGGATATGCTGCTCCTGTGGACAGAGGGCTGTGAGAGGCCAGAATCACTACTCGCAGCCTTCTGCCCACGGGCAGACTCTCCACAATGCTGCAATGCTCCGCAGAGCATCCTGAATGGGGAATGGGGACAGGTGGCCAGTGATAGCGCCCTCCTAACATCAGCTCCTGCGGGTACACTCTGTTTCTCTGTGCAGCAGTCACAGCTTGTACAACCCCTGCCTGTAGACAGAAGGGTGTGGGAGGCAATGATCATGGCCCAGAGAAGCAGAGCCTGCCTGTGGGAGCAAGATGTCCTGCAGGCAGGGGCTGTGCAAGGCCAATTGTGCCCTGCCTCTCTGGCTTGCACAACTCCTGACCATGGGACATGCTGCTCCTCAGGCAGGCTCTGCCCCTTGTACGTACATACAAGGAGTGGGCATGGGTGGGGCATTGGGAAAGGGGAGTGGACATGAGGGGGCATTGGGAGGTGGATATTGATGGGCACAGGAAGTCAGAGATGCTGGGTGCGGGAGGGGAATAGAGAGACAGTGGGGATAAGATTGAGGTGGGGGTTACAGAGATTCTGGACATGGAAAGGAACATAGGGGAAAGCAAGGAGAAGAGATGGAGTGGTGATGTTGGCCAGGGGGTTATAAGGAGACTATGGGAAAAATCTGGACTTGTGGATTGGGGGAAAGAGGAAGACAGGAGAGATGCTGGAAATGGGGTAATAAGGGGAGGAAGGAAATGCAGGACATAGAGGTAATAGGGAGGGAGAGAGGGGAGACGATGGACATCAGGTAAATAAGCTGGAAGGTGACAGAGAGATGATGAACATGGGAGTAATAGGGAGGGGTTGGTATGGTATGGGGATGGGGATGGGGTAGATGCCGGCTGTAGGGGGATAAGAAGGGAGAGGGCAGTCATAGAAGGAAGGGGGAGGGCAGACATAGAAGGAAGGAAAGAGTAGAGGTACTGGATGGAGGAAAAGAGGGAGCCAATGAGAGAGAGACAATGGATGAGTGATGAGAGATTTTAGACATGGAGAGAGTGAGCAAAAGACTGTGTGACTTGTAAAGGATCAGGGAAGAAGAGCTAGGGAATAGAAGGACTGTGGTGAAGACTGAAAGGCATTATGGAGATTGAGAACTGGATAGTAAGTAGTAGTGAAATCTGGGTGGACAGAGAGAGAGAGAAAAAATAAATGGAAGAAAGTTGAAAGGAAAAAAAAATCAATATGCAGGGTGGAAGGAGGTGAAGAAAATAAAAGAAGAAACAAGAAATGACAGATAGACTAGAGACCATAGAAAGAGAGCTAAGAGAAGACAGAAGAAAGCAGAAGCTTCAGATTGGGACCAGCATGATTAGACAACAAAGGCAGAACAAATATTTTTATTTTTAATTTAGCGACCGGACTTTGTGCTATCTTTATATTTTACTCTGTATGGGGAACTGCATCTCTTATTTCTCTGGTGTTGCACCATATGTGGAGTCTGGCTTCTTGGGATTTCAGTTGTATTTTTGTCTACTTAACCCTCCATTGCCTCAAAAATCCAAGTTATCAATGTCCCTGTTTAATGTACATTGCCAAATTTAAGTTACAATGTAAACCATTTTGACTGAAACGCTAAAGCGGTATAAAAGACCTGATAAAAATAAAAATATGCATTTATTTATTTATTTAAGGCTGTGATCACCTATTCTGTATTTGGTTAGGGTCTATGTTCTGAGTGTATGACCGAGACCAGATGTTCTGTTAACATGGAGGTTGTACGTAGGGATCTGTTCTGTAGTAATCTGACTTGTTCAACTTTTCAAATAATTTGTATGGATGTTCTAGCTCTTTCTGCAGTATTTATAGTGCTGCTTTTTTCTGGATAGGCTCCTTGTTGCATGAGTTTTGAAAGTTTATGCTGATGTAGTATGGTAGATTTGGCCTTGTAGATCTCCGGTAACTTTTGTAAGGTTTTATGTTATTTCACAATATGCCTGGTACTGGAGACTGTTTATGTTTTGGTGGAAAGAAAACCAGGATCAGATTTTTTTTTTTTTAGATATTGAGTTCTCTGGGTGAATGTCCTACTTCTGCTCTGCACCCATCGTCAATGGAGAGGTTCTGTGTATGCAGAATATATATTCAAAAAGAAAAAGCGAGAATCATAATACATTTTATACCAAAATGAAATGTTATAATTTTATAATTTTGGTATTATAAACTGCACTGTGGTTCTCACTTTTTGTTTTAGTTCCTTGGTGTGCGAGTATCTTGCATTTCCTTTATTTTTTGCAGAATATATACTTACGTTAGCACCATACTGTCCAGTGCGCAATTTCAGGAGTTATGTTGGGGTTGCCAAACCCTTTCTGGTGTTTATGTTGGAGTGGGAGGTGTTGTATTGGGGCCACAAAGCCCCTCTTGTTTTGCAGAGGGTGGGAATGCTGTGTAAGGGCTACTGAGCCTCTCTTTGCTTTTCAGAGGGTGGGAAGTGCTGGGTTGGAGTGCCAAGTCGCTCTTGTTTTTGTGGAAGTGGGAGTTGCTGCATATGCGTTTTTGAGCCCCTCGTGTTTGGCATATTTAGCAGCATGTTTCCTAGGCTCTGTGCTGGTAACCTATGAACATAAGAAATGCCATACTGGCATCAAGTCCATCAAGACCAATATCCTGTTTCTAACAGTAGCCAATCCAGCTCACAAGTACCTGGCAGGTTCTCAAAAAGGCACACAGGTTCCACAGTGCTTGTACCGGTGCAAGCAGTGATATCCAGGGTCTCTTTAATAATAGTTCCTCTTTCCTCCAGGATCTTGTCCAAACTTTTTTTAAACCCAGCTACACTAACAGCTTTTACTACAAGCCTCCGTAACTAATTCCAGAGTTTGATTACACAAAGCTGTAGGCTAACTGCAGGGAGGCAGTTACATCCCCCTGCAATTACTACATTTCAGCATGGCAAAATGGCTGCTGGTGCAACTAAGGCCACCCACTGAGGTGGCATTAATGGCACTGAGGCCCGTACCTAGCCCTGTGCGAGTGGTACGGCCGCACAGGGCACAAAGATTTAAGGGGCGCATTTTATTTATTTATTTATTTATTTACTGCACATTTATATATTTTAGCTGTCTTCCGTTGCCTGCCGCCGCCACTTTTTCTTTTCTCAGAGGCGACAGGCAACGGCGGGATAGCTAAAATGCGCCCCTTAAACCTTCTTGCTGGCATGCTAAGCAGATCTTTCCCTCCTTGCAAGAGCAGGGAGGGAAAGATATGCTTAGCATGCCGGCGACTTGCACATCGGGCGCGCCTCTTCTCTCCCTCGGTACGACCCTGGTGGCACCAACGCTACTTGCGCTGAGCCATTATATTAGTTTCTGCCAACAATGCAGATGCCCACATGTGCAAATTCTTTCTGTCACCTCACTCTGCAGTAAAGTATACTGAAATTTTGCGAAAGAAATCCTGTAAATCTAAGAGTAAAGGGGTATAAGCATTTTTTGTCTACATTTGTCCGTTTTTAGTTTGTAATAATATATTCCCTACTTGGTGAAGATCTATCTCTGTTCTGCATGTGTGACTAAGATTACATGTTCTGTTAGCATGGAGTTTCTATGTAGGGATCTGTAGTAATCTGGCTTGTTCAGCTTTCTGAATAGGAATATGGATATTCTAGGGTCCACTGCAATATTTATGGTGCTGCCCTTTTCTGGGTATGCTCCATGTTGTGTGAATTTCGGAAGTTAGTGCTGTTATGGAATACTAGATTTACTCTATGGGTCCTGTATTCTGGGTTCTTGGTATTGTCAATTGTAGGTTGTTGGTTGAGGGATACCGGAATATGGATTGCCTTTGAGATTTGCAGTTTTGCATTCTTTATGCTGCCAGACTGAAATTTAAAATATTTTGTCAGTTCAGATTCAAGGACATTTCAAATTTTAAGGGAACATCTCAGTTTAATTTTGTTTAGTAGCATGATAGCTTCACCGCTGCTGAGTTTTGGACTTTTTATTTATTTATTTGAACAGGTTTTTTTATACCGCTCCTTCCAGCGATCAGGGGCGGTTTACATGGAACATATTTAACCAATACAATTTAAACAAGGAACTTAGAACAATAACTATATACATACCAGTGCACACTAATCAGAGAGGCATAGTGATGACTGGATTTTCTTAGCTATATACATTGAAATAAGGGAGGGAAATGGGAGATGTTAGACTGTTGGGGTAGAAGGTGGAGTGGAGTTATTTTCCAGCTCTAGCACAATCCAATCTAGCCGTTGAATTCATGGCTACCAGGATTCATTTTTCTCATTTTATATCTTCCCTCCTCATCGATCTTGTCATAGAAAAATAAATTTGATGTGCAGATACTTATAATGATTTGATTTGGGGGGAGGACTGTGTAAGTGGCTTTTCATTAATCAAATTAAATGTTTTATAATTGCTTTTTTTATTGTAGCATCTGTTTTACTAAATTGAATGTGTATGTTTGGAAGCCACTTAGGATTTTAGAAGGGTGGGATATACATTTTAAAATAAAGTATACAAATTTATGCAAATGATGCCTCAGTGAGTCTCTGCACATGGCCCTCCATCACCCTCTTGCCCCCTGGGGGAAAATAGACAGGAGTGGGCACTGGGAGGTGGAGGAAAGAAGAATACCTAAGATTGGATCCAACATGATCAGAGGATAAAATGGCCATATAACAACGGTAGAAGAGAATTTTACTTTCAATTTAATGATTGGACTTTGTGCTATCTTTATATTTTATAAAGTGTTGGGACATGCATCTCTTTTTATTTCTCTGACGTTGCATTGTATGTAGAATCTGGCTTCTTGGGGTTATAGTTAAATTTTTATCTACATATGTTTATTTTTAGATTATGGTCACTTTTTCTGTACTTGGTGAGGGTCTGTGTTCTGAATGCATGACCAAGGCCAGGTGTTCTGTTAACATGGAGTTTGAATGTAGGGATCTGAATATCTGAATTGTTCAGCTTTGCAAATAGATGTTGGATGTTCCAGGGCTCCCTGCAATACTTACAGTGATGCTTTACATAGAAACATGACGACAGAAAAAGACCACATGGCCTATCTAGTCTGTCCTTCCATATCAACCACTAAAACATTCCCCTTTTTTCCTTTAGAGATCCTCTGTGTTTGTCCTATTCTTCTTTGAATTCAAATACTGTCCTCATCTCTACCACCTCCACTGGAAAACAATTCCAATGATCCACCACTCTTTCCATAAAGAAGCTTCGTTTGGGTAGGCTGTTTATGTGAGTTTTGGAAGTTGGTGCTGGTATGGTATGGTAGATTTGCTCTATAGATACTCAGTGACTTTGTTGTAGGTTTTTGTATTAGCTCACAATATGTCTGGTACTAAAGAATGTCTGTTGTTGTTAGTGAGATGAGTGAGATGACCAGAAGGAGCTTTTTTATTATTAGATATTGAGTTCTGTGGGTAAATGTCCTAGTTCTGCTCTGCGCCCATTGTTGAGGGAAGGGGTTCTGTGAATGCAAAAAGAAAAAGAAAGTTTATAATAACACCAAATTATAACTCATTCTTATTTTGTTATAAACTGTGCTGTGTGGTTCTTGCTCTTTCTTTTCGTTCCTTGGTGTGCGCTTCCTCCACATTATGTAATTGGCTTTTTTGGTCTGGTTCAGTCCGTGACAGGAGTTTTGAGAAAGTCCCTACTACCCGGCTGTGGGGGGGGCAGGGAGGGGGAGGTGCCGCCATCTCATCCTTGGTCTCAGGCAGCAGCTTGCCTTGAGCCATCCCTGAGTAATGGTATACATGTAGATTCATTGAAATTTATAAAACCTTTATTAGACTATGATAAGGATCATCTGAAGATAGTAGCTGAGCAGCTTTGGAGGCCACATAGGTCCCTTATCCAGATTTTGATGTGTAGTCTTGAACGCTCTTGTACTCAAGATTTTTGGTTTATTTTATATTAGTTCAATACAATTTATCACAACCTACAAAGAATCCAGTTCTTGCCAGGACCAATATGGCTACTAGAATTCTTTTTTTTAATATGTAGTGAGAGTTGAACATTTTTTCAATAATTTCCAATGAAGTCAGTCCATTTTCATTCTAGCTGCTTTGTTTCAACCATTCTGTTCGGAGCTTGACAGTTGCAAATACAGTATTTGAATAAGGTTATAACTTAGAAACTGCAGAACTGCCCTGTCAGTGTCGATTGTATTTGCTGCTAATAAATATTCTGAAGAAGTCAATCCTCAATGCTACGAAGCAATAACAGTTACCCCCAGTTTTTGCCTTAGATCTATAGGGTTAAGCATTAGAATCAGGGCTCAAGCATGTCATGAAATCAAGGTTTCATAGGAAGGCTGGGTCCGGATGTCAGTAAAACAAATCTAAAGCCCCTCTTTAGTAGATGTTGTGAATGCTAATATCTAATAACCAGGAAAAGACTTACTTCTTGAGTCTTCCTAAGTGTGGCAGTGTGGCTGTGTGGAGGGAACAGGAAGCCTTAAGAAGGGTGTGGGCAGGGTTGGATTATCCAGTGTTGAAAGTGCCCAGAGCTCATATTGTTCTAAGCCCTCCACAAACTCACATGACATGCAATGAGAAAAGCACTGAATCAAATTTAATAATATATTTTAATTGAAATATTTTACAAACAAATGTTTGTTTTAATTAGTACACATATATTTTTAAAGTATATACATACATGCATGTGTATTTGATTACATCTTTTGTCATCAAACACAAATGTACAGTATTATATGGCTTAAGTAGTGAAGAGAATTTCACATCTGTTTTTTTATCATCCAGTTTGCAGGTATGCTGAATGCCCATTCTGAGAGATAAGAACATAAAATATCCCATACTAGGTCAGACCAAAGGTCCATCGAGCCCAGTATCCCGTTTCTAACAGTGGCCAATCCAAGTCACAAGTACCTCTTAGGTTTCTAAAAGATGGACAGATTCCATGCTGCTTATCCCAGGGTAAGCAGTGGATTTCCCCAGTCCACTTTAATAATGGTTTAAGGACTTTTCCTCCAGGAACTTGTCCAAACCTCTTTTAAACCCATCTACACTAATATCTTTTACTGTATTCTGTGGCAACAAATTCCAGAGTCTGATGGATCTTGTCATGCAGCAGACCCTCTTGAAAGAAAAGAAAATGTTTTAAATGGAGAAAAAGACGTGCACAAACTGCATTATTCGGAGGAACCAGCTAGAGGGAGCGAGAGCGACTTCAGAGACACTGAGGAGCCCCGCCCTGCTGGTCACAAGGTAATGCCAGCCAGCTTCCAATCCTCGAAGGCAGGAGTGCTTCTTAAGGAGAGTGTGGAAGACTAGAGACAGTTGGGCAGGAAGGAGGTCGGCAGGAAGGAGAGAGAGAAGAGCAGCAGTGGAGAAAGAGAAGCAGGCCAAGGAGGCAAGTCCAGTAGAAGCAAGGGAAGGATCACTTACAGCGCAAAGAGAAAGAGGTTAGAATGGAAACCTGATTACTCTACCGCTAGCAAACCACCCCGAGTGGAAGGTGATTTCCCTGGAGCTAATGAAGGACCTGGGAAGGTCTCAGCTCAAACAAGAGTGAGAGCTGTTTGTCCAGAGAGGCGAAAGCATTGCTGCAATTGAAGTCTAAAGTCAAATGAGAGACAGCTGGAGAACCTAAGCCGTGCTGCACAGGCAAGCCAGAAGCTAAGCTGGTACAGGCCCAGACCTTCACTTAGAGAAGGGACTCCAACCTCACAAGGTAAACCATACTTTCCTGGAAAAAGATTTCAGAAAGCTGCTGTTTGGGAAAGACAGGCAGTAGAAGAAAACCGTTTGTCTGAAGGTTCCTACGATACAAGATATGGAAAATGTTTACCTAAGAAGAAAGTTCTGAATGAAAAAATGTTTATATAGAGCTGCTATAAAACCTCTGAATAAAGAGGAATCTTTTCAGTATAAAACAGCACATAGCCGACGCCCTAGGCTTAGCCCAGAACATTGGGAAGTGATACAGGAACTGTATAAAAAGCCTGAATATATTTTACCTGAAACCAGGGGCACAGATTCAGAGGCTTCAGAAGATGAGCCAATGCAAGTGGAACTAGCAGGGGATATTTCAGATCCAGAAATGGATTGTACATACTGTGTTACAGGAAGCCTAGAATCCTTGTCAGGCTTGTGAGCTGTGTGACTTGCTGAATTGAAAACTCTTGTTTTGTATAAATAGCACCAGTCCTGTGAAAGTAACAGTTTTTGCTTTAAACCTGAGTTTTTCTTTTCCTCACCTGAAGTAAGGACATTTTGCTTTATAGTTGTATTCCAATCATTTGAACCATTGCGAAGAAGGGAAATAAAAAGCCTTTATTTTTCCCACCACTCTGAGCAGTTGTTTTCATTGAAGATTGGTATCGAGGAAACTACTAGGACCAAAAGTCAATTGGGCCTTTGGAATACTTGCCAATTTCAACTTTATAATTTTTGTGTCTGACCTGCCCTGACCTCTACTAGCCACCAGGGTAGCCCTCACGACAATCTTAATAATACTTACAAACTATACTAGCTGTACAAGAGCAAAATACCAAACACAAAATACACACAATATGTTCTTAATCCAAAGAATAACTCAAAATACCACTAGTGTCAATATTTCAAAATTAACCTTACAAGATTTCCAAGGCAAATTGACCTCAGGATGGCTGAAACCCTACATTTAGTGAATTACTCACTATAGAGAATAGCTGACGCTCACATCATAGGTCAAATAGCCACCAGTCTCTCCAAAACTCAATGCTTACTATTAATTTCAAAAGCACAACATTACTACTGGGAACACCACACACTATACCATCTACCACATACATACATCATCCACATTCACGACATACAAACCATACAAAAGCGTCTTAATAATACCATTTTAATATCACAAATGGACATAGCACTGTGCAGTGGTGATAAGGATTCAGGTACAATATGTCCCTTCCCCAAAGAGCTTACAATCTAAGTGAGTATTTGAGGCAATGGGAGATAAAGTGACTTGCTTGTGACCTCAAAGATTGTAGTGGTAGAAGCAGGATTTGAAATTTGCAGTTCCTGGCTTTCAGCCCATTGCACTAAACACTAGGCCACTTTATTCATGTTTACTTAGGGGGTTTATTTACTACCGCCCACCCCTTAGAAATGTAAAACCTGATTCCTAGGACATGTGATATTTATAAAACTTATTATTATTAGGCATGTGCATTAGTTTTCATATGAATAGAAAAATCCATTAAAATTGCAATTTTTAGTTTGTTTCAGGGCTAACTAATCAACGTCATATGCTCAGAAAAATTTTACTGAATTTCCATTCATGAACTTTGTTTTTGTCATGTGCCTCTATGTGCTCAGATACACTGCAGCAAATCTGGGAGGGGGAGAAGGTTAAAGAAAGGTCACCAGCAGACAGTATGAGGCACTGGCTTCTGGTATCTGCCCGAATCCAACACAAAGTTTTAACCCTAACACACAAAGCCCTTCACAATAATTCTCCTGAGTACTTTTCGGATCTGCTAACTCTCTATGCTCCTTTCCGTTGCCTACGCTCCCTTCACGGTAACACTCATCATTCCCATCCCCCTTTCTAAGGACAACTATGAACGCACTAGACGTTCAGCCTTTGATTTCATAGCCCCCTCTCAGTCCACCTGGAAGACAAATTTAAGAAATGTAAAGTCCTTAAGACTATACTTTTCAGGGATATCTTCAGTGTGGTGGGACACCCAAGGAATTAGCAGCTCAGGACACAGCTACTATTTCACCCTCTGCCTACCCTGCTGCTGCTGTCCTCCACTCTCTTATCAATTTTGTCGTTCTTTTCCTTTCTACTGTAGCTATTATTTTTATTTTGTAAACCACATTGAGTTGCTAAAGGCAGTATATCAAATTTTAAATAAACTATAAACTAAACTTCAGCCAATCATGCTGCAAACTTTAAGAACATAAGATATGCCATACTGGGTCAGACCAAGGTCTATCAAGCCCAGTATCCTGTTTCCAACAGTGGCCAATCTAGGTCACAAGTACCTAGCAGTTTCCCCAAAAGACACAGGTTCCACAATGCTTGTATTGGGTCTAGCAGTGATATTCTGGGTCCCTTTTAATGATGGTTTATGGACCTTTCCTCCAGGAACTTGTCCAAACCTTTTTTAAACCCAGCTACACTAACAGCTTTTGCTATATCCTCCAGTAACAAATTCCAGAGTGATTACACGTTGAGTGAAAAAAATATTTTCTCTTATTAGTCTTAAATAGGTTACCCTGTAGCTTCATTGCATGTTCCCTAGTCTTTCTATATTTTGATGACGTAAACAATCGATCTTCATTTACCTGTTCCACTCTATTCATTACCTCTTCTACTCCATTCATTCATTAACCTTTGACAAGCAATCATGATGTCACACAGCAGGATTAGAATACACAGCTCAGCTCAAACACCAGAGAACCATTTTATGTCTGACTCTGTGATAGTGAAGAAAGAATGCTTGCAGGAATTAGACATTTACAATCTATTCAAGACAGAACAAACCTGGGACTTGGATGTTTCTTTAAGGGAAATGATTAAAACACATGTAGATATTAACCAAGAGAATGGTGTTCAGGAATTAAAAGTAGCCTCAAAAAGCATACAGCACAGCAAGGTGGAACAAATGGAGTCTGGAGGTGGTAGTAAAAGAGAAGGGCACAGATAAAAGTGATTTGCTTGATGAAAAGAGGTCTTTGAGAGGAGTGTAGATAATGAGCTGCTGAGTGAATGCACTTGTAGGTCAGTAGGAAAAGTTTGAACTATATGTGGAAATGGATAGGGAGCCAGTGAAGTGACTTAAGAGGGCTTATATGAGCAAAGCAACATAAAACAAAATGTTAACCATGCAGCTGCATTTTGAATAGATTGAAGGGTAGAGAGATGATTCAATGGGAGGCCAATAAAAATCAGATGACAATAGTCTAAATAGGAGATAAGAGATTAGATAGGGGTCTTGGTAGTGTGTTCCGAAAGGAAGGGATAAATTTTACTGATGCTATAGAGAAAAAAAATGATAGGTTTTAGCTAGTTATTGAATATGTACAGAAAACGGGAGAGAAGAGTCACGTAGATTTATTTGTACAAATCCAAAGCATGCAATGTCAGTGGGGAAAGATAGTACTATATCTAATCTATTCCATTGCACAACCAGAAGATACAGTGAAATAATATTTTTGGAACAATTTTGTTTTCCTATTGTCTGTAACAGTAGCTGTAGGGTGGGAAGAAAGGAAGAGATGCCAAGTCTCATTCATTAATAGTTTGTCACACTCATTTGAAAGCTTTCTCACTTTCACACTCCTTGAGCCTGTTCTCTTTCTCGTTTGAGCTTCAGACATAGTGCACTAAACCAAATCACTACTTTCATGGGAGGCAAGTCTAACATAAGGAAAAAAACAAATGGTACTACTAGTAGGAAGAAATCTGAGCACATCTTCCTGTCCACTGCCTACTACTGTCCCAAATACTTACGCAGCACCCACAAGTACCTATGTGTACTGTATACTTTTAGCTACTGGGCAAATTCCTTTGAAAAGGTTCTTGTATTGCCTTGACTCTGTCTATATCCTTTTAAAGGTACCAATGAAAAGCAAGTATCATGCCCCCAAGAGCTGTGCATCCAGTACAATAGAAGCATTAACCAGGCAAACACGCCCCCCACCCCTCTTCCCAGTCCATTGAAGTGTATGAGCAGGGAGGCAAGGTAACTGGGCATTGTAGGGTCTGGGCCAGACACAGGTGACCTCGATGTCAGAATCTAAAGCAGCAAACCTAGGGGTGCTGGAACTGCGAGGCAGCACAGGTCTGCTAGGTGAAGCAGGATCTAAAAGACAGGCAGTCCTTGCACTGAAAGTGGGAAATGCAGTCCAATAGGAGCATTTACCATACAAACACATTCCCTTTCTACTCAGGCCAATGAAGAATGTGAGAAGGGAGGCAGGGTAACTGGGCATTTCAAGGCCTAGACAAGGCCTAGACCAGACCCGGGGGGGGGGTGACCCTGGAGCTAGTTATCTGAGGCAGCATACTTGGTGTGACAACACAGGTCTAGTGGGCAGTACAGGTCACCAAAAGACATCTAAACTCTGCCCTTAAGAGCTGGGAATCCAGTTTAAGCATTTCATAATGCTTGGGAAGGGTATGTTTACAAATTGAATGGTCATAGAAAGAAAGAAAGAAAGAAGAGAAGGAATAAAAGCACAGAAAGAGACAGTTCATTCCCAGGATATAATAATGGGCTCCTCTAACTGCCGATGAAGCTAAAGAGAGATGTCTTTACAAGGAGAGTAGATAGAGCTGTAGCTTCCAGTGCAAAGAGTGAAAGAGAAGGTGTCTGGCCTTGTCCCCACAGAGGTACAAAGGGAGGTTTATAGGGTGCAGGGTGGGGAGAAGCCTAGCATCAGCCACACCATATTCCCTGCTGAAAGGTCTGTGGAAATGACTTTGCAGTTACGGAATCTGAAGAATCCACATTGGTGGGAATTGTATCTGAATCATCAGATACTGAAAATGTACTGACTGAAGAGGGTGTTGAAGAGGTCTTTGTTAGCAAGCTGACCCATGAGGAGATGGAAGAAAATAATATTGGTGGTGCCAAGGCAAAGTGCACCACATAGAGGGGATAATAGTAGGAAGGTTTCTGCTGTCTTTTCATTGTTTTCTCCACCCTCAGACACAAGTCTAGCAGCAGCACTAACACCAAAAGAACCCCTCCAAAGGAAGTAATGGCAAGTCTCATAAAACTTCAGAGATGTGGAGGCATTTTAGATCAGTGGCCAATCCAAGTCCCAAATACCTACAGGCAATGCATTTTTCCTAGAAAAACAAGATATCGGTACTCATATGGAGGGCTTTCATTAATACATGAGGACCGTGGGCCAATTTCAGCAGGCGATGAAAAAAGTGCCACTACTTCGTACCACCACATGCCCCCTCAAAAAGAGCCCTGCCTACAGGTTCCAAAAAGGTAGACAGATTCCATGTTGCTTATCTAAGGAGTAAGTAGTGGATTTCTACAGTTGACTTTAATTATGGAACTTATCCAAACCTCTTTTAAACCCAGCAACACAAACAGTTTTACTATATCCTCCGGTAACCAAGTCCAGAGTTTGATTACGCACTGAGTGAAAAAATATATTCTCCAATCGATCTTAAATGTGCTACATTGTACATTTATTGCATATTTTATAGACCTCTATCATATCTTTCCTCAGCCATCTCTAGTACAAGCTAAGGAACCCTACTCTTTTAAATCTTTCCTCAAAGGGGTATTCTTCCATCCCCTTCATAATTTTGGTCATTCTCCTCTGTACCTTTTTCTAATTCCAATATGTTATTTTTTAGATAAGGTATACACAACCGCACACAATTTTGAAGGTGCGCTCGCACCGTGGGACGATGCAAGGGTTTTATCTTTGGTTTTATTCTCCGTTCCTTTCCTTATGATTCCTAGCATTCTATTTGCTTTCTTGGAAAGAATAATAAGAATGGAGCCTTGGGAAACTTGATGCAGCAATTTTTTGCATGTGCTATTTCTCGATCCCCATTTCAATCATCAGCTCTTAATGCAAGCCAATGTATTTTTTGTTATGCTTTATATATAATAAAGTACTCGATTAGCTTTTTTAGATGTCCTTTATCAATAAGGGACTCGGAAAGCTTTTTCCTTTAGTCCATAAAAACATACATCACAAAGGTTTTTTTGTTCATTCATTCATGTATTCAAAAAACGCTACAACTTATACTGTCATATGCATTCCAAAATCACACTTAACTGACTGACAAGATCCGTGTTTTTGCCGCTGTCATCGTTCATTCAAAATTGTCTTCAGAGCGCCTACTCTGACTCAACCTGCTTGCAATTCTATATCAGGAGTATGGCAATTTCCCTGAAAAATAGTATTTGTAGCTTCAGAAAATGCAGCGATGCATTTTTTTTCTTCAAATTAAAAGGGGTCTTTTGTTGTTAAGTTGGTATTGGTTCATTTGACATGTTTAAGACATTGTACTGTAGCTGATCTGGGTGTTGTGCTATGCTCCTGATTTGTTTTAAGGCCTTAGAGATGATCGATGTGCTATGCTGGTACTCTTGGCATAATTTAAGGCCTTGCAGCTGATCTAGGTGCTGTGCTTTGCAGGTTCCCTTGGCATGTTTAAGGCACTGTAGCCAATCTGGGTGCTATGTTGATCCTTCTGGCATAGTGTAGGACCTAGGAGCCTGTCTGGGTGCAGTGCTGGTCCTTTTGGCATGTTTTAATGCCTACAGGCAGTTGAGATACTATGATAGCCCTCATAGCATAATTTAGGGCCTTGCAGCCAATATGGGTGCTATGTTGTGCTGGTTTCTTGGCATAATTTAGGTCTTTCAGTCAATCTGGGTGCCTTATGGTCTCCTTGGCATTCCTCTCATTATGTACCTAAGCGTTTTTTTCTGGATTTTGTCTTTTGACTATTCCAGGGCTCGACAAAGCCCAAGCATCAGGTTGCCATGGCAACCAGAAATTTACATGTGGCACCTGGGATTTGCTGTACTCCATCCCCCTTATTTTTTTTTAAATATGATCACGAGCAGAATACCCCTTCTGTCTGCCCATAGGAATCCAATCCATGTGGGCTGTCTGCTGCAGCTAAGCCCCAACCATGCAAAGATCTCAGTTCTGCCCATGGGAGATCGGATCCCCGTGGATAGAACAGAAGGGATCTTTTCAGTGACTGAGGCTTAGATGCTTAGATCTCCATGGTCTGTCTGCTGCAGCTAAGCCTGATAGCGGCAAAAATCCCTGCTGTTCTGCCTGCAGGAGATTGGATCCCCACAGGCAGAACAGGAGGGGAAGCCCAAAGCAGCAAAGAGCCCGCAGCGATAGGAGCCTTGAGAAAAAAACTAAATAAGACATGGAGCGAGGCAGCCAAAACTTAAAGGGGCAATAACTTAAAAAAAAAAAAGTAAGGAGGATGGGAGAATGGTGGGCAGGGGGTTGGGAGAAGGAAGAAGAGGAGAGAGTCCAGAAGGGGAACAGAGAGTGGGGAGGGGTTGAAGTGGAGATGAAAGGCTGCAAGGTGGAGGACAAAAATGACAAATCTGTATTTGTTAAAGGGTGCAATCCCCGCCAAACATACACACAAGCACCCCACCCCCACACTACATACATACACACGCACCTCTACTACTACTACTACTACTTCTTATCATTTATATAGCGCTACAAGCCATATGCAGCACTGTACAGAGACATGTTAGGAACAGTCCTTTCTCAGAAGAGCTTACTGTCTAGTCAAGACAGACAACACAATGAGTGGTGACTAGGATATATCTAGGGGAATGATAAGGAAACACATAGAAGGTGAACAGGAGACTAGGGGGATCAGGATCAAAAAACAGTCAAAGAAGTGAGTTTTTAGCCTGGATTTGAACAGGGCCACAGATGGAGACTGACATACAAACTCAGGTAGTTTGTTCCAGGCATAAGGAGCAGCAAGGTAGAAAGATCAAAGTCTGGAGCTCACCATTGCATGACAGACACACACAAAGGCACCACACAGACACACACACATTCACACACATTCACACACATAAACACCTCACCTCTGCACCACACATCACATGCAAACACACATGCAACACACCTCTGTACCACACACAGAGGCTTCCCAGCTTTGCAACACACACACATGCACACATCCCACATACACACAGGCACACCACTGTTGTATCATATACCCACAAAGCCACTTGTGTTATCTAACGACAATGCATTGTATAGGAACTCTGGCACTGAACATGAGACCAGCGCAAGAGAACCGGAGAGGGGTGGGGACAAGGAAGTCACAAGCACTGGCTTCTAAGAATTCTGCCTGGCTCCTAAATCCACACAAAATTTGTCAAGGCCTGGGCTATTCTGCCTGCTTCCCTACCTTAAGATTATCAGATAAGATCAACCCCAGGTCCTGCTCTTCCTTCATGCATAGAAGTATTTCACCCTCTATACTTTACTTCTCCATTGGGTTTTTATTTATTTATTTATTTTATTTATTTAGACAGATGTGTATGCCACCTTTTCCTTAAATCAAGGTGGTCACGTCACAACACAATTGGAGGGTTACATTTAACATTAGGTAGTGTAAACATTTAGACAGTACAGTTATGTGACAGTATTTAGACAGTACAGTTGAGGTAACATTTAGCAAAGGTATTTACTAACGTGGTGTGATAAATTTGTTTGTGTGAATGGGATGGGTGTGTGTTTAGTTGGCGGTGATGTTAGTGTTGCTGTTTGGGTAAGGGATGTTGCTTGAATGCTCATAGGTTTCTATAAATAACCATGTTTTGAGGTCTTTGCGGAAGTCCGTGAGGTCTTCTAAACTCTCAGGCTCATTGGTAGGGAGTTCCATATTGAGGATGCCAGTAGTGATGGTGCTCTTTTTGAGGTTGTTTGTTTGGTTTTGTGATAGCCTGCAGGGGTGCTGATCATATTGTTATTATGGGTTCTTCTTGGTCTATTGCTGATGTCTCTTGTTATAATGTTTTGGAGTACGTCTGCTGAGAGATGGTGAATGATTTTGAAGATTATCATGATTGTTTTGTATTTAGCTCTTGCCACCATCGGGAGCCAGTGTAGTTGTTGTAGGACGGAAGTGATGTGCTCGGTCCTTCGGGTGTCTGTAATGATGCGTGCTGTGATGTTTTGTACCATCTGTAGTGGGTGTAGTGTCTGGTGAGGAAGGCCTTGATATAGTGAGTTTCCATAATCAAGCAGTGGTGTGATGAGTGCTTGACATACTGTGCGGAAGTGGTCTTGACGGAGCATTGGTTTGATTTGTCTGACTGTTTTCAATCGATGATATGCCTTGTTTGCAGTTTTGTTGATGTGGGATTTTAAGTTCAGAGCTCTGTCTAGGGTTATGCCCAGATATTTAACTTCTTCTTTGACTACTATGTGTTTGTCTAGGATGCTTATGGTTTGTGGAGGTGTGAATGTGGGGTTCCTGGTGACGAACATTGCCTCAGTTTTGTCGTAGTTGACTGTTAAGTTGTTGGCTATGAACCAGTCATTCATGTCTTTGAGGCATTTTGTTATTGGTGTAGTGTTTAGTGCCAGTAAGTTGACTGGAGCATACACCATGATGTCGTCAGCATAAATGTGGTAGCATAGATTATGGTTCTTGATGATGTTGCATATAGGCTGTATGTAGATGTTAAAGAACATTGAAGATAGGGCTGAGCCTTGAGGTATTCCCTGCGTGACGGGGAATTTGTAGGGATTTCTTTTGATCACATTTGACTTGTTGCGTTCGCCCTTCCAGGTATGATGTAAACCACTTTAGGGTATTCTTGCATAGTCCTATCTGTTGTAAGCGTTGCAGTAGCTTAGGGTGTGACACGGTATCGAAGGCCGCTGAGATGTCCATGAACACTAGCAGGAAGCCGTTTTTTTATGTTGTCTATGCCTCTTAGGAGATTGTCAAAGAGGGAGGTGAGTAGTGTTTCCACGCCATGCTGGGGCTTGAATCCGTGCTGATGTATGTCCAGAGGGGCATTGATATCTATATGGTCCTGAAGTTGCCTTTGGACTGCTTTTTCCATGACTTTAACAAGGAATGGCAGGCTAGAGATGGGACGGTATGATTTTGGTTGGGATGGGCTCAGATTGCTATTTTTAAGTATTGGTCGTATCATTGCATGCTTTAGGGATTGCGGCATGTATCCTTGTTGGAGTGAATCCTTGACGATTTTTGAATGTGATGAGAGAGCTGGCTTTTTGTGGCTTTGATCCATGACACTGGGCATGGGTCTGATGGTGAAGTTGTTGTGTTTAGATCAGATATAATGTCTTCTACTTGCTGTTTTGTTGGTATGTTGAAGCTCTCCCATGTTTGATCTTTCTTTTTTATCGTGTGATCATTTGTTTGTTGTGAGGCAGAGTTTGTTTGGCTTGTGTTTTTTGACTTCATGTAGTCTGCATATTTTTATGGGTCAAGATGATTGGTGCTTTGTTGCATGTCATCCTTAGTGAGCTTTTGGATGATGCTAAAAAGTTCTTTTGGTCTATTGGTAGATTTCATGATTAGGTTGGTAAGGCGTTGCTGTTTGCGTTCATTTATTAGATTGTTATATTCCTGTTGTTTGTCTCTGTATTGTGTTAGGAAGTTGTGTGATTTGTTTGACTCAGATGCATAAGTCTTATTTATTTATTTTGACCATTTTTCTATACCTCCCCTTCCAGAGATCATGGGCGGTTTACATTGAAACTTAACAAAACACATTGAACATAAAAGTTAGGTTTATAACAAATATCTATTTACAGTACAACGATAAAACATTTGCACCTCATTACGAGTAATAATGAGTGGACTTGATAACTGAGTCATATTTAAAGTAGTTTGAGTGTTTGACATATATTGAGTTCTAATATAGGTAGGGGGATAGGTGGGGGTTAGATAGGGTGCTGTGTGGAGGGGCAAAGTTGGACTTTTGATTGTGATTGTTGTAATGTTCAATGAAAAGGGATGTTTTTAATTCTTTTCGGAATGTTTGGAGGTTTTTAATTTCCTTCAGGCTTCAGTGAGGGCATTCCATTGGGTGGGGGCTACATATGTCAAAGCCCTGTTACTTGTTTGTTTAGTCTTATGATATGAAGTTGGAACAGAATGTTCTGATTGGTTCTTCTTCTGGATCTGGAGTTTTGGTGGATGTGGATTAGGGATGTGAGGTAAGAGGGTGCTGTATTATTAATTAGTTTAAAAGTGGTCATTATGGTTTTGTATTTTATTCTACTGGCAATTGGAAGCCAGTGAAGTTCGTACAAAATGGGTGTGATGTGGTCTGATAAACGAGCCTTAAATATAATTCTGGCTGTAACATTTTAAGCCATTTCTAAAATATTTAGGTTCTTTTTGGTTGTTCCTTGTAATATGCTGTTACAGTAGTCAGTTTGTTAGCATTAAATCTTAGCTGCCAAATTCTAGAACATTCCCTCTGTATGCTCTCTACACTCTGTGGGGTGGGATGTCTGTGTATGTATGTACATACAGTATGTAGTATGGGGTTGGGATGCCTGTGTGTCTTTGTGGGGGGTTGTGTCTTTTTGGCATATAGACATTGTATCCTTTTCTTCCAATATATTCATCTTGTTGACTTCCAACCCATTGCATCTTCTCTCCTTCTTCCAGCCTCTTTATTGCTGCTCTCAACCACTCTCTGTTCGTCTTCCAAGACTCTGTCCCTTTCTTCCCCTCCTTGCACTATCACTCCTGTCCATTCCTTTCCTTCATTTCCTTTTCCAAACCACCACCCTTTTTAAAAATGTTCCTATTGTCTGTGCCTCTCTCTGGCCCCAGCTCCTTTTACCTTTTCATGCACCACAGAAGCCTTGATGCTGACATCTGCTCATGGAAGATGCTGTTCCCAAGAGCACAACACAGAACTTTTGGCTGTGATTGTGACATTCCTCTTTTGTCTGCGGAAGACGCTGCTCCCAGGGATACATTGGAGTACTGTGGTTGTTTGCTGTGGGGTGGAGGAGGACAATTAACATATGCATGTTTATTTGGGTATGCTTGAGGCAAGCATGAAAAAGACCTAATAAAAGGACTTATGCCATCTGATCATAACCATTTTTTGTTCATAACCCATTTTAACACAAAATGGTTTCCACAGGCAAGCCTACTGATGAAACACACTTACTTAGATGTATTCATGTTTTTATTTTATTCTTGTTAAGTTGTATCTTTAATTGCATCATTAATATATAAACTGATATGGTTAAATGTAATTCCTGTTGATCTGTTTATCATGTTTTCTCATAGTAACATAGTATATGATGGCAGATAAAGACCAGCATTGTCCATCTAGTCTGCCCAGCAAGGTAGCAAGTGTAAGTGCACCTGCCGCTCAATGCAGGTCACCCCTCCCCAAGCCTTTGTTAAGGGGTGTCCCACTGCTCAATGCAGGTCTCCCCGATTTCTGAGATATAAAAGATAGTTAAGTTTATTTTGATTTTATCCTGTTGCTGTAAAGGGATCCACTCTGTCTGTCCCATGCCATTTTGAATTCCGTCTTTCTATTTGCTCCCACCACTTCCATTGGGAGGGCATTCCAAGCATCCACCACCCTTAAAGTGAAAAAGTATTTCCTGACATTGCCTTTCAGTTTACCCCCTTGCAGCTTCATGTTATGCCCTCTAGTTTTACAGCTTCCCCATCTTTGGAAGAGGTTTGTTTGTTCATTAATACCCTTTAAGTATTTAAAGGTCTGTATCATATCTCCCCTGTCCCTCTTCTCCTCTAGAGTATACATATTTAGGTCTTCAAGTCTCTTCTCATACGTCTTCTGGCGCAGGCTCCAAATCAGTTTGGTTGCCTTCCTCTGAACACTTTCCAGTCTTTTTATATCCTTAGTGAGATAGTCTCCAAAACTCAACACAATATTCCAAGTGAGGTCTCACTAGCGACTTGTATTACTCCACTATGTAATGTTTAAAGTTAAATGTAAACTGTTTTGATCATAGGAGAACAATCTATAAAAACTGTTAAATAAATAAATAATAAATGCTTACAGACAGACAATTTTGCAGTTTTGCTGCCACTTGAACCCTCAGCAATAGACACTATACCTTTTTTGTTTAAATTGCCCCAATAGGATAATTAATACACATTAATAACAAAATAGGAGTGGAGGAGTAGCCTAGTGGTTAGACTACTGGCTTGGTAACCAAGTAACCAGGGTTCAATTCCCACTAGCACTCCATGTGGCCTTGGGCAAGTCACTTAACCCTCCATTTCCTCAGAAGAAAGGCCTGGCAATCTACATCCGGTGACACTGCCAAGAAAACCCAGGAGCTTCTGGGTCACCAGGAGTCAGGACTGACTCAAAGGCACACATTGCATTTTTTGCAATATCAAAAGAAAACACAGCAGCTGCAAAAACAACAATAATCAAGAATCCTATATCATATCAGCCACACAGGACACATGAAGGGGCACACAAAGGGGCATGCCTCTTAGTTGTGTCCCTTTGTCAGCATTCCTATGTCAGCATGTCACAGTGTTCGCAGCATTTATAGTAATTCAGGGGTGAATAATAATAACATCACAGGTCATGACAGCGACTGCCATCAAATGAAGCATTGCGCAATCCCAAATGGCCTGCCATGCCAACTATTTCCTGTAGCAAGCCGTGTCTTCTATGTGTAGATGTACAACGCTGCATATGCCTTGTAGCGCTATACAAATGAAAAGTAATAGTAGCAATAGCAAATTCTGCTGAAGTGTTCTTGCCATTTATAGCTACAGGGCTAACTAATGACATCAATCAAAAAACCAAGGACAAAGTAGTAAGCCAAATAGCACTGCACAATCCCAAGTGGCCTGGTACAGAGACTACTTCCTACAACAAGCATTTTACTGTATTGGCTTTACTTTTTTACATTTGGCTCTTTGCTTTCCTGGCTATTTTACTTTTCCAGATATTGTTGCTTGTCTTCATCCTTCTATTATCTCTTATACTTACTTTATGAAGAAGAACCTCTTTTTTTTTTACTACCTTTTTAGCTCCTTATTTTTCCTCTTAATTTTGTTTACTTTCCTGATCAACAGGTTCATCTTTAAAAGATGTTCTTTCATTTCCCACTGTTTTTTTTTTACTTTCCTCAAATATTGCCATCCAGCTAATGAGTACTTGAGGTATTCCCTCAACAAAATTAGTTTTCCTGAATTCTAGGATCCTCATTTTGAATGAACCATTTCTACTTCTGTCCTTATGGACCCTTCCCATATGGGTTACATTATCAGGTGCCAGAGTCGCTTTCCCTGTAGAAAATCCACCATCTCACAACTTCTAGATGACACCATAATAGAGGTACCCCAATCAATATCCACCATATTGAAATCACCTATTGGTAGTTCTTCTCATTTTATAACAGTTATAAATGCATTCTATAGATATCACAGGTACACTAAAAAAATTTTTTTTTAAACTGCCTCTAATGTTTCGATTGATTTTTACGTTTTTTGGTGCACTGAATCCAAATCTGGTAACCAATTTGCTCCATCACGTACAGATTTTTTGCTACATTGGGTTAGCAGTTTGAGGTGAATGTTTCAGATTGAGTGCGATCGAGATAAAAGTTTCTTGGATGAATTCTTTATACTAATTGTTTAGTAGTTATTCAAATAAGAATAAAGAAAATTGTAACAAGGCAGCACATAAGAATAGAGTAATGTCAACAAAACACACTGTGATGGTAGCAAAATTGTCTGCACTTAAAACAGCCACATACATGTGCACAAACATTGAGCATATAAGAGCGAGGTTAGACACAAAGCAAAGCAATGTGCAAAAAATGTTGTACAGGTATGTATGTAAGAACAGAAAACGCAAACTGCACCATTGCAATACATGAAGACAAACACCCAATGGTGTGAAAATAAAATTCTAATAAATGAGATCCGACACTGTGGTAATAACTAGCAAATTTTTATTTCAAAGTTTAGTAAAAACACGATATTTGTCAACACAGTTTAGATTTTAAAGTCATTCTTGGGTCAATCAATCTCCTGGTGGGCCCGTTTCTTCTTCCCCCGAATGCTTCTCTTGGTGCGCTGCTTGGCGTATTTTTCATCTGGGGTTTCCTGCAGCAGCAACCAGCAGAAATCAGCCATCATAGTGGTGTTCCATCTTCCTTGGTACCTTCTCTCTGCGTCCTTGATGTCCTGGTGAAACCTTTCACCTTGTTCTTCACTGTACGCCCCCAAGTTTTCGGGAAAGTAGTTCACATGGGAGTGCAAGAAATGGACTTTCAGGCTCATGTTACAGCCTTGTTCTTTGAAGGCATTGAGCATCCTGGCAACAATATCCTTATAGTTCTCATCCCGCCTGTTCCCCAAGAATTTGAGAACAACATCCTTGAAGGAATCCCAGGCTTCTTTTTCCTTCTCAGACATCGTTTCAGCGAATGCTCCATCTGAAATGAGTTTCCTTATATCAGGGCCAACAAACACTCCTTCCTTTAGCTTTGCTTCAGAAAGTCGGGGGAACTTTGAGCAAAGGTACCAAAAGCACTCACCATCTTTTGGAAGGGTCTTGATGAATTGCTTAATGAGACCCAACTTAATGTGGAGAGGTGGTAATAGAATTTTATCACGAGGTACCAAGCTCTCATGAAGAACATTTTTCTCACCGGGTCTCAAATACTCCCGAATTGGCCAGTCTTTTTTCCCCCAGTGTAGGTCGCGGGCCCGGCTATCCCACAAGCAAAGGAAGCAGGGATATTTGGTGAAACCGGATTGCTGCCCTAATAGCATGGATAGAATTTTAAAGTCTCCACAAATCATCCACTTATGCTCATCATAACGAATCTTCTGAAGAATCAGGGCCAAATTCGAGTATTTTTCTTGGAGAATAACAGAGTGAGCAATAGGAACTGAAGCGAATGTGTTGCCATTATGAAGAAGAACACCTTTTATGCTGTCTTTTGACGAATCAATGAACAGCCGCCATTCAGCAGGATCATACTTGAGTTTAAACTTTTCCATCACTCCGTATATATCGTTGCAAAATACCAAATCTTCCTCTTTGCTGAAATACTTCAAAAATTGTGTCTCGCGGTTGCTGCGGTACCAATAAAAAGTTGTTCCTGGTGACAATAGATTTTTCTGTTTAAGCCGAGAACCTAGCAGTTGGGCAGCATCTTTTGGGAGTCCTAAATCCCGGACTAAATCATTCAATTCAGCTTGAGAGAAAAGTTCAGGTTTTGGATCTGGTTCAGTTTCAAACTCGGAAGTACTGGACTCATCGGGAAAAGCCATCTGATGAGTCTCATCATGATCAGAACCGTCCACACAAATATGATCCAAAGATTTTGGTGGTTCAGGCACAGGTACTTCGTTGCTATGAGGCATAGGCCTAATTGCTGAGGGAAGGTTGGGGTAACTTATTACGTTCTTATTTTTTAAGTTGTATCCCTTCACAATGCAAGAGCAAAAATAGCAGTCACTGCTGTGGTCTCTTTGTTCACGCCACATCATAGGTATTCCGAAACGAAATGCTTGTTTTTTACCTTTCATCCATAAGCGTAGATCTTCCTCACATGTCTTGCACACTTTGTGAGGAGCCCACAGTTTGTCTTGATCGCCTAACTTCAAACCGAAATAGGCGAAATATACTTTTTTAATAAATACAGAAATGTTCCTCTGCCACTTTTTCACGGTATATTCCCCACAAATAAAACAAAAACTGTCCGGAGAGTTGACGCAACCTCTGGCTCTGTGAGCCATCACAAATACACAGCACTGCAAACTACAACTGTAGTGAACCACTTCGGAATAAAGCTGGATTACGACTGAGCAAACAAAAGGTAATAATGAACTTGCAAGAAACTGAAATTTGACAGGAACGTTCATGTCGCAACCACCGTGTTTGAGCGAGCGAACGAGGCGAGGCGAACAGGAAAGAACATGCGCCAGCGCGAGTACTGGATTTAGCCCCCCGCCTCCCAATTGTCCTGTTAATGTATAAAATGAATACAAAACACTCTAAAATATCATGAGGGAGTGTTTCTAGTTAGTTAACCATTACAACCTCTATTTTGGGCCAAGAAAATAAACTGCAGTCGGCTAAAAAGAAATTATGTGAACATTCCTTATATGGGTAAGAAATCTAATTTTGCAAGAAAACGTGACGTGATGGAACATTTTGGCTATTTTTCCTGGATTCAGCACCCCAAAATCTATAGGAATCATTTGCAAAACTGGAGGCAGTTTTTTGGTAGTGTACCTGTGTATCCTATTCCCTCTTTCCAGATTATCATACAGTGCCTCACCCTTGCCTTGTAAGCTCTGCAATTCTGTTAATTTAGTATTTATTTTTTACATATAGCACCACTCCTCTGCTCTTCATTTCTACCCTTTCCTTCCTGACTAGATTATTGCCCAGTATAAATATATTCCAGTCATGGTTCTCCAAGAACCCTGTCCCTGTGACCACCACTAAATGTAAGTCAGCCTTTAGATCCATAATTTTATTTCCCATACTACAAGCTCCAATATAGGCAGTATTCTAGATGTTGTCCTTTATTCACATTTCTATACAGTATTTTTCATATTTTCCTTACCTGAGGACTTTTACTTACCTGGAGGCTTTGTGTACCTAACTCTGATAAATCTATGCTTTAACCCTTCATCAGTTTAAACCCTTCATCAGTCTACAGTAGAAAACACTTCATGCCTTTTTTAAATAGCTGTTTGCCATTTCTGCTCAGTAGCCCTTGGGAAATCATCCCATGGCCCAGGAAACCAAAATGCTCTTGATAGTACCATCCCTGAAGCCATGCATTCATCTTCAGGATTCAAGCATCTCTGACTTGGTATTTTATCTTTGACAGGGAGGATTGAGGAAAACACCACCTGTTTACCTATTTGTTTTATCTTCTTTCTGAGAGCCACGTAGTCACTTTTGAGACATTCGGAAGGATACCTAACAGTATGTGCCAACATGGATGAGCAGCAACTGATAATAGTCAGTAGGCTTGATGAGTCTTGGCAAATTCTCCATAATATCTACTATTCCGGCACCTGGCAGACAGCACACCTCCTGGGACATCGTGTCTGGTCAGCATATCGATGCCTCTGTTACTCCGAGAAGGGCTTCGCCAGCCACCACTATGCTTCACTTCTAGTGGTCACTGATATGGTAACTTTGGAGTTTTTGAATTCTGGTTCCTCCTGTTCCTGGAAGGTGGTCTCCTCTGCCACTTCCAGGGCTGCATGCTGATTCTTCGGTTCTAGGCATAGTAGAGTTAAGGTGTTCTGCAGACTCTGGCAGCCTGTTTCCAGTTTTCCACTTTTAGTACCAGTTCATTTTCCACTCTGCTGAAAATCTTGGAACACTTCACAAATCATTTCAGCAATCTAGCTCTTGCTGAAATGGATGCTTCTCAGCCTCACTCTCTCCATTCTCACTCCCTGCACTTGTTTCATGAGGTATTCAAACTGTAGTCGTTTTGCTCATGGAACCAGTCCATGGCCTGGGATCAGGCTGTCTATCTTGATGAAGGCAGAAGCTGTAATGGAGACAGCAGCTTTGGTGGCACAATGTTTCCAAGCCATACTTCAGTTGTAGGAGATTTGGTAGCTTTCTTCTCATTTGTTTCAACACTACCAAAGTGCTACTTTTCCTCAGCTGTCTTGTAAGTCAAAAAAACGCTGGCTCCTTTTATGTGAGATCTAATACCTCTGTTTTGATTCCCTGTGCGTTGTCCTGCTTGCTTAATCTCCTGTTATTGGGGTATGCAGCACTGTATCTTATTCTCTAAAACTACTACACTGTGCTTTATGTATCTGAGGTTTGTGGCCTAATGTGTTCTCTTGGTAGAATTACCAAATCAAAGCTTCCTGAAATATAACTAATTGTTCACTTTTAATAGATAACCAAAGGTTGACTTATTAACTTTCTAGATTTCCCTTACAACTATCTAATTCAACCAGCTAATTGTTGAGTAGTTCTCTATATCAAGATTTGTTAGATGAGTTGGGTAAAAAATAGTTTTGGAAAGGAGGGAATTAATACTTCATAAGTACTGTGAATTCAAAGAGTATTATTAGCCATAGCGCCACTCCCCTTTGAACTAGAGATTTAAAAAAGCTCTAGATCAAGTAAGTATGTTTCTTAAAAAGCATTCTATTACAGTAACAGAAAATAACCCAAAAGCTAACCCAGTAATATAGAATTATAACAAAAATACCCCTTTTTAAATAAATCTTACAGAGCATTTGATCTAAAAAAACCACACAAATTACCTCAGTTTGTAATGAGTTCCTCTGCTCATAATACACAAGGAGCACTACTCCCCCTCTCCTATTATTTAGAGCCTTTATCAATGATTATTTAACAAGCTAAGATTAAGTTTCAAATGTTTACTGCTAACATCCAGTTGTATATCTCCCTGGGGTTAGAGGATGATGGGATATCTGAGAGGTTAAACCAATGTCTAAGAGATATTAAAGCTTTGGATGGGTGCAAATACACTGAAAATAAATCCTCAAAAGACAGCGGTTCTGTACGTGAGGAAGGGAAATTGTATAGCACCCTGCCTTTCTGTTAACTGAGACAGGATCTTAATTCAAGCACAAGATCAATTATGTAGTCTATAATTCAAGCGAAAGATCGATGATGTAATTTGGGCAGCTAAACTGCTATTCTTTAACCTTGAATCCACAAATCTTCTTCCATTGTGAAAACTTGTTTTTATTATTTTGACAGTTGAGGATTATCCAGTCATGTTTTCTCAAGGCAGTTTACAGAAGTCTTGTATGAAATTGTGTTGGCGTGGTTTGATTACTGTAACACTCTATACTTGAGTTTGCCAGCAAAAAAGTAGAAGATATTTACAGCTAGTTCAAAATTGTGCAACAAGAATACTTGAGCATTCAGAATTCAGAGTATATGTTTGAGCCATTCTGACTATTTTCCACTGGTTACTGATAGCACAACAAACTTTGAAGCTTTAACCTTGGTATTTAAAGTCCAGTATAGAATGGAGCCCATCTATTTGTCTGAGTACCTGACCCTTTAGTTCTCCCTCACTCACTGCATTCACAAGACAGTGATTATCTTATGATTCTGCTATCAAAAACTTTTAACACAGCTGTGGCTCCAAATTACTTCTTAATTGGGTTTAAATTGCTGGTATAAATTACTACAAACTATTTGCTTTTCAACTGACCTTATGTCTTCAAGGCATTTTTCAGCTTTTTAATGTTCATTGATATACCATTTGATTTTGGAGGTTATTTTAGAAATGTGTAAATAGCTGCTTTTGCATGTCTAGATTGCCTACACATCCTAACAGTGATTTTAGAAAGCTGCTACTGTATTTGGATATATATACTCCCTAGGATGCAGAGATTCAAAGGGAGTGGGGTGAAGGGAGCGGCAGGGTTATGGTTTGGCTGTGTTGTACTTCCCATTTTACAGTGATAAGACGCATCTAGCTTGAAAACATCTCTGTTGGCTTCTGCACCCACCCCAAGGCATGCACAAATAGGCAGCTCCCAATAGAGATCTGGTGCTAATGCTGATAGCATCCTATCTCCACCCATTGAAATCCCCTCTAACATCAACCACAATTCCCTCCTCCAGATAACCCCAACGTTGATTACCCTCTTATTTGGAAGCTTGAGCCCCTAGTGGTAGTTCTGCAAGACTATCACTAGGATGTCAGAGTGACATTTTGAACTGGACATCTGATGAAGGCAGAAGCAACAGGGAATTGCCTCCTACTAGACACAAGGGAAACTCCTTTTAAGAGCAGGGATGGTGTTTGAGTGGTGTGGATATGATTGTGATTGATGTCAGGAAGTCCATAAGAGGGGGGAAGGGGGCTGTCATTGATGTGGGGGATCCAGGGATAATTTGATCCCCACACCAGCCTCTTTCACAGATAGTGGACCAGATTTGTGGCCTGATATTATATTGCTGCAACCCTAAACCTGTGATACTCCTGGTTACAGCAATGGTGATATAAGTTTGGGATACTCTTTTTTTTTTTTTTATATTATCTTTATAAAATTGCTGCTTCAACTGCATATGTTGACTGTTGAAATGAGCATGTTCTGACTTTGATGGGTCTTTTTATGTCCTAAACATAGAAACATTAGAAAATAACAACAGATAAAGGCCATATAGCAAATCTTGTTGGCTAATCGTCTACAAGCACTAAACTCTACAACTATTTCCTCTCCTTCAGAGTTCCTCTTTACTTGCTCTATGCTTTCTTGAATTCAGATACTGTCCTCATCTCCACCACCTCCACTGAGAGGTGGTTCTACACATCCTTCACGCTTCACATAAAGAAATACTACTTTAAAAGTTTGGGGGGAGGGGGATGTTCAAAGACTCTTTCACCTTTATCCTATCTTTTTCTGTCGTCATATTGCTATGTTTCTATGTTTCTATGACCCCTCATTTCAGGGCATTTTTGCATTCATATTACTGAGACATGTGAATGTCTCTGTCATATCTCCCCTCTCTTGCCTTTCTTAGAAAGTATGGATATTTAGATCTCTAAAAGCTCCATATCCTTTATGATGCAGACCAAGCACCATTTTAGTAGCTGCCCTCTGGAATGGCTCCATCCTGTTTATATTTATTTATTTATTTAACAGCTTTTATATACCGCACTTTTGTTATCAGCGCGGTTTACATTTTAACAACTTTGTACTTAAACATAGAACAAATGCTAAGTTTACAAGTAACAGGAAGTAAAAACATGGATAACAGGGATTAAATAAATAACAGATATTCTCAACTATTTACAATAGATTCTTAAATGCTCAATCTCTAAAGATAGGGTTTGTGAGGTTTGATCTAGAGCGAGTAAAGAGGTTTCGGGAGCTTATTTGACTAGCCATGATCGATGGTTTGAGTAGGAGGGGGAGGGGGTGAGGAGTCAGTACATTGTGAGAAGTGTTGTAGGAAGAGGTGTGTTTTTAGGGCTTTTCTGAATTGGGACAGGTCTTTTTGTAATCTAATACTAGGTGGTAGCGCGTTCCAGCATCTAGGGGCGAAGGATGAGAATGCTCTTATAGTGGTTGTCTGAGTGAGTTTTGTAATATATCCTTTTGAAGTGCTTATACAAAGGACCTATCACCTCTCTTTTGTTTTGGCTTCTTCTGCCCTGATTCAAACAGGAAGTCTGCATCGGGGATGGAAGCAGGAACAGTGATGCAGTGCTGGAGTTTATGGTCAGTGCTGCGTAACTGGTTAGAGGTAATTGGCACCACTGGAGGTCTTGGAGAGGGGCAGCGGCGGTGGCAATGAGGGCAGGATGGGAGCAGGTTTGCCTAGGGTGCCTCATATCCTTGCACTGGCCATGACTGCACTATACTCTATTTTAGCAGTATCTCCATTAATTTATTCACCTCTGAGATCAGATTCACCAGCCTGTAGTTCCAAGCTTTCTCCTTTTTTAACTTTGTGGAAAGGAACAAAATCTGCCCATCTTCAGTCCTCCGGGATCACTCCCAGAAGCGTGTAAAAGGTCAGACAGCAAAGCCTTGGATGTATCCTGTCTGGTCCCATCTCTTTGTCTACTTTAGGGATACTTTTACTAAAGGCTGGTAAGGGTGCAGCATGTGCGAGTGCTAAACGCCATCATTAAGGGTTCCAATGTGCATTAAAGGATAGGGTGGGGGAGTAGGTGTGCCGGCAGTAAGGGCGCTAGCGGCTGGTTAGTGGCTGATAAGAAGAGGACTTCAGGCATAAACGGTGACAGTCTTGCACATTAATGGCCGATAAGGTCAGTTACCTCAATGTGGGCTAAGTGAGCCTTTCTTCAAGTGACATATTATGTGCTGGATGTAAGCAAAGGTAATAGATGATGGACATATCATATCCACATGTCACTTACATGCTCCAAAATAAGTGGCAGGATAATATGGGAGGCAATTAGATGGTATGGGTGCCATGATCATTTGGTGTGATGTCACTGAGTGGCATAGAAGTGGGGCTATGTGGGCAACTGAGGAGCTGCAGTGACTGAGCATGAGGATTGACCCATACATGTTCTGCAGGTGCTGTATGTGTGATATGTGCTATGTAGCAAAGTGGCATTGTATGGTCCAGTATGTCCTGTGAATACCTGAATAATCACAAAGTGTATGTGGAAATGGATGTGGAGAACGATGCCAGGAGGTGGAAGAGAGTGCTGTAGGGGGTGGTACACCCAATGTACCCCATGTGGAAATCTGAACCTAATATTGTACACACTGATGTGTGTGGACCACTCAATATCAGTCTTGAAGGACTACAAAAGGGACTACTACAACTGGAAATAGATCTGCACTTGTAAGTATTTATCTTCTGGAATATACTCTAAATCTTTGGGAGAAAGGGAATTCTTTGGGTTAAGCTGATAAAATCTGTGTATTTTAGGATTCATTGTTTTTGCTGAATCAGTCAGGTCTTAGTACTTTCAGAGAACTAGTCATTTAAATCAAATCAGAGTATAGCTTAGTATAGAAAGTAAATAGTCTCTGAAATAAATGTGCTTTTAGAGAGCTTTTTTATTTAAATCAAATCAGATAGGGCCTGATTCTGTCCTGCATGGCTAGCCGGACATACAAAGGGGATCAGAATGGCTATCAGGCCTGTATGTGCAGGCTGGGACTGAGATTCAGTCCCGGCCTGTGCATACAGGCACTGCCTGGATAGCTTAGTCAGGCTTTCAAATGGAGCCACGGCACCATGGTGTCATGTTGCTATGGCACCATGGCTCCATTTAAAAGCCGCGATGCCGGCCACCACAGAAAAAGGTTTATTCCCCGCAGCTCAACCACTGATGTGGCCTCCTAAAGTCAGGGTCGGGCTGTGGCAAATAAACCCTGTCCCCCCCCAGCCCCTTCCGCTTCCCGGAATGAACAAAAAAAAAAGTCCAGGGAAGATATTCCTCCTCGGAGATAGAATAACATCCCCGGCCATTTCACCGGCCCTGGATGTACAGGACAAACATTAGAATTGGCCCTGGATGTCCAGGGCCAGCAACCACCCACTGCCTGTAGGGCTGGTACCCCTGCAATTCTACATGCAAATCTCTGGCCTGCTCAGCAACTCAGGCCTGAACCAAACTGCACCAAACAAGATGGATTCTTCACTTCACTTTTGCTGTGTTCAGCTATAAGCCTGTCCTTCATGCAACTGCTTGCACAGCGTTTCTAAGTGTGCATGCATACAGAGGCTATTGTCCGTGGCTGGCCTTGGACACTTGTACATGCCCAGAAGTTACATACTGTTGCTTCTGCCTGACTTTTACCATGGCTCCTTTGTTTGCAAGAAGCTGCTCATCATCGACCTTCTGATTCGCTGAGAACACCTCAGACTGCCTGCTGCCAACCAATCATCGGACCTATGACGGAGGATTCTCACACAGAATTCTGCATTCTGCGCTGGAAAAGTTAGCTAGTTCTAAGTAGCGGTGAGAGAAGGAGTTGGGGGTTTTTTCTCCCCACCTGGACATAGACTTCTGCATCGGTCCTGCTGCTGTGCACTGCGTACCTGATTCCTGAGCCCTGAGCCTTTCGCCAGACGTGTGGGCTAGGCCGTCCTTCACAGGTCTGAGATAAGACTTTCACAGATACCTCCGGTTCGGACTTACTGCGGCTCGCCTCTGAAGGGGCTGGAGCCGGCATTAGCTAACAGCTGCATCCTTGGACGAAGCTGTCTCTGCCGACGGAGCTAAGGTACCGCCTTATCTCTCTCCTCCTGGAAGGGCAAAGGGGTTAGCAATATATTTCTTACTTCTCCTAAGTGCAGAGCGAATCAGTGACGTCTGGTTTACTAGTCAGTAATTCTTACGTTGTCCAAGTGTACATCTGTACCATAACAAATGTCTACCTCATTTTTCTAATTAGCGATATGTGTGTTTGTATATTTTTCTATTTAGTTGCCTATAATAAAGTCTAATATATATCTGCAGAACAGAATTCTTTCGTGGCTCATTACCAGAATAACTCCCGAACTTTGGGGCTGTATATTAGTAGCTATCTCCCCTAGACAACAACAGAGAGTCTAACTTATTTTTGTGCTACGAATATACCCGACATGCCCGCCCACTCTCTGACCTGGGCCGCCTCTTCCCCACCCATGGCTAACTTTCCTGCACAACCGGTGCAGATGTTAGTCGGGGGCTGCTGCCGACACGAATAGCGGGGATGGATATCTCTTTGGGACATCCATCCCCACTATTTATGTCTCAGAATAACCCCATAACAAACAAGTAGAATAAACACGTAGAATGAACAATCTCTGAGTAGAAATAAATAAACTAGTTTGTAGAGACCTTTACAAAGAGGCCTTTCGGTTAAGAGGCAAAAGGTTGTGAAGTTCTCTTAAATAATTATTAAAGGCAATTGACAAATCAAAGTGGCAATTTAAAAGGCCCCTTCTATCAAACCTAGGGTTGTGTGAATCACACAGGAAATTGGTAAGACTTCTCCTGAGAAGCACATGTCAGGAGCCCAGATTCTATTAGGTCTTCTTTCCCTCCCTCCCCACCCCACCAGGGATAATATTAGCTTTATAGCTCTTAAACCTATCAACAGCTTTTTTTTTATACTGCTTTATCATTTCAATTCGAATAGTTTACGTTGTAACTCAAACTTGGTAATTGTACATTAAACAGGGACATTGATAAATTGGATTTTTCTGAAGCAGTGAAGGGTTGGGTGACATGCCTAAGGCCACAAGGAGTGTTGGTGTGAGTTGAACTCTGGTCTCCTGAGTCCCAAGCCAGTGCTGTAACCATGAGGCTACTCCTCCAGCCTGTGAACGGAAGGAGGTACTCACGGTCATTTTCAAGTGCGGCTGATTATCCTCATCAAGAATACATTAATTAAGGACCTGAGATTAATTAATCTTGAGGTGACCAAAGTCCATTAAATGTATTAGGTAAAGCTGCATTAGTATAAGTATCCCCAGGAAACGTGAGTAAGTAAACAACTTAAATACCTAAAGAAAACCTTAAAAGTAAGATGCAGACAGCAGTCCAGCAGCAAGATGGGGGCTTTCTAGTCTTTTGCATTGAGTGTCACATGTATGATTTTCTTTAAGTTGGTGAGGGGTCTTACACGTGAACTAGGTGCAAGGAGCTCTTTGCTCTCAGGGAATGAGTCCAGTTTCTGGACACTACAGTAACAGACTTAGAGGTACATAGACAAGCCCTAAAGGGACATAGTATTGAAGTCTCACCTCCAATCTGGTAGCCTCCCTGTTGCCATGGAGGAGAGAGATCACATAACAAGAAAGCATCACCCTGTTGTGGCAGGAAATAATCCTGTAGCTAGGACATGTCTTGCATATGATTTAAAACCCTCTCGCACCGAGGAGGTTTCTCCAGGCCATGTGCCCTATGACGGAAGGTTTAGGACAGCCGTTATAGTTGGTGACAAAGTTTTAGATAGCGCTGGGGAGGAGTCTGCTGTGTTAGAACATGTTGGTACCAATGACATAGGAAAGTGTGGTAGGGAGGTTCTGGAGGTCAAGTTTAGGCTTTTAGGTAGGAAGCTGAAATCCAGAATTTCCAGGGTAGCATACTCAGAAATGCTTCCTGTTCCACGTGCAGGACCCAAAAAGAAGGCAGAGCTTCAGAGTCTCAATGCGTGGATGAGACAATCGTGCAAAGATGAGGGTTTTTGATTTGTTAGGAACTGTGCAACATTCTGGGGAAAGGAGGGGCTTTTCCGAGGGGATGGACTCCAACTTAACTGGGATGCAACCAGGCTGCTGGCATTAACCTTTAAAAAGGAGAGAGCAGCTTTTAAACAATAGGGAAAAGCTGACAGCTGCCCAGGAGAGCATGGTTCGGGATGATATATCATTGAAGGATACTAGCAAAAGACTGAAGTTAGGACATATAGACAGAGTTTCCAATAAAGGCAAAATTAACCCAAATGCCCTTAAGTACAGAGCAGACAAAGCTTAAAGATTCTAAATTACCCCTGCGTACCGATAACCTGATTAATATAAATAAAATACTGCCTCTAAAATGCTTGTATACAAATGCTAGGCATCTAAAAAATGAGATGGGAGAGTTAGAATATATAGCACTAAATGAGAAATTAGATATGACTGGTATCTCAGAGACCTGGTGTAAGGAGGGCAACCAGTGGGACACTGTGATACATGGGTACAAATTATATCGCAATGATAGAGTAGATCAAATTGGTGGAGAGATTGTGCTCTATGTTAGAGAGAGTATTGAGTCACAAAGGATTAAAGTTTTGCAAGAAACCATCTACACTGTAGAATCTCCATGGATTGAAATTACATATAAAAAGGGGACGGCAATGACAGTGAGAGTGTACTACTGATCGCCTGGTGAGAATGAACAAATAGATGATGAAATGCTCAAAGAAATCAGGGAAGCTAACAAAAGTAACAACACAGTTGTAATAATGGGTGATTTCAATTACCCCAGTATCGACTGGGTCAGTGTCATGGCAGGACATGCTAGAGAGAGAAAGTTTCTAGATGAAATAAATGACTGTTTCTTTGAGCAGCTGGTTCACGAACTGACAAGAGAGGAAGCCATTTTGGAACTAGTCCTTAGTGGAACACAAGATCTGGTGCAAGAGATAAGGGTGTTGGAGCCACTTGGCAATAGCATGATCATATTTGAATTAATAAATAGAGGAAGGATGGTAAGGAAATCCACAGTACTACCTTTTAACTTTCAAAAGTGAAACTATGATAAAATGAGGAAAGCAGTTAAGAAAAATGGAAAAGGAACAGCTGCAAAGGTTAATGGTTTACATCAAGCATGGCTGTTATAGAAATACTATCTTGGAAGTCCAGAGCAAGTGTATTCCATGCTTTAAGAAAAGTGGAAGGAAGTCCAAAAACTGACAGCATGGCTTAAAGGTGAGATCAGAGAGGTTGTTGTATCCAAAAAAGAATCTTTCAGGAATTGGAAAAAGGAGCCAAATGACGAAAACAGCATAAACACTGGCAAGTTAGATGTAAGGCACTGATAAGGCAGGCAAAGAGAAAATTTGAAAATAGCTTGCTATGGCAGAAAAAAAAAAATAAAAGACTTTTTCAAGTGCATTTGTAGCAAAAAAAACTTATTAGAGAGTCAGTTGGACCATTAGATGATAGAGGGGTATAAAGGGCACTAAGAGGGGACAAGGCCATAGTGGTGAGAATGAATGAATTCTTCGTTTGGTCTTTACTGAAGTAGAGCCTAGCAGCAGCTAAGAGCTATAATTTAAATCAAATCAGAATATAGCTTACCTCAGCAGCACAAGACAGGGTACTGTGTAGCAGCCCTCTTTTAATAAGTCTTATTTGCCTCCCTCCCTCCCCACACCCACCCACCCCTGGGATAGTCGTAGCTTTATAGGTACTTACACATCTTAAAAGGCAGGAGGTGCTCTCAGGTGAAGCTCGTTACCCAAATCAATCATACACTAAGGACCTGAGATTAGTTAAGCTTCAGGTGAACAAGGTATATTACACGTATTAGGTACAGTTTTATTAGTATAAATATCCATAGCAACCCTTAGTAAGTAAAGAACATAGATCTAAACACAAACTTAAAACTAAGATGCAGACAGCAGTCCAGCAGTGGGATGGGGGCTTTCCAGTCTTTTGCAATGAGTGTCACATGTACGATTTTCTCCCAGTTGGCGAGAGGTCTTACGTGTGCACTAGGTGCAAGGAGCTCTTTGCTCTCAGAGAACGAGTCCGTTCTCTAGAGGCTAAAGTAGCAGACTTGGAAAGCATAATACAGACAGAGAGGTACATAGACGAGGCCTACAGGGATATAGTCCTGAAGTCCCACCTCCAGTCTAACAGCATCCCTGTTGCCATGGAGGAGAGAGGTCACGTGACAGGAGAGCATCACCCTGGTATGGCAGGAAGTGATCCTGTAACTAGGACCTGTCCTCCAGGTGATGTAAAACCCTCTCGCACCGAGGAAGTTTCTCCAGGGCCATGTGCCTATGAGGGAAGGGTTAGGACAGCTGTTATAGTTGGTGATTCGGTTCATTAGGCATGTAGATAGCTGGACGTGAGGATCGCCTGGTAACATGCCTGCCTGGTGCGAAGGTAGCAGACCTCACGCGCCACCTAGATAAGGTCTTGGATAGTGCTGGGGAGGAGTCTGCTGTCTTGGTACATGTCTGTACCAATGACATAGGAAAATGTGGTAGGGAGGTTCTGGAGGCTAAATTTAGGCTTTTAGGTAGGAAGTTGAAATCCAGAACTTCCAGGGTAGCGTTCTCCGAAATGCTTCCTGTTCCACGCGCAGGACCCAAAAGGTAGGCAGAGCTCCGGAGTCTCAATGCGTGGATGAGACAATGGTGCAGAGATGAGGGTTTTGGATTTGTTAGGAACTGGGGAACATTCTGGGGAAAGGAGGGGCTCTTCCGAAGGGATGGGCTTCACCTTAACCGGGATGGAACCAGGCTGCTGGCATTAACCTTTAAAAAGGAGATAGAGCAGCTTTTAAACTAGATATTAGGGGAAAGCCGACAGTCGCCCAAGAGCGGATGGTTCGGAAGAATGTATCTTTGAAGGATACTACCTAAAGCAGAGAGGTTCCACAAAAGAGTAAAGTAGCCAAACACCCTCAAGTATGGAGCAGACAGAGCTTAAAGATCCCAAATTACCCATGTCTAACAATAGCCAAATTAATATGAATAAAATACATTCTCTAAAATGCTTGTATGCAAATGCTAGAAGTCTAAAAAATAAGATGGGAGAGTTAGAATTTATAGCACTAAATGAAAGGTTAGATATGATTGGAATATCAAAGACATGGTGGAAGGAGGACAACCAGTGGGACACTGTGATACCTGGGTACAAACTATATCGTAATGATAGAGCTGATCAAATTGATGGAGGGGTTGCTCTCTATGTTAGAGAGGGCATTGAGTCAGAAAGGATTAAAGTTTTGCAGGAAACAAAATCTGCTGTAGAATCTATATGGATTGAAATTCCATGTAAAAGGGGGAAGGCGATGGAAGTGGGGGTGTACTATCGACCGCCTGGCCAGAATGACCAAATGGATGATGAAATGTTCAAAGAAATCAAGGAAGCTAACAAAAGTTACAGCGCAGTAATAATAATGGGTGATTTCAACTACCCAGGTATCGACTGGGTCAGTGTCACGTCAGGACATGCTAGGAAGATAAAGTTCCTAGATGAAATAAAGGACTGCTTCTTGGAGCAGCTGGTTCATGAACCGACCAGAGAGGAAGCCATATTAGACCTAGTTCTTAGTGGAACGCCAGATCTAGAGCAAGAGATAAGGTTGTTGGGGTCACTTGGCAATAGTGATCATAGCATGATTGCCTTTGATTTAATTAGTGGAGGAGGGATAGTAAGGAAATCCGCAGTACTACCTTTTAACTTTCGAAAGGGAGACTATGATAAAATGAGGAAAACAGTTAAGAAAAAACTAAAAGGAGCAGTTGCAAAGGTTAAAGACTTACATCAGGCTTGGCTGTTGTTGAAAAATACTATCTTGGAAGCCCAGACCAGCTGTATTCCACGCTTTAAGAAAAGTGGAAGGAAGTCCAAAAAGCTGCCAGCATGGTTTAAAGGTGAGGTCAGAGAGGCTGTTGTTGCCAAAAAAGTATCTTTCAGGAAATGGAAAAAAGAGCCAAACGACGAAACCTGGAAACAGCACAAGCACTGGCAAGTCAAATGCAAGGCATTGATAAGTCAGGCAAAGGGAGAATTTGAGAAGAAGCTTGCTGCGGAAGCAAAAACGCGAAGTAAAGAACTTTTCAAGTACATTCATAGCAAAAAACCTGTGAGAGAGTCAGTTGGTCCATTAGATGATAAAGGGGTTAAAGGAGCACTAAGAGGCGACAAGGCGATAGCGGAGAGACTGAATGAATTCTTTGCTTCGGTCTTTACTGAGGAAGATGTAGGGATGTTACCCATGACTGAAGTGGTATTTAAAGGTGCGGAAGAATTGAAGGAAATATCGATACATCGGGAAGATGTATTACAACTATTAGATAAACTGAAGAGTAGCAAATCACCTGGGCCGGATGGTATACATCCAAGGGTGTTGAAAGAACTGAAATATGAGATTGCAGACCTGCTATTAGTAATCTATGAACTATCATTAAAATCATCTTTAATACCTGAAGATTGGAGGATCGCCAATGTAACACCAATTTTTAACCCTTTCAAGGCCTACTTTAAATTTTTAATCCACATTCTGCAGCTGGGTTAATTTTTGCATATTTCAGGAAAATTGTACCCGTCTTATTCAATATGTTCTAATAGTGATTTGACTTCTGCTATGGTCATGTATTATATACCATTTGATAGGAATATTTAGTCAGAATTTTGGATCCTGAGAGTTTTGGGCTCGGCCTGGAAAGGGTTAAAAAGGGTTCCAGGGGTGATCCGGGAAACTACAGACCGGTGAGCCTGACATCAGTACCAGGAAAAATGGTAGAAACCATCATAAAAAATAAAATTACTCAGCATGTAGATAGTCATGACCTAATGGGAGACAGCCAACATGGCTTTAGACAAGGAAGATCTTATCTTACTAATCTGTTATTTTTTTTTTGAAGGAATGAATAATCAGGTGGACAAAGGTGAGTCGGTTGATATTGTGTATCTGGACTTTCAGAAAGCCTTTGACAAGGTCCCTCATGAGAGACTTTTGGCAAAACTAAAGAGTCATGGGATAGGAGGCAGTGTACTATTATGGATCAGGAACTGGTTAAAAGATAGAAAGCAGAGGGTAGGGCTAAATGGCCAATTTTCCCAATGGAGAAAGGTGAATAGTGGTGTACCCCAGGGATCTGTTCTGGGTCTGCTGCTTTTTGACATATTCATAAATGACCTGGAAAGTGGAATAACGAGTGAGGTTATCAAATTTGCAGATGACACAAAACTATTTAAAGTTGTTAAAACCCAAGAGGATTGTGGAAAATTGCAAGAGGATCTTGATAAATTGGAAGACTGGGCATCAAAATGGCAGATGAAATTTAATGTGGACAAGTGCAAGGTTATGCACCTAGGGAAGAACAACCCAAACTATGGTTACACGATGCAAGGTTCCACATTAGGAACTACCACCCAGGAAAAAGATTTAGGCGTCATTGTGGATGCCATGTTAAAACCCTCGGCCCAGTGTGCAGCAGCGGCCAAGAGAGCAAATAGAATGCTAGGTATGATAAGGAAAGGAATGGAAAATAAAACAAAAGATATTATAATGCCTCTATATCGTTCTATGGTGAGACCGCACCTTGAATATTGTGTGCAATTCTGGTCGCCGTATCTTAAAAAGGATATAGCAATTTTAGAAAAGGTTCAGAGAAGAGCCACCAAAATGGTAAAGGGGATGGAAGGATACTCCTATGAAGAAAGGCTAAAAAGGTTAGGGCTCTTTAACCTGGAAAAGAGACGGCTGAGGGGAGATATGATAGAAGTCTATAAATTAATGAACGGAGTGGAACGGGTAAACGTAGATCGATTGTTTACCTTATCAGAATATAGAAAGACTAGGGGACATGCAATGAAGCTACAGGGTAAACTATTTAAGACTAATAAAAGAAAATATTTTTTGACTCAACGTGTAATCAAACTCTGGAATTTGTTACCGGAGGATGTAGTAAAGGCTGTTAGTGTAGCTGGGTTTAAAAAAGGTTTGGACAAGTTCCTGGAGGAAAGGTCCATAAACCATTATTAAGAAGGGACCCAGGATATCAATGCTTGAACCAATACAAGCATTGTGGAACCTGTGTCTTTTGGGGAAACTGCTAGGTACATATGACCTAGATTGGCCACTGTTGGAAACAGAATACTGGGCTTGATGGACCTTGGTCTGACCCAGTATGGCATATCTTATGTTCTTATATTCTTATGTTAGATGTAGGGAAGTTACCCATGACTGAAATGGCATTTAAGATGATACATCGTAAGAATCAAAAGAAATATCAATACACGTGGAAGATGTATTACAAGCATTTGATAAACTGGAAAGTAGCAAATCACCTGGACTGGATGTTATACATCCGAGGGTGCTGAAAGAACTGAAATGATTGCATACCTACTATTAGTAATCTGTTGACTATCATTAAAATCATCTGTAATACCTGAAGACTGGTGAACGGCCAATGTAATGCCAATTTTTAAAAACGGTTCCAGGGGTGATCCGGGACACTAGAGGCTGGTGAGCCTTATGTCAGTACCGTTCAAATTAACCAATATGAAGGATCAGAAATAGCACAAGAGGTCTCAGTATAAAAGAACACTGCTGGTTAAGGATCACACCTAATTCCAGCAATCGTGTGTTATCACATCAGTGACCTCAAGGGAAAAGCTCTAAAAATAGGCTCCAGTCCTTATGATATTAACAATAGAAAAAAACAAATTCATAGACAGTACTATATACTCAGCTTCAAAAAAGGACTGGACACTTCACAGCACATTATGATCCCAACGTACAGCCCCGGTACCAGCAAGACGTTTCAGAACAATTTCTTCAGGGGACCGTTAAAACACTACATAAAACACAAACAAAACAAACAATAAACCATCACCTTCACAGCACACTAATATATCATTTATCATTAGCAAACGCACAGGATATAAATCACACTCACCGAATAAGCTGCCCACGTTCTCTCGCTAAGCGGCTCAACACGATATCCTGCAGTAGCACTAGTACAACTGCCGCCAGCATACAAAAAACGCCGCGCATGCAGAAAGTTCAATACGACTCCATTTTTAAACCCCCTCAATCCCACAGTACGCAGCCGCTCTCCTCCATCTGCAATTAAACTAACAAAATCCCTTCAAACCAGAAAGAGACAAGCGGCAACAACAGTAACAGCCTTAACAAGTAACTTAACTCAACCCTACCATTTCACAACACCCACCTAAATACATGCTGACCACTCTATGCGCGGCGTTTTTTGTATGCTGGCGGCAGTTGTACTAGTGCTACTGCAGGATATCGTGTTGAGCCGCTTAGCGAGAGAACGTGGGCAGCATATTCGGTGTGTTTTATAGCCTGTGCGTTTGCTAATGATAAATGATATATTAGTGTGCTGTGAAGGTGATGGTTTATTGTTTGTTTTGTTTGTGTTTTATGTAGTGTTTTAACGGTCCCCTGAAGAAATTGTTCTGAAACGTCTTGCTGGTACCGGGGCTGTACGTTGGGATCATAATGTGCTGTGAAGCGTCCAGTCCTTTTTTGAAGCTGAGTATATAGTACTGTCTATGAATTTGTTTTTTTTCTATTGTTAATATCATAAGGACTGGAGCCTATTTTTAGAGCTTTTCCCTTGAAGTCACTGATGTGATTTTATTTATTTATTTATTTATTTATTTATTACAGTTTTTTATATACCGCGCTATTTACAATCAGCGCGGTTCACAGATAACCAAAGACCAGAACAACAGGCTGCTCGGTTTTACATAAAACAGGACGATAAACTTGGATTCGATAAACTTGAATAATATGGGGGTAAAACTATATACATAGAATGTTGGTCTGTTAATTTTGATAACATGAAAGGGATTTATGAGATGTTGCTTGTGGGGTTGTGAAAGGAGGCAAAGTGGTTAATATTGAGGTGAATATTTTGAATTTATGTAGGGTAATAATTGTTGATTAGGTTATGCTTGAGGGGAAGCTTTATGTAGGGTAGTATTTGATGAATAAGTTATGCTTGAGGGCCTTTCTGAATTGGCATATGTTAGTTATGGCACGAATTTCGGGTGGTAGGGAGTTCCAGTGTTTTGGGGCACAGAACATGAAGGCTCTGTTCGCTGTTGATCGGCTACACGTTGTTATGGCCTTCGGTGTTATTAGGGTGTTTATTGCTATATGTCTTCTGGATCTTGTTGGTGGTAGTGTTTGTGTGAGATCAATTATTGCGTTTGCAGATACACCGTGGATGGCCTTGTATGTTAGGACTAGGGTTTTGAATTCGAGTCTGCCTTGTATTGGGAGCCAGTGAAGCTGTTTGAGGATTGGTGTTACATGATCACTCCTGGCAGCTCCTTGTAGAATCCTTGCAGCAGTATTCATGGCAAGTTGAAGAGAGCTTAGGGTGGATTGTGGGAGACCTTGTAGAATTGAGTTGGCGAAATCAAAATGCGGCAAAATGAGTGCTTGGAAGATGGTTCTAAAATCATCTGGGTCAAGTAATGAGCGAAGATGCCTGAGTGTGCGTATTTTGAAGTATACAGCTTTTGTAATATTGTTTACATGTGTTTTCAAATTGAGACGTTGGTCCAGCGTGACTCCAAGGTATCTTATTGTTTCTTTTGTGGCTAGATCCGCTCCTTTCACACTTATATGTGATGGTGGAATGAAGTTGGGGTCTCGCGTAACAAAGAGAACCTCAGTTTTCTTGTGTTGGATGCGGAGGTTCTGTGAGAGAAGCCATTCCGATACTGCATTAAAGCAGTTTATTATGGGCAGTAGGTCTAATTGCCTTGTAGAAAATGGCATATAAAGTAGGATATCATCTGCGTAAGTCATACATTTCACGTTGAATGATCTGATGATATTGCAGATAGGCTGCATGTAGATGTTAAACATGAGAGATGAGAGATGACCCTTGTGGTACCCCTTGTTTTTGATGGAAGAGATTTGATTCTCCCGTTGCAGATTTTACATATTGCATTCTGGTGTCTAGGTATGATTTACACCATTCCAGAGCTGAACTACCAATGCCTTTTTCCTTCAAACGTGTAATGAGTATCTCGTGATTTACTGAGTCAAAGGCTGCTGCTATATCTAAGAAGATTAGCACAACGCCTTGGCGGATGTTGTCTATGCTGGTGAGTAAGTTGTTGAGGAGAGTGGTGAGGAGTGTTTCAACTCCATGATGTTCCCTGAATCCATGTTGAAAGTAGTCGAGAGGGGCTGTTGCGTCAATGTGGTCTTGAATTTGGCGTTGCACCTCTTTTTCAAAGATTTTTGCTAGGAGGGGAATGCTAGCAATAGGCCTGTATGAGTCAGCTCTTTTAGGGTCTAGTTTGGGGTTTTTTAAAAGTGGTCTGATGGATGTGAGCTTTAGTACAGATGGGAAAGATCCAGTTGTGAAAGAGAGGTTCATGATTCTTGCAATGAATGGACTGAAGACACTTCTAAGGTCCTTGATCCAGAAGGCTGGGCAAGGATCGGTTTGAGCGGTGGAGGTATTGAGTGAGGAGATTGTGTCTTCAACTTGTTTAGCTGAAGGTGCGGACAGTGATGTCAAGGTGATCTGGCAAGTTGATTCTTGGATATCTACTTTCTGTAGCTCATCCGTCTGTAGAAGTTTAGATTGCAAATAGTCAGCAAATTCTTGTGGTTGAATATCTTGTTTTTGTTCTGATGATGGTTCATTTGATAGCGATTTTACTAGGCTGAAAAGATCACGGGGTTTATTTAATGATCTTTTGAGCATCTCAGTGTGATACTGCTTCCTCTTGGTTGTGATTGCTTCACGGTGAGTCTCTAAATAGAGATTGTAAGCTGTGTGATCATCAGCAGCAAGTGATCGGCGCCAGCGTTTTTCGAGTCTTCTCAGGTGCTTAAGAGAGTCTCGCAGATCAGGAGAGAACCAAGGGGCAGAGGTTCTTTTCTTTGAGGTGTTATTTTGTGTGGTTGGATAGAAATGGCATTGAAATGGCATTGATAACACACGATTGATAACACACGAAATGGCATTGATAACACACGATTGCTGGAATTAGGTGTGAGCCTTAACCAGCAGTGTTCTTTTATACTGAGACCTCTTGTGCTATTTCTGATCCTTCGCATTGGCTAATTTGAACGATACAATTTTTGTTTGGATTTACTTCATATCGTTCTTGAATATTAGTGAGCAATTGACTTTTTTGTTATGTCAGTACCGGGCAAAATGGTAGAAACCATTATAAAGAAGAAAATTACTGAATATGTACATAGTCATGGTTTAATGGGAGAATGCCAACATGGCTTTAGACAAGGAAGATCTTGTTTTACTAATCTGTAATATTTTTTGAAGGTGTAAATTAATAGGTAGACAAAAGTGATCCGGTCAACATAGTGTATCTGGATTTTCAAAAAGCCTTTGACAACAACAAAGAAATATCTACTTTCAGAAAGCAACACAAGACCCACTGTGGCAGGTGCAGGCCTGTGACCCACGGTGTCTGACATAGGCAGGCCAGCATGGCTAGCTTGACCTGTAAATGAGGCCTGTGGAGAGGCATATAGGATTGCACATCCCCCAATATGCTGCTATTGTAAGATAGAACTCAGTAGAAGTATTGAATTAGCTTAGGTAAGCAGAACTGCAGAACTGAGAAATGGAAAAATACAGAAAAGACATGTTTAAAAGTTACTGATAAGAAAAAGTACATCTGCAAAGAAATAATAAGGAGTGCTGACAGATGAGTTACAGAACCTTGCTCTTCTGTATGCACAAATTGGTTCTATAACCTTGAGAGTGTGAAAGTAACAAGTTGATGAACTGACCATTGTAATTGGGACTAGAAGGGGGGCAGGCAGGTGTCATGCCCACAGAAGGGACATAATTGGATAAACTTATCAGTACCGGGACCAATAGAAGAGGTACGGGAGGTACGGGAGGTTACCGGGACCAATGAAATGTTTTTCTATACCTAGAATGGAACAAAAGTCTATAAAAGTTGTTGTAATGCTTGAAAACTTTGCTCAGCCATTTTGAAATTGACTTGCTTGAGACTTGTGCACAAATAAATGATTTGGACCTTCTGAACAGACTTCTGGTATCATTGGTTTGTCTGCGCTTTGCTGCTACACCACCACGTTCAAATGGTAGATGACATTTAATGAGGATAAGTGCAAAGTTATGCACCTAGGAAAGAAGAACCCAAACTATGGTTACACGATGCAAGATTCCACATTAGGAACCACTACCCAGGAAAAAGATTTAGGCGTCATCATGGATAACATGTTGATATCCTCCTCCCAGTGTGCAGCAGTGGCCAAGAAGGCAAATAGAATGCTAGGAATCATAAGGAAAAGAATAAAACAAGGGATATTATAATGCCTCTGTATTGTTCTATGGTGCGACCGCACCTTGAATATTGTCTGCAATTCTGGCTACCGTATCTTAAAAAGGATATAGCGGAATTAGAAAAGGTACAGAGAAGAGCCACCAAAATGGTAAAAGGGATAGCAGGATACCCCTATGAGGAGAGGCTTAAAAGGTTAGTGCTCTTCATCCTGGAAAAGAGACAGCTGAGGGAAGATATGACCCAACTTGTGTAACCAACCACTTTGATTGAAGGAAAAAGTGGTATACAAATCTGAATAAATAAATAAAATAAACAACTAAATAGAGGTCTATAAATTAATGAAAGGAGTGGAACGGGTAAATGTAGATCGATTGTTTACACTATCAAAAAGTAGAAAGACTAGGGGACATGCAATGAAGCTACAGTGTAATCTGTTTAAGACTAATGAGAGAAAATATGTTTTTACTCAAAGCATAATCAAACTCTGGAAAACTTGTTAGTGTAGCTGGGTTTAAACATAGAAACATAGAAAAATGACGACTGAAAAATACCACATGGCCTATCTAGACTGTCCTTCCATATCAACAACTACAACAGTCCCCTTTTTTCCTTTAGAGATCCTCTGTGTATAGAAAAAGGTTTGGACAAGTTCTTGGAGGAAAAGTCCATAAACCATTATTAAAGAGGACCTGAGAAATCCACTGCTTGCCCCAATACCAGTATTGTGGAAACTGTGTGTCTTTTTGGGAAACTGCCAGCTACTTGTGACCTCGATTGGCCACTGTTGGAAACAGGATACTGGGCTTGATGGACTTTGGTCTGATCCAGTTTGATATTTCTTATGTTCTTAATCATGTATGGTTCACTAAGATCACACCCAAAAGAGAAGTGCTGACAGTGAGACTAAACACATATGCATCAGTCTGGTGTGTGACATTCAGGTCTCAAGCTTGTTCTCAGACTCCATGCAGGAAGGAGAAATGGAGGATGTCACAGTAAGCCTCTTGTCATGATGTCACAAAGCATGGTCAGTAATCCTGTCTTGACAGATGCAGCAGGCCAGCAGACAAAGTGCAATGCCATGTGTGCAGAAGAGGCTTCTCTGTGAATGTCTCAGTCAGCACCCTGGCACCTACCCCAGAAACCTGTGTATACCACATCAGGAAGCAGGAAGGCAGGAGGCAGTGCAATATGGGCTGCCATGTTAGCCTCATGGTCTGAGAAGCAGTAGGGTTGTCAAAAGGATGATAGTCAAATCCCATTAAACGTCAGTGTACTGTCACACAGCTGAGATATGCAGAGATGGCTGCTGTCATGTAGCAGCAAACTGCAGTCAATAAACAAGTCCAGGAGTCAATTTACAGGATCCAAACCAGTTTATTTGTGCACAGGCCCAGTCAGTCAAAGCTTTCAAGGAACTGAGCGGAGCTCTCCATAAAGACATAACTTTTTATACCACTTTTCTAGCTTGATACATGAAAACTTTCCATTGGTCTCATGCTAATTTCTACAAACTTTCTATTGGTCTGACATTTCCCTGAATTTGACCAATCAGGATCTATGCCCTTTGCTCTGCTTTCTCTAGCTAGCTGAACAATGGCATGGTTCAAACCTTGTTACTTTCCTTCATCAAGGTCATATCTGGCTTCTAAAATGTGTAAGTAACAATTCTGAAGTAACGATTTAACATACAGGCATTATATTCACTTTGTGCAAACTCTGCTATAGCAGCATTTCATTCTAAAGTAATATTCAATTCTGTCTTTTTAATTTTATGTCTCAGCACTACTGAATTCTGAGGCCTGTCATTTTCCAGGTTCAGGCTTATGGCTACCTGGTTATAGGCTACCTGGCTATAGGTGTAGGCTACCTGGCTACCACATTCCCCCCTTTGATTATTCTCACCCAGAATGTTAAGATGGGTGAGAAACAAATCACTTATACTTGAGTTGTTGCCATGTTATTTGGTATAGGCCGATACCGTCTTGTAGCAGCAAAGCGCAGACAAACCAATGATACCAGGAGTCTGTTCAGAAGGTCCAAATCATTTATTTGTGCACAAGTCTCGAACCAGTCAATTTCAAAATGGCTGAGCAAAGTTTTCAAGCATTACAACAACTTTTATAGACTCTTGTTCCATTCTAGGTATAGAAAAACATTTCATTGGTCCCGGTAACCTCCCGTACCTCCCGTACCTCTTCCATTGGTCCCGGTACTGATAAGTTTATCCAATTATGTCCCTTCAGTGGGCATGACACCTGCCTGCCCCCCTTCTAGTCCCAATTACAATGGTCAGTTCATCAACTTGTTACTTTCACACTCTCAAGGCCATAGAACCAATTTGTGCGTGCAGAGGAGCAGGGTTCTGCAATTCATCTGTCAGCACTCCCAATTATTTCTTTGCAGATGTACTTTTTCTTATCAGTAACTTTTAAACATGTCTTTCTGTGTTTTTCCATCTTTTAGCTCTGCAGTTCTGCCTACTTAAGCTAATTCAATACTTCTACTGAATTCTATCTTACAATAGCAGCATATTGGGGGATGTGCAATCCTATATGCCTCTCCACAGGCCTCATTTACAGGTCAAGCTAGCCATGCTGGCCTGCTTATGTTCAGACACCGTGGGTCACAGGCCTGCACCTGCCACATTCCCCCCTTTGATTAATCTCACCCTATTACTCAATAAGGTGTGAGAATTAAATCATCTTTAGAAGAATCACATCATGATTGAAGGATTTCGACTAGGACTAGCTTTATATAAAGCCATTATTTTAGTTGCGGTCTTCCGCTCTACTGTACTATCAATAGCATTATGAATGGAACGCATACAACATGGGATTAGACATGGTAATAAGAGGATAACAGCAACAAGGATTAGTACTAAAACAATGAAAGTCTTAAATCCTCCCACCCATGAAAAGAGGTTAGCAAACCAGTTAGGAAATTTCAATGCGTGCCAAGTCTGTACTGGCACATAAGCATGTCTTTGCATATCTTTAGCAATTTCTTCAACTACTTGACCTTTATCATCTATTTTCAAACAGCAATTAGTTAAATTCAGTTTACCACATACTCCTCCTTCAGCTGCTAACAAATAATCAAGTGCTAAGCGGTTCTGATATATAGCAGTGCGCATCTGAGTACTTTGTCTAGCTAAGAGCGTAAGAGCATGACTAGTTTCATTGGTTATTATTTCAACTACTGCTTGTAAGCGAATAATACGATTAATCATATAGATTGGGGTACGATAACCATACATACCATCATCATTCCAAGTGGCAGGTCCATAATACTCAATGATTCTTTCTGGTGGCCAATCATCACCTTGCCACTTCTCCCACTTGCCTATCTGTAAGGCTTCTCTTTTCTGTCTTAATGCTCTCTTGTGTCGATGGGTAGTGTAAACAGGGTATCCTAATTGTTCTCCATGTTCAGTGTTTAAAAGAAAGAAAGACGGTCTGATGGTTCCTAAGACACATGCTCCTCCCCAGTGTGGCGGAAGTTGTGCATATGCTCGGTTTCCACAGATCCAATATAGGCCAGGTGGGGCTTGCCAGGCTTGGACTTTGGCAAGGTTAGTCCATAGACGAGCAAGTTCAGGAAATCTGGCTAATGGGTTAGGAGGTTCAGGATGTCTGATTCCTGACCACCATGCTGTCTTTTTGGTCGTGGCATTATAGTACTTCTGGCTAAGACAGACCAGCTGTCCTACCTTCTGGGTGAACTGGGGTCCAGTTCTGGCATAGCAAAGACGTCCAACGATTGAGTGCGCTAACACCCATTCACTGGTAGCCTTGTGTAATTCAGTCTGATTGTAGATCATAGAATAATTCAATTCTTGGGCTTCCCATGGCCACTGGTCTCCCATTTGGGTTCCGCCACAGAAATAACAATCTGTGATCTTAAGACTAGATACTACTGCTCCGGCTAATTCTAGAAATAAATTCTGTGAGGGGTGAGGGATCTCAAACTTATTTACATGCATGGCTTCATAAAAGGTATTATGAATATGATATTTAGATGACTTATGGGCTTGAGTATTCAATCTGATATACACAATGGTCCCTGGATCTATTGCTCCTCCAGCAATACGTAAACCAAACTTGTATCCTTGTTTCCATGCATGGGGATTCTGTATACGTAAGTGTAAGGGGTTGCAAGCATCTTTCTGACATTTATCATTTGTGGTTGGCTTGGTTAGAGTAGCCATCCGTTTATCTATTTTCTCATCAGTTATACCAGTGTTCCAGGTAGCATAAAAAACACATCCCCAATACGGGCAATAGTAGTCTGCTGCTGTTGCAGTACTATAGCCTGATCCCGTTTTACCTGTACACTTCCACCAATTTGTGGCACCTTCTGGACACATATACTTATGGTCATTTCGATACGCTTTCTCCCATGTACCACAGGTGGACTGACTATCTCTATTAATGGCATTACATGCATCAAAATTCAAAACAGCAGGTTTAGTAATGTCCTTAAGTGGTGGTGTAGCAGCTAGTATAGGTCCATCTGCATCCTTCCATCTTATTTCCAACGTGGAATAGGATGGATTCTGATGCGGATTATAGCATGCTTTGATTTTGCCATGAGTGCAAACATTTAGTTCAGTGGTGTTATAGATACACCGAGTTACTGTTCCCTTGCAGGTATAGTAAGAATGATAAAGCAAAGTCTGAGTTACTTTCAGTCCAGTTCTAGTAGAAGTAATGCAAGCAGTGCATGGAGGTAAAGCATAAGTCAATTCAAAACCTCCAAAGAAGGCAACCAAGGCAAAGCAAAAGCAAAGATACATGTTGATGTTGATTGGAGTTCTTCTGAATCCTCAGCTTGCTGATCTTGATCACGACGGTCTTTTATTCTTCGTCCCGTTTGCTAATGAAGCAATTTAACGGGTGCTGAGTGTTGATTGAAGATCCTCAGGTTGTCCAGTACACATTGACCAACTTTTTAGCAATTTCAGTTGGCTTGTGAAATCTGGCTTAGTCAATGTAGTCTCAAAGTAGTGTGTCAAATCACACACAAATTGGGTTCGTGGAAACAAAACTGTTGCTGCATGGAAAACAGCAATCCTCTTCGAAAGACTTGGCTACTGCAAAGCACTTGTGATGAAGTGTCTAAGCTGCTGGTTGCCGTCTCAGAGTAACTCGCAAGGGTGCATCAGGATGCTGTTCTGCTGTCCACTGCTCTGGTTCAGGATCGGCGGCGGGCTTAACTCTGCTGTGGTGGATCCAGGCGTCGATCTCGGCTACCTTTACTGCAGTTGGGGTAGACAGGATGACGGTGTACGGTCCCTTCCAGTGGGGTTCCAACGGTGTCTTCTTCCAATCTTTGATCCACACCGAAGTACCAGGCTGATAGGGATGCAAGGGTTCCGTCAAGTTGATAGGCAACTGGTCTTGGATCCACGTATGGAGAGTCTGCAGAACAAAACTAAGAGCTAGGAGTTCTTGTCTGGTTACTTCTGAACCAATCTGGGCTAAACTTCCTTTGACTCCCTGCACTATTGGTGGGGGTTTACCATACAAAACTTCAAAAGGGGAAAATCCTGTTGACTTTACAGGAGCTGAGCGTATTCTGTGTAAAGCTATGGGGAGCACTTGGGGCCATTTCAAGTGTGTCTCCTGACAAAGTTTGGACATTTGGGCTTTCAAGGTACGATTCATTCGCTCAACTTTCCCTGAACTCTGGGGTCTGTATGCAGTGTGGAGTTTCCATTGTATCTGCAAAGCTTTTGCTAACTGCTGAGTAACTTGGGAGACAAATGAGGGTCCATTGTCTGACCCTATTACTGCTGGAATTCCAAATCTGGGGACAATCTCTCTCATTAAGACTTTGGTAACTTCTCGGGCTTTCTCAGTTCTGGTTGGGAAGGCTTCTACCCACCCAGAGAAAGTACAAACTAATACTAATAGGTAATGGTATCCATTGGCTTTTGGCATTTCAGTAAAATCAACTTGGAGGTTGTGCATGGGGGTGACACCTCCTGACTGAACTCAGGGTGCCGTTATAAGGCCTTGCTTGGCATTATTTTTGGCACAGGTTAGACATTGACGTGCTACTGAGGCTGATATGGTTGTCATCAGAGGGATGTAGAAATGTGGTCTGAGTGCTTTCTCCATAGCACTCTTCCCATAGTGGGTGGCTTCGTGGAAACTTTGACAAAGGATGGTCCTAACAGTTCAGGAATTACTATTCGTCCAGGAGGTTGACTGCCCTCTTCTGGTGGCAGCTCAATCCATCCATCTTTCAGTATTCCATCTTCTCTGTTACAATAGTAATCCAATTCTTTGGTGGTATATCGTGGGGTCCATAGATTCAAAGGTACTGGAAACAATGCTGCTTGCATTGGCATAGCTTGTGGGGCAATTTGTCCCGTCATAGCTGCTTGTCGTGCTGAGGCATCTGCAAATCTATTTCCTCGGGCAACTTCTCCTTTTCCTGCTTGATGTCCTCTACAATGCATGACAGCTACACGTGTTGGGGCCCAAACTGCATCAAGTAACATCAATATCTCGGGACCATACTTGACTGATTTTCCTCCGGATGTGATGAGTCCTCTTTCTTTATAGAGAGCTCCATGGGCATGCAAAGTAGTGAAGGCATATTTGGAATCTGTATATACATTTAGCACAAGTTTTTCTCCTAACAACAATGCTCTGGTGAGTGCTATCAATTCGGCTTTCTGGGCTGATGTGCCTGAGGCTAGAGCTGATGATTCAACTACTTCGTGTTGAGTGACGACTGCATATCCGGCACAGCGTCGTCCATCAAGGATGAGACTGCTCCCATCAACATAATAGATTTGGTCAGGATTGTCTATGGGCACATCTGTCAAGTCGGGTCGACTGGAGAACACAGTTTCCATGACTTCGATACAGTCATGTTCTGGGAGTTCTTCACTGGTGGGTATCAAAGTAGCTGGATTCAAGGCATGGCTCACTTCAAGTTGTATCTGTGGGTTTTCACATAACATGCTCTGGTACTTTAACATTCGGGAATTGGTGAGCCAATAATTTGCTTTCTGTTCCATAAGGGCAAGGACTGCATGTGGCACAGTGACTCGTATGTTCTGTCCTAATGTGAGTTTGTCTGCTTCACTCACTAGTAGCGCTGTAGCTGCAACTGCTCTCAAGCAAGGTGGCCATCCTTTGGCCACAGGGTCCAATTGTTTCGATAGGTATGCTACAGGTCGCTCCCAATTTCCCAATTTCTGAGTCAACATGCCTAAGGCATTTCCCTGTGCTTCATGTACAAACAAGTGGAAAGGTTTGTGGACATCTGGTAGTCCAAGTGCTGGTGATGACATCAATTCTTCCTTTAACGTCTTGAAGGCTGTATCCTGCTCAAGTCCCCACTCCAGTGGCGACTTTTCTTCTCCTTTTGTGGCTTCATACAGTGGTTTGGCAATTTGGGCAAAGTTAGGTATCCAGATTCGGCAATATCCTGCCGCTCCCAGAAAGGCTCTGACTTGCTTTCTGGTTGTTGGAGTTGGAATTCTGCATACTGCTTCTTTTCTTTCTCTGCCTAATCTTCTGCTTCCTTGGGTAATACGAAAACCCAAGTATTTCACTTCTTTTTGGCATAGCTGTGCTTTTGCTCTGGAAACTTTGTATCCAGCTTCATCTAGTAACTGTAAGAGGTCTTTGGTGGCTAATATGCATTCACTTTCTGATATGGCAGCTATCAACAGATCATCCACGTATTGGAGAAGCACTCTCTTCCCCGGGGCTACTGGATAGCTTGAAAGGTCTTGATTCAGTGCGGCACTAAAGATGGTAGGCGAATTCTTGAATCCTTGGGGTAATCTTGTCCAGGTGAGTTGGCCCCCTCTTCCAGAGATGGGGTCCTGCCATTCGAATGCAAACAATATTTGGCTTACAGGGGCTAATCTTATGCAAAAGAATGCATCTTTCAAATCCAGTACAGTGAAATGGGTAGCTTCAGCAGGTATCAGTCCTAGAAGAGTGTAAGGATTGGGTACAACTGGATGTATGGTTTCAACTGCATCATTTACTCTTCTCAAATCTTGTACTGGGCGATAATCATCTGTCCCAGGTTTCTTTACTGGCAAAAGTGGAGTGTTCCATGGGGATTGACATACTTTTAGTAGGCCATACTCGAGCAATCTTTGTAGGTGGCGATGAATGCCTTCAATTGCAGCTCTTGGGAGAGGGTACTGTTTGACGTGCACTGGTGTAGCACTAGGCTTAAGGGTTACAATCACTGGAGCTATATGCTTGGCTAGGCCTGGGGGACTGCCTTCTGCCCATACTCCAGGTGGTGCATCGATGTTCTTTAAAGTTTGTTCAAAATAGGTGTCTTGGATGGAGTCATCAACGTAATACCTCCATTCTTCTTCTCGGGGCACTGTCAGCAGCATTACTCCTGCTGGTTTGGCTTGGGAATTTACTGTCATTTGCATTTCTCCTTGTTCAGAGAAAGATATCTGTGCTTGAAGCTTGGCTAGCATATCTCGTCCCAGTAGTGGCACTGGACATTCGGGCATGTAAAGGAATTGATGAGTTACTTGCTGTCCTCCTAGACTGCATATTCGATTCTGAAGAAAAGATTTTGTGGCTTTGGCACCAGTTGCTCCTATAATGGTGACTGCTTTTGTAGTAAATGGGGCTATCTTTGTGTCTATTACTGAATGTTGTGCTCCAGTATCAACCATAAAGTCCATAATTTGGTCTCCTATTTGTATTCCGACCATAGGCTCCTGGAGACCTAAAGCAAACTTGGAGCCCGGTCTGTCCTAATCCACGTCATTCTCATCATGGGCTGGTGTGGCCAATGCTTGAATGGCTCCTCCTCTCTCTCGCTGGAATTGTTCTCGATTGGCTCCTCCTCGGCTTCGGGAATAGCCTCGTCTTTCTTCTCGCCAATGATGATCGTTGTCATCATCTTGCTGGGCGTCTACAAGTTGCGGGCACGTATCTCTCCAATGTCCTTCTTCTCTGCAATAGGCGCATTGGTTCACGCCTAGCCTCTGGGTCCGGCCTCCGCCTTGACCCCGCCCTCTTCCTCTGCTCCTTCGACTAGGGACACCTCCCCTTTTCTGTTCCACTATGGCCGCAGCCAAAAAATCAGCTTTCTTCTTCATCTTTCTATCACATTCTCTCTGTCTTTCATTATCACGATTCACATACACTTTATGAGCGACTTCCAATAACTGTGTTGCATTCATGCCCGCAAACCCTTCTAATTTCTGTAATTTATGTCTAATGTCTGGTTGAGACTGGTTTACAAAAGCAGAATTCACCATACATAAACTTCCTGGTGCCTCGGGATCATAGGGAGTATACATTCTGTATGCTTCAGTTAATCTCTCATAAAAATCTGCTGGGCTCTCATCTATCCCTTGGATAACTCCTGCAACTTTGGAAAGGTTCATAGCTTTTTGGCCCCCCCTTTTCAGGCCTTGTAAGAAGCCTTGGCGAAAACGGGCTAGGGCTGTGGATCCTTCATCTGTATTTGGATCCCATTGGGGGTCTTCATTCGGGAATTCTCTCTGAGCTGCTTCCCGACGGTCTATTATATTCTGCCCCTGTGCCGGAGCTACAGGGTTTTCTGCCATCCATTCAATAGCTGCTTTTCTAATTCTTGCTCGTTCTTCTGTAGTGAATAGGGTGGTCAGGAGCTGACGGCAATCTGGCCAAGTGGGTTGGTGAGTTTCCATAATACTAGTTACTAATTCTGTCAGCTCCTGGGGCTTACTAGTATAGGAGGCATAATGCGACCTCCAATTTAATAAATCAATTGTAGAGAAAGGGATATACACATAAGTTAGGGGTCCCGCTACCACTTCATCATTATCATTCTTTACGGGCATTCACGGGACTTGCCGTAAGGGAAACATTTTGGCTGTCGTAGGTGTCTTTTGGGATCTAAGGGTTATCGTTGTGATTGCCTTTGAAGGAGTCACTTTCTTTTTCTCAACAGGTTTTGCTTTGGGTTTAGCTTTTACTGGCGTGCTAGTGCTAGTGCTAGCTTTCTCAATTACTTGTACACTGTCCTCCTCGTCTGGGGGATTCTCTCTTTCTCCTTCTTCTATCTCCGCTTCTGGCTCACTTTTTATGTCCTCCTCTTCTCTTTCAATTAATTCCTCCTCTTCCTCCCCTCCGGGAGGTGGATCTGGGGTTGGGTCCCGCTCCGGCTCCGGCCGTCTCTGGGGTTCTGGGGCAGGACGCCGGGCTACTCTTATTGGACCTGGGGTTCGGGGCTGCCTGAGAATTATTTCTGGGGAACCAGGATCTACCAGGATGGGCTTCTTTCTGGCTTTCTTATCCTGCTCTTTCATTTTGGGCTGTTCCGCTTTCTGTCTAGAATCTGTTTTCGCTAACATTATTCTGCACTGTTCCTCATAACAGCGCTGCGCCCAGGGGGGCGGATCTTCACAAATACTTAACCAGGAATCTATATAGGGGTACTGATCGGGGTGCGCTATCCGCACTCTACGGTGTATTGACTGAATAATCTCTACATTGAACGTTCCCTCTCGGGGCCAGATGGGGTCTAGATCGGGCCACTCCCTAGTACACAAAATCTGCAAACGGGCTGCTGTCATTTTAATACCATAATCTCCTGAATATCCCTCTTTAAAATGTGCGATCATACATTCTAATGGAGTGTTTCTAGTAGACCCCGCCCCTCCCATTTCGATGTGTGCGCGCAACAACAGACAGAAGGGAAAAGGAGGGCGGACCGTGGGTAAGGGGTCCGCACGGTCCTGGAAACGTATAAGGAGTACAAATAACAAGACAAGACGACAATCGCTTCCCCCTTTTCGTGACCTGAACGCGGTCGCCCGGTCAGGAAATGCGCTACTCAGGGGTCCGCCTTCACTTGGTCCGTGCTGCCAGACCTCTCATTCACACTTCGTTCACACAATCATGCTAGCAACGTATCCCAGAATGCATTCGTTTCTATCTATTCTGACTAGTCTTTTTCCCAATTACAAAAAGGATGAGGGTTTCACCCGGCGAATTCCCATGCGGGGTTACTCGGCCCTTCCTTGAGAGTTGATCATGCTCTCTTACCAATTCCCAATATCTCGAGATTACAAATTCCAAATTCCAAGTTCCAAGTTCCAATGGCAGTACTGCTCTTTCTATTTCTGTCTAGACACCAAAATCAAAACTATACTCACCGGATCCGGTCCTCAAACTTCCCAAGCAGGCGCATGAGTTGGACCTCGGACTCCCCTCACTCGGGTTCGAGGCGTTGGCTCCAACCGGGCCCGGCACCCGCGAGGTCCGACCAGCTCCCTCCGATACAAGGGACCGGTGGCGCCAGGGAGCAGCCCTCGTCGGAAGGGCGCGATCCCGGCAGGACCAAGCCTATAGAGGCGGAAAGTCGTGGTATATTGCCCTATATACACTTTGATTCCACAACGTCCCGGCCAACGCACCAAGAATATGTAGCAGCAAAGCGCAGACAAACCAATGATACCAGGATTCAGAAGGTCCAAATCATTTATTTGTGCACAAGTCTCGAACCAGTCAATTTCAAAATGGCTGAGCAAAGTTTTCAAGCATTACAACAACTTTTATAGACTCTTGTTCCATTCTAGGTATAGAAAAACATTTCATTGGTCCCGGTAACCTCCCGTACCTCCCGTACCTCTTCCATTGGTCCCGGTACTGATAAGTTTATCCAATTATGTCCCTTCAGTGGGCATGACACCTGCCTGCCCCCCTTCTAGTCCCAATTACAATGGTCAGTTCATAAACTTGTTACTTTTACACTCTCAAGGCCATAGAACCAATTTGTGCGTGCAGAGGAGCAGGGTTCTGCAACTCATCTGTCAGCACTCCCAATTATTTCTTTGCAGATGTACTTTTTCTTATCAGTAACTTTTAAACATGTCTTTCTGTGTTTTTCCATCTTTTAGCTCTGCAGTTCTGCCTACCTAAGCTAATTCAATACTTCTACTGAATTCTATCTTACAATAGCAGCATATTGGGGGATGTGCAATCCTATATGCCTCTCCACAGGCCTCATTTACAGGTCAAGCTAGCCATGCTGGCCTGCTTATGTTCAGACACCGTGGGTCACAGGCCTGCACCTGCCTCAGTCTCATAGCTAGGAGCTTAGCTGTTGTCTTTCTTTCTACAATATTCTCAATGATTGCAGATATATTACGTAGGTAGAGGGGTAAAATACATTGTCTCACTATATCTGTACAAGTATAGTAGGTATGATAAAGCAAAGTCTGTGTAATCTTTTCTTCAGTACGAGTAGTATGTTAGGGAAATCAGAATCCTATATATGTGCCCTTTGTAATAATAATGCTTAGTTTAAGTGCATATACAGGAGGCCTGCACAAGAGAAATTAGAATCCTATAGAAATCAGAATCCTATGTGTGTGCCCTTTGTACATTCTGGTGAGTATGGAAAAAGGAATGTGCTGTGTAAGCTAAACTGATTGTTCTACTCAAGGATGACTTGTATTTGCACAGTTACTGATAAGCTATAGCAGGCCCCAGAAGATGGGTGGATGACGTATGACTATGTTTCTGATAATGTATAAAATACGGACAATCCCTCCACCCTTTGGAATAAACTTGCATACTTTCCTTCTGTGTGGTCTGTGAGTTTTATTCCCCTGGATTCCAGCCAGCCGGAGCAGCACACCGCAGATGAGGGTTCGGGATTTCCCTGGCCTGGAGTGACTAACAAGAAACAGAACCTTTACATTTGGTGTCAGAAGTGGCGATACTCCCGTTGGCCAGGGATCCCTGTGCTTTGATAGCACGGTTTAAATTAGAACTGGTATTCTCCCTTTGGTTGGGAGTGTCCCTATTGCTTTGGTAGCATGGTTAAATGGTAATTAAGACTTTCCTGTTCCCTGGGTGGGAATCGGTGGGAAAGATCAATTTCTTTTCTTTCTCATCTGCAGCTGCTGTGAAGGCTGTGTGCTTGTGTGTCTGGCCAGCCGTGCGTTTGTTGTGAATTAATTAGAGGATGGGGGCGTCCCAAGGTGAGGGGGCCACTCCAGAATCCGCGGGAGTGCAGGTTCTGCTATATGTTGTGATAAGTTTTAAAACTGCAGCTAAAAAACAGCCATTCTACACAAATTGTCAGTGTAAGTTAACTGTTTATTCTTCCACTGATTTGCTCTTCCCTCCCCCTCCCTTCCTGTTCTTTGTGTTCAAAGGTTACGGACAGGCAGATAGAACAGAAACTTAAAGTTAAAACGTAAATTATTATTTGTTTGCAGAGTGTACTGAAATATGTAAAAGGGTGTGTCTGTATTTAGACACCCATTGCTATAGCAATGTACTGAATAATGAAATACTAAAAGAGCTCTTAATCTGCTTCACAATATCCCTCCCCAAGTCTCATTGGCCAGCTTGGCCAAAGGTGAATTGGCCACAGGTAAAGGTGTAAATAACAGCTGGGGCTCGCTGGGATTTTCCCACAGTGGAGTGACTCCTGCTGAGTGGAGGTGCGAAGACGCGTCCTGTTGATTTCAACAGTCTCACCTCCTTCTCTGCGGAGAGGTCTCTTTACTAGCTGGTAATGATCCTAGGTGACTAGAGGTATTGTGAATCGGAATGTGACAGGCACTGCAGCAACCAAGTGAATTTTGTGCACAGATCGAGGTAAGGAAAAGTGGGACTTTGGTATCTATCTTGGTGGTTTGTATATTCTATTGGGAACTAAGACTGATTGTGTGTGAGTGAGATGTATAATGTAAATAGTGGAGGAATTCGGGGAGTGGGGTGCGCTCCAAATACCCCGAGGGTCTAGTTCATTATGCAGGGCGAAATTTCTTAAGAAAGCACTTGTAAGCTTTGATTTATTTCTTGTTTAAATAAGAACTGAAACAAAAGTTTCCCAAATAAGTAACTCCTTTGTGTCCTTCCCAACAAGCTGAAAAAAAATATGTTTTGTTTACAGTAAATATTGTTTTTCTTTTACTTGCTGGTTGGTGCAGGATTTAAGGAATCTGAATAAGATTGTCCAGACCTAGCAACGGATATTTTCCTTTGAAAACCTTATTTCAAAAGAAACCCCTTGATTTGTATATTTATGCTTTTGCTTAAAAATATTGAGCTAAATTTTGCATGAACACAAATGGTTCAGTATTGTATATTTGAGGTATATGTTTGAGCCTGCTCCCTAGGCACTATGTAGATGATCTTCTATGTTCAGGGCAGGAGAAACCAGTTGTGATAGAAGCCATTCATAATCTGCTGCATTTCTTGGGAATGAAAGGATTTAGGGTGTCCTGGAGGAAAAAATTAGGTTGGGGCTATCCCTTCCCCCTACAACATCAGAAACAAAATCAGAAACTTAACAAAAAGAACGAAGAAGAGAGAGGGAAAGGGGGCAGCCCCTCCCGTGGGCTACAGAAGGCACAAATGATTTTGGATTGTTTTTCTTTAACCTTCAAAGTAGGGGTTGGGAACCCTGTCAGGACAATGGGGCATCCTGAGCCAGTAATTAAAAGACTGCAACTTGAAAAAATGATTTGAATCCTGAGTGAATAAGAAGGTCATGTTATGTGTCTGGTCTTTGTGTATGCTACTGAGTAAACTTAAAGAGTTTAAAAAACAACGATTTCTATATTTTGTGGCAAGCACCTCAGAGGTCATAATTATTGTTCATATATTATAGAAACACATAGAGTTGTAACTATAGGAATTTAATAGCAATCACAATTAGTGACAATTCTCAAGCAACTTTTTCTTTTTAAACTTTTAGTATTTAGGACTTTTCTCTCTTTTGTTCAGCTATCTGCATTTGCCTGAAGGAATTTGGACTCAAGACAGACCTGCTGTTTACCTTGCTATTTGTGTTTGAGATAACATCAAGGTTGAACTGTTACTCTAAGTAGATTGCTTTAACATAATTTCATTGTTTCAGATCAGTTTGATACCAGTCTCAAGTATTATGTATAAGGTTTTAATTTAAATGTGACAAAGCATGATTTTGAATTCACCTCTTTGCAGTTTCATGTTATTTGAATGTCTGTTTCCTGAACTGTAAGATTTTAAGTTAATTACTTTGCATTGTTAAGCTCGGTGCTGATGACTGACGAACAGGACAGTAGCACCATGGGTGCTGGCTATCTTTCTGATTTGATGTGTTGGGGTCCAGAGAGAAAAAGTTTTTAACATTTCAGTTTTAGTAATACAGTATATTGTAGCACTATGACATACAAGTTTTCTTTAGTTTACACACTTGCACTTTATGTTACCAAAATACTTGTCGTAGCAGTACATTATGTAGAGGTTCAGTACACATAGAAATTATAGAATTTTGGAAAGAGGCTGATCTGCAATTGCTTTGTTCCCAAGCACATAGATCACATTTAGTGGAAAGATGGAGCTTAGTTACCAGGAAATATGAGAATATTTGTAAAGTTAGTAGACAAATAAAATAATAATATTAACTTGAGATGATTGGATAAACTAAATTTTACTTGTTAGCAACGATCTAGGAGAGGTTTAAAAAACAACAACAAAAAAAATTAATAATAATAATAAAAGAGAGAGAGAGAGACAGAAGGTGAGGCTACAGCCTTGGAAAAGGCAATAAACGTGCTGCTCCGAGTGTGATGCCACCAGAATTCTGACTGCTTTAAGACTCCTCGAGGACCCACAAGGCCTGAAGAACATGAACCTTGCATATTTATGCCTCTGAAGAGACATGACTAGGCAGGGGGGAATAGGCCAAGAAGAACCCGAGGAAACATCACCCTGAGGCCCAACCAAAAATGCCTTGAACCTTCTTAGGCCTCTCATCTCAAAAGGATCTCTTAAACACCATGATTATTGAGTAACTTCCACAGATCCTTGTGGGCACTGCGATTATAAGATCAGTCCTCAAATATTTTTAAGTTTCCACAACACTCTCACTGGGAACCGGGTATAAGATAGACTTTAGTCACACCTGAGAGATTATGTGGCTGTTCTGTTAGAAGCCATACTCCTTCCTATTGGGATTGATATTATAAAATGCCGTGAAGCACTAGTCTATATTGTAAGGACTTTATCTATATTTTGTTTAGGCAGTTGCTAATTAGAATGTGCACTGTTTATGCTTATTGAAAAGGATCTACATTTACAAAAAATACTAAGTTTCTAACAATTGTTTGATGTTCTTAGCAGCCTTGGCAAATAAGGATACACTAGTATGGTATAAAAAAGACAGAAGGACCTATGCATGTAGTTTGATGGAATGATGTAAGTGGAAAAAAAAGTGGTGTTGAGAGGAGTGTGATGGAATATTCATGTTGGAAAACAGAACTTAGATTAACATTATAAAATGGTGAGGGTAAATTGAAATGTGAAATGATGTATCCGATGTATCCACCTAGAAAGAAAACTGACAATGAATACTCTACAATATTTGATTATGCCATCCCCATTAACTCCAATTTTGAAAGTTATCTAGCCCAGAGATATATCCAATAATTGGAAATAGACACTTGGAGATAGGCTGAGTGCACTTTTCATCCTAATGAGCTTTGGGGAGACCCACACTGGCCATGTGGTGCTTTTCAGATGCTTTTATCCCTTTTTTGCCTCTGTGTCCTGGCCCGACACATGAAGCTAAAGGAGGAAAGTTACTTACACAATTTTTATAAATTGGTATAATTCTAAAATTGTGAAAAAAAAAAATTTTGAGGAAGTGTGGGCATCTTGTCAAAATGTATTAGCTAAATTGAGTTGCTTAGGATTGGCTGTTGTATGCAAGCAGCAATCCACGAAAGGGGGAACCTCCGAAACCTAAACTGTCTTGCCTTTGACTCTGTTCAAAAAAAAAAAAATTGCCCTAAGGGAGTAGACTGAACTTTTTCTCCCTCTGAACTGTTATATGGAAGACTGCTTATTTTTTATACTCCTGAGCCTCACATTTGATCTCTTGTATTTCCTAGCAGCAGAGGCAACTCTCTTCCCTCCACAGGTATGCTCAGCAGGTCCAGTCCTTTCTACTGGATGACTCAGCTCTTTTCTTTCAATCCGGAGACTGGATTTTGGTAAAGACATACCACCAGCACATGGTACAAGCCCCTTTTCCAGTATGGGACCATTCCAAGTTCTTCTGATAACACCGATTGCAGTGAAGGTGGCGGCTAAAAGATCCTGAAGCTATTGCCCTCGCTGGAAACATTCTCCATATACAGATCAGGCTTCAGGACCAGGATGAGAAGTAGCTGACGCCGGGGCAGCCAAGGCCCTAGCAACTGGAGAGGAGAGGAGAAGACTCCTGAAGAAAAGCAGCTTTCGTCCTAGAGGTACCAAACCAACATATCCCTTCAAGGTTGGTGACCAGGTACAGGTCAGAGCACCTCAAAAGCACGGTACCTTAGACCCGCTCTACGGACCTCCAAACTACAGTGATCGCCATCACATGGACAGCCATCCTGTGTGACTCCTCCCCTTCGTGGATCCATGCGTCAAGAATCAAGCGTGTATCATCTCCACTGACATCTTCGGTTCCAGCCTCCTGACCATCACGCACAAGACTGTGTTGACTCCTCCTACCACTTATGTGGTGCCTCCTTCAGCCCATTTCGGGAACTGTTAATACGGCAATACTACTTGCCCAGACTACCTTACTTTTTGTGTGCGCAGATCACTACAAACTGGAGCTTTTCTCTCAACATGTCTCATTACTGTACCCTCTAATCTGTGTGAAATGCAGAAGTTTACTATACTGGATAATTTAAACTGCACCCAACCCCATGTTTCTTTTTCTACCTTTTTGTATAACATTGGTGTTACTCGCCTCTCTTTGGGATATGACTAGGCCCCTTGCTCATTGTAAACTGTCTCTAGTTTTAATGCTACGGATTGTTTTATTGTTTCTGCTTTTAGCCTGTCTAATACTGCTCTATACTGTTCTTCAACTACAGGGAAGTTTCTCATGATTACTTTCTGATGTATTTTTCTTTGGGGTGGTCTCAAAGGACTGCTTATTGCCCTATTGAGCGGTTTTATAATTCTTGTTCTTTTTTGTTGTATATTTTCATTTGTTCTTGGCTGTTATCGCAAGGCCTTGCAGAGCTCTACTACCTTTATGTATTCCTATACTCCTGCTTTTTTGGTGGCTGATGTACCTGAGCTGCCGCATACAGATGTTCCATTAATAATGTCTGTTTAGTTATTTTGTAGTAGATTGTTAGGCTGTTCTTATAGTGGGCCTATGCAGGCCCAAAGGGGGGATTGTTAGGGAAATCAGAATCCTATATATGTGCCCTTTGTAATAATAATGCTTAGTTTAAGTGCATATACAGGAGGCCTGCACAAGAGAAATTAGAATCCTATAGAAATCAGAATCCTATGTGTGTGCCCTTTGTACATTCTGGTGGGTATGGAAAAAGGAATGTGCTGTGTAAGCTAAACTGATTGTTCTACTCAAGGATGACTTGTATTTGCACAGTTACTGATAAGCTATAGCAGGCCCCAGAAGATGGGTGGATGACGTATGACTATGTTTCTGATAATGTATAAAATACGGACAATCCCTCCACCCTTTGGAATAAACTTGCATACTTTCCTTCTGTGTGGTCTGTGAGTTTTATTCCCCTGGATTCCAGCCAGCTGGAGCAGCACACCGCAGATGAGGGTTTGGGATTTCCCTGGCCTGGAGTGACTAACAAGAAACAGAACCTTTACATAGTAGTTATGCATGCAGCACAGGGTGGCAAGGCAAAAGTCAGTTCAAAGCACCCCAAGGCTGCTGTCAAGATGAAACAGTAGAGAATCATGATGAAAAATCTCTGAAGAATTAGTGCAAGTCTTTGAAAAACCAGTGCAACTGTTGATAATTCTTGACCACGAAGTCTTCTTCTTCTTTACTGTATGTTGACCTGTTTTGCTCTCAGTAGCATGGAACAGGTGTAGCGTTGATTGTAGATCCTCAAGCTTCCGCTGTACATGACCTTACCAATTTCATTGGTAGGTGTGTAGAGCTGTAGATTCCAATGTATTTCAATAAACACAGTCCTTTTAGTTTGCACTGTCCTTGATCAAAATGGCACAAAGAGTTTCAAATAATATAGTCCATAATACAGTCTCTTTCTGTTGATGATAAGCTCTTCAGAATAAACAAATAGTCTCTTGAGATTTAGGAGTTCTATATTAGCACAGTCTCTTTTCAAAATTTCCTGAATTTTTTCAATTTGCTTGTCTTTGCAAAGTTAGCTGCAATGGAACTTCTGGATATGTTTTGATGTTTACTGGTCTGGCTCTGGAGCTGCTGCTGATTTCACTCTGCTGTGATGAATCAAGGGTTCGAGGTCTGCAACTCTAACTGCTGTTGGGGTTAACAAGATGACAACATAAGGTCCCTTCCAATGCGGTGTCAACGGTGTCTTTCTCCACTCTTTGATTCGCACCGAGACTCCAGGCATGAGAGGATGCAGCGGTTCAGTCAAGTTGATGGGTAGCTGATATCGTATCCACATAGGAAGACTCTGCAAAACAGAACTTAAAACCAATAGTTTCTGTCTAATAATTTCAGATACTATCTGCTTCATATCTTTTTTTGATCCCTTTGACAATAGGTGAAGGTCTATCATACAAAATCTCATAGGGAGAAAGTCCTAATGACTTAGTAGGTGCTGAGCATATTCTTAAAAGAACTATTGGAATTACCTGTGGCCATTTTAAATGTGTTTCCTGACAAAATTTGGACAATTGAGATTTCAGAGTTCTATTCATATGCTCTACTTTCCCTAAACTCTGAGGTCTGTATGCTGTGTGTAACTTCCATTGTATCTGTAGAGCTTTAGCTAACTGTTGAGTTACTTGGGATATAAATGAGGGCCCATTGTCTGACCCTATGACTAATGGTATTCCAAATCTTGGAACAATTTCATGAAGTAAGACTTTAGTGACCTCTCTGGCTTTCTCAGTCCTGGTGGGAAAAGCTTCTACCCCCCCCCCCCCCCCAGAGTAGGTACACACTAGAACAAGCAAGTTACGGTATCCATTTGCTTTTGGCATTTCAGTAAAGTCCACTTGAAAATTACTTATGGGAGTAACTCCTGTTGATTGAATTCTTATTGGTAGATTAGGACCTTGCTTGGCATTGTTCTTGGCACATGTTTTACATTGACGAGCTACTGAAGCTGTCAAAGGTCCCAACAAAGAAATATAAAAATGAGGTTTCAAAGCTTTTGTCATTGCAGTTTTTCCATAATGTGTTGCTTGATGAAATGCTTGAACAAAGGCTAAACTTAATGCTTCAGGAATCACTATTTGTCCAGGAGGTTGATTCCCCTCCTGTGGTGGAAGTTCTATCCATCCATTTCTGAGTACCCCCCCCCCCCCCTTCTTGTTCACAATAATAGTCCAATTCTTTTGTAGTATATCGGGGATCCCGTGAATTAAGAAGTACAGGAAATACAACTGCAGAAGCATCTGCAAATCTGTTCCCTTGTGCAATTTCTCCTTTTCCTGCTTGATGTCCTCGACAGTGCATAACTGCAACTTTCTCAGGGGCCCATACAGCATCTAACAATGTCAATATCTCTGGGCCATATTTGATAGATTTTCCTCCTGAAGTTATCAATCCCCGCTCTCTGTACAAGGCTCCATGAGCATGCAATGTTGTGAATGCATACTTAGAATCTGTGTATACATTTATACAGAGTCCTTTTCCCAGTATTAGTGCTCTTGTGAGTGCTATCAATTCTGCTTTCTGTTCTGATGTTCCTGAGGCTAGGGCTGAAGATTCAATTACAAGATCCAGGATTACTACTTCATATCCAGGACAACAATGTCCATTAACTACAAGACTGCTTCCATCCACAAAGAAAGTTTGTTCTGGATCTTCAAAAGGCATATCTGTCAGGTCTGGTTGACTTGAGAATACAGTATCCATGACTTCTATGCAGTCATGATCAGGAGGGTCAGTTCCAATTGGTAATAGTGTAGCTGGGTTCAAGGCTTGACTGACCATCAATTGCAATCGAGGATTTTCACACAACATGCTCTGGTATTTTAGCATTCGTGAGTTGGTGAACCAGTAATTTCCTTTGTGGTTCATGAGGGTTTGAACAGAATGTGGCACTATTACACAGAGATTTTGTCCTAGAGTGAGCTTGTCTGCTTCAGTTACTAGAAGTGCTGTAGCTGCGATGGCTCTCAGACAAGGTGGCTATCCTTTTGCAACAATGTCCAATTGCTTAGATAGGCTACAGGTCGCTGCCAAGATCCAAGTGGCTGAGTCAACACTCCCAAGGCATTTCCTTGTGACTCATGGACATATAGACGAAATGGCTTCTGTACATCTGGTAGTCCAAGGGCTGGTGATGTCATCAGGGCTGTCTTCAGAGTCTTGAATGCTGTTTCTTGTTCAGGTCCCCATTCTAATGGAGATTGTTCCAATCCTTTGATGGCTTGATACAATAGTTTTACTAGCAGCGCAAAATTGAGGATCCATATACAACAGTACTCTGTGGCACCCAAGAAGGCTCTCACTTGCCTCCTGGTGGTTGAAGCAGGAATACTGCATACAGCTTCTTTATGTTCTGGTCTCAGGCGTCTAATTCTGCTTGACAACTGGAATCCTAGGTTTTTAACTTGTTTGACATAATTATGCCTTGGCTCTTGAGACTTTGTATCCAGCCTCATTAAAAAGGTGCAAGAGTTCACTGGTGGCTTGTGGACATTCACTTCCTGAGTCGGTGGTTATAAGCAAGTTGTCCACATACTGGAGAAGAACCCTTTCTCCTGGGTTCACATAGTAGCTGGAAAGATCTTGATTTAAAATAGTACTGAAGAGAGTAGGTGAATTCTTGACTCCTTGAAGTAATCTAGTCCAGGTGAGTTGGCCCCGCCTTCCTGTTGTGGGGTCTTGCCATTCAAAAACCAACAAAGGTTGACTGGTGAGGGCTAGGCGCACACAGAAAAAGGCATCTTTAAGGTCCAAAACGGTAAAGTGAGCAGCCTCAGCGGGGATCAGTCCCAAGAGAATATAAGGATTTGGTACTATAGGGTGTATAGTTTCAACTGCATCATTCACTCGCCTCAGGTCCTGTACTGGGTGATAATCCCTTGTCCCAGGCTTCTTTACTGGGAGAAGAGGGGGTGTTCCGAGGTGACTGACATTCCTTGAGAAGTCCATACTTCAGAAGTTTCATCAGATGGTGGTGAATTCCTTCAATGGCTGGTCACATGCACTGGTTCCACTCCTAGCTTGAGGGTGACAATGACAGGGGCTATGTTCTTCACTAGGCCAGGTGGTTTATCTTCTGCCCATACTCCAGGTGGTGCTGAAATCTCAATAGGAATAGTTGCTTTCTTAACAGGAAAAAATGCTGTAGAATCTCCATTCTGTTAGTGTCATTAATCCTGCAGGTTTGGGATTTGTGTTCACAGACATTTGCATTTCTCCCTCTTCAGTGAAAGTTATCTGTGCCTGCAGTTTAGCAAGCATGTCTCGACCTAAAAGTGGAATAGGGCATTCTGGTATGTATAAAAATTGATGTGTTATCTTTTGTCCTCCTAATTCACACATGCGATTCTGTAAAAATGGTTTAGTTGCTTTTGTCCCAGTGACTCCAACAATAGTGACAGTTCGTTTAGATAAAGGAGCTACTGGTTTTGCTACTACTGAATGCTCAGCTCCTGTATCTATCATAAAGTTCATGTATTGATCCCCTATCGCCATGCAGGCCATAGGCTCTTGGGGACCTAGAATAAACTCAGAGCCCGGTCTGTCCTAATCTTCATCACTATTGTATTCTGTTTCTGCCACTGCAGCTCCTTCAATAGCCTCTTCTCTTTTTTGCTGAAACTGCATACGGCCTGTTCCTGCTTGATTCTGAATACGCCCTCTTCTTCTCCAACTCCCTTCTCCCCTCTGTGAGGTAGGGTTTCTCTGCGGGCACTCATTTCTCCAGTGCCCCTCCTCCTTGCAATAGGTACATTGGTTCTCACCTAGTGGGGTAGGCTATTTCCTCGACTCCTTCCACACCCTCTGGTCCTTTGGTTAGGAAAAGCTCCTCCACATTATTCAACTAAAGTATCATTCACTTTCTCCATTACATTCATTAACTATCATGCCCACAAATCCATCCAGTTTCTGCAATTTCTGTTTTTATATCTTTCTGGGACTGACTGACAAAAACGCAAATTCTCCTGGGCTGCTGGATTGCATGGGGTATATAGTGAGGGCTGCCTGCGCTATTTGGATTGGGTCTGCATAATACTGTTCATTAATTCAATCAAATCCTATGGTTTCTCAGCGTAGAAGGTATAATGCCAGAAACAAAGCTGGTCAGCTGGCTAGTGCAAAGCTGGACCTAGTGCAATGGGATTAGGATTATGTGACCCTCTCTCTTACTGGTAGTTGTACATCTGAAGGCATACGGCAATCAGGCTGAACTAGCAAATAAATCCCTACTTGTGCCGGGGCTTCTCTTCTCCTGCTGCGGAGGTGGCTAGTGACATTTGCAGTCCCCCTCCCCCCCTTGCTCCAGGCTCTGCCCGGGATGATGGCAGAGCTGAGGGAACTGGCCTATAAAGATAATAAATGGGCAGGATTTTTTTTTTCAAACATTTAACCAGGAATCCTATGTAGAGGAACTGATCAGGGAATATTCTCTGTACAATCTGATAAACATGGGAAACTACGGGGCCATGAAGTAACTAACACTGAAATCTGCATGGACTCTGACCACTCTAACCCTTCTTCCTCCCCCCCATGGTGACGTAGTTAACAACAGACAGAGGGGGCGGATAGTCAGGCTGCATTTTCCTATGGACTACGAATCAGAACTATACAATAATATTCCTCTGGGTGCACTTATTAAAAAAAAACCATATTATTGCTGTAAACAAAGGGTAGGCAGACAACATGAGCGTAGATTGATTGTAATAAGCACAATAGATGTGTGTGCTCATTCTAAACAGGAACAATTTAGATAAAGTCCTTAAAATATAAAACTATTATTTTGCAACATGTGATAACAACAATTCCAATAGAAAGAACCGAACATGACGACCACATATCTGTTACTTATGACTGGAATGATAATACTTGGCATGGAAGCTAACTGCCAGCCGTAATCCGCACTTAAGCTGAACAGCATCTCTGCCAAAAGAAAGTACTTTAAATTACAGTTTAGGAAGGAGATATTCAAAAGACATTCCGGATACTTTTTCATAAAGTGGGTGGATATCTAGAATACATATACACTTTTTCCCTCATTTTATTTTTATTAACAATAAGTATGTCTTCTATGAAGTGCCTGCCGCAGTATATCAGGAACTAGAATTCAAGCACAATAAACTTCCTTATTCACTCAAGATTTAAATCACTTTCAAGTCGCGATCTGGTACTGCTGGCTCGGAATGGCTCTTAACCTCTACTTTGTAGGACAAAGGGAAAACAAAAGCAGTTTTCTTAATTTCTCTATCATTTCTGTCTGGACCATAAGATCTGCCTATCTGATCGGAATAAAGTATTTATTTTAAAGTTATATGCCGTAACATGTAATACTAGCTTTACAAAATCCTCCTGGTCCGTGACCACAAAGCAGGGCTTGAAATATTAACGAGAGCAGCTAAGGAGCTGGAAAGGGGTTAATGAGAACTTAACCCTTTCCTAGGCTAAGCCCAAAACTATCGGGATTCAAAATTCTGACTAAACATTCCTATTAAATGATATATAATACATGACCATAGCAGAAGAAACATCACTATTAAGACACATTGAATAAAACAGGTACAATTTTTCTAAAATATTCACAGATCAGCTCAGCTTTAGAATGCTGAAAACAAGCCCTCACAGGGTTAATAGCTACATTCTTTCTCCAGACACGCCCCGTCTTTCTCGCTTGCCAGTCTCAGCTGTTCTGAAGGGAAACTAAAATAAGTGAGACAGATCCTTGATTTTAAAGTAACGTTTTACGTCTTCTTTCTTCCTTTCTTAATACTATTTCTTAACCGGTAAACTGTCACAAATTACCCAACAGAATAATCTCACATTTATACCAGAAGGGGAACTCGCAGTTTCAGCAGATAACAAAAAATCAGACACACAGTAAGGACGGACAATACACCAAATGCTTCCTCCGTTTCGCGACCTGACTATCTAGGCTTACCAAAACTTTTTACCATTACCGTTAATCATGATTTTATTACCAGAAGGAGTCAGTGGTTTCTTCTTGCGCTCTTAATAGCCCTTGCAAGAGTACTCGGACCGCTCCGGACGTGATCAGTGTCCTTTTCCCATTTTTCCCATTACCATATGGTTCCAGGTTCCAGTACTGTCTGACTTAATAATTCAAAAACAGTTACTCACTGGATCTGGTCCCCGATAACACACCAGCTTCTGAGTTGGACCCTGGACTCCCCCGGGTCGGAGATGTTGGCCAGCTGGACCCAATGGCCTGCCGAGGCAGGCAAAACCCTCTCCGATTCAAAGTGATCGGCGGCGCCTGAGAAATTCCCCTGCAGTCGGACAGACATGGTTCCAACCGTACCAAACCTCAAGGCGAATTACATGGATTTACTCACTTGAATACCATTTACCACTCGCATTTCCCGACAACGCACCAAGAAATGTAGCAGCAAACTGCAGTCAATGAACAAGTCCAGGAGTCAATTTACAGGGTCCAAACCAGTTTATTTGTGCACAGGCCCAGTCAGTCAAAGCTTTCAAGGAACTGAGCGGAGCTCTCCATAAAGACATAACTTTTTATACCACTTTTCTAGCTTGATACATGAAAACTTTCCATTGGTCTCATGCTAATTTCTACAAACTTTCTATTGGTCTGACATTTCCCTGAATTTGACCAATCAGGATCTATGCCCTTTGCTCTGCTTTCTCTAGCTAGCTGAACAATGGCATGGTTCAAACCTTGTTACTTTCCTTCATCAAGGTCATATCTGGCTTCTAAAATGTGTAAGTAACAATTCTGAAGTAACGATTTAACATACAGGCATTGTATTCACTTTGTGCAAACTCTGCTATAGCAGCATTTCATTCTAAAGTAATATTCAATTCTGTCTTTTTAAATTTTATGTCTCAGCACTACTGAATTCTGAGGCCTGTCATTTTCCAGGTTCAGGCTTATGGCCTAATCTATAATTATAGGCTACCTGGCTATAGGTGTAGGCTACCTGGCTACCACAGTCACACATTCTGTTGTGTTACTGCTGCCACTTTTGTTGGCTTCATTGGGTCTGCAAGATAGTCAGACATCTTTTAATGGCCAAGGCAGGCTAAAGGAGAATATAGAAACAGCATATCCTGTGTGAACTGATGCCCTAGGCAAACATGATCACATCTTATCAATAGGAGAGGAAGTACAGAGAAGGTTTGTATGGGATATTCGGAAATTACATGATGCATGCCAGCCATAACTAAAATATGGACAAAGAACTGCATGCCACAGACCCACCTTGTGAAGGCTTCACTCAGTGGGTAATGCACACAGCAATCTCATAATCGGGGCACATGTGTGGCACCAAAGTTTAGAAAACAAACAAATGAGAACAAAACCAGCTAAATGTTGCTGTAGGTACACAAGGCCCTTCCCATGATAGGTGAAATGTTGCCATGACTGCACTACTGTTGCAGCATTTGCCAGTATGTCAAGTTATGTCCAATGGCTCAAAAAACAAAACCACTTATAGCCATGAGTGTTTATCACAATGACATGGAAACCGCCCCATACAGGAAAGGCTGAGAGTTTGAGCATCACCTGCCCCCCCCCCCCCCCCACACTGGACACAACAATATTTGGTACATTAAGTGCATATTTGCAGGAGTCATATGATAGATGGACAGCCTGTAACTGATGTTTACTGTGGAAGGAGCAAAGGAACCCAGTGTCCGCAGAAAGGAATCAAGTGCTGTATCTAGGAAGGCATAGATGTGAAAAACAATATGCAGGTTCAGGAGGGAAGGCAAGCATCAAAACCAATGCATAATCTTTTGTCATCTGAATCATACAGTGGATTGTATTGGTTTCTATGTACTTATCTCACTGCAGAGGCTTTGAACACAGTCTGCAACCCTCTAAAACTGGGTTCCTCTATCTGCCTCCATGCCAGTTCACATTTTGGTTTATCCACAATGAATATGCATTATAGAGTTTGGCTGACCATGTCTGCATCAGATGACAGTCTCTCTCATGCATATTCATTGTGGATATCTGGAAAAGGTAATTGGCTGGGGAGTCACCCAGATAGGGATGGCAGCCCTACCTCTAAAACAGGGGCCTCCAGCTGCAGGCCTGCAAGTCTACAAACCAGTCAGGGTATCAGGATGTCCATAATGAATACGCCTAAGAATAATGTGCATGCACTGCTCCCATTGTATTTAAATTACCAAATGCATACTCATGTGGGATACCCTGAACACATGTAGCCCTATGTTATGCTACTGATGGATCTGATGAGTTGAAGCTGGAATCTCCTTTCACCTCAACACATACCTACCAGACATCCTAATACATTGCTTCGCTGCTTCACTTGCACTATTGGCCTGCTCCAAGCACATGCCTTCTGGTAGTCTAGGATATGTACTGTAATGGTACACCTGCAGCCTAAAGTGTTGGTGATGGGGGGGGGGGGGATTTCTTCTTGCAATTTCCCTGCAAATATGGCTTTTTAAATTGTTTTTTCCATTTTTGACAAAACGTTTTTAGAAAGTGTTATAAAGATGTTTCCAGATGTCTCTTTTACAACTCTACAGTGTAGACATCAATTTTTAGCTTTAAATGCAAGATATGGGAACTATTTTCAACTTAAATTATCCCTATATCTGTAGAATTAAATCAGTCAAATGTATATGTTTTTTACATTTCATTCAGGCTAAAATAATTAAACAAAGTAAGGCTTCTGAGGACTAATGAAACCAGAGACTTGTGTGATAGCTGGTGGTACTTTTTAAATTATTTCAATACGCTTCTTCCTCCTTTGTAAATTTTCGTCTCTTTTTTAAAAAATTGAATGAGCTGATATCCCCTCTATTTTGAATTCTATTATATTTTGTGCAAGCATGCAGATTATTGCTTTGTATGAATAGAATTTGTGTTTTTGCCTGTCTCAGGGAAAGGGTTTTCTGATGAATTCATCTTTTTGAACTTGCCTTTATGGCCTTCTCTTATTTGTACATAAATGGATATAACTAAATAATAAAAAAAAATCACACACCAATAGTACTTACCCTTTTATAATAATATTGTGAATATCTTCAATTAAATCTCTTTCTGTTTCTTCTGTCTGTGAAGGATGTCTGTATAGCACACAAGTATAAATAGGTAATCCATTCCTATTTCTGGATTGAGCCACCATGTCTCCTCCTTACCTCAAAAGTCCTGCAATTCTATTGCTTTAATATTATTCTGTACATAAAGAGACAGTCATGGATTTCTGTAACCACTACTAAATCATAGTAAGTCTCTTTCATTGCAGGCTCTAGATCCAGGACTTTATTTTCACATATTATTTACATTAGTATACACAGTCTTCCAGATGTCCTTTTTTCCCCAGTTCTCTACAAGTGTTTAATGCTTTACTTACCACAGTGTTCTTACTTACCTGAGGGTTATGTCTAGCTATTCCCATTGATCCTAGTTTAAAATCCTCGTCAGTAGCTTAGCCGGTCTGTTGCAGAAGACACTTCACCCTTCTTTGATAGGATATAGCCTTGGTTCCACCAGTCACAGCAGAAGACACGTCTAGGGATAAAATCACAGCAATATTTCTCCCTGGTTCTCTCCCACTCTTTCATTCAACTAGCACACATTCTTATTGACAAGGAGAAATTCTTCACAGGGGAAAGAGAACTCCCTTAAAGGCCCTTGGCCTTAGGTGCTCCAATTCTCTTTACAGTGTATAGAATCAAAATCAAATCGTTTCTGGTTGCAGTCCTACATTCAGTATATACATAGTCCTTGGTAACATGGATTGTATTACCTTAGATATTCGTGTTTATGATCTCAATCTACAGTAGTCTGAGGATTCCCTTACTGGACATCTACAGTAATTAGCAGATACCAATGTCTCTCTCGCTGTCCTTACCAGGATCCTAAATTTTTGGTCTTTCCATCGATACTTGGAAGCAAACCTCTCACCATACCTTCTCCATAGGCAAAGTCCTTCCAGTATTACTCTTCTTTGAGGCTTTGGAAGCAAGCCAGCACCTTCTTTCACATTCAAGCAGAGGGGTTGATAAAATCTCTGATTGGCTTTCGTTCTTCACTTGTAGGCAAGTTTAAGAATCAAGGGTTGATTTTACACTGAATACAAATAAAAAAAAATGATGACCCAAGACAAGGTCTTTGTACACATATGCCAAAACCACTTCATAGCCAAAAGTTAAGCTACAAGCCACATTTCACATCCTGTTCACTGTGATTATATATGCAGCAGGCAGAACCAAAGTAGCCATCCAATAGGAGAGAAGTATGGTGGGTAGGTGGGGGGAGGCTGCTAATACTAGAAATGGAACAATGGAATGGTTCTGGACAAAATGCATGCTGGAATAGTTAGGGTCATGAAGGGATCCTTACAGATGTTATTTCAGGAACCCCTTGTTAATCAAGAACGGACACATGAATGGTTAAGGAGAGGTGAACTGAAACTGAAGGATGAAAGATTGATGTTTGCAACCAAGTACAGTAGATTACAGATGAGATGGTTTGCAGAGAGCATTGAAAAAACTGGCAAAACAGACATATGGTGATTCTGTAAGAAAGAGCTGGAAACAGTGACTCACCTCATAGCTGGCTGTGAAGTTCTGATGACAAAAAATTTCTATACCAAAAGACACAACAAAGTAGCATGCCTCATCCACTGGAGAATCTGTAAACACTACAACATCACTATCCCTGGGATTATGACCCTAAGTGACTACAGAGAATGAAGAGGTTATAATCACCTAAGACAGGGGTGGGCAACTCCGGTCCTGGAGAGCCTCAGACCAGTCAGGTTTTCATGATGTCCCTAATGAATATTCATGAGATCTATTTGCATCCACTGCTTTCCATTGTATGGAAATAGGTCCATGAATATTCATTAGGGACATCATGAAAACCTGACTGGTCTGCGGCTCTCCAGGACCGGAGTTGCCCACCCCTGACCTAGGACATTCCTATTCTGATGGATAAGAAACTGGATGTGAGGAAATCTGACATAGTGGAAAAGAAGAATACCAGGACAGCATTGATAATAGAGGTGTCAGTTCCAAGTGAATATTTTGTGAATCATGTGGAGAGGCAGAAGATCTTGAAATACTAAGAAATGCAATTGGAGACCAAGAAAATATAGCAGAAAGATACAGAAATCTTTCCCATTGTCCTGGGAGTGACAGGCTTGATAAAGAAGAATTTCCCAGCATATCTTGACAAGCTACCCATAGCTGTTACATCTTACGAACTCCAGAAGAAAGTTCTCTTTGGCATAAAGCAAGTACTACATCAAGCATTAGCTCTAAATTTGAGAGACTAAGATCATACTCCACATATCTTTATCTTTATTTGTTTCTTTATATACCGCTCACACCATGGGCACCAGAGCGGTTTACAATAGGCAAAAAAAAATAATAATAGAATAGCTGCTGAAAAAAGAGAGAGAGAGGAAACAGAACTCCATTGGTATGATAGGAAAGGGACAGAATCAAAGATAAAGAAAGAGCAAAGAGTAGGCTGAAGAAAGGGGCAGACAGACCGGGCAGACAAAACAAAACAGAGGACTTAAGGGGGGTCTGTGGGGGGGGGAGGGGGGAGGAGGGGGGGAGGTCAAAGGCAGAACAGAAAAGATGGGATTTTAAGCAGGTCTTGAATTTGATGAATGATGGCTCAAGGCAGAGGGCAGGGGGGAGCGAATTCCAGAGCCTTGGGCCAAGGAAGAAAAAAGCAGCAGAACGAGTGGACTCAAGATGGGCAGAGGCGGGAGAGTGGAGGAACATGCAGTTGGTGTGGATGGAATGGAGGGAGCATTGGGGGGGCATGAAGACGGACCAGGTCAGAGAGATAGTGAGGGACACCAGTGTGCAGGACCTTGTGGACAAAAGTGAGGAATTTGAACTGGATCCGATAGGGAATGGGAAGCCAATGGAGTCCGATAAGGAGGGGAGTGACAAATTCATGATATCTGCAAAACTAACCCATTTGGAGAAACTGCCCCAAGTGAATTCCACCTCTATTCGGCTGCCCTTGGAAAATCATCCCATTGTTCAGGAGGCTGTGAAACCTAGGTGAGCAACATAGAAGGATAATAGTCAATAGGTTTGATGGAACATCTTGAATCCTGGCACCAGACAGTGCATCTCCTGGGACATTTATTTATTTGTTTATTTATATGTGTGTATTTTATACTGCCCTATCATGTAATCAGAGCGGTTTTCATTTGAAACAACTGTATTACATTATAACATTTTAAGCAACATGTAACAGATGAGGATAGATATAATACAATCACTGTTATACATATGATTAGTATTTAACTCTTTTGAAACTTATTTACAATATTCTTAAGCAATTATGAGTTTTGGATGTGCATTCTTAAGCATTTGATGTTTACATTCTTAGCACTTTGTTACTAAGTATACAGTGACGAGGGAGGGGTGAAGGGGTTGAATTTGGAAGAGGTGAATTAATTTCTGTTTTTTAAGTTGGATCAGTGACATTGTATTTTTCATTGCCACCATCATATCTGATGGGCAAACATATGTTTCTGTACCCTCAAAAGGAATCACAAGCTGCCACTACTTTTTGCTTCATAGTGGCTGCTGATCCTGCAGCTTTGACATTTTTTTTAACTCCGCTTCCTCCTATTCCTGGGATGATTTTGCCTCTTCCACTCCAGGACTGCATTCTAGTTCTTTAGCTTAAGGGAAGGTGGGGTGAGTGTGCATGCTTTAGTGACCTGTGCCTATCATTTTAGTACAATTTCATCTTTCAATTTCATGGACATCTTAGATGCCTCAATAAGCTTTTTATCAATCTACTTCTCATTGTCATGGATGTTTGTCAGCCTTGCCACATCCTTTCTCAGTTCTTTCACTTTTACTGAGAGAAGCAGAAATTGTAAAGAGTGAGAAGCTGTAATGGCTGTAACAGTTTTGAGGAAAAGACCTCAGTTAGACCCTTAGGTTCAAGATTGGATCCACCTTATTGAAAAATTAGGGCACTAATTCTCATTGGTCTGAAAGACCTCCCTATCTTTTACTTATGTCTTTATTTAATTCACCATTCATTAAAAAACTCTCATTCCAAAAAGGGTAAATGACCAGGTGCAGATTAAGACAACACACAATATAAGACACATCAACGTTTAAGCTGCTGATTATAATGATTCAGACACCAATAAGTTCTTTTTCAACGATTTTTGAAATGAGGGTTTTTTATTGAACGATCTTTTCCCCTCTTTAGGAAACTGAAGTCAGATTGATAATTCTTATTTAATGACTGTAAAAAATACAAAAAGTATTTATCAATTAAATTGAAGAAAAGACAAAATTTAAAAAAGTAGATTCTCATGACAGGTGATTATGGTGAGATAGTAAGCGTTTTGCGCATACCACGACAGTCATGAATCTCACTTCTAAGCCAGGATATGTGGAGAATGATCTAAATATCTCAAATTTCTGCTAATGCTCAGTGTAGTATTTGCATTTTGCCAAATACAGCCTCCCTTTGGAGTTCATAAAATGTTACATGCGTGGGTAATTTATCAAGGTGTGCTTAGAAATTCCTAGTAATTAGGCCTGTGGCACGTATCTTTCTTGGTCTCTAACTGCATTTCTTGGTCCTTTAATATATTCTCTCTCGTAATGCGATTCACATAGTAATTGCTTAGATCTGATGCCATCAATGCTGTTCCAATGTGTTTCTCCTTTGCTACCATAACTAGCTTCCTCATATCCAGCTTTTTATGGGTCAGAATGGGAGTATGTCAGGTGATCATAACCACTTCATTCTCTCATTCTTTTAGGGTCATGATTCCAGTGCTTTTCAGGCACAGTGAAGTTATAGTGCTTAGAGTTTCCAATGCATAAGACATGCTATTTTATTATGCCTTTCTGTATAGAAATTTTCTGCTATCAGAACTTCACAGCCAGCTATGAGTTGATTCACTGTTTCTAGCTCTTTCCCACAGAATCAACATATGAGGTGTGACAAAAAAGAAACAACTGTCCCATAAATCTACAGAGAAATTATGCATTGTCCCCTTCTAAGTAACCCCCCCCCCCCCAGAGTTAATGCACTTCTGCTTTCACTTCTGCCATGTACGGAAGCACTTAGTAAAGTCCTCCTCCTTGAGGTCCCTCTGCTCCCTCGTCACAGTGACCTTGATCTCTTCTACAGAGGCAAAATGAGTTCCTTTGAGCACAGTCTTCAGCCTGGGGAAGACCCAGAAGTTGCACGGTGTATGATCTTGGGAATAAGGAGGGTTGTTGAGAGCTATGATCTGTTTGTTGGCCAAGAACTGCCTCATATTGAGCGTGGTGTGTGCTGGCACATTGTCGTGGTGGAGCAGCCACGACTTGTCTCTCCACAGAGCCCACTGGCTGCGCCAAACCAGGTCATGGATGCAATTGAGGACCTGCTAGTAGAAGTGCTGGTTGACTGTCTGACCCTCAGGTACAAACCCATGATGGACCACTCCCTTCTGGTTGAAGAATGCAATCAGCATGACCTTGATCCTTGGTTTGGACATGCGCACCTTCTTGGGTCTGGGTGACAGTCGAGTCTTCCACTGCAGGCTCTGTCTCTTGCTTTCAGGGTCATACTGGAAGACCCAAGTCTCCTGTGATGACTTGGCCAATGAAATCTGGATCTTCACCAATCTTCTCTAGCAAGTCTCGACAAAACATTGACCCGATGCTCCTTCTGGTTGTCTAATAAAAGCTTGGGCACCTTCTTGGCACACACCTTCTGCATCCCCAGCTCCTGCACCAAGATGGTCCACACTGACTCCCTGTTTAGACTGAACTCCTCAGCTATCATCCGCATCGTCAATCTGCAAACACTCCACACCAGATGGTTCACTCTGTCAATGTTCTCAGCCGTCTTTGTCATGGAAGGCCATCCTCTATCTCCTCGCAGTCAGTCTTGAAGTGTTTGTACCACTCGAAGACTCACGGCCTTGACATTGCATCTTCTTCATAAGCTTTTTGGAGAAGTTGGAGACACTCAGTTGGGCCCTTCTCCAACTTAACGAGTAATTTCAAGTTGATTCTTTGCTCCATATTTCTGCCACTTCCAGTTGCATGACAAAGCAATGGAGCAGTGTGCTACAAAAAACCTGAAAAAGAAAAACAGAGTGAGAAAGATGAAAAATATTATAGCAGAATAGTGGCGAGATATTGCACAACACAGTGACATAAGCGGTTAGCCAATTGGCATTGAATCATGGGCATGGCTGCCACAGTCTCATTTCTTTTTTGTCACACCTCATATGTCTGTTTTGGCAGTTTTTTCAATGCTCACTGTAAACTATCTCATTCATAAGCCGCTGTTCTGGGCTGCAACTATCAACCTCTCATCCTTCAATTTCAGTTCACCACTCCTTAACCATTCATGTGTCCACTCTTGATCGACAAAGAGTTTCTGGAGTAACACTCTGTATTTTCCACTGTATTCATGCTTTGCCACTTATTTCTTTGTTTGTTGATCTAATTCTTTGAAGAGTTGTTTCTCTTGTTTTGCAAATTCTGTTACTTTCTTCCCTGTGTAAGTTTTCGGAACACTGGTCAAAGTTTGTTGATGGAGACAGATTTTGGATGTCTACTTTCATATTTCAGCACTTTTGAGTGTTTGGACCCGATGATGTAGTTTAGGTAGGTCTGGAGGCCTAAGATAGGAGCCCTGTATGTATATCAATCTTTATGAGGCCTAGCCCTCCTTCAGCACTATGAATGTATAGTCTTGGCATACTCTGATTCTTATAAATTACCTCATGGGAATGGGGGAGTTTTCTTGTTCACACATTCAGTTTTTCAAGATCTTTAAGAGGCCAGTCTACAACCCCAAAGCTGTATGAGAGTACAGGAATTGCCAGGCGATCGATGACTTGTATCATATTCCATGAGGTTAAAGTACTAAAGTAGTATTCTTTACTTATCTTTTCTCTCAGTAATTTCTACTTGAGAGTTGATCCTTGCTCTAATCCAAGATATTTATATATGCCTTCCTGTTCAAGGTCCTTGATGTCACAGCCTTCAGTCAGGGAGATGTTTTCCATTTTGCTCAATTTTCCTCTAAATAAAGTTGCCTTAGCATATTTGTCAAGACCAAAGGTCATCCTGATGTCATCAGAAAAGCTTTTCACCATACTGAGTTGCTCTGATAATTGTTGGTTGCTAGAACTGTAGAACTTCAGATCATCTACAAATAATAAATGGAATGCTATTTCTGGGTTGTTACCTTCTTTAGGATTCAGGCTAAATCCATAGCCCAAAGAGTTGAGAATACTCATTGGATTAAATGCCACACAAATCAAAGGGGAAACAGGGAATCCCCCTGAAATATCCCTCACTGGATCTTAATGTTAGGAATGATGTTCTGACCATCTTCATATTTTAAAGAGAGTGTGGTTTGCCACTTTGTCACGGTGAACTTGATGTACTCTATCAAACAGGATTTACTTTATATATTTCAAGACAATTTATTATCCAAAAGAGTGGGACGCTGTCAAAAACTTTCTTATAATCAATCCATGTTATACTGAGAGTTCTGCTTTTCTTAGTATTGGCCATGATGGCCTTATTCAAAATTAACTGGTCTTTGGTTACATATGCTCCTCACTTGTTGCCTTTTTGCTCTATTGTCATGTTATTGGTCTCAATATGATCATATATTCTGTCTGCATCTATTGCAGTGAATAACTTATAGACTGTAGCTAGACAAGTTATTGGTCCCCTTGCTTGATTTGCAGCTTGTCGTGTTTTGAGGGCTTGTGTGTATCAATGATGCTGAGTGCTAAGCTATCAGTAGCTTAGCTATTGGCAGGGTCTCCCAAGATAGGTCTCAGCTGAGATGCCAGACTAAGACAAACCACCTTCTGGGCAGCAGCAGAATGTGATGGTGCTGTAAGTGGAGGATCATATTGGATATGCCCCAACAGCTGGAGAAGAGGAAGACGTTGACTATTTTTGCATTCCAATCACCCACGACTATCAGGATATCCTGTTTGCATGTTCTGTCAATTTCAGCTTGTTTTTGTTCATAGAACAAGCTGAAATTGACAAAACATGCAAACAGGATATCCTGATAGTCGTGGGTGATTGGAATGCAAAAACTGGCAACAAAGAAGAAGGCAAAGTGTTTGGAAAATATGAACTTGGCACAAACGAAGCTGAAGAAAGACTGATAGAATTCTGCAAGACCTATGATCTATTCATCTCAAACACCTTCTTCCAGCAACACAAGCACCAACTGTACACATGCGCTTCACCCAATGGATTGTACAGAAATCAAATCGACTATATCTGTGGAAGACAATGATGGAAAAGCTCAATAACATTAACAAAGACAAAACCTGGAGCTGAATGTGGTACAGATCACCAACTACTAGTATGTAAACTCAAGCTAAAAAGAGCAAACCATGTGAGATGGATTCTTGAAAAGACAAAAGAATATCTAAATTATTGACTACAGTAAGGCTTTTGACTGTGTAAACCATTAGAAACTCCGGGCCATATTAAGAAGCATGGGTACACCAGAACACCTGATTGTTCTCTTGCATAACCTTTACACTGATCAGGAAAAAGAGAAAGCCATTCATGAGTGTAGCAAAATGTGACCTTGAGAATATACCACTGGAACGGCCTGAGAAATCAATTTGCTGCTTTAGATACAAATGACAGAGTTCCAGAAGAGTTATGGGATAACATCAAGAAGGTTGTATTGGAAGAAAGCGATAAGTCTCTACATAAGGTGAAAAAGCAAAAATGGCCAAAATGGATGATTGAAGAAACTCTGAAAATTGTCCAGAAAAGCAGAGAAGCTAAGGCCAGAGGAGAAAGAGATGCAATCACAGAACTCAACAGAGATTTCCAACATACAGCAAGAGAAGACAAGGAGAAGTACTACAATGATGCATGCAAGGAAATAGAATCAGAAGCTATTAAAGGAAGAACAAGATCAGCTTTCCTAAATCTATGAGAGTTAAAGAAAAAATTCCAGCCTCGAATTGGAATGCTACAAGTTGCTCAAGGATCCATGTTGAATGATGCTGAGAAGATCAAGAAAAGGTGGAAAGAATTTACAAAGTCATTATACCATAAAGATCAAGTGAACCAACAGTTGTTTCAACCAATACCTTATGATCAGGAACCATTGGTGATGAAAGAAGAAGTCGAAGTAGCACTGAAAGCCTTATCAAAAACAAAGCACTGGGCACTGATGGCATTCCCATTGAATTATTACAGCAATCAGATGAAACTGTTACCATACTTACAAGGCTCTGCCAGGAAATTTGGAAGACAAATTCATGGCCAACCGACTGGAAAAGATCTATGTTTATACCAATACTGAAAAAGGTGACCCAACTGACTGTAGAAATTATCGCACAGTCGCTCTGATCCCACATGCCAGCAAGATTCTACTCAAGATCATTCAGCAGAGACTACAACCATACCTGAAACAACAACTGCCTGAAGTGCAAGCAGAGTTCAGGAAAGGTCGAAGAAAGAGAGAAACTATCGCAGATGTGAGATGGATCCTTGAAAAGACAAAAGAATACCAAAAGGATATCTATATGTGATTTACTGACTACAGCAAAGCTTTTGAATGTGTAAACCCATGGGAAACTCTGGGTCACATTAAGAAACATGGGTATGCCAGAACACCTGATCGTTCTCTTGCACAACCTTTACACTGATCAAGAAGCAACAGTTCAAACGGAACTAGGAGAAACAGAATGGTTTAAAAAGTGTATGACAAAGCTGCATATTTTCCCCTACCTCTTTAATTTATATGCAAAACAAATCATCAGAGAAGCAGGACTGTATGAAGACAATAGAGGTGTGAAGGTTACTGGATTATACCAAATTACTGGCTGAAAGTGAAGACAATTTGAAACATTTGCTGCTTAAGATCAAGGAATATAGTCTTAAAATGGGTCTGCACCTTAATGTTAAGAAGTAACTGGCAAAATGAATAAGTTCATTGTTGATGGAGAAGAAATTGAAATAGTTGACAACTTTAACCTACTTGGATCAACTTTCAATAAAGAAGCAATAAGCAGTCAAGAAATCTGATGACACATTGCTCTTGGCAGAATGCCTATAAAAGACCTACACAAGATTCTCAAGAGCAGAGATGTCTCTCTCCATACAAAGATTCGACTTGTTCAAGCCATAGCATTTTCAATAACATCATATGGATGTGAAAGTTGGACAGCGAAAAAGATAGACAGAAAGACAATTGATGCCTTTGAATTATGGTGCTGGCGTTGAATAGTGTGTATACCATGGACTGCTTGAAGAACAAACCGGTCAGTACTACAGGAGATCAAACCTAAGCTTTCTTTAGAAGCTCAGATGACAAGACTTTGACTTTCATACTTTGGACACATCATGCGAAGAGAGAGATCATTAAAGAAAGACATAATGTTTGGCAAGATAGAAGGTTAACACAAAAGAGGAAGGCTAGCAATGAGATGGATCAATACACTAACAGCAGCTATGGGTGCCAGTCTGTCAACAATGAGCCGCCTGAGAGAAGATTGAACACAATTTAGGACAACTATCCAGAGGATCGCTATGAATCAACACCAACTTGACAGCATTTAACAACAACAAGTTATTGGTCTATAATGGACTGGGGGTGAACTGTTTGACCTGTCCTGTAGCTACCTCAATCTCCTGCAGTTCCTGTTCTCCAAGCTGCATCTCCTCCTCAACCATTCTTTCTGTTTCTGTTTCCTCAACCGTTCTTTCTTTTCTTCTGGTTCTCTCACCCAGGTCTCCTCCTCCCCCCTGTATTTCTTTTTTCCACGGAAGCCCTTAGTTTCTTCAAGATATTAACATTCACGTAATTCTTTGCTTTTATCTGCAAAATTAAAGATTTTAAATTTGCATCTGTTGCTTTTTGTATTTTTCTTGTGGCAATTTTCCTCTTTCTTCTACTTTTTGGCAGACTCTCTTTTTATACCCTTTTGATTTAAATATAGGGTTTGTAGCATAAAAGTAGCAATACATTATCTCCTCCTTATCTACAGAAGCCCACTTAACTGTAGTTAATCCTCTTAACTTTTTCATTTATTTCCTGCCATCGCGCATCCATGAACATGCTCACCATGGCCTTTATCTGCGGCAAGGTTGTTATCTGTATCTGCAGTGCTTGAACTATCACAATCACCACCGTTAGCCCTAGTACAGAAGCTATGGGTGAGCACCTTTTTATCCTTCATTTCAGGCGGCAAGTATGTATTTTTCTTTTTCGTTCCTCACCTTGCTGAGATTTAGTATAGATGTTATACAATGTGGCCACCATGTGAAGGTATTGACTAAGGGGCTTGTTTACAAAGCCGCGGTAGCGATTCGCGATCGTTATCGGAGCTGCGGCCCCATTGAAATCAATGGGGCTGTGGCTCCAATAACGATCGCGAACCGCTACCGCGGCTTTGTAAACAAGCCCCTAAGACTTGAGGAGGGGACTTTTTCTTTTTCACTAAGAGATGCACCGCAATTCATCAACAACAACTGTTAGTGAACTTTTATGTTGCACACACCTTTGTCCCCCATGGATGCTTCTCAGCCTTACCACATCCTTTTCAGTTCTTTTACTTGTTTTACTAAGAGAAGCAGAAGTTGTAAAGAACCAGAAATTGTAATGGGTGTAACATTTTTGATGACATCTGTTAAGTCTATATCTCCTCCTGAGATCTTCTACTTCTTTAAAATTTTGACTGTTTTCTATATTTTGTGCAACCCATTCTGAGTGAAGTGATATTGTGAGAAAGGGCAAAATTTCAAAATAAATAAATAAATAAATAATTTTCCTTTGGGTTTCTCAACAAAGAGGCTGATAAGGATAATGAAATGAGGTGGTACTATTGCTGAGCTGTAGGACATTCACTGGTGACTTTGCTTTCATCATTTTGTGTCTTATTACTCATTCACGTTTTCACCCAATTTCTAATTGTTATCTATTAATCATTTAACATTTTTCTATGCCACCCTGGAGGTTCTGGGTTTCTACTTTCTACCTACAAATTTAATTTTGCTTCTAGAATCTCCTTCCTGTACTTTCCAGTGTTATTGGTACACACATGTAGTAAGACAGCTGACAAGACAAAACAGAGCAAGGAGTGCAAACCAAGAATCCTTTATAAAGAAAACCCCAACATGGCTGTGTTTCAGCCCGGCTGCCTTCCTCAGAGGAACTTCGCATACAAAAGAACTCTATTATAACAGGAACTAGATCGTCCAGAGTCTACAGTTGTGGTCAACATTATTGGCACCCTTGCAGTTCATCCCCTTAATATCCAATATCTTAAAAAAAGTGACTAGTGAAATGGCTTTGGACTATATAGACACACATATTTGACACATAAAAGAATCAAATAAAACAAGACCAATTAAAGAAGGAAATAGTAGAAAATAATATAAAAACTGGGACATTGCCAGGACATGATTATTGGTACTCTCATAAACAATTCAAACCAGTTTGAACAGAAGAATCGCATTCCCATTGGAGTACTATTAGAGGCACCTGTGATCAATTGTCTGAACTCACATAAACTGAATCAATGAGCTCTAATGTTTAAAATGGCCACATTCACTCCCTGCTCCATTTTCACAATGGTGAAGACAAGAGAGCTGCCTGAGACCTCAGAAAAGCCATTATCACCAAACATCAAACTTTAAAGGGGCATAAGGACATCTCCAGAGACCTTGGGATTCCTGTGTATACAGTTTCCAATGTTATTAAGAAGTTTTCTGTTCATTGAACTGTCAAGAAGCAAGAAGCATTGTGAGAAGAGGAAAATTAATCCAAGAAGTCTTTGAAGGTTAATGCAAACTGTTGGGAGAACACCATGTACAACATCCAGAGAGCTTAAGGCTGACCTGGATATTCTGGAGTGGTGGTTTCAACCCGCACCATTCGCCATGCACTAAACAGAAGGAGTGAAGGCCAAGGAGAACCCACTGCTTAAAGACAGACATAAAATGGCATGCTTGATCTTTGCCCAAACTGACCTTGAGAAACCACAATGCTTTTGGGAAAATGTTCTGTAGACAGATGAAACCAAACTTAAGCACTTTGGCAATGCAGACCAGTGATACATTTGCAGGTAAAGAAATTGAGGGTCCATTATTGAATTGGGCAGGCTATGCACCACTATGGCGTATAGCCCTGCCCACTGACCCTTATCCCTGGCTATTCAATGCCACGTCAATGGCATTAAATATCTGGGGTCACCACACATGCCCTGAAGCTGCCAAAACTAACCAGATAGTGGCGATATTGCACCACTACCCAGTTAGCTTCCGCGGGTAAAACTAGGTCAGATAGTGGCAATATTGCACTATCTGGTTAGTTTTGACAATTACAGGGCATGTGCAGTGACCCCAGATATTTAATGCCATCGACGCGGCATTGAATTTCCAGGGATAAGGATTGGTGGGCAGGGCTATGCACCATAGCGGTATATTTGAAGGTTTTTTTGTAACTCATAAGGACTGGTCCTGGAAAAGAGATTGTTGTGGTTAATGTCTTTAAGGCATAAGAAAAAGATCAATGTCTTTATGGTATAAGGAAAAGGGTCACATTCCGTTGAATAGACAATGCAGGAAGCACTAATCAGTATGTAGACTGTGTTTAGCGTTTTTTTTTTTACCTCAAAAGTTTAACCATAACATCTTAGGATAATTTTGAAAAACCTGAAATTGTAGAAATAAATATTATCACAATTATAAATACAAAACCAGAATGAGCCAAACAGAAAATAAATATAAAAATATAATAAACATCATAGGATCATAGATACTGTATTCTTGCAACATAATGAAATGGCATTCATTTTTACAAATATGGTTGTTAGTCTTGGAAGAGAAAACTGACCAGAGTTAGTTTCCAAATGATTTAATACCCTGTATTAGATGAAGTCTCTAGCCATCTACCTCTATCCCATCCCAATCCCAGCCAACACATATCTAGCTGTCTGTATTATGCAGGCTGTAAAATATAGCAGTCAACTGTGTATAACTGGTTGACTTATCCAGAGTGAAGTCAGGCATATTAACATTGGCCTTAGCTCAATGTGGAAATTTGGGGATTAACTTCTCAATTTGGCATTAAATCTAGTTCATTATCAAATATTATTTAAAGTGTGAATTTACCATTCACCCAACATAAGGCTATTTGTCACAGAGAAAGACAGACAGATTGTGGACAGTTAAAAGACAGATAAACCTTGCTATTTTGATAATGGAAAGGATTAAGGTGGTATTTTTCAGGCTGCCAAAGGAAACCATGCACTGTAGTCTAGAAGTAAAACAGGCATGTGATATGTTTGTTCCATTTCCCATTATTGTTGCATCATAAAAATGTATTAGCAAAGTGCAATTTAAATTCCCGTTGAAGTCTTTGTCACTTGAATGCATTCACTTTCCATTGAGTTTTGTTCCTGGAACAATACCTATCTCAAAAGGAAGATATCAAAATGATAATGGCCAGCGAGGTATCTGATTTTTAATCAGCTTATGAACACATGCAAAGGATTTCATTTTATAAACCACCTTTCATGCAATTGGTATTCTGAGTACTTTCCGTAGCTCATTGTTGGTTTGTAAATCTTTAACTCCAAGAGAAAATGTTAAGAGAAGAAAAGCAGCTTTTACAGAGGAGGGGGAGGGGAGCACAGGAAAATTAAGGGGCCCTTTTATTAAAGTCCACTAAGTGGGTAACACAAATTTTAGTGGATGGTAATGGCCTATGTTGACAGATGATACATGGGCAGGACAGCTACCAGTCGCTAAAACTTGGATTCTTTTCCTATTGTGTGAGGGGGTGGGAATAGGCAGAATATGGGTGGAGTATGGATGTGGAGGGCACATATCAGTTAGTGCGGGGGGGGGGTAGATATCACAAACTGTCAATGTGGCAATTAGTGCAGGTGCACCTTTTATTGCATCGTTAGGTGAACCAGCTTAGGGTACACATCGGTGCTGTAGCTGCTAGGAACATGTTGGTGATGCCCCTGACAAATAGAATTGAGGTTTTGCACATAACACACCTTAATTGTCATGCTAAATGCATGTTAAGTGCAACACCCTAACTGGCTTTAGTAAAAGGGCCCCTCAGTTATCTTTTTGGGTCACACTCAAAAAAGTTTAGAATTGAAACCTAGTTCTTTCCTTCCCTCTGATTATAATTGGAGGTGTAAAATGATAGCATATCTTTAACATTCTTTCATATAAAACTAGTAAACATTTGCTATAGAATTAGAGTAATCACAGACAAAAAATGAAAACTGGAGGTATTTAAATGTCTTTATCTACTGTATGCTGTTCTCATACTTCAGTTACCAGTGCAGTATTGAACAGTTAGATAAACCAGTTCAACATCCAAGGAGAACTCTTGTTTTTTTCATTTCTGTTTATTACAAATAAGCAAAATAAGGAACTTAGAGGCATGTTTACTAAAGTGCAGTAGGTTTCTGCATTTACTGCGTAGTAAGAGCAAAAATTAGCATGTGCTAAGTGCAAAGGCTGTGTGCCGTTGGGGAATGCCTAGTGTGTCCCCTGCAGTTATCACACAGAAAAGTACTTTACTGCATGTTATCATTACAAATTAATGCGTGTCTATTTACTGCAACCTACTGAGGCGGTGGTAAGTGCACCTGTTCTAACTGCAACATTGACAATTACCGTGCGGTAATTCCTTCTGTGCTAATCACAGTGTGCAGTCCACTCCCTCAATCTGTCCCTGACCCATCCAATCCCTGTCTTGTTGCATGCTGAGCATTTAGTGTGGGAGTTTTACCTCACTGGCTGCTTTTGCCATGAGCCTGCACTAACCAGTTAGAGCTTGCTAAAGAGTGTATTAATATTAGCACATTTTAGTAAAAATGCCCATTACGGTGAAAGGTTAAACCAAGGGGTATGTCTACTAAGTTGCAACTAGGTCCCCTCCATTTCTCATATTCTCAACCTTTCGCTCTCCACTGCTACTGTCCCAGCTGACTTTAAACATGCTGTGGTCACGCCTCTCCTTAAGAAACCCTCACTTGATCCCTCTTGTCCTTCTAATTATGGCCCCATTTCTCTCCTTCCTTTCATTTCTAAACTGCTCGAATGTGTGGTTTACCGCCGTTGTCTTGACTTCCTTTCTTCCTATGCTCTTCTCGATCCCTTACAATCCGGTTTTCGTCCTTTGCACTCGAAACTGCTCTTCACATGATGTATCCTAAGTATGAAAGTCAAAGGGGTATGTTTACTAAAACCCTGTTAGGGTGTGCGCCGCGCTAGTGTGCGGATGCCATATAAGGAGTAGGCATTTCAGTCAGAAAAAAGCAAAACCGGGATGAATCATGTGCTAATGTGCGCTGCGCTCATGTGCACCGCGCACATTAGCTCATGAGAAACTTGCGCGGGAAGCATAAGTGGCGCGCTGATGTGCAAGCACAGGAGCAGAGCCACAGTACAATGGTTAAGACACTGACCGATGGGTTCAATCCCCCACTGTGCCAAATGAAGAAGGCTGGCTGAGGCATTATCTATTATGGGGAAGATTGCTTTAGGAGGCATTTTATTTATATTTTAATTACTTCTACTAGCAAACGCACTCTCAAAGCGTGTTAACATAAGGCGCCCCATAAGGCACATTTTAAAGTGCACTGTCCGCCAAGGCACCCTAGAATGTTGCTTATAGGGCGCTTTATAGGGTGCTGTATGAGTTACCGCAAGGTCACAGCACTGTTTTTGATGGCAGCACTGTGCAGTTTAAGGAATGAAAATCATAAGTAGGTGCGCTGACATGCAAAGAGGAGCAGCAGTGTAGCACAATGGTTAAGACACTGACCAATGATGCAGGAGTCATGGGTTCAATCCCCCATTGTGCCTAATGAAGAAGGCTGGCTGAGGCATTACCTGTTATAGGTAATAGTGCTGTAGGGGGCAGTTTATTTTTATTTTAATTAGTGCTGCCAGCAAACACACCCTGAAAGTATTGTAACATAAGGTGCTGCATAAGGCGCCTCATAGGGTACCCCAGAGGGCACATTCTAAAGTGCACTGTCCGCCACGGCACCCTACAATGTTTCTGAAAGGGTGGCCTACAGGGCGCCATATAGGGTGCCCTATGAGGCACAGCAAGGTCATAGCACTGTGTTTGATGGCAGCACTGTGCATTTAAACGCATGGAAATCTGAAGTAGGTGTGCTGACATTCAAGGAGGAACAGCAGTGTAGCACAATGGTTAAGGCACTGACTGCTGTTCCAGGGGTCATGAGTTTGCTCCCCAGTGTGCCTAATACGTAAGGCTGGCTGAGGCATCAGCTTTGCAATGTACGTATTGTTTCCTGCAGCACTTCATTTGTATTTTATTAATTGCTGCCAGCAAACACGCTCTCACGTGCCGTAACTGAAGGTGCCGCATAAGGCACCCTATAAGGCACTCCATAGGGCACATTATAAAGTGCACTGTCCGCCATGGCACCCTAAAATGTCCTCCATAGGGCACCCTATAAGTCGCTCCACAGGATAACGTATAGTGCACCTTATATGGACGGTAACCATAAGGTGCCCTATAGGGCGCCCTATAAAGCGCCCTCTGAGGCACCTTATGGGTACAGTATGCAGAGAGTGTTTTTACTGGCAGCAATAATGTACATTAAAAAGAGATAATGCTTTGGGCAGCCCTACCAAATAACACCACTGTGGGTTTGAACCCATGATCTCTGGCTCCACAGGCAGTGAAGTAACCAGTGGGCTACAGCTCTAAATCTACTAGCAAGCCCCTGGCTGGCTGTAGAGGGACTGCATGTCACCACACAGACAGTCTGCTGTGGCCACCAGGATAGAGTTAGGTCACCCGTACCCATGATGCACTGCACATGCAAATCAGCTGTCCACAGATGAACACAAGATGGGGTATGCACCCCCACAGCACCTCAGCCTGGTAGGGGGAACTGACTATGTCCACCCCCACAGCACCTCGGCCTGGTAGGGGGTACTGACCGTGTGTGTTACTGGCACAGAGTAGCTACACACCGTCACATTGTGCGGGTACTGTGCTCACTCTGAGTGTGTGGTGGGGCGCCCAGCACCAGGTCCACAGCACCTTCCATGGCAGAAATAGGCCATGCTGCAGGTCCCCAGCAGTGCTAATGTGTGAGATAGGTAGTTTCTGCAGAAACACCTTCGATATTTCTGTCTGTCTCAGTCAGGTGTAGCCCCTATGGACCCCTAGGAGGATCATGTACCACCACCACCACCCCCCTCCTCCAGGGCTGAGGGTGGCAAATATGGTCTCCCATCAACAGATGCACATTCTACCTCCCTGTAATGGTGGCAGTAGAGGGGACCATCAACCCCAGTCCTGCTGGGGAACAGACACCCTACAGGGCAGTCAATGCAGCTCTGTACACATCCATAACACAATAGCAGACAGCATTAGGCCTGGATATGCTAAGCTGCACCACACCACTATCTGATATTCTCCTGCAGCAAGCCTTCAGCCACTGCACCCTGCAAGGCACTCCATCAAGACACATACCAGCTGCAAACAGTCTGCTAGCTAGTCCATAGTGCATGTTCCTGGTGGAAATGCATGCACCCAGAACTGGGATGTCAGCATACACAACAAGCAGATAAGTCAGTGACTGGGCTCCAAAAGAAAAACCATAAATATCACATGAAAGAAATACTATATAGCACTATGGGGGTGCCTAGCCATGCTGTGGTCACTGCACAGTCAGGGTGAGAGTGATCTCCCAGCAGGACATGCTGAGGCCACACTGTTGGTGTAGGTGGTGGCCGGGCACTAAAATGTCCCAGCCAGTGCCTTATGCCCTGTGCAGATGCATCCTGGTCAGGCCACCCTGTCCAGGCTATACCCATGGTACCTTGCTCCTCATTATGCACATTGGCAGGCCAATACTGGCAACAGTGCTGGCAGTGTGGGCTGTGGAGGGTGTTTGCAGCCACCACACACTGGATAGACAGACAGACACCCCCACACCTATGCCAGCATTGTGCTACTATAGAGGAGTTTAGCAGCCCTGGCCACCACACCAGTCCTGGGCACAGTACAGGCATGGATATGGTACGCAATACTGTTGGGGGTCACTCCCCAGGGTGGTAAACACTGTCAGAGATCAGACCTGAAGCACACACCACAGACATCAGAAAGATTGTTATGATGGAGCTCAATGAGCAAACTGTGCTTAACGTAGGAATTGCTATCTGCCAGTAATCATAGGAAACGTTTGATAGCTGTGTACTGTATACCCAGGTGTAGGGTGGCATTGCTAAGGTATGCAAGTGCTAGTATTGGGAGATGCATGCAGGGCCCAATGTCCTGCCTCTCCAGGAGGCATTGGCTAATGGGGCCTGTGGGTGTGGGTGTGTCTGCCCCTGTTGGCTGCTGCTTTACGGCAGAGGTCCCCAACTCCAGTCCTGGTGTGCCAAACACTGTTCGGGTTTTCATGCTGTCCCTCAAGAATATGCATGAGATACATCTGCATACCATGGGGGTGGTGCATAGATATGCAGCACAGGCATCTTTATTAGAGGCAGCATGGAACCTGAATGGTGTTTGGCCCTCCAGGACTGCATTTGGGAGACTCTGCTCTAGGTAATGCGCCTGTTTATGGTGTCTGTGCTCTTTAGGGTAAAATATAGGCGTATTAACCATGCGTATGTTCTCTGCAATAAAGGTCTGTCCTTACTATCACGGTTTAGTTGTGGGAAAAATATGTGGACTGGATTGGAAGTAGCCCCAGCTGGGCTTTGAACATGTGACCTTCTGTTCTGGCACACACTGTCTGTGTGCACTGCACCACCATGTTGCCACAGATATGCTGTATTCCCTGGGGAGTCCATGACTGTACATCTGACATGGCCTGTTTGTTGCAGTGCACGGCACTCACCTGGACAGGGCTAGGCCATGGTCTGCTGTGGCCACCAGCTGCTGCCACCTCCACCACCAGTACCGCTCCATCCTTAGATTGGAGACAGCATAAACCCTGAAGGTTTTGTGGCCCTCCAGGACTGCATTTGGGGGAATCTGCTCTAGGTAATGTGCATGTTTCTGGTGTCTGTGCTCTGTAGGGTAAAATAGAGGTGTTTGAGCCATGCTTATGTTCTCTGCAATAAAGGTTCATCTTTACTATCACTAGTTAGTTGTGGGTAAAATACAGGGACTGGATTGGCAGGAGCCCCAGCTGGGGCTTGAACCTGTGACCTTCTGTCTCCAAACACACTGGTTGTGTGCACCGTGTTGCCACAGAGACAGTGCATTCCCTGATGATACCATGACTGTTTGTCCGGCAGGGCCTGTCTGTTGCAGTGCATTGCACCCACCTACACTGGGCTAGGCCATGGTCTGCTCTGGGCAGCTGCCACTGCCCCCTTCCACCTCCAGTACCCCTGTGCCACCCTGCTGACATGCCCTTCTGCTGGTGGTGCTGGTGGTACGCAGTCTCAGGCCATCCTGTGTGCGGGTAGGTGGCTGCCTATGGTGCGGGTTCTTGGGTAGGGGTGCCTGCAAATTTGTCCGCACGTCCCCCAATCACCGCCTGCCAATGTTCTGTGCCCTTGGGGGTACCTGCTGGGTACTATCCCCTGTGACACAGTGATAAACACTCTCGTGCCCATGTTGGGCCCTCATCAGTTGTTGTCTGGCTGCTGTTCAGTTTCAGCATTCCTAGGTGCCATCTAGGCATCTGCCTAGTCCGCACTGTGCCCCAGCTGCACCACAGCATGTGCCGCCTGCAGCCCTCTGTATCTGCTTTCCCTGCATCTTTCCAATTGCCCATTCCGACCTGCCCGCCCTGCTCTTGTGGAAATGTGCATGCCATAGGTAACCTGTCCAATGGAGAGGGAAACCCTGATCAGTGCTATTTCACTGTGGGATCATTCACCTTGTATGGGGACGGAGCGTAGACCCTTCTAAAATTCATATTTATTTTTTGCGGCTTTCTTGGGAGTGTTTGATGTTTCCCATTACTTTCACTATTGCCCAGCTTGGTTATAATTTTTTTAGATTTTGTTGGGGTCATTTTCAATGTTTATTTGCACTTTTGTACCGTGCACATGTATCACACTTATCACTGTTTTGTAGGTTTCCCTGGTTTTGCTGTACATTGCTGACAGAAATAGTTTCTCTTCCCTTTAAATCGGCTCTACCGCGAGGTTTTCACTCGCGGTATTTTTTGGCTTGAATTTCAGCCCTGCTCGTGTGCGGGGAGCCTCTCCCCTCCCACTCTCCACCCATTGACCCCTTCTCTCCACCCCTGGGGAGCCTTCCTCCGCCCTCTGGGAGCCTTTCCACGCCTCTATCGCACATCAGCGCGCCGCGCACATGAGCGGGCACTTTAGTGCGGCGCGCACGTGTGCGGGGCACAAAAACGCATCATTAGCATGCGCTAAGGTACCTTAGTGCACGTTAATGTGCGCCGCGCACATGAGCGCAGTTTAGTAAACATACCCCAAAGTCTTGCCATTTGAATCTCCATGGAAAGCTTAAGTTTGATCTCCGCCATTACTGAGTGATGTGTTGTTAGGGAAGTCTATGGCATAAGCAGTATTCTTTGCCAGCACCACGATTTGAAGGTATCAATTTTCTTCCCATCTTGCTTCTTCATGGTCCATCTTTTGTATCCATATAAAGTTATTAAAAATGCCATGGTTTGGACAAGTCAAATCTTAGTCTGTCTTCATAAGCTTTTGATGAAGACCACTGTACTCCAGAATGACTCCATCCTGTTTATATCCTTTTGAAGGTTCATTTTCTAGAATTATACACAGTACGCCAAATGAGGTCTCACTAGAGACTTGTACAAAAGCACTATTACTTTCTTTTTCCTGCTGGCCTTTTTTCTCTGAGCATCTTTCTGGCTCTTGCCATTGCCTTTTCTACTTGTTTGGCCACTTTATCAGATACAATCTCCCCTAGTTTGGCCACTTTATCAGATACAATCTCCCCTAGGTCCTGCCCTTCTTTCATGCACAGAAGTACTTCATCTTCTATACTATACTGTTCTTTTTTTTATTTTTGCAGCCCCCAGTGAATGACCCTTCATTTTTTAACATTCAATCTTAGCTGCCAAATTCCATTCTTTCCAGGGTGTCTACATTGTTGCAGATTTTGGTATCATCTTCAAAATGCAAACCTTTCTGACAGCCCATTCACAATATCAGTTACAAAAATTTTTAACAAGAAGAGGACCAAGGACCTATCCCTGTGGCACATCCCTGGTAATGCTCATATCTTCATATCTGCAAAGGTCCATTTACCAGGACCTTTGCCTCCTTCCATTCAACCAGTTTCTAACTAGTCAGTCACTTTGAGGGAAATGTTATCAGTGATGTCTAGTTAAAGCACATTTTAAAGCACATATGTTAAACCTATTTTACAAAGACCACTTCTGACTTTAAAGAAGCACTGAACATAGCAGAGCCACTAGAACTCGCCCAAATTCCTTCAATATGCATATTAATCCCATCTAACCCCATGATTTAGCGAGCTCCTCATGAACACGGTCTTTTGAAAATAGCTTGAGATTAAACCAGTGGCATTCCCAACCCCCTTGGTACCTGGGGTGGGCACAAATCATGAGACTTCAGCCTGGGAGAGAAGAGCTGCTGGGCCTGGAGCAGAAACAATGCGGCAAGCCACCCGGCTTTAAGGATATGTGCCGCATTACCTCCGAAGTGTGGGCTTGGCACGGTTCACCCTACTCCCTGGGTGTACCTCACTTCCATTCCTGTTTATGTTTGTTCTTTGAGGTCCTGCTCCTGGCTCTTCAACTGCGAACACAAAACAGAAACATTTCTTGAGCAATTCCAGTTTATAATCATTAGCCTTTATTTATTTAGCTGTATTTATATACCGCATTTCGCTGGTTAAAGGCGGTTTACATAAAACAAGATAAATAGCAATTATAGAGAACATTATGGGAGAATTTAACAATTTAACTTTTTAACATTTTAACATTTTAAATCATGTACAGCATGCAACAGGTAGCTGGGGGTGGGATGATATATACATATATACAGATCTGGCATGGGTTGGACATGTATTTTTGTCCAGTTTACTGTGAGTGATGTATCTGGGGAGTGGGGAATCATTTGGTGGAGGTGAAATGTTCAGAGAAAAGATGTGTTTTGAGGTATTTTCTGAATGTGTTGAGGTCAAATATGTTGCATAGTCGGTCGGGTATGGTGTTTCAGATCGAGGGAGCATAGAGCTGAAATGCTTATCCTCACTTTTCACGCGTTCAATGCTGGTAGTCCTTTCTTCCTGTCTCAACTTCTCATTTCCCACACTTCTGCTTACTCTATGCTTGGCTTCTAATAACCTCTTAGCAGTCCCAGGTCCTTGAGTGATTCTCACCACAGCCACCCGCTCTTCGGTTTTCCAAGTTGTGGCCTCCTGTTTTTTGGAACTCCCTCCCTAATCACTTACACACTCCGTTCTCTTTTAGTTGTTTCAAAGCTCAACCCACAGGTTATCTTTTTGTGCAGGCCTTTACATCACCCACTCCCTGTGTCACTTATCCTTGCCTTGACCTACTTCCAGCCAGCAATTCCGGTTATACTGTTCCTTTGTCTTCCCCCTTTCTTTTGTGGTCTTATGTAGCTGTGCTGATCTTGTAACCTAGGCCTCCTGCTCCATCCTGTCCTTGCAGTTCATCTGTCGTTTTTGTTATTTGTTCTGATTTTAATGTGCACTGCCAAGATATGGTTCTCGATTGGCAGTATATCAAGTTAACTAACTGTAACTTCAGAAAATATATGAGCTAAGTCAGAAGAGCAGTTTTAATTATCAGGCATCTGGTACTACTCCTCCTACTGAAATTCCAGAAAAGCCTTCTCAAAAAAGTATGTTTTTAGAGCTCTTTTAAATTCCTAAAAATTGGACTCAAGTTGGAGATAGTTTGGTAAAGTGTTCCAGAGATATGGCACTAAGAAGTAAAAGGGTGCATAGCATGTGGATTCCAAACGTGTGTGCTTAAACAATGGAAGCACAAGAAGATGAGATGTTTGAGAATGAAGGACCCAAGTTGGACAGTAGAGAATGAGAAGAATTGTTAAATACAATGGCCAGTGGAAGATCTGTGTAGTAAGGTCAGTTTGCCAACATAAGTACCTTAAAGTGAAAATGGTGGAGAAGAAGTAACCAATGATTCCGATGAAATCGGAGGAGGGGGGGGGGGTGACATAATCAAATCTGGCAGCATTTGATAGAATGTGGATGGCAGTATTTTGCACCAATTGTATTTTTTTTTTACTAGGGATGACTGGAGTCCATAATAGATGGTATTACATTAATCGAGCCGTGATGCTAATAATGCATGTAATAGACAGTGGAGGGCAGAACTAGAAAGATATGGCTTGACGGAACGAATCTAACAAAGGGCATAAAAGGACAGTTCATGCAAGTTGTTGCATGTGGTAACTGTGTGCAAGGGCCCATAGTAACTGTTATTGCAGGGACATTAGTTACCTTGCACTGATTTGTGCTGAATGGCTGAGTGGGGGTGGAAATTGGGTGCTGTGAGCACATTGCAGTTACCATGGGAAGACATATTGCAGGCTATCAATGTTGCCATTAGCATGCCAATAAGTTGAGTAGAGTGTGTCTGCGGTGATAGCGGCATGTTAGGTTACTCATGTATGCGTTAACTGTTGGGGAACATACTGGCCATACCCCTGATAGTTACCGCAGAGACTTTGCACTTAATTCACATTAGGCTTTGTGTTAAATCCAGCTTAGGTGCAAAACCTAATGCATTTTGGTGAATAAGCTCTGTGGGGGCAAGGACAATTTGTCAAAATGTAACTCACTTTGACATGAGCTAAATCATCATCATCGTCATCATAATACTCAACCTCTCTGAAATGTTTCATTTTCTTTTTTCACAGAGAATCAACCACTGACCTAAATACTTCTCTACCTTCCTATTTATACTTTCTAGAAAATAAATCTTTTCTTATTCAGCCCCCTAATTGGTGAGTGAATCCGTATCGCAAGACTGAACAGTGGGCTGTTTGGAGTTCAAAAGAGTATTGATTGTTCTCTCCTGTCTTTGAACTTTTGGGATTAAAAGCTAGAGTAAACAAAATCCCCAACATCAAAAAAGGTTTTCCAATGCCAGAAAAATCAACTTTTCTAAAAAGCTACAAAAATAACCCAACAACTCAGAGGACCTTTTACTAGAGATGTACACTTACCGTGCGATTAGTAATAATACCATCACATGGTAAGTTCATCCTTCATGTGCTAATGATCGAGGGCAGGCCCAGTATGTTCCCAGAATTATCATGAACACTAACATGCAGTACACTAACAACACACATTGAGGTATCCTTAGGTGTACTTTCTCTATTTGCCACATTGCTACTGAGCGTCCTGCAATTGTCCTCGTGCTAGCAGCAATGTGTTCTCCACAACCACCACAGTCCACCCATTCCCACCCAATTGCACAATGGCTGATTACCATGTGTTTTAACATGTGGTCGCTGGCATGCCCCATTTGAGTGTTCCTGGATGCCAGTTGCCATGGGTTAAAATGCACATTAATTTGTTATCGGGCATTAGTAAAAGGGACCTTAAATCAGCACTAGAACAAATTATAGCAAAACTATCCCCTTTTTTAAGATCTTGTGAAGATCGCTTTTAGTAAAAGCCAGAAAATCACCATAGCTTGAAATAAGCACCTCTAAGAATGGCAGAGCTTACAAGGTTTTGTAGGCTTTTGTAAAACACGTGCAAGCCTGATTTACAGGAATCTAATTAAGAACACTTATGCCTCAGCAATGCAGTGACTTCAAAAGAGTGTCAATTGCTTTCTTCTTTCTTTGAATTTCTAAGATTAAAGGGTAAACAAGCCTTCATACTCATACAAGGCAAACAAATCATCAATCTATGCACCATTTCCTTGCACACCTTTTCAGCAATACTATCTCATAATAACACTCAATCATGTGTCATAGAACATGTGCTGGCTTATGAGAGTTGACCTATTCTCTTGAAAGTTTTGTTCCATGTTAACATTCCCTATTGAATGTAATTTTCTTATTAAATTGTTCTATGTAAACCGAATTGACCTTTGGAAATGCAGTATATAAAAAAAAATGCTTAAATAAATAAATAAAATAAAGTAAACAAAATCCCCTAGAGCAAAAAAGCTTTTCAAACTACCAGAAAAATCCCTTTCTGTAAAAAGCAACAAAACTCCCCAGCAACAAATCCTTAAATAAATACATAGATAACTATATAGATACAGTATGGGGGTAATTCTGACCTGTGAATACTGGGGATGTATGTCCAGGTAGGATGTGCAACCCCTGACATTAGCAGGGACCATATTCTGGTGCCAGGACTCCCCGCACGCACAGAGCTGCTGTGCGGGGAGCACTGGACAGGATCTGGATGGAGGTGGAGAGTAGTTGGAGCAGGGGCAGGCCACAGTACCCAGACGTACAGGGCCTGCCCCTGCTCCTTTAAAATCCCATTAAAGGTGGCAATCGGGCTCGGCAGCCCCCCACAAGTCAAGGAGCCACGGCAGGTGAGGACCCTCCGCCTGATCCCGGCTCTGGCAGACTCCGCCAAGGGTCAGAATGCGGGGAAAAGATGTTTTCTATCCAGGGCAGTTTCTCCAAATTGGTTAATTTTGCGGATACCATGACAGTTGTGAACCTCATTTCTAAGCCAGGGTATATGGAGTATCTCTGTCGGGCTTTCAGTGCTCCTGCTGGGCATCTCAGAGCCAAGGTGATGGGACGCCATGGCACCGGCACACCAGCAGGAGCATAGGGCAGGCTGGCAGGGCAGAAGAACAGATGTGTCTCGCCGTAAAATCAGGGATACACTGGGCTGTTTAAGTGGCCGATTCTGCAACTGTGGGAACATCTAGCTCCCGTGGTTGCAGAATCGGATACAATTTGGGCCCATCCATTTTTTGGACATCTGGATGGCTCTGTTAGAATTGGCCATCATGTGTGTGTGTGTGTGTCTGTGTGTGTATATATATATATTTATTTATTATTTATTTTTACTTATTTATTTATTTAGCCAGTTTTATATACCACCTTATCCTTCAGTCAAAGTGGTTTACAACGAACTAGGTTGAGAACATTTATAAAGGATGGGGGTAAGGGGATGGAGGGGAAATAAACATCTAAGAGTATTTACAATTAAATGAGTCAGTTGCAGACCGTGTGGTCATGCCTAAAGCCAGGTTATGTGCCCTGGGAGAGTCCATCCAAAATAACAATCAGATCACACACTAGGACAAACAATCATAAAACAAACATATATCAGTAAATGTAGGAACATCCGTCAGGTCGGAGGACAAGAAACCCCCTACGAATGAACGGACTTCTCCCTTTAATCTTTTTAATTATTATTATTTCTGCAACAGTCTTAATTCAAAACCAAGCAAACCCAAAGAGCCACAGTGCTAAGGATAAAAATACTGAATGACTAATCAATACGTAGCTGGCAATAGGGTCCTGCAGTTTTTTCATTGAGGAAGCAGTCTCCCAAACATAATTCAGCGAGAAAACATTCTTCAAAAGTCCAGTAAACAATCCTCCAAAGATAATTCCAATGAGAAAACACTCTTCAATATTCCATAACCCAGCGCTGTGTTTCGGGTCCGCCGACCCTGCTTCAGATGGTATTAGAATAATCGTCTTGAAGTTTTGGGATATTCACGCAGTTGGTCTACCAAAAACAACCGTTGCTCATTCAGAGAACGTCCTGGGTTATGGAATATTGAGGAGTGTTTTCTCGTTGGAATTAAGCTGTTTCTACCCCATCGATCACGGCATAGCCATCAAAAAAATGAGCCCCCCCACCTTTTTTTCGCCACCTTTCAGAGCATGTGTGATCTGTATGTTTTCTTTGCCCTCTACATACATCAGCCATTGAATAGAGGGGGATGAATATCTCTTTATCTGCCATTGATAGTTATCTGGTGGAATGAGTGCCACAGTCTTGGGTTCTAAAAACATTAATCTGAACATAGCCATACATACAGATGCAAGGATTATATACTGGAAAGGGTCTAAACACCTTGTTAGAATTTCTGAGATGTCACCCTGCTCTACAAACACTTCTTTCTCTGTCATTTTCATGATTTCAGCTCGGTAGAGAACACAGGCCTGCCGCAAAATAGATAATCCTGCTGGCAGTAATAAGCCAACTCTTTTTGCAAATTAGAAGTTTTATGCTGATTGTCCTTGTACCATTGTAAAAATTCCTCTTTTTCTTCAGGCAACATGTTACCCACACCGTAATGTTCAACACCCGGCATGGGGGCCCACATAATTTTGATTTTCCAGAGTATTAAAAAAGTGCGAAAAGTACTCTTTTTTCAGAGCAAAATACGTGTGTCTATCTAAACACTCTTTAGAACGACAAAAGAGTTTGCAATTAGGACATCTCTGTTGTACACCAACATTATTCGCCCACGTTAGTGTCAAACAAAGACGGCACCACAATGTGCAATTATGATCGTGACTGTACGGTTTCTGACAGTAACTACAGAAGTTGCGCTCCCCGTAGAATTTTTTTGACATCGGTTATACCATAGAAATGGTCATCATGTAGCAACAAGAACACAGTCTTAGGGAACACAGGTCTGTCTGATGTCTTAAAACAAACCCATGAAAATGTGTAAAGCACAACACGTATGTTTATCTTTAAAATGCTGTTCAAATATTGCTACATCATCAAGCATGACTTTTCTATGTACCAGCCACCCCAATTCATTATGTAGTTTTTTAGCACCTTCTAACAATTCGACATCTGTCATTTTTACCTGTGACATGAGGGCTGTGAGGCTACCTGCAAAACACAGGTTATTATCAGTGTTATTCAAGTCTATCAAATACATCCTTTTCTTATGAATAATATGGCTAAATGGTAAGACCCTACGAGCTCCCCCACCCCGATTTCTTATGAGAAGTACAACACGGAATATATCACAAACCTGGATTTCTCTGTGACTCTGAAGGAGTTTAGCGATCTGATTTAAGAAATCGTCAGTGTCTAATGCATCTGGGTTTAACTTTCCAGAATACAAGGAATTGTGAAAAAGAGATGAGTGTAGATGCACCTGTACATAATCACCGGGTGAAACCCTGCTGCTAACCTCATCCAGAATATGTTGAATACCTTGCCGAATAGTGAATTGAGCCTCAGATAATGATGTTACCCTGTCTAAATTAATAAACCGAAATTCCTAAATGACCTGGAAAGTGGAATAACGAGTGAGGTTATCAAATTTGCAGATGACACAAAACTATTTAAAGTTGTTAAAACCCAAGAGGATTGTGGAAAATTGCAAGAGGATCTTGATAAATTGGAAGACTGGGCATCAAAATGGCAGATGAAATTTAATGTGGACAAGTGCAAGGTTATGCACCTAGGGAAGAACAACCCAAACTATGGTTACACGATGCAAGGTTCCACATTAGGAACCACCACCCAGGAAAAAGATTTAGGCGTCATTGTGGATACCATGTTAAAACCCTCAGCCCAGTGTGCAGCGGCAGCCAAGAGAGCAAATAGAATGCTAGGTATGATAAGGAAAGGAATGGAAAATAAAACAAAGGATATTATAATGCCTCTATATCGTTCCATGGTGAGACCGCATCTTGAATATTGTGTGCAATTCTGGTCGCCGTATCTTAAAAAGGATATAGAGTTATTAGAAAAGGTTCAGAGAAGAGCCACCAAAATGGTAAAGGGGATGGAAGGATACTCCTATGAAGAAAGGCTAAAAAGGTTAGGGCTCTTTAACCTGGAAAAGAGACGGCTGAGGGGAGATATGATAGAAGTCTATAAATTAATGAGCGGAGTGGAACGGGTAAACGTAGATCGATTGTTTACCTTATCAGAATATAGAAAGACTAGGGGACATGCAATGAAGCTACAGGGTAAACTATTTAAGACTAATAAAAGAAAATATTTTTTCACTCAACGTGTAATCAAACTCTGGAATTTGTTACCGGAGGATGTAGCAAAGGCTGTTAGTGTAGCTGGGTTTAAAAAGGGTTTGGACAAGTTCCTGGAGGAAAGGTCCATAAGCCATTATTAAGAAGGGACCCAGGATATCAATGCTTGAACCAATCCAAGCATTGTGGAACCTGTGTCCCTTGGGGAAACTGCTAGGTACATATGACCTAGATTGGCCACTGTTGGAAACAGAATACTGGGCTTGATGGACCTTGGTCTGACCCAGTATGGCATATCTTATGTTCTTATGTTCTTATGTTCCTCTGAATAAATTACACCATTAAACTTGTCCAATTTACGATCCCACCTTTTCACAAACTGAACATATCTAACTGGTTCTGATTCTTCAGTGGGGCCTAATGCATGATTATTTGAGCTGTCCTCTGAAACACTGTGATCAAAGACACGGCTTTCATCACACCCTCCATATTCTGTACCGGCGTGTGTAGATTCACCAGCAGAAAAACTTTCGCTGTGTTATCTTTTCCTGTTAGACTTCTCTCCCATAGCCGTTGGTTTTCTAACATTTTCTCGATCTGAAAAAGAAAAACGTAGGGGCTAATACTTTTTTTTTCTTTTACAGCGGCCTTAAAATTTAGGAGCTGGACAAAACCGGAATACTCACTATTTTGCTTGTCTTTTGGTTTTCTGTAATTTGCCGTCTGTTGATTAGGCTGGTCATCTTGTTTTGTAGCATCTTCGTGGTCTAAAATAAAAAAGATTAAAGGGTGAGGCTGTCCTCTGAAACACTGTGATCAAAGACACATCTTTCACCACGCCCTCCGTATTCTGTACCGGCTTGTGTAGATTCACCATCAGAAAAACTTTCGCTGTGTGATCTTTTCCTGTTAGACTTCTCTCCCATAGCTGCTGGTTTTCTAACATTTTCTCCATCTGAAAAAGAAAACGTAGAGGCTAATACTTTTTTTCTTTTACAGTGGCCTTAAAATTTAGGCGAGGGATAAAACCGGAATACTCACTATTTTGCTTGTCTTTTGGTTTTCTGTAAAGTACCGTCTGTTGATGAGGCTGGTCATCTTGTTTTGTAGCAGCTTCCTGGTCTTTAATATTTAAAAAAAAAAAACATAAGACACATTATAAAGAGCATAGCTGCTGGAAAAATTAAAAACCACCGGATATACCTTTTAAAAAACCACCAGACATACCTTTTAGCTTTCTTTGCTGTCTTCTTTTTGTAAGAGAGAGTTTATTTGGGCCCCACGGCTTCTGCTCCTATTTTTAAAGACAATCATAAGAGACAGAAACATTACATAGCCAACAATATTTTTAAAAAAGTAAGGCACATATCTACTCACCATGTCTGAAGAAGAGTTGCAGATGTTACAAGCTATAGAGACTATGTGGTCTTTTCTGGCAGCTGAAATGTACTGCACCTTTTTAAATGAAATTCTTTTGATAGGTTTTACAGTCCCCAGACTCTTTAACTGAAACATCTCTGGATCTCATAATCTTATCATATGACCTGGCTAATTCACACTGCCTTTTTTTTCGCAGACAGTACATTGTAATAGATGCTATATATTGTGTATGTGGACTGTAACCGCCTTTAATGCCCCCAGCCGAAGCGTGTAGGGCTTAAGCGACCTGTTATCCTTCTTTGAACAGCTGTCTGACCTTTTCCTGAGGCAAAGCATTTTGGGAAATGTAGTTTCTTTGACTGTCCAATGAAGAGTAGTGTGAACTCAAAGTGGTTTTAAGCAAACAGGATTTATTTCCCCTCCGGGCGGATTTCAGCATGGAACAAAGGTAACAAAAACCATATACTTCTGGCAAAGGACAAAATAAAAGTTTCCAACAGAAATAGCTTAACTTCAGCAGTAATGAACATTTGCTTCCCAGCAATTAGAATAAACAGTTCTGTTTCCCATGGCTTTGTACTTTTCCTCTTAACACTTCTGCAGTTCTCTGCACTGCTTAAACTCAACGCAGGGAAAATATTTCATTCGATATTGTAATCGTACAGTCCATCAATTCTTCAGATAGGTTGCCTAGCCCTGGCTCTGTTTCCATTAACTCCTCATGGAAGACAGGTAAAAATGTTTGCAACGTTTTCTCTGGGGCCACGCCCCTCCTCTCTGTCTTAGGCTTTATATCATAGTCTTGGCACATGTATTGCTGTAAACAATCATCCTCATTACAGGTATTAAAACCACAGTCCCAACCCTTTGGGTAAGTAAAATCACATTGATTATCAACAGCCTTATTTGAAACCCAGTCTCTGGGCTTACCTCTTCTTCTGCCTGCAAACAGCTTTCTCTGGACTTTGGAAACAGCTGTTGGTTCAAAACCTGATTTGTGAGCTGAGGGCTGCAACTGCCTTCCTGGCTTTTTCCTCTCCTTGTAATTCCCAGAATACTGCAAACAGCCTGGCCTGCTTTTTCTGTATTCTTCTCTTGAAAAACACTTTATAAATGGTTCTCCTTCTACCTTTAAGCTTGGCTCTGGTTCTGGGCTTTCTCTCTGCCTTACTGAGTGTTCCTCTAGGCTTGCCATGGTCTCTCTCCCATGGTTCTGGGCTGGAACTCTACAGGTAACTCTGCCTAGGCCTGGAACTCGGACTCCCCCCTGGTCCTCCTCTTGGTCTGTTAGCTGCCCTCTTTGCTGGCCTCTCACCGGAACCCTCGGTTGGCCTTGTAGGTAACCTCCCAGCTGAACTTGTGTTGGAGCTTCCTGTGTGGCTCCTAGTCGAGACCCTCTTCTTTCTACTGAGACCTCTTTATGTGTCTGCCCTCTAGGGCAGTGCCTGACTCCTCCTCCTAGCAGGTGCTCTGATTCAGCTCGTGGCTCCTGAGCTAACTGGCAGCAAGGGCGTGTTTCTTTCCCTTGTGTCTGGTTTCCCTGGTAACTACTAGCCATGTGCTCTTGTTTACCATCCAGCACTGCTTCTGATTCCTCCTTTTTGGCTTTATCTAAAGGGCTGGAGGAATCCACCATGTCACAGGACCTATGTGGCTAATACACATTCCCCCATTCCCAGACGCCTTAAGTGGATTTTAGTTCTACAATAGATAAATCACAAGGTCCCATTTTTACAGACAACCCATTGTAGGTTTAATTAACTAGGCAATCCTAAAACACACCACACAAAGCTGTAGGTTCAAAATGTTTTATTTCAAATAAAATGTTTTCATCTTGTGAAATGATTAATTTGAGCATTACAAGTTTTTAAAAAAATATAAAGGCATACATATAATTTTTGTTCATCTGTATGTTCAACTAATAGATTCTGGAAATACATACATTTTCTTTCATTTTATGATCAACAATCATGGCAACATTTTTTAAAGAATGATCTATAATCTCTGTCACAGATTAAACCTTCTACTAGCTCTATATCACAGTCTGCTGCAGATCTAAGCAAAATATTAGGCAGTTGTCCTGGATTTCTACTGGTATTAAAATCTCTGAGTTCAAACAAAAAAATTCAAATTTTCATAAACTAGGGCAGTTGCTTTCATTTTATGACCAACAATCATGGTAATATTTACAATAGGTCCTAGGCACCACCTGTTACAAGTTTTATGGATTTTCTGCTATATTTCCTTGTGTCCCCACCTCAGACAATCATGATGTCTTTGCCCTGGAGCATGTATTACACAAGCTGCACAGTCTCTATGCATAACGCCCTACCAGCATTTCCTGATAATACAGCCCGCCGTTGCTTGTATAGCAGATTTAAATGTGCTTATTTCATCAGGTTTTTTTGAGTTGTCCTTTTGGCTGGCTATGACATCAAATGCCTCCCTTTTGATATGTACATAGAAAGCACAAACAGCGTAGATTGATTGCTTGAATGTCCTCTAGCTCCTGTAGGAGCGGAGATTCGTCACTTCCCTACAAAAAACAAAATAATGTCAGTGTGAAATTGTGAACCACCTCTTCTATAACACTTTTCTAAATTTAAAAAAAACCCTTTTCTTACCTCTGCTGATCCTAGTTCTTCCAATAAACAGTTTGTTTCTACATTTTCAGCAGCGTAATATAATTCTATATCCTCTGGATCCATTGTGTTGTCAGATGTTAAGTCAATCTCGGTGTCAGAATCACAGGGGTCTTGAGAGTCGAATAATATCTGACCATCTGGAAAATCTACATTCTCTGTTATTTCTTGTTCAGGCTCTGCCGGACTCTCCTGTAGTTAAAATGGATTTTCAATCGGTGGATACCCCTCTGCAGCGGCATCACGATCCTTAAGAAAGTAATTAATGTTGTGTGCCCTGCTGGAAATTCTGCTTGGTGTTCAAAAAAGAGCCATTTTTTCTTTTTGAATCTCTGTGTTAAAATGTTCCCCTTACACAGGACACACAGCTTTACACCAGGAGCATGCTCAGAATACCTGGAGCATGCTCAGAACAGGCCTCTTGTTTCAACCAATCACGTGTTACCACACCGTAGAGAGGCATGTTCAGACTTGTCTCTCTGTATTGGTTTTTTCAAAGTCACTAAAAAATAGCTGTATTAGGGGGATTTGAACTCAGCTCTCTCTCTCCAAAAAATAGCTGTATTAGGGGGATTTGAACTCAGGTTTAACCATGAGGTCTTGAAAGCAAAATTCTATCACATGGACAGCACTGGTTTCTCTAACAAAAGATGTGTTAATTGAGGTTTAACATTTGTAAAGAAAAGCTTCTACCCTGTCTGTGCCTCTGTGAAAAGCCTGTGCTGTGCTAAGAATCTTTTGTGAGAAAAAAGAACTGGGGCAGTGGGAGAGAGAAAAGCATTTTTTGTTTTCCAGGGTTCCTGCTTTTTGCAGATGTAAACATTAACCAGAAGCAAAACACATTTCCAGAGCCAGTCACTCTGTTTCCGGTGATGTCAGCAAAAAGCCGACAGTCCATTTCTGATGATACCCTGTTTCCAGTGATGTCATTTCCGATGATGTAGGCAGGGGCGTGGTTGAGGGTGGGAGGCTGTGGGTGTGGCACAAACCCAGAAGCGGGTGCTGATTGGCTAATGCCAATATTGTGGGGTGGGGCGTGGGCATGGCACAAACCCGGAAGTGGGCACTGATTGGATGATGTCATCCTTGGGGGTGGGGACGGGGGCGTGTCAAGCGTGGCGGTGGCCATGCCTGGGGTGGGAGTGGGCGGGGCTAACTCACCATTCACGTCTATGGGAGGGGGCATGGCCTAAGGCGGGACATACACCGGAAGTGAACGCTGATTGGCTCCTGTCATCCTTATCTCACCTGTCATCCTTATCTCATCCTTATCTCACCTGTCAATCAGTTTGACGAGTAGTGTACCCATTATACTACTCACCCCATTTGCCCATTTCTAGTCCAAGCTCCCTCCATCAGCCCATTTACAATCCTAGTTCCCCATCGACCATTTCCTGTCCTATCCTAGACCCCCCCCGAAGAGCCCCACGGCTGTCTAAGCTGCTTCAGAGGGAGCCGGGGAAGAGTGGTGTTTTTCCTCATGCTGGCAGCTGTGTTACTGTGAGGCATGCTAAATGCCGGGAAAGGTTAAAGGGCATTTCCCAACACTCGTGCGCTTCACAGTAATACAGAGGTCGAATAATAACGATAAGAGGGTTTAGCCTTGTAGGACTCCTTGTGATTGAGTGTATGGAGTGAAGTTTATTTGGTCTAACCTTACTTGCAGTTTGTGGTCTATCAGGTAGGATTTGAACCATGTGAGGTGTGTGTCTGCTAATCCAAGAGTTTGTAGTTGGTGAATTATGAGATCATGTGGGATGGAGTCAAATGCTGTTGTTATGTCTAAAAAGATGAGTATGAAGCCAGAATTGAGTTTGTTGGTGCCCTTAATTAGGTTGACTAGTAGGGCAGTAATTAGGGATTCTACTCCATGGTGTGGTCTGAATCCATACTGTTGGTTGTTGAGTGGGTAATGTGTATATATGTGGTCCTGGAGTTGTTGGTAAACAATTTTTTCTAAGATTTTTGCCATGAATGGAAGGCTGGATATGGGCCTGTAAGAGGATGGCTGGTTGATGTCATTTCATGTCCCTTTCCTTACAGGACGTATGGAGGCAGACTTGAACTCATATGGTACGTATCCTTGTTGTAACAATGGTTGGACGATTCTTAGCATTGCTGGAATAACCTCTTGTTTGACTATCTTGATCCAGCTGACTGGACAAAGGTCGAGTGGTGAGGTTATCATGTTGATGTTTGTTATGATTTTATCTAGATATTCAGGCATGATTTTAGCAAATGAGTTCCATGAGCTTGGATAGGTAGTTTCATGTGCTGAGGTTGTATATTGGTTTGTACTATTAGGGTGGGCAGAAGTCAGGGTTTGAAAATAGTTTGCCATTGTTTGTGGTGTAAAGTTGTTTTTTTTTCCATTTGATGTGTTGTGTATGATAAAGTAAACCAACAATAGTGATAAAGAAAGATGGTTCAGAACACTTTTTGAAGTATTTTATTTTTTTATACCCAAACTGGATATTTTGACATTTTATAGATTTTTGTAATCATGGTGCTGTATGTATTGCAGTGCTGTGTTTTTTTTAATGGATACACTGTCTGTGATTTGCATGTTGTCATGGTACATAAGTACAAACATATTCATCAATGAACCCTTCATGAATTAATGACATGAGGAGAGGGCCAGGAAAGTAACATCATCAAAAGTGGTATAACTTTTGGGAGGGTATCAATAGGAAAAAAAGAATTTCTGTGAGGTATGAGTGCATATCTTTCCAAGGTTTATCTGATTTTTTCCTCATATATGATCACATTCTTCACCACATCCCTTCAGTAACCAGAGGTTAAAAAAGAAAGAGATTTACCTGGCGGGTGTGACCAGGGTCTCCCTGGGAGAAGCTGAAGGCTGTGGTGTGTTTCTTTGTCTTTAGGGCTGCTTTTCAGCCAATTGCAGGCAGGCAGGAATTTTTTTAAATAAAAAAAGGAGGCAGAGAGGCTGGGTTTAAGATAAAATAAAATTAGAAATAAATAAATAAAAGTGTTCCCCAGTTAGGTGAGAGGCTGAGAAAGCCCTGAATATGACCTTTGGGCTAAGAAGCCCTCATTCAAAGAAAATGGAGTTAAAAGAAATCTGAGGTTTTCAGATCTGTCCTGTGCTTGTGTAGGCTTTATGCTAATGAGACAGGATTGCCTCAAAGGAACAGTAGCTTCAATGTAAAAGTGCTGATTTTTGGCAAATTTAAAAGCTGAAATTAAAAATAATCTTAAAGTTAGAGTTCAGGTGCAGGAGATGTGATCTCCCAGAAAATATACTTTGGTTTTGTGAAAAAATATTCATTACGGCAAAAAAATCACTCATTTTCCCCCGGGAGCGGACAGTTTAAAAGCAATCCTAAAGGCTTGAAATTATTCTAAAAAGGACTAATTCGTGTTTTTCAGACTTTAAAAAGACTATTTTAGGGGTAAAAAGATTAGTTTTATAAAAAACAAGTTCCGGTTTCATGAAACTGTATGGCAGGCTATGGTGTAAGGATCTCTTTGAAGTGACTCTGTCTAAGGCAGGAAGAAGCCAGTTGTGATACAATAAGATGTTGTTGTTTAAACTGCTCTAGTGAGGTAAGATAAGGTCTCTTAAAATGTTATTTTGAGCTATCCTTTTAGGGAAAAATAATTTGAAGTGGAGGGTTTGAAATTGTAGAGTTCCAAATTCTGATTGCTAACAGTCCAATTCTGTCCTGGGCATAGAACCCTCTGTACGTCTAGCCCCGCGGGATCAGAATCGCGATCAGTTCTGTAGTGCAGGCCAGGACTACGATTCAGCCCTGCCTGCACGTACAGGAAAAGCCCAACTAACTCAGACAGGGCTTTTAAATGGAGCCATGGCGCTATGGCATCCGATTCCCATGGCACTGCTGATCCATTTAAAAGCCGCAATCCCGGCCGTCGGAACAAAGAGCTTATTGCTGAAGCCTAATCCCTGATTTGACCTCCCAGGGCCAGTGTTGGGCTGCGGGGAATGCTCTCTGCCCCTGCCACTCGTTCCCAGCCCCAGGCCCACTGATCCCTGATGTCCAGGGAAGTTATTCCACCTTGGAGGTGGATTAACTTCCCTGCCAAAGTCACCAGCCCCAGATGTACAGGGCTGAAATTAGAATCGGCCCTTTACATCCAGGGCCAGCGACCACCCACTGCCCACTCTAATGCCACCCCGATCCTCCCTTTCCCGCCCCCATCTCGCTTCCTCGTACAACCAGTGGGGAAACTAGATGTAAGCGGGAGGGGGCACATCCATCCCTGCTATTCATGGCTTGTAATGAGCCTGCAAGGGTCTATTTTGTATGTGGTGGGAGAGGTGTCCTTGAGAGCAAGAAAGAAAAGAAGGTGGGTAACTGTTCCCTCTCTCTGGCAGTTGAGGCTGAAGAAGGAAACATGGTAGGACGTCTGTGTGTGTAGTGTGGTATTAACTAAAGTGGATGTTAAGCTTAAAGTACTTGATTGGAAATATATTAATTAGATTAACTTGTTGGTTTTTGTAGAGTTTGAGAAGTAAAAGAGTATTTGAAAGCTCTTTGGGGGTACTCTGGTGAGCACAGCTGTGATTTATCAGAAACTGCTAAATTTTGATTTGTTACTGAGTCAAATCTCTCTCTCTGTAGAGTTGAATTGGTGTGGTTGCCATCTAGTTTTAAATTCCTGTGAATACTGGTTTAACTTGAGAAAGGAGGGGAAGTGATTCTAATTATAATCCTGTGCACCTTTATAAAAAGGATAAGGAAACAGAGTTGAGATTTTAAAGACTAAAGGGTCCTAATAAAAGGAATTAAAACCCTCTGTATTGCCTTTGGTGTAAAGGGTCTGCTTTACTTTATTAAATCCCAGGAACTAATTGAACTCAAAGAGAAAATCCAGAAGAATATTTCTTTGAGTAGAGGAAAAAGGTTTAGACAAGATCAGTTTATCAGTGACTGAGCTGTGCTCTGACTGGGTTAAGCTCTAAGTTAAAATGTTGAAGCTGTAACTGCGTGCAAAGCTGGCAGTGCTGACAAAAGCCAGAAGCAGTTATGGAATTGCTAGTGAACTGGTCTGAGTGTGTCTGCTTTACTGAAGGGGGAAAAATCAGACAGGGATTAATTAATTAAACATCATCTTTATACCATCTTTCTACAAGTCAAGACAGTTTCCAGAGAACTCAATGCAGTAACAATAATGTTTGACTAATAAAGTGCACATTGCAAGGAGCATATAATTTAACATTTGTTCAACATCAAACGATTATAGTAAAACAATTTACAATATATTAATGGGTTGTAGTTATTGCTTAGCCGGGTGCGTCTTGTTCAGTATCAGATCCTAATATTCTAGGAACAACAAAGTCTTTAGATTTTTGCGGAATTGGCTGGTTAGCTGGATGGATCTTTTCTGTGGTGAAAGTGAGTCCCAGAGGGTAAGGGAGTATAGAGAGAATGCTTTGCTGTTGGTTCTTTTGCTGTTTGATGGTTTTGTCAGTGGGAATCTCAAGCCTGTTGGTTGTAGCTCTTCTCTTGGGTCTATCAGAATTGTTGATCTTTACTAGGGGGGTGAGGCTGTCCACTGATTGTTTGGTTAGGATCTTGTGAGTGTTTAGGATGATATATTTGATCCTGCTTGTGATGGGCAGCCAGTGAAGCTGCTTAAGGAGTGGGGTGATGTGCATCTGTTGAGGTTTCACCAAGATGGTTCTAGCTACTATATTTTGCGCTAGCTGTAGGGGATACAATGTGCTCTTGGGAAGACCCTGGTAGATGGAGTCACAATAATCAAGTACTGGGGTGATTATTGCTTGACATACTTCATGGAAGTCCATTGGGGAGAGGAGTTTGCCTAGTGTCCTTATGGTGCACAACTTGAAATAGACAGTTTTGGTAATTCAGTTTATTTGTGGCTGGAAGTTGAGTTTTTGGCCAGTGTGATGCCCAGGTAATTTATTTATTTATTTATTTTTATTTTATTTATTTGCATTTCTTATATATCGCACTATTTGCGATCAGCGCGGTTTACATTAAACAAAACAGTGTCCGACAATAAACAAAAGTCAGGTCATTACATTGAACAGGAAAAAGTAACTTGGAGAACAGGGTAAACTATATACATGTGCAGGTGCATTGAACAGGGTAACTATGTACATGTACAAATGAACTGAAAGCAGATATTATTAGGTATTGATCATCCTAGGGGATATTATTAGGTATTGATCATCCTAGGGGATTTAGGTTTTGACCATGAGTGGGGTGTTTGTTGTGATTGATTTTGAATATCTTATTTCTTGTGATGTGGAGTACTTCTGATTTGTTTTGATTTTGAGGTTGTGTTCTTTGAGCCAGTGGTCAATTGCTGTGAAGCAGTTGGAGATTTTGGTGTAGTCTGGTGCTTTGGTTGAAAAAGAGGTGGAAATAATTATAACATATGCGTAGAATAGGTAATTGATGTCATGGCTCTCAATTTTGCAGAGGGGCTTCATGTAGATATTGAACAGAAGTGAAGAGAGTACAGACCCTTGTGGTATTCCGTCGTTGAGGGGGAATGGTGCAGGTGTGAGATTGCCAATTTTTATGTGCTGAGTATGGTCTGATAGGTAGGATTGGAACCATTTCAGAGGAGTCCCTTGAATTCCTGTGTCATATAGCTGATTCAGTAGGAGCTTATGTGAGACTGAGTCAAATGCAGAGGTTATGTCTAGAAAAATAAGTATAAAACCTTGTGTTATGATTTTGGTGCCTTTAATCAGTGTGTTGAGAAGGGAAATCATGAGGGTTTCTACACTATGCTGGGGACACAAACCATGCTGGTGAATATCTAGCAGGGAGTGTTCATCCAAGTGATCTTGTAGCTGCTGCTGGACCACTTTTTTGATGACTTTAGCGATGAATGGAATACTGGGGAATGGCCAGTATGATGTTGGGCAGGCAGCAGCCAGGTTTGGTTTCTTTAGGATAGGACGGATGGAGGATTGTTTGAGTGGGAAGGGGAAAGCTCCTTGTCTTAGAGTTGTTTATCATGTTGCTTATATAGGTCATGAGTTGTGCTTTTTCCATCTTAATCCAGGACACCGGGCAATGGTCAAGTGGGGAAGTGGTTGTGTTGATTGCTGAGAGAATATTTTCAATGTACTTGTTGCTGACGATGTTGAAACTGTTCCATAGGTGCTCTTGGTTTGAGTTGATGGGTGAGGAGGGAAGCTCAAGCTGAGGATGTGTTTGACTTGGAGGTGTTGAGCCATCTGGGTGACTTGGAGGTGTTGAGCCATCTGGTGTGGATTTATAGGGGGCTTCACGTGGGTGATGATGGGGTTCTTTATGAGAGAGTTAGCTATGTTGAATAATTCTTAGCTTGTTGATAGAGGTCTTGATGAGGTTTGTGTCATATTCTTGTTTTGCTTTGTAGGTGATGTCACAATATTTATTTATCTCCTGTAAGTACAATGCTTGTGTGTTGGTGGTATTCGAGGTTCACCACTTGCGTATGAGTTGACGTAGTATGGATTTCTGGTCTTTTAGGTTTTTTGAGTACCAGGGAGAGTTTTTTGGGCATTTGCATTTGTTTGTTGTAGGGGGTGCTTTAGCGGCAGCTGTTATGGTGGTGTTCCACTTTGATATCTTGGAGTCTAGGTGGTCATCTGGGGAGTGAGACACAAGCATGGGATGATTTTGCTGATAAAGTATTGACTGTGAAATGGGAGGAACCTGCAAGAGGTGTTGGTTTTGGTGTGGTGTTTTGGAGTTTTTTTCTTGGGTGAGTTCAAATGAGATTTGGTGATGGTCAGACCAGGGGATAGGTAATATACAGATGGAGGATGACAGGAAGTTGGTTCTGTCTGTTGGGAGGGTAGGGGTGAAAATGAGGTCCAATGTTCCACCTTTGTTGTTAGTGGAGTTGTTGACGATTTATGAAAATTTGTGAAAAGTTGTTGACGATTTGTTCTACCTTTGTTGTTAGTGGAGTTGTTGACGATTTGTGGAGTTGTTGACGATTTGGTGGACCTTGTTTCTACTGGATCTAGTGTTAATTAGAGCACATTTAATTATGTTGTGGTCTCTTGTGTGCTTGGATTGGCTGTGGTCATTGTTTGATGTGTCTTGTGGGAAAACTTTGAGGTTGGAGTGATTAACTTGTCTTGGGGAGTGCCATGAGGACCAGAGCTTGGGTTGTTTGATGTGTCTGGGTAATATAGGATTGAGATAGAGGCATATTCATAGAAAGAAGAGGAGCTGCCTGTGAGGACAATGATGATTAGTCCAACTAGAGCTAGGTACAAACCTTGAAGTTGCATGTTTGCTGGGTGGCAGATGTGGTTTAGTTCTTGCTAGAATGTAGAGATGCGCTGATAATTAGTATATGGGGATTTACTGGTGTTTGCTGTAGATGTGTCTATTTCAGGCTTTGAGTACTTATTTGTTGCTATCTCGACATTCAGACTTGAATGTAGTGTGGAGTTGATAGTGGAGAACTTGGTGTGTCTGGGAGTTGCCCGTGTGGCAATAGTGTACTTATGTTTGCAGTGGTTGTAGGACCCTTAAGGGTGACAGGTAGTTGCTGAGCTGCTGGGAGTTGTTGGTGAGTGGAGGCTTTCATGATTGTGAACAATGCTGTGGGTCCAGATTCTGTATGATGACTCCTGGGGCAGTATGGACAATGTTGTAAAGGGTACTCTGCAATTGTGTCTTGTACAACGGTGATTTAGATTGGATATGATAGCATTCTCTTGGTCCTGCACCTAAGGGCCATGCCATGGGGGTGCCTGAGAGTTTTTGCTTTTTTAAACTTTGAAGTTCCTCCTTGCTCCTGGCCCAATTAGCCTTGGTGGTGGAGAGTGGGGAGGAACTTACCTTCCTACTCCCTTCCCCGATGCCGAACGTGGCTGTACAGTGGCTACAATGATGATTATCCTTCTTTTCTTAGTACAGGTACAGTAAATATAAATGATTCAGTATTTTCCTTAATTCAAATAGCCTCAACTGATTAGAATAAGGTTTTCCCTTTTTGAGCTATTAAAGATATGCTAGTAGGGAATAGCAGCTGAACATCGCTGGACCGGCTGCCTGGAAGGAAACCTGGAACCTGAGGAACTTCTACCACAGACTGCATTGGGCCTCAACTCAAGAGAGGAACTTGGAAGATTAAAGACTGAGGTACCTCCACCAACTCACACACCAAAAAGAACTTTAAAGGGAAATTAATGAACTCATTCTCAGCCGCGCAACCGGCATTGTAGCCTCGGGTATTTGGCCCTGCCCTTTGCCCTCCCCCTCCCCCACCCGCCTATCCCTCCAATAATCCACGATTCTCCATATGTTTTCTTTCAACAACTATTTACATTTATTTATTGATTTACAATGGTTATTAACAGTCCAAAACTGTTGGCCACAGCATGCACATAACACTCCACGAAACGCTGTACACAATTCCTTTCCTTCCGCCCCTCGAGAGACACAGCCACTATCCCCAGGTCCTTTTTTAACTGTCAGTAGGAAATAGCCGTTCAAGCTTTCCCCAGTCCTTGATCTTCTCTATCTCTTTCAGTCGCCAAGCTGTTACGCCTGCCGTTCATGCAGGTTTGGCACTTTTCTTGCTTTCCTCCCCCTTTTGCCCGCCGTCAAAGCGAGGCCAGGGGCCCTCTGCGCTGTGTTCTTGTGCCTGGTCCATCTCACCGGGGGCATGTCCAGGTTTCTCTCGTGCAACTCTCCCCCTTTACTTAAAGCCTAGGCTGTGTTCTCTCTCACCGGGTGCGTTTCTTCTGCCAACCCCGCCAACCGCGAATCCTCGCTTGTTGACGGGGCCCCCACCTATCAACACGCAGCTGTGGCCAACACTTCTTTCTTCCATAGCCGCTCCACCGCATCTTGTATGGTGCACAGGAAAATGTCCATGCCTATGTCTGACAAGTGTACCCCATCCTCACGATACAGTCCTGGGCATCTTTCTTCAATGAGGTCATGCTTGATGCTCTCACCTCCTATCATCCCCATGAAGCGGGCCATCCACCTGTTCACTTTCTGCCTAGTTTTTTTGACTGCTTTGTGCGAAATCTCGCCCCGCCACACGCGCCGCGGTATGATGTGGGACCATGCTAGGCGCGCTCAGGGAAATGCGTTTTCCAGCGTCAGTATGTCGCTCTGCATCTTTTTGGTGAGCTCGACGCTGCGTATGGCTGCCAGGTCGTTGCCCCCCAGATGGATTACGATCATTGCTGGGTTCCTGGTCACCCGCTTCCTTTGCAGTAATAGCGGCACTAGTTGGTCCCACACCATACCCCGTCGACCGAGCCACACCACTGAAACCTCTGTACTTGGGAGTCCCAGGTTCAGCCCCTGCGGTCTGCCCTGAGTCCGCTTTTGCGCCCAGTGAACAAATGAATGGCCGCATATCCACACTTCGCGGGGCCATAGGCAGGGACTCGTTCCTAGATTGGAGCACAATTATCAAGAAATGGTTACCGCAGCAATATCGAGATAATGGACATTAGACATCACAGTGATTTCATACAACAGTAGATACCCTTGGTCCTGCAGTGTTCCCGCCCTCCTTATGTTTATCAGTATATATATATATATATATATTTTTTTTTTTATATATCCCTATTCCTCATTCAGTTGGACGTATGTACAGTTTATATCTGTCCGAGCGCCATCGTCTGATATTCATTATTTGTGCTCTGGACATCCCTATGCTGGCTGCCGTTGAAGCGGCTCCGATGCGAAAGGAGTGCGAGCCGTATAAGCTTGCATTCCTTCCCATTCGCTCTATCGACAGCTTGAGTACTCTGATGAATTGGAAACGTGAAAGTGGGTCGCCGTTTGCATGGACGAACCATTGTTGGCTTGTGTGTGCCTGTAGTTGTTGACAGGCCAGAGCATTTCTCAGCGGGCATGAGGGGTCTTTGCGCAGTGCCGACAGGACGATTTGAGTCCCTTTTCCATCCGTGTCCATTTTGGATCTGCGCAAGTGCAGCACTATGGCCTCATTAAGTATGTTCACATCGCGGTCTTCGATTCCGCCATAGGTCGCCCCGTGCTTTGTCGCTGACATGGCGACTAGCTCCCCCACCCGAAATGCTCCGTAAAAGGCCCAGGAGAAGGCACACCTAAAAAGCCTGGCTTCATACTCGTCATAGCACACTTGGCTAGTGGTCACCATCATTTGCTGTAGCATCTGGTGCGTGATCGGGCGGCGTTGGTCTACCCTTCGGGGCTGCCCTAAGGACCAGCCTCTCATCACTTTCTTGATGACAAACTCCGCCTTTGGGCTCTTCTTACCCATGGCCTTTGCAAAAAAGGATACCGCGGCTAAGCGGGCTTGCACTGACCCTTTTGTTTGTCCACTGTTTTTGCACTGCAAAATCCACCTCAGAAGCGTTGCCGCTTCGAATCTGTCCTCTTGCTGGATATTGGCCTCATTGCAGAAGGTTTGGTACGCTTCCCATGCTGCTATGTATTTTCGCCGGGTCTGCTCTGCTAGGGAGCCCAAGAGGAGCTCCCATACTTCGGCGGGCCATACTCCCAGATTTGTTCGGGTACTGCTGTCCTGACTGCGTCCGCCTTGGGCGCCAGTTGGTGGAAAAGCCTGATCTTAGAACGAGAAAGAGCGTCGGCAATGTTATTATTTTTGCCTGTGATATGCTCTGCTCTAAGGGTTATGTTATGCACTAGACATAGCAACACGATTCTTCTTAATAGTGCTATCACCCTTGGCGTCTTAGCTCTCATCCCGTTCACTGCCCACACCACGGCTAGATTATCAATATGGACGGTGATAGCCCTGTTAGCAAGCCCAGGAGCCCAGATACTTAAGGCTACCATAAGCGGGAAAAGCTCCAAGAACGTGATATCCTTGGTGGTTCCTTCCGCTCGCCATTCCATGGGCCAAGCCTCCGAACACCACGCCCCCTTAAAGTAGATGCCGAAACCAATTCCTCCCGAGGCATCGGTGAAGAAGTCGAGTTCCGCATTAGACACCGGGGGTGCCTGCCAGAAGGCCAGGCCATTGAAGGTGTGGAGGAATTGCATCCAGACCCGAAGGTCTTCCCGCATCTCTTTGGTAACTCGTATGCGATGATGCCGCTTCGTGATCCCTCTCATTGCCCAAGCCATACGGCGGCAGAAAACTCTCCCCATTGGCATTATCCTGCATGCAAAGCATAGCAGGCCGAGGATTGTTTGAAATTGTTGCAGGGTCGCCTTTCGTTGACTGTGAAGTAGTTGCATGTCTTTTTTAAATTTTGTCACTTTATCTGCTGGGAGGCGAGACATCTGTGCTGGCACATCCAATTGTATGCCTAGGAAAGTGATGATCCCTGTCGGGCCCTCAGTCTTTTCCTTTGCTAACGGGATCCCGAACAACCGTGCCGTCTGCTGAAAGATACTTAGGATCCTTTGGCATTCGTCATGGTCTTTTCCAATAAAAAGGAAATCGTCCAGATAGTGGACCACTGTGTTGGGGCCCACGATGTCCTCGACCACCCAGTGTAGGAAGGAACTGAATTGTTCGAAGTATGCGCATGATACCGCACATCCCATGGGTAAGCATTTATCGTAGAAAAATTCTCCGTTGAATACGAAACCCAATAATGGGAAGGACTCAGGGTGAATTGGCAATAGCCGGAACGCGGACTCTATGTCGGCCTTTGCCAGCTGCGCCCCTCGTCCCTTACTTTGAATCAACATAATTGCCTGGTCAATGGTGGCATATTTGACCGAGCATAGCGCCGGGTCAATATGGTCATTAACTGATCTCCCCTCTGGGTGTGACAGGTTCTGAATTAACCGGTATTGCCCCGGTTCCTTTTTTGGTATGACCCCCAAAGGTGAGATTACTAGATCCTTGAAAGGGGGTGACCGGAAAGGGCCTGCCACCCTCCCTAGACCTATTTCTTTGGCTATTTTACTGTGTGCTATGGCGTTATGTTTCCGGACAGATGGTGGGTTATTGATAGCCCGCGTTAGTAATTCTTTCCTGCTTATTAGGGATGGGATGCGGAAACCCTGTGAGAAAACCCGCCTCGATACTGTTAGCAATATCCTGCTTCGGGTAGGCTCTCAGCCAGGGACGCATGCTCTCAAGCCTGATGGGCGTTGGTGCCAACTCCTTCCGTTGAGCGCTGTTGTAATGCTCTGAAAGGCTTGGCCTCCCTGGATGCTCTGCAGGTGAAGGCGGGATGCCCGTTTCCACAGAATGAGCAGGCATGTTTGAACTTACAGGGTTGCCATGTACAACTCCCTGTGTTGTACTGGCGGCACGCCCACCTCCCCGACCACTGATTGGCTTGCCTCCCCTGCGTAGTCTGGGTTGGCTGTTGCCATTGCGCGCCTGAGAGAGGTTGCAACATCCTGTCCTGACAGAATGGCCTGTTGGGCGCCATTTCTTCAGTCCACATGTCCAGAATTCTGTGGTGCCATGCTAGGGTGGGATCCTCCGCCATGCTTCTTCTAAACCTCACATCATAATTTAGCCAGGCCCATCCCCCGTATTGTTTATATGCCCTGGTGATCGTATCCAGGTACCTGGTCAGATATGGGCCCAAGTCAGGTTCTTTCTCCATAATTACACTCATGAAAATGTGGAATGCTGAGACCCAGTTATTAAGGGATTTGGGGATTTTTGGTTTTCTGTCCCTATCACTCCTTTTATCTTTGTCTTTCCCATGGCAGGCTTCCTCATCCTGGTCTCTAAGTAGGAGAGAGAATAGGTCAATGTATTCTCGCTTCCAAATTCTTTTCTTTAATTTTTTTGGGTACTGACACGGCCAGGGAGCTCACCCCACAGCGTGGATCGCGACTGGTGTCGCGCCAGTCCTGCAGAGTTCTCTGAGCCGTCCCTGATGGCGTGCTCCCGTGGTGCTCCCCCTCCTGATCCTGCCCAGCCCATGCTTGCCTTAGGGGAGTTGCCTGCTTTGGGGTCTTCTTTCTTTTAACTTTCCTCAATGCGTATTTAATCACATCTGCTAATGCAGTGTCGCTATCACTGCCAGAACAAGAGTTGTCAGATGATGAAGATGTTGATTCTGGGGCCCCTCTGTTCGCCCTAGACTTACCCTCTGTTATGCCGGGTGTTAAGGTGCTCGTGCTCGCTGACCGTCCCTCGCTCATAAATCCTGTTGTCCCCAGTCGTTGTTTGACCGCGGACAGGCCGTGCTGGGTAACTTGCTCCCGTATCATCTGGAGCAGGTCGTCCAGCTCCTGCCCTTGTGCCGGAGCTGCGATTTGCTGTTGCTGTGGCGCCTTCTTCCGGTTGCTGCGCCTCGGCTGTCTTGCTGTTGCGCTGCCAGCTGCGTCATGGCCGTCCCCCTGTGCTCTTTTTCTTCCCGAGCCAGTGGCTACCCGTGCCCTTGCGGTTGCCTTTTTCGTAGCCCTGCCCTCTGGCCTCTGGGCTCGTGGTGCCTTAGCCTTCTGCATCTCTTTTCTCGGCATCTCTATTCTAGGGTGATATCTCCTTTCTGTAGCTGACTCTCCCGTGCACGATGATGTTCTATTCCCGAATTCTTGAGGCGTTTCTTTGCGCGATGTTGGCCCTGTTCACGAGGGTCTCTGCTGTCTCTGTCTCTGCTCCTCTCAACCCGACGGGGGGGGAAACGGTGAAAGAGGCCGAGCAGGCTTCGTGCACGCTCCTATATCGGCGGCTCCCCGCCCCCTCTCGACATCCCCCTCCCCTCCCCCTGCCCTCGGCTCGCCAGTGCGCGCCTGCGCGCCGCCGCAATAATTCGCAGTCGGGTCTTTTACACAGAGTACTCTGATTTTTGGAACTTTACCTGTGAAGGTATAGTTTATGCAAAACCTGAAATCTAAATCTGAATGAAAATCTAGCACTGATTTTGGAAAGAAATGTAAAGACACTTCCCACTATAAGAATAATGCTAAAAGTTATTTCTCTGAATGATGTGTTAAACTAAAATGCTGAAATGTTGTTGGGGTTTGTAACCTTCACTTCCATGAGCTACAGTTGTTATTGGAAAGGAAATTGTAATTTGTTGTAAGCTCTGGAACCAATTTTCTCCACCGATTTACTTTAATTTATTTAGTTAAAAATACATTTCATTCACAATTCCATCCACTATGAAAAATGTGATTATTTGTTTTTGTGCTGACATCACCTCCAAAATAAATCAATTGTAACATCACATTGGTATACTAACTGAATCCATTTAGACTATTTTCCTCTCTTCTCTGGTTCCTGTATGGGAAAAACGAGAAGAGACGTGGAGAGTGAAAATTCCATACGCCTGTACCCGGAGGACTACTAGACTCAGAGGTCACCACTTGGCCTAGACTACTGGAACAACATCTCAGGGGTAGGAGAAAGAGTCTGGTAGTTTCCTCTGGGGTGGGGCTACACTTCTGTTCCACCTTTTTGCACATCCAATCCCTCTATCCAGCTATCTATCCGATAGTTATAATCCCACCAAAAGATCCCATCTCCATTTCCTTTTTTCCACAACTCGACTCCAAAGGCTGTCTCTCTCCTTTTTCATAGCAAAACCCTATTCTCTATTCCACTCCTCCACATTGCAACATTTGAAACAAAAAGAGCACAAAACTTACAAGAATATTTTTAATTAATATGGAAAAATATAAACATCCAACAGAATAACTGATATATCTGTTTATAAAATTAAAAAATATATTGCTTTCCCATAACTGATTATAATAATTATCTAATTATCTAATGATAAATAATAAATAATAATTACAATAATAATTAGATAATACTGGGTCATACCAAGGTCCATCAAGCCCAGTATCCTGTTTCTAACAGTGGCCAATCCAGGTCATAAGTACCTGGCAGTTTCCCCCAAAAGACACAGGTTCCTCAAAGCTTGTATTGAGCAGTGATATCCTGGGTCCCTTTTAATAATGGTTTATGGACCTTTCCTCCAGGAACTCGTCCAAACCTTTTTTAAACCCAGCTACACGAACAGCTTTTACTACATCCTCCGGTAACAAATTCCAGAGTTTGATTATACGTTGAGTGAAAAAATATTTTCTCTTATTAGCCTTAAATAGGTTACCCTGTAGCTTCATAGCATGTCCCCTAGTCTTTCTATATTCTGATGATGTATACAATCGATCTATGTTTACCTGTTCCACTCCATTCATTTATAGACCTCTATCATATCTCCTCTCAGTTGTCTCTTTTCCAGGTTGAAGAGCCCTAACCTTTTTAGCCTCTCTTCATAGTAGTATCCTTCCATCCCCATTACCATTTTGGTGGCTCTTCTCTGTACCTTTTCTAATAATGCTATATTTATTTTTATTTATTTATTTACATTCTCTTATATACTGCGCTATTCTGCATCAGTGCGGTTTACATTGAACAAACTGAAATTACATTGAACAGGGCATTATAACTTGGAGATAACTATTTTACAGAGAACATGGGCTATGGAGGGTTAAGTGGCTTGCCCAAGACCGCAAGGAGCACCTGAGGGACTAGAAACCCCAGTCCTTCCGGCCCAAGGTTGCTGTCCTCTAGTGGGATTTGAACCCCCGACCTTCCGGCCTGAAGTACCTTGCCCCAACCACTAGGCCACTCCTCCACTCCATATCTTTTTTAAGATATGGTGACCAGAATTGCACACAATATTCAAGGTGCAGTCTCACCATGGAACGATACAGAGGCATAATAATGTGCTTTGTTTGATTTTCCTTTTATTTCCTTATGATACCTAGCATTCTATTTGCTCTCTTGGTCGCCACTGCACACTGGGCAGAGGGTTTTAACATGTTATCCACGATGACGCCTAAATCTTTTTCCTGGGTGGTGATTCTTAAAGTGGAACCTTGCATCGTGTAACCATAGTTTGTCCACATTAAGTTTCATCTGCCATTTGGATGCTCAGTCTTTCAATTTATCAAGATCCTCTTGCAATTTTCCACAGTCCTCATGGGTTTTCACAACTTTAAATAGTTTTGTGCCTTCTGCAAATGTGATAACTTCACTTGTTATTCCCTTTTCCAGGTCATTTATGAATATGTTAAAAAGCAGTGGATCCAGCACAGATCCCTGGGGTACTCCACTATTCACCTTTCTCCATTGGGAGTATTGGCCATTTAGCCCCACCCTCTGCTTTCTATCTTTTAACCAGTTCCTGATCCACAATATTATACTGCCTCCTATCCCATAACTTTTTAGTTTTTCTAAAAGTCTCTGATGAGGGGCCTCGTCAAAGCTTTCTGAAAGTCCAGATACACTATATCAACTGACTAACCTTTGTCCACCTGTTTATTCACACCTTAAAAAAACATAACAGATTAGTAAAACAAGATCTTCCTTGTCTAAAGCTAGGTTGGCTGTCTCCCATTAAGCGATGACTATCTACATTTTGAGTAATTTTGTTCTTTATGATGGTTTCTACCATTTTTCCCAGTACTGACGTCAGGATCACCAGTCTGTAGTTTCCCTGGATCCCTTTTTTAAAAATTGGCGTTACATTGGTCATCCTCCAATATTCAGGTATTATAGATGATTTTAATGATAGTTCACAGATTACTAATAGTAGGTCTGCAATCTCATATTTCAGTTCTATCTAAACTCTTGGATGTATACCATCTGGTCCAGATGATTTGCTACTCTTCAGTTTATCAAATTGCTGTAATACATCTTCCTGGTGTATCGCTATTTCTTTCAGTTCTTCCACAGTATCACCTTTAAATACCACTTCAGTCATGGATAACATCCCTACATCTTCCTCAGTAAAGACTGAAGTATAGAATTCATTCAGTCTCTCCACTATGGCTTTGTCCCCTCTTAGTGCCCCTTTTACCCCTCTATCATCTAATGGTCCAGCTAAATCTCTCACAGGTTTTTTGCTACGAATGTACTTGAAAAAGTCTTTATTACGCGTTTTTGCTTCCACAGCAAGCTTCTTCTCAAATTCTCTCTTTGCCTGCCTTATCAATGCCTTGCATTTAACTTGCCAGTGCTTGTACTGTTTCCAGTTTTTGTCATTTGGCTCTATTTTTTTTCCATTTCCTGAAAGATGCTTTTTTGGCAACAACAGCCTCTCTGACCTCACCTTTAAACCATGCTGGCAGTTTTTTGGACTTCCACTTTTCTTAAAGCTTGGAATACAGCTGGACTGGGCTTCCAAGATAGTATTTTTAAACAACACCCAAGCTTGATGTAAGTCTTTAACATTTGCAACTGCTCCTTTTAGTTTTTTCTGAACTATTTTCCTCATTTTATCATAGTCTCCCTTTCAAAAATTAAAAGGTAGTACTGTGGATTTCTTTACCATCCCTCCTCCATTAATTAAATCATACGCGATTGTGCTATGATCACTATTGCCAAGTGGCCCCAACACTCTTATCTCTTACACCAGATCTGGTGTTCCACTAAGGATTAGGTCCAAAATGGCTTCCCCTCTGGTCATTTCATGAAGCAGCTGCTCCAAGAAGCATTCATTTATTTCATCTAGAAACTTTAACTCCCTAGCATGTCCTGCCGTGACACTGACCCAGTCAATATGGGGTAATTGAAACCACCCATTATTATTACTGTGCTGTAACTTTTTTTAGCTTCCCTGATTTCTTTGAGCATTTCATCATCCATTTGTTCATTCTGGCCAGGCGGTCGATAGTACATCCCCACTGCCATCACCTTCCCCTTTTTACATAGAATTTCAATCCATGGAGATTCTACAGAAAAATGTGTTTCCTGCAAAACTTTAATCCTTTGTGACTCAATGCCCTCTCTAACATAGAGTGCAACCCCTCCACTAATTTGGTCAGCTCTATCATTAAGATATAGTTTGTACCCACGTATTACAGTGTCTCACTGGTTGTTCTCCTTCCACCATGTCTCTGAGATACCAATCACATACACATCAGAGTTTGAGAACAAGAATAAAATATGACAGAGAAAATATAATACACTTGTATATCATTATTTATAGCACTGTTTGGGCCTGCATTACAGGATCTTCAGTGGTGGTAGACACATACCTGATAGATTGCCTGCAAAGAAGGAAAGACATGGATAGAAATTTGGAGGGCTGGAGGGTGAAATCTTTGAAACAAAATGCAGGAGGGAATAGGGGAGTGAAAAAGAGACTGATACTTACATGGGGGGGGGGGGGGGGCTTTTACTTACCGGTACAGTAATGACAAGGAAAGGGGGCAGGGGATGGTGCTGGAGACACAGGGATCTGGCCAAGTATGAACTTATTTTGATCTGTCAAAACAAAGAGACAAGGGCATTGGAAGGGTCAATAATAAAAGCTTCTTCAAGGATAAGAAAAATAGTAAATGGAGATTACTACTTAGTAGGCTCAGAATTGACAAGGAAGAGGGGGTGGGGAAGGTAATGGAGACACAGTAATCCAGCCAAATGTGACTTTCTTGTGACCTGCTGGAATAAATAGGGTGTTGATGGAGTCATTAACAGAAGCTGATACAGGGAACAGTGTTGCTTGGGAGAAGAGAAAAAGAAAATGAAAGCTACTAATTACTGAGCGCAGCATGGACAGGACCATGGGAAGGGAGAAACATAGCCAGCCAGCACCACTGTCAGTTCCTGCACTGAATTGTTCAGGATGTCAAGCTTTGTTTCAAGTATTTTATATGTCCTCCTCTTCTGTCTCCTCATGGCCCACCTGCTGTCGTATATTTTATTCTTGATGCTCTGCAATTTCTCCACCACAACACTGTCTGACAGCTCTTGATTAGTGAACATTTCTGCTGTCAGCTGTTGTAAATGATTGAATAGCATGACTGCCACTAATTAGTCAATGGGCACTGCCTCAATCTCTAGAGAATTAGTTGGTCCACTTGTGACCAGTACAGATGATATCTCAGTAAACTCTATTGTTGCATCTGTGATGTCTCAGCTTGGAAGCTCTTGACTTTCCAAGTCAGGGACTGCTGGTTCCATGGAAACTGCTTCCCACATATCTGATGACCTGCCTGGCAAGGCTGGCCTACGTACCATCTCTTCTGGACACAACTCTGCCAAAACCAAACATATTTTTTGTTGTTCCTACCACCTTATATATTGCTCGTTATCTTTTTAAGGACATAGCCATGCAGCCATCAACTTGGTGGCTATGTTTGTATATCCCTCAGTCTTTTACAGTGCTTCGAAATAGCACTTTGCCACTCTTAGGCACCTATTAGAATGCACACGCTTTACAGCCTCAAATAATCATTGGGCACCATGGAACGTCTAGATTTACTATGATTAGATGACAATTTCTGCACTAAATATTGGTATTTCTGCGCTAACACGTTACTGTAACCTGTGTACACGTTAATGTGGAGCTTTGGCATACTTTCCATTTCTGCATGCATTTTTTTACATGTAGATTATTTGCACTCCATTTGTTTACTGCATCTGGCATAAAACATTTTTACATTTTTAGTGTATGCATTAGCAAATTGTGGCTTATTACACTGGCCCCAAGGAAGGCAATTTTATAATAGGTTGCCTATGTGGAAAGGCCAAAAAAGCACCTAGTTTATTCCTATTTTATAATGTGTTTAGGCCACTGAGCGTATGAGTCCCAGATCTTATTTTGGCATATGTAGATGATGTTAGAGCAACTGCCTAGTACCCAGAAGATCAAGGGTTCGATTCCCACTGGCACTCCTTGTGACCCTGGGCAAGTCACTTTATTCTCCATTGCTTCAGAAGAAAAGGCTGGCAATCTACTTCTGGTGATACATTGCCAAGAAAACCCAGAGGTAGCTGGGTCGCTATGAGTCAACACTGACTTGATAGCACTAAAAAAAAAAAGATGATGTTTTGTAATTTGGAATGGTTCTTTGGACTCATCTATTTATTTTATTTTATTTTCTTGTGTCTCAATACTCTTTATCCTATTGATCCTAATTTTCAGTTTTCTCATGTGTCCCATTTTGAAAAGCATGCAATAGATCCAGGCTGATTATCTGACAGTTTAATGTATAATGATTTCTGTCATAGGAGTATACTAGTAAAGGACAGTAGATGGCGGAGTTGTATTGGTAAGGGTACAAGTTACTGTACAGAAGGACTATATTTCCTTGAAGCCTTGTTGAGAAAGAAACACACTGGGAAGGCGGGATTTCCTCTTCCTGTAGCCATTATTGTAGAAGTTCTGTTAGTTTTACATGTACCTGCAACCATCTTAATATGGAGCTCTGTCTGTATATCTCATGCAATTCATTAAAGAGTTTTTTTTCCTGAACCTCACTGGGTGTGCTTCTGCTGTAGAAACCAACAAAACTCTCAATAGCCCATTCAGTAGCTATTTCTTTTTTAGGTATACAAATTACATGGAAGGGATTTGGGTCTGAGTTTTCTGTATTTCATAAGCCAACCAATCATAGTGCTTTGTTGCATTATCAAAGTGTCCAGTCTATACATTTAAAGAGTTAGTCCATTTTTTGGATCCTTAGATTTCATACAACAGATTTAGAATTCAAGGTAAAGTCCCAACTTCTGATGGAATGGTATGCAAATCATTGTATCCTGCTTATCATGGGGTTGTTTATCAATAAGGATTTGCTAGTGAGACCATATAAAAAAATAATTTGGACTCTATGTATGTTATCATTTTCAGAATGTATCTTCAGGATTCATCACTCTATTAAAAAATATTGATACATTCTGCAAACATATCCAATTTTTCATGAGCCACATCTGTTCCTTTAAGTTCATGGACATTTTGGCCGTTTCTTACATGTCATCACAATTGTGCATGCCTCAGACCTTTTGGGGTTTACACCATGTGAGCAATGCCAATTTTGTCCTCAACTAATTGTGGGTATCCTCTTCTGCTTCCTGATAATGTGCCTATAAGTTTACATGGGATTGTACTATTGTTTGCCCATGTTCATTGTTCTATGTAGGTAAAACATAAAGAATACTTAAAATCAGACTTACAGAACATAAAAGTAGGCTGCACAAGAGCACTTTAGATACTCCATTTATAACTCACTTTGTTGTCAACTTGGACATGATTTTAAACCATTGAAATGCACTGTTTTGAAACATAGGGGCATTATTTACCAAGCTCTACGCTAGTAACATGGGTTTTGGCAGCATTACTAGCATGGAGCACTGTGCTAGATGCAGGGGGAGGGGGGGGGACTGTTGTCCCCCTGTATTTGGTGCAGCTTGCCATGTTGCTATTGCTCTGCGGAGCAACTACTACCATCCATTGTGCTGGTGGTAGTTGCTTCTCACAAAGCACTGGCAGCATGGGATTCAAGGCACCAGCAGTGCCAGAGCAGGAATACCCATGCCCCACCCGGGCACCATCAAGATGCGCACTGCACAGGTAGCACAGGTGTTTTAGCACAGGGCTTTATGCTACTTTGTAATGTGAAGCAAAGCTCGCACACTACCTTCACGCTACTCAGGTAGCGTGCTTTACTGTAGTAAGCATGCCCCATACTGTATACTGCAATCAGAATGTGGGGATAATGTGGATAGGGCGATATTATAGAAAGAACTACATTTGAAAATGCAATGTATAGATACTGTTCTGTTCTGCCCAGCTAGAAGTATGGAAGCTTGCCCATACTTTTAGCTGGGCAGAACAGAGCAATTTTCAGCCAAGTCATTTTGCCCAAGGAACTGTCTTAGAAAGTTGTCCTTATACAAATTTATAGCCAATCAGTTTTTCAAACTATAGAACTTTGAACATATTTTCAGAAAAAACAACCTGAATTAAAGAAACCTTAACATGCAACAACGTCTCCTACTTGAGTTTGTAGGTCTATAACTTGCTGAGACCAACACCTTAAGGCTGATGTATGAAAGTGTAATAACATGGGCCGTTAACATGTGTTATTATCTTGCATTAATGGTCCATGCTAAATGACATGCAAATCAATTAGTAGGTAAATTCTTCACATTCAGGAGAGTGTGTTTGTGCTGACATTATTCAAAAAACGTCTTGCCCTCCTGGAGGCGTACTTAACTTTCTCATAGGAATGGGTCTGTGTTAATGTTCACACATTTCAACTTATATTATTTCACAGTGCTTTGGTGGGTAATGAGCTGATTTCCATAAATATACAGCTCATTACGCATTTTTCATAGATTTTGTAGTGCTGTTCATGATGGCTAAGTAATGTGCAATAAAAGCACCAATGTGTATAATCTATACAATGTGCATTAATGGTGCCTTAAACCTATATTAACACTATTGCAAGCATCAACACTATTTAGCATGTCAGCCTCCGGCTCTGCCTCTTCATACTCTGAGGATGTTTTCAAGCCCCCTTTTTGGTGATGTGCTCCATCTCCTTTGCCAGTGTTATGCAGATTTGATCTACCCTCTTCCCAACATTGTACCCCAGGGACTGTACATGATTGGTAGAAATTAGTCTACCTCTTTTTTTTTTTTGCTCTCTTGACCTAGGTTTCCATTTCCATACTAGTATTGTTTTAACTCTTTCTGAGTTGTATTCCTGGTATTCTTCCAGGGATGGTTGATATACCCCATTATTATAGCACTGATATATTCTCTCACTAGTTCAGTTTACCTTTGTTTATTTCAAAGTCTTATTATACATTCTTATTACAAATGTGAGCAACTAATTTATGAAAATATAGTATGCAATAAAAATTCTTTAAAAAAAAGCCACATTCAGAACTACCAATTTACCCAGATCCAGGAAGGAGATTTTTTGGCCAATCCAATTTGAACTTACATCCCGAAGCAGTGTGGTATTTGCAATACCTGATTCAGCCCACTGAAATCTATGCTGAAGATCCCATAATGCACCAGAAAGAGGCTGTCAAAAATCTAGGTCTGGCCTAAAATCTATCTCCTGAAATTCCATATTAACAAACATTGGCAATATATTGGAACCAAAACAGTATGAGGGTATTTTAGAAGCCCTATTTGTGAGATGGACTCTGTGTTATTATTATGATTTTTTGAATGGATGAATTCTTTGGATGTGAATTAACATTTTTCTTATACTGCTCACATGATTATGATTTTTTTTTGGATCTGCAAATTATATGCTTGGTACTCAGTTTGAGTTTAAGATCTTATAGATCAATATAGATCTTATAAGATCAATATATTGTTACAGTATCAGAGCGACCATCCAGTCCATCTAAAACAGTCTATCAATGAGTCCATTTTTTCACCTGCAGAGAATATGCTCAATTGTTGAAGAATTTCAAGCTCAATTAAGGCTGATGGTGGATTTTTCTTACACTAGGGTGATCCAAAAGAGTATGTCAAACATATTATAAAGTACGTCAAATCATTAAAGATTTGCTGTTACAGCCAGTTGATAAGGCATCTCCTTCATGTGTGCCATCAGCAGTTTGTACATTACCATTTTCACATCATATATATAAAGTAGAGCATATCATCAAGAGATATTGGCTCCTGCTACTGCATCACTCTGTCTTTTAGGATTTGCCTATGTTTTCAGTCACTCTGTCTTTTAGGATTTGCCTATGTTTTCATTTAAGAGAGGCCACAATTAAAAAGCTCTCACTTGGTTTGCAACTTGTCGTGCTGTGAGGGCTGGCGTGCATCAGTGATGCTGAGAGCTAAACTATCGGTAGTTTAACTACTGGCAGGGTCTCCCAAGATGGACAGGTCTCAGCTGAGGTGCCAGACCAAGACAAACCACCCATCTGGGCAGCAGCAGAATGGGACAGTGTTGACGGCGGAGGATCACATTTTTGTGACAACGGCAACAACACCAAACTTAAACTGCGCGGAAGAAAGGCCCGGCAATCTACTTCTGTATCTTGCCATGAAAACCCAATGGATAGTTACAACAAAACAAATTGTGCTATGGTGCTGGAAGATGAGACCCCCAGGTCGGAAGGCACTCAACTAGCTACTGGGGAAGAGCTGAAGACTTTTCAGAGTAAAGCCAGCATTTATGATGTGGTTGGATCAAAGCCCTCGGGAAGTCTGACTGCTGATGTAGCTGCACATGAAATGAGAATCATAAGCTGTAAAGATGTCTTACACATTGGAACATGGAACGTACGAAGCATGAACCAAGGGAAGTTGGAGGTGGTCAAGAATGAAATGGAACGTGTACAACTTGATCTGTTGGGTGTCAGCGAACTGAAATGGACTGGCATGGGGCACTTTGCATCAGATGATCACATGGTCTAGTATGCTGGAAATGAAAGACAAAGAAGAAATGGTGTTGCATTTATAATAAAGAAGAAACTTGCAAGAACTGTAATGAAATACAATGCAGTCAGCGAACGCTTAATCTCTATTCGTCTACGAGGATTGCTTATCAACACAACTATAATTCAAGTATATGCCCCAACAACAGCTGCAGAAGAGAATGAAATTGAAGAGTTCTATGAACAAGTACAAGCTGAAATTGACAGAACATGCAAACAGGATATCCTGATAGTCATGGGTGACTGGAATGCAAAAGTTGGCAACAAAGAAGAAGGCAAAGTAGTTGGAAAATATGGACTTGGCAACAGAAATGAAGCTGGAGAAAGACTGATAGAATTCTGCAAGACCAGTGATCTATTCATCTCAAACACCTTCTTCCAGCAACACAAGCGTCGACTGTACACATGGGCTTCTCCCAATGGATTGTATAAAAATCAAATTGACTACATCTGTGGAAGTCAACGATGGAAAAGCTCTGTAACATCAACAAAGACAAAACCTGGAGCTGACTGTGGTTCAGATAATCAACTACTAGTATGCAAACTCAAGCTAAAGTTGAAAAAGAGCAAACCACTCATGAATGCAGCAAAATATGACCTTGAGAACATATCACTGGAATTTAAAGACTGCCTGCAAAATTGATTTGCTGCTTTAGATACAAAAGACAGAGCTCCGGAAGAGTTATGGAATGATATCAAGAAGGTTGTGTTGGAAGAAAGCGAGAAGTCTCTACAAAAGGTGAAAAAGCAAAAACAGCCAAAATGGATGACGGAAGAAACTCTGAAAATTGCCCAGAAATGCAGAGAAGCTAAAGCCAGTGGAGAAAGAGAGACAATCGCAGAACTCAACAGAGATTTCCAATGTGCAGCAAGACAGGACAAGGAAAAGTACTACAATGACACTTGCAAGGAAATAGAAGCAGAAACTATTAGAGGAAGAACAAGATCAGCTTTCCTAAAGCTACGAGAGTTAAAGAAAAAGTTCCAGCCTCGAATTGGAATGTTACAAGATGCTCAAGGTTCTATGTTGAATGATGCTGAGAAGATCAAGAAAAGGTGGAAGGAATATACAGAGTTTTTATATGATAAAGATCAAGTGGACCAACAGCCGTTTCAGCCTGTACCTTATGATCGGGAACCATTGGTGATGAAAGAAGAAGTTGAAGCAGCATTGAAAGCCTTATCAAAGAACAAAGCCCCAGGCATTGATAATATTCCCATAGAAGTATTGCAGCAATCTGATGCAGCTGTTACCGTACTCACAAGGCTCTGCCAAGAAATATGGAAGACAACATTATGGCCAACTGACTGGAAAAGATCTGTGTTTATACCAATACTAAAGAAAGGTGATCCAACTGACTGTGGAAATTATTGCACAATCGCTCTGATCCCACATGCTAGCAAGATTCTACTGAAGATTATTCAAAAGAGACTACAACCATACCTGGAACAAGAACTACCTGAAGTGCAAGCAGGGTTCAGGAAAGGGTGAGGAACGAGAGACATCATTGCGGATGTGAGATGGATCCTTGAAAAGACTAAATTAAATTAAAAGGATATCTATTTGTGCTTTATCGACTATAGCAAGGCTTTTGACTGTGTAAACCATGAGAAACTCTGGGCCACATTAAGAAGCATGGGTATACCAGAACACCTGATCGTTCTCTTGTGCAATCTGTACATTGATCAAGAAGCAACAGTTCGAACGGAACAAGGAGTAACAGAATGGTTTAAAATAAGCAAAGGTGTAAGACAAGGCTGCATACTTTCCCCCTATCTGTTTAATTTATATGCAGAACAAATCATCAGAGAAGCAGGATTGTATGAAGACAACAGAGGTGTGAAGATTGGTGGAAGACTCACCAACAACCTTCGCTATGCTGATGATACCACATTACTGGCTGAAAGTGAAGATGATCTGAAACATTTGCTTCTCACAATCAAAGAACATAGTCTCAAAATGGGCCTGCACCTTAATGTAAAGAAGACAAAGATCATGACAACTGGCATAATCAACAGGTTCATCGTTGAAGGAGAAGAAATTGAAATTGTGAACAACTTTAACCTACTTGGATCAACTATCAATAAAGAAGCAACAAGCAATCAAGAAATCAGACGGCGCATTGCTCTTGGCATAATGGCTATGAAAGACCTAGATAAGATTCTCAAGAGTAGAGATGTCTCTCTCCATACAAAGATTCGACTTGTTTAAGCCATGGTATTTTCAATAACATCATATGGATGTGAAAGCTGGACAGTGAAAAAGACAGACAGGAAGAAAATTGATGCCTTTGAATTATGGTGCTGGCGGCGAATACTGTGTATACCATGGACTGCCCGAAGAACAAACCAGTCGGTACTAGAGGAGATCAAACCTAAGCTTTCTTTAGAAGCTCAGATGACAAGACTTCGACTTTCATACTTTGGACACATCATGCGAAGAGAGAGATCATTAAGAAAGACATTATGCTTGGCAAGATAGAAGGTCAACGCAAAAGAGGAAGGCCAGCAATGAGATAAATCGATACAATAACAACAGCTACGGGTACCAGTCTGTCAACAATGAGCCGCCTGACTGAAGACCAAACACAATTTAGGATAGCTATCCAGAGGGTCGATTCCGACTCGACGGCACTTAACAACAACAAAATTAAAAAGATACATTGGTTCCATCTTACACTTCAGTGAGAGTTCAAGATCAGCTTCTACCTGTGGGTTTATTTCTATGTACCCAATGCAAGTTCTGTGATAAAATAGTTTTGGGGAACTCTGTTAATTTACCTAATGGGAAAAGTATCTCTCTGAAGTTCAGTGGCGACTGTATTATTACATTGGTTGTTTACATTATCTTCTTCCCATTCCAATTATTTTCTATAGACAACCTCCTAAAGGGCATAGATAACATAAGGAAATGATTCTTACTAGTATTCATGGACATCTCTGTGGCCTTTGATACTGTGTCTCATACCATAATGTTACAATGCCTACAACAGATCAGAATAAGTAAAAACACCCTAAATTGGTTCACCTCGTACCTAGGAGACCGGACACAGCAAGTCAGATGCGACCAAAAGAAATCACTACATTTCCCAGTCATACAAGGAATACCACAGTGTTCAGCACTATCATCCATACTCTTTAACATATACATTCAATCCATATGCAGCATCATCAAATGCCACAAGCTACTTTACCACCTATATGCAGATGATATTATGGTATATGCCCCAATCAACCTACAGTCACCCGACATGACAACGATGACAAAATGCATTGAAGACATGAGCTCCTGGCTCACTGCCAACAACCTGCCAGTCAACTTTGATAAAACAGAGGCCATGTTTATCACTAGAGACTCCACCTTCATTCCACCACAAGCAATCAACATTTTGGACAAAGCTATCACAGTCAAGGACGAGGTAAGGTACCTGGGCATTACATTAGACAGAGCTCTGAACCTAAAAGCACACATTGCTAATACTGCATCAAGAGCCTACCACTGATTAAGAACTATCAGGAAGCTCAAACCAATACTTATCCAAGACAACGTCTGCACAGTCTGCCAAGCAGTCATCACTCCATTGCTTGACTATGGAAACTGTGATGGCGCAGAAAGCAGAGAGAATAGAGAAAGAGGGAAAAACAGGCATTTTCCCCAGATAGTAGGAAAAGAACCAGAAGTTTAAGGGTTAAAACTTCTGAACTAGGAAAAAACTCTCCACAGAAAGCAGGTAGCAAGGAGACACACCCCAGCTCCATGGTTACCAACCCTGCTCACGAGGGACAGCTGGGGGTGGGGCCAGGAAGCCGAAGGGGAAAGCACTCATATAAACTGCCAGAGAGTGAACTCAAGAGAGAGGAAGCAGCAGAGGAGGACAGAGAGGAGTCTGAACTCAGAGGGAAGCCTGAACTCAGAGAGAGGTCTGAGTACCGTGAAGGGAAATGTTTGACGAGGATTCCTAGTTCTGGTTCCAGTGCAGCTTGGAACAGGTCAGAACGTCCCAGGAGGGGAGGAGGTCCTAGAAGCTCTGGAGAACCACGCAAAGAAGGTACCCGGGGAGTCAAGGGAGCTTCATTGGAAACCTCTGGGAGAAGGGCAGAGCCAGCCAGAGGAGTTGGAGTTAACCCAGGGCCCTGTAAGGGAGACAGGAGATATACTTCTAGAACAGGGGTCACCAACCTGCGGCCCGCGAGGTCCCTCCGTGCGGCCCGCGAGACTCTACCCCGGTGCGGCCCGCCAAGGCAAACTCACCAACTCTTTCTTCTGCAGCCGCGGCTCCCTGCCTCTTAGGGAACCGCGGCTGTGCTTGTAAAATCATCGCGGAGCCCTTCCTGTCTTGACGGGCTCCGTGCAGCATTGTCCCGCCTCCAAAGGAAGTGGTAAACAACTTCCTTTAGAGGCGGGACAATGCTGCACGTAGCCCGTCAAGACAGGAAGGGCTCCGCGATGATTTTACAAGCACAGCCGCGGTTCCCTAAGAGGCAGGGAGCCGCGGCTGCAGAAGAAGGGAGGGAGCTGACATGGAAAAATAAAAGTACAGGTATGAGCAGTTTTTTTGTTCGCGCGGGGGGGGGGAGGGGGGTGCGGCCCGCGAGTCTGCCGGTAGTCGGCTGTGCGGCCCGCGGCCCTCTGGAGGTTGGTGACCCCTGTTCTAGAAGGAAAGCTTACCCAGGGGAGTTGGTCAGCCATGTTGGCAGCAGAAGCCCTTCCCCCGAAGTATGCATGGAGCATGAGCCTTCAGCTGTAAAGCCTGTTAAGTGCTCAATTCCAAAAGATAAGGTGAGCAGCCTAAAGCCTTCTATTAACTCCTTAAAAGCTAAGAGACTTTCCAACTGCTATACTATTCCTCAGAGAAGGAAGGACACTGCCTTGACTAAAGTCTTAGAAATCCTGAAGCGATTAAAGCCTGATAGTTTTGAGTCTGAATCCTGTACCTCTCAAGCAGACTCTGACCTCGAGAGTATGGAAATAGAGATGCCTGGTTTATTAGAGGAGAATTCTGATGAGGAAATGGAATGTTCAGTAGCCTCTAGGCATTGAGAAAGGCTAGAACATTTGCAGAAGCTTTAAACCTGACAGCTGCTCCTTCAAGAGAGCACGGCTGGGAAATATGCAAATAAGGTTCCTGAAGTTTTAAGCCGTAGCTGAGTGTGTGAGCATTTGTATGCTAGAAAGTGAAAAGCCTGAGAAACAACAAGCTGAAGGAATTACTTGGTGAAAAGAAAGGAAAACCAATGTGTAACAGAAGTTTGCCTGCTTGGAAATGTAACAACTTCTGTTTGTTTTAAAGCTATGAAAGAAGATGGTTTTTTTTCTAATTCTTTTTGCACCGGAGTTTCAGTGCTGTGTTTGTTTATAGTATGAGGAAATACTGTGTTTTCATGTAAGTGCCAAAGCTGAAGAGAAGCGAGTTTGCCTTTGTTTGATGCTGTTGGAAAATATCCTTACCTTATCCTGATAATTGGAATCTTTAAAGTTCCTTTTGGCTGAAAATAATAAAAATCCTGTGTGCCTATAATTACCATATCGGCTGGATTATTACACAACTACAAGAAATAGGCACTTAAAACAAATAAATATATTGACTGCCCGTTCCCAAGCCTTAGGCAACCGCCTGGGCAAGGGAGGCGGTGACAAAACTCATTATACCAAGGCCTTTCCCAGCAAACTATTCACCCACTACAAATGGTACTGAACACTGCAGCACGCATCATCACAGGCACTGCAAGATCAGACCACATCACTTCAGTCCTACAACAGCTACACTGGCTCCCAGTAACCACCAGGGTCAAATTCAAAACAATCCTGAAAATCTTCAAATTTTTCACCACCGCTCCGCAGATGCACTTCAGGATATAATATCCAAAGACGCCAGCAGCAGACCCAGAAGGACCAACAGTGGCAACAAGATAAGCACACCTGCAGGCTATCAGAGAACTAAACAAGCAACGTCTAAGAGAATATCCTCGCTGCTAGCCCCTGCAATGTGGAATTCCCTCCCTATGGAATTAAGGGCCCTGAATGACTCTCAAGACTTTCATAAGGCACTCAAAACCCTTCTCTTTAATGAGTCCCACGAGCAAGAACTATAAGTTGCTATACTTGATATCACCCACATGGCCCAACATCAACCTACAATACCTGACCCCAACCACTCTCCATACCCATACCCATAAATACTTCGTATTTACATTTGTGAGTCGTACCCCACCTGTTGAATGTGCACTCATTTATGTTGTGACCACTTTGATTAAAGGATAAGGTGGTATATAAAACTGTCTAAATAAATAAATAAGGACCCAGTAAGAGACGTGGGAAGCGATGGAAGACCACTTTATTAATCGAAAGTAAAAACCTTTGTGCAAGGGCACTCAGCACACACTTTCGATTTGCTGCCAGACGATCCTAGCGCAAGTGCGTGCTGAGTGCCCTTGCACAAAGGTTGTGACTGCTAAAAGTGATATTTCTTCGACGGCATTGAATGGTGCTGGTGCTTGCACAACTCCAGATTGCATATAATCCACGGATGTGAGAAAGGCCTTTTTAAGCCTGCCCCTGAGGAAGAATACGAAACACGGCCTGTGTCGGGCCTAGGCTTTGGTCTAATTATTAATAAAGTGGTCTTCCATCGCTTCCCACGTCTCTTACTGGGTCCTCATTAGCACGTGGTTCGTGCCCCCCATTGGTACCTAAATAAATAAATAAGACATTACAAAGTCCAACATAAAAGTATCCTAGTTATTTTTTTGACTATTTTCCTATGCTGCATTTCTCCAGGTCAAAGCGGTTGACAAGAAACACTAAAGGTTTTACGTAAAACAAGGAACTCAAAAAACATGCCAACATAGGATATACAAGTTATTGATGTTCTTCAACTGGAAGAGGAAAGGGAAAATGTTGCTAGGTTACTAATGTCTTAACAGTAGAGGATTCAGCAAAGCTAACTATTGGTGGGGTGTGAGATTTATGCTATTATGTCTCCAGAGTGCTCTATGAATAGATGGGTTTTCCAGTGGATGCTGCAATTCTAAAAAGCTGCATGTCGGTAAACCAAATGGGTTACAGTAGCTCACATGTTCATGGTAACAGTTACATGAATGTAAATTCCAATCCTATCACACCAGTTCCCCACCGACTGCCCTCCCCTGACATCACCCCCTGGCCTCCCAGGGCATCTAATGTTTACAACCTCCCCCCCCCCCCAATCAATCTATCCCTCCAACACCCTCAAAGTCATCCAATGCCCCCTACAGCCATCCGATACTCCACCCAGCATGAAAATATCCCTACTTGATACCTCCAGCATAAAGTAGCCCCCCTCCACAAAACCCCCTGCCCCCACCTCAATCCTATCCCTGTTGTCTAGTGGGAGATGGAACAATCCCCATTTGCTCCTGCTCTTCCTAGTGCTGTGTTCAAAATGCACCCATGATCCCTAGCAGTAATCTTGTGGACCTCGGCCAAGACTGAGCCTGTCAAATAAGGTGTGGGGGATCTTGCAGAGGGACATCAGAGGAATGTTAGTTTATGCTGAGGGGTTTGGGTGGAGGAATTCATTCCAGGTAGAGGATCAGATAGCTTGCAGGATAAATTGGATGATATGGGGATGTTATGGAAAACAGATTGCTTTGTGGGAGATCAGGAGGATTGAATACCTTGGGAGGGGCTACAGGGGAGCTTTGTCAGAAGGGTCAATGTGAGGTGGCCATACCTCAGTATGTACACCTGCCCCTTCAAGAAGGCACTTATTCATGTCTGGAGGTAGGTGTAAATGCTAAGATCTAGATTTTTTCTGTAATCAACATGGATCCCCCTTGTAAAATATAGAAATCACATTGATATGTTAGGCCCACCCAAACCACTTTCTCTCTGCCCTTACCATGCATCCTGGAAAACTAAGCATTATGATTTTAATGATAGCTCACAGATTACTAATAGTAGGTATGAGATTGTGGACCTACTATTAGTAATCTGGGAGCTATCATTAAAATCATCTTTAATACCTGAAGATTGGAGGATGGCCAATGTAATGCCAATTTTTAAAAAGGGTTCCTTCCAGGGGTGATCTGGGAAACTACAGACCGGTGAATCTGATGTCGGTACCGGGAAAAATGGTAGAAACCATTATAAAGAATAAAATTGCTGAACATGTAGACAGCCAACATGGCTCTATTTATTTAATTATTTATTTAACATCTCTTATATACTGCCTTTCAGTGGTATCAAGGAGGTTTATATCAAACAGTACATGAGTTACATGGAGCATGGTACAACTAACTAGATACAGGCAAACTGGAATCGCAATGCAATTAGCTATTTACATTTCAACTGATAGGCAGTAAGGTATTCACTGTCTGACAGTGAACTGGTAACTATTTACATATGAGCGGTATAGGGTCCATACTTTTGTATTTTGGTGATCTAGGTTTATGTCAGATTTTGGTTGTGGGAGAGTGATCTTGACAGTCTGTCCCATAATATTTCTTGAATATGTGTGTTTTTATGTGTGTTTTTATGTGTGTTTTTAGCATCTTCCTGAAGTCCTTTGTGTCAGTAGTTGCTCTGAGGTTAGCTGGAAGGGAGTTCCCTAATGTAGGTGCGTATATGGAGAAGGTGCAGTGGCATACCTCTTGCGTACTGGTTGTTTTCTGCCTGGGAAGTTTTAAGAGGTTCATGGTTTGGCCTTTTCTTTGTCTGTCATCAGGAGGTATGAGTATAAGAGGTTGCAGACAGGCAGCGGTTAGGTTATGTATGTTTTTGAAAGTGTTCATGATTGCTTTGTATTGTATTCGAGCTTGGATGGGCAGCCAATGTCGTTCCTTTAGTAATGGAGTAATGTGTTCTTGTCTAGGTGTTCTTGATATTAAGCGAGCTGCAGCGTTTTGTGCTATCTGGAGTGGAAGGCGTGTGCCTTTTGGTAGGCCTTGGAGTACTGGGTTGTAGTAGTCCCACAATGGGGTAATGATTGCTTGGCAGACCATGCAGAATGAGTTTTGATCCAGCAATGGGTGGAGGTTATGTAGTGTTCTTATCCTTTGATATGTCACTGAAGTTGTTTTCCTAATGTGTGTTTGGAAATTGAGTTTCCGGTCTAGTGTAACTACTAGGTATTTGATTTCAGCTTTGATGGGGATATAATAGTTGTTGAAGGTAAGTTTCTCTATTGGAATGTAGTTGGGGTCTCTATTCCCAACCAGTGCCTTGGTTTTACTTACGTTCAGAGTGAGTGAGTGTTAATGTAGCCATTGGGTTACTTCATTGAGGCAAGAGAGTATAGTGGAGAAGTCTGGGTTCCTTGTCACAATTAGAATGTACCCTACCTATTGAGTGAAACCTAAAGTGACTGATATCTTAAATTTTTTTACTTTTTTATATATATTTTCTTTGTCGGAAGTTTTTGCCATGAGAGATCTCTCCCTCTTGAAGCGTAACTTCCCTTTTATTCACTTTGGTGGTAACCTAACCACTGTATAAAATATTGTGAGGTAATCGCATTCTGCCTAATGCTACATCACAATCACATCTCCATATAAAATTCACCCTGCAGATCTCAACGGACACAGCACTGCGTTTAGAGCCGCACACTTCTTTTCGGCTCTGCTTCAACGCTTAAAATCTGCTAGCACATTTACTCATCTGATTCTTGTGACCAGCCAAAGAGGTATTTAATTTCCCGCCTTTCCTCCGAGCTTCTCTTCTTCTTTCAACTCCTTTAATCAAGGCTATAATGATGTATATCCCTCTAATAGACTGGACTTCTCCATTAATGCAGTCATACTTGCTGATCAAACTCAAAGGAACAGCGAGCTGATTTTGTGGACAAACACCCCTCCCCTATTCTGACATCATATCAAACCCATCCAATCAAGCTCTAAATTCAGCCCCTTCGGTTCTAAAGAGCCAATCCGAAAAATCCAATTTTGTTCTAACCACTGAAGACGCTGTTCTCTATTTCCCCCTCTCGGATTCGCCGGGGCATAATCAATTATTCGCTAGTGAAAATCAGAAAATGAATGATTAAACTCTATACAGTGTTGAACTAGAGGAGCCGAATTAAATCTATTTTTTATCCGCGAAGCATGCTCTTGCAGACGAAGTTTAACGTTTCGTATTGTCCGTCCAACATATAACTTCTTACAGGGACAAACTAGGATATATACTGCATGAGTAGTGGAACAGTTGATAAACCATTTAGAAATCTGTTTTAGCCCAGAATTGGGAATATGCCATTCAGGACCCTCAAAAAACATTGGCATATTTTAGCCCTCCATCCCTGTTTTCAGAAGTCCTTACGGATAGCTTACACCAGAGGCCCAAATACAGGGAATTTGATCACTAGGGCACAGATGGGAGTGGAACAAACATCGGAAGATGGTTTGAAAGGCCATTATGTCTGCTCAAAAGGTACGTCTTGTGATCTCTGTCATCGCACAATTGAGGGTCCTGAATGGCATATTCCCACAAAAAAAGTATATATAAAAAAGTAAAAAAATTTAAGATATCAGTCACTTTAGGTTTCACTCAATAGGTAGGGTGTGATTAGTGATTTGAGTGAAGGGTTGTAGTTGTTACAATTAGAATGTACAGCATAATATCATCTGCATAGATATGAAACATTATCCTGTGTTTCCGTAGGATGTTGCATATGGGCTGGATGTATAAGTTAGATAACAGAGCTGAGAGAGCTGATTCTTGAGGCAGTCCTCAGTGAATTTGAAATGGTTTGATGTCCTACTTTGTACTTTAATCTGTTGCATGTGGTAAGATAAGTACTGTGTGAGTAAAACCATCTTAAGGGGATCATGTTTACTCTGATTTCTGTCAGCCAGGTGAGGAGTATTCTGTGATTTATAGAGTCAAATGCCACAGAGATATCTATGAATATGAGGAAGAATGCCTGTTTGGATATTTCGATTCCCCTGAGTAGGATGTCAAGGAGTGAAGTGAGTAGTGTTTTGGCACTGTAGTGTTGACAGAACCCATGTTGCTGGTCATCTAGAGGTGCGTTGGGGTCTATAAATTCCTGTAGTTGGAGTTGGATGGCTTTTTCTATTATTTTTGCCAGGAGAGGGTACTAGAAATGGGTCTATAGGAAGTGGGTAAGATCGAGTCTACTGAAGCATTCTTCAGGGGTTGGCCTAGTAGAGTAGATCTTTAGGTTAGTTGGCATTTGGCCTAGGGTAAGGGATGAGTTGATTATTTTAAGCAATGTGAGGTCAGCTCTTTTCTGGCTCCTTTGATCCATGCAGTTGGACATGGGTCTAGTGGTGATGTGGTGGTGTTCATCATTGAGAGAAGGCTATCTAGTTGCCTACTTTATACTGAGGTGAACAAGGACCAGTTTGGTGAGCTGTTGGATGTACTTATTGTTAGTTGATCCAGGTCTATTGTTTCTTTAGCATGGGGGAGTTTGTTTTGGATGTAGGAGGTGTAATCCTGTGGGTTCAAACTGGTGTCCTTTGGGGCAGTAGGGGTTTGTATGAGTCTCTGGGTGATTTTGAAAAGCTCTCTAGGTCGGTTGATTGATTTGTGAATGATATTATTATGGTACTCTTGTTTGTGTTGGTTTATCAGATTATTTATTTTATTTTTATTTATTTGTGTGCTTTTCTATACCGCCCCTTCCAGAGATCAGGGGCGGTTTACAAGGAACTTAAACAACAATATAACAAACAGTGAAATATTGCATTACATAGAACATTAGGTGAATATAAGAACTATGTTACAAGGAAACAAGGTGTAAATCAGTTACATAAGAACATAATGGAACATACAAACTATGTTACAAATAAACAATGCGTAAATTATTTACATGGTTGAACAAAACTATTATAATAGTTATTTGTATTCAGCTTGCTTGGAGGCATATTCTCTGTGATGTTTGGCATTTTTTATTCTTCGCCATCTGCACTCAAGTTGTCTTAGTTTGAGTTTTGCTTCTTTTATGTCTTTTGAGTACCAGGATGCCAAGACACTTTGCCTTGGACCTCATTTTGGGGGGAGTACTGCAAAAGAAGCTATTTGGTTGTTCCATTCACCAATTAGTTCTATGGTATCTGTGGAAGAAGATTCCGTTAGAGGAGTAAGGTGTTCAAGGAGGGCTTTCTTGTTGAAATCTCAGAATCTGTGTGTGCCCTGGTATTGTGGTTTCCATTTTTGGGTAGGAATAAGCAGTGGTAGGTCAGACCATGCTAATGGTGCGGTTTAAAGATTCAGTGATGACATTGTTTTAGGGATGAAAATCAAGTCCAGGGTGTTTCCTCCTTTGTGTGTGGGAAAGTTGATAATCTGTGAGAGGTCCAACACATCTGTTGCGTCCATGAAGGATGTAGCTTGATTTGTCAGAGTGAAGGTTTAGGTCTCCCAGCAAGATGAATAGTTTTTCTGATGCTGATTGCAAGCTTGCTAGTTCAATTAGTGATGAGAGATCATCCGTTGTTGATGTTGGCGATCTGTAAACCAAGCATATGGATAGTTGGCTGTTAGTGGTTTTGAATCTGTAGGACATTTAAGGTGGTGTTTGACAAGGAAGTGGATGCTTGGAATTTGAGGTCTTCCCTAGTAAGGATGACTATCTCTTCTCCTCCTATTTATCTGTGGGCAGTTATGTAGGCCCATGTCTGGTGTGGCGAGTTGGTTTGTGAGTACCTGTTCAGTTTTGGCGAACCACGACTCACTCATGCATATAATATCTAGCTTGCTGTCATTATGAAATCATTAATAAGGTGTATCTTCTTGCATGTGGAGTGTGCATTTGCTAAAGCACATTTTATACATTTAGGTGGGTGATTATTGTTTTGCTGAACCATTGAGGGGGAGTGATGTAGTCTTGATTGCCGTCTGGGTATGTGTAGGAATTGTAGGAATTGTTGGAAGCTGGGTAGGTTTCTCTGGTTGTACACGATTGGAATAAATACTGTCTAAGTCCATTGATTGATTCTATCAGAAGGAGTGCTATTATCAGCAATATTAATGCCTTAGGAGGTTATTCTGAGACATGAATAGGGGGGTTGGATGTCCCAATGGGACATCCAACCCTGCTATTTATGTTTGTGGCAGCCCATGACTAACTTTCCTGACAGTTGTGCGTGGAAGATAGTCAGGGGTGGGAAGAGGTGACCTGGGGGCAGAGAGTGGGCGGGCAGAGGGCCGTCACTGGCCCTGGACATACAGGGCCAATTTTAATGTCAGCCCTGTACATCCAGGGCCGGCGAAATGGCTGGGAGGTTATTCCACCTCCAAGGTGGAATAACTTCCCTGGACATTGTTCTTTTTAAATTCAGGGCACAGAAGGGGCCGAGGGGGGCCAGGATCGGGCTGCGGGAAAAAACCTTAATTGCTGGCTGCTGGCATTGTGGAATTTAAATGGAGCCATGGTTCCATGGCAACAGGACGCCATGGCGCCGCAGCTCCATTTAAATGCCTTACAGAGCCATTGGGTAGTGCCTGTACATGCAGGCCAGGACTGAATCGCAGTCCCAGCCTGCATGTACAGGCATGATCGCGATTCTGATCCTGCGGGACTAGACATGCCCCATGGGATCAGAATCGCAATCCCCTTTGTACGTCCGGCTCAGACTGGACATACAAAGGGGATAGCTGTGTGGGACAGAATCAGGCCCTTGTTTTTTGCAGGCAATGATGCATGGCTTGATTGCCTTGCTGTTTTATTGTGCTGCTTTACAGTCAATGCCTAAGATTATACCTTTGCGGTGGTTTGCTACTTCCTGTGGCCTTTGCCAGGTGTAGATGTGCCAGGGAATGCCTGTAATGCTGTTGATTTAGTGTTTTTGCTGTGGTGGAGGGGGCATCCGAAATTCTATGGGCAGTGATGAGGAGTTTACTTTTCTATCAAGGCGCTTGTTCTAGCTAATCCAGCGTTTGTGGGAGTATCTCAGGGCAGATTTTCTTTTTGAGATTCTGCCGCATTGGAGAGATATTTGGTTAAATCCAGTGAGGGAGGGGTATTATTGGAGATTGTGATCATAAATAAAAGCTGAGGTATAGGGTGGCAGCTAATAGATTATTCTTTGTAGCAATGTTGCTGGTAGATCAATGGTTGACGTTGTAGTAGTGTCTGGTTGATTAATTCAAGTGTGTGTATAGGTTTGTCTGGATGTTGTAGCCCTATGCAACCAGGTTAAATTCTCTTTGCTTAGTTTGGCTCTTGGTTTTCTTTCTGGTAAGCGGTCATCTCCAAAGGCCCTCTGGGGAGGCCCTCAGGCGTGGGTGTGTCTGAAGGCATGGTGGTTTAAATGCCTTTCTTTGTCCGGTGGAGCTGCGGGGGGAGCAGGAGGGGCTTGCTTCTCCCGCTTCCACCCCTCGATGCAGAATCGGTTGCCCTAGAAGAGCTTTAGCCAAGGAAGGTCTTGTCTTATTAATCGATTAATTTTTTTGAAGGTGTGAATAAACAGGCAGACAAAAGTGAGTCGGTTGATGTAGTGTATCTAGATTTTCAGAAAGTCTTTAACAAGGTCCCTCATGAGAGACTTTTGATGAAATTAAAAAGTAATGGGATAGGAGGCAGTGTACTATTGTGATCAGGAACTGGTTAAAAGATAGAAAGCAGTGGGTAAGGCTAAATGGCCAATTTTCCCAATAGAGAAAGGTGAATAGTGGAGTACCCCAGGAATCTATGCTTGGTCCACTGCTTTTTAACATATTCGTAAATGACCTGGAAATGGGAATAACAAGTGAGGAAATCAAATTTGCAGATGAGACAAAGTTATTCAAAGTTGTTAAAACCCAAGAGGATTGTGATAAATTGCAAGAGGACCTTGATGAACTGGAAGACCTGATGTTCAAATGGCAGATGAAATTTAATGTGGAGAAGTGCAAAGTTATGCACCTAGGAAAGAACAACCCAAACTATGGTTACACGATGCAAGGTTCCATATTAGGAACCATCACCCAGGAAAAAGATTTAGGTATCATCAAGGATAACATGTTGAAACCCTCCTCCCGGTGTGCAGAGGCAGCCAAGAAAGCAAATAGAATGCTAGGAATCATAAGGAAAGAAATGGAGAATAAAACAAAGGATATTATTATGCCTCTGTATTGTTCCATGGTGTGCATTTCTGGTCGCCCTATCTTTAAAAGGATATAGCATTATTAGAAAAGGTACAGAGAAGAGCCTCCACAATGGTAAAAGGGATGGAAGGATACCCCTATGAGGAGAGGCTAAAAAGGTTAGGGCTCTTCAGCCTGGAAAAGAGATGACTGAGGGGAGATATGATAGAGGTCTATAAATAAATGAGTGGAACAGGTAAACATAGATCTATTGTTTATGCAATCAAAATATAGAAAGATTAGGGGTCATGCAATAAAGCTACAGTGTAACCTATTTAAGACTATTTAAGACTATTTTTTCACTCAAAGCGTAATCAAACGCTGGAATTCGTTACTGGAGAATGTAGTAAAAGCTGTTAGTGTAGCTGGGTTTAAAAAAGGTTTGGACAAGTTCCTGGAGGAAAGGTCCATAAACCATTATTATAGGGGACCCAGGAAATCCACTGCTTGTTCCAATACAAGTATTGTGGAACCTGTGACTGCTAGGTACTTGTGACCTAGATTTGCCACCGTTGGAAACAGGATACTGGGCTTAATGGACTTTGGTCTAACCAAGTACGGCGTGTCTTATGCTCTTATGTTCTTATGCATCACTGTGCATAAATAGGGCCTTTCTAAAATGGTATTTACATATGTATGCCAATCTGCGCATAAAAATGTTGCTGTTTTACACATGGAGATGCTTCTAAAATAACCATCTTAATGTTCTTTAATCTATGAATTAACATGCATTAAGGGCCTGATTCTAAGAGGCAGATAGCAGGGCAGCATGTATTCAACCTCTGTCCTCCCCTGCATGCACAGAGCTGCTGTGTGTGCTGCAGGGGATGATGGAATGAGGGGGCAGAGAGGGGGCGGAGCATGGGCAGGCCGACCCCCCAGACATACAGGGCAAATTCCAGTGAAAGCCCTGTATGTCTGCGATTGCCGGGGGGGGGGGGGGGGAGGGAGGTGGAATAAGCACAGGGTACCCCCCTCCCCCAATGTGGCTGGCAGCCCCCCACCCGGAACCCAGAAGCGGACAGAACAAGATGGGTCTCTTCTGCCCAATCCGGGCCCTGACTGGCCCTTCGGGGATCGGGCGGTGGGGTGAAGGGAGTCAGAGATGTGGCGGGCTGGCGTGGAGGCAGTGTGGACATCTCCCCATGGCTGCAGAGGCATGCCAGGCAATCTTCGGGCCCGATTCTAAATGCCATGGGAAACCTTTGCTTCTGCATTACAGAATTAGGTCTAAATGGGGCTGTCCGGATGGCCTGGATGTGCCCCTTCCTGAATCGGGCTCCATGCTGATTAGCGCATACTAAAAAGTTCTAATGAGAATTAAAACATTTTAATTAAAATTAATGTGTTCTAAATTTAGGTGCATAGGGTCCGATATACAGTCGTGCCGGCTACCTCTTCTAACGTGGCTAACTGCCATCATTGCTAAATGTTGGTTTTCAAATACAACTGTGTGGTCAGCAGCAGGCGCCAACTGCATAAATCTTTTTTTTTTTTTTTGTGAAGATATAGCTGTGGCCGAACTGTCTACTAAGCCATGATAGCTTTTGCTTCTAAAACAGCGCATTCCTGCAAATAGCATCTTGTTGGCTGCAAAAGCCCTTTGCTATCGGTTGGGGTTGTGTACATTTCCCTGGCAGATAATGCATGGAAAATGCAGAAATCATGGCACACCAACGCAGTGGATGAGGCTAACACCATCCATTGAGATGGTATTAGTTGTACCTGCAATGTCTGCAAAACCAGCAGTTACAACACACTGCCAATACTAGCGGTAACCTCTCATTGCATATGTGCCCACTCTGCCCACACCCCAACCGCTCAAGTGACTAATGCACATTCTGCAGATAGTGCAGGAAATCACTGCATTATCTGCAGCTCCTCTGCATTAACCGTTAATGCAGGTGTTTTTCTTGTGCTATTGACGTCGGACGCCAGGGTTTAAAGGACTTCCTTTTGGAGTTTCCCTTGTGCGCAATATGGTTGTGGTGGGATTGAAAACCTGAAGCAGGGTCTTTGAAATTTGGTGACCCGAAACGCAGGACTGTGTCATTGTACCGCCGCTGTTGGGAAGTGCTGCTGCGCTGGGATTTCAGCTAAGTACTTCTTGCTTTGAATGGACATTCCTTTGCTTAGCCGTTATAAAATGTTTTACTGCACTGGATTAAAAAGGACGTAGGTCTTCAGTTAAGTTGTTCTTGCCTGGAAGCTAATTGTCTGACAAAAAATATGTTTTCTCTTTAGGAGGTCTTATGTGGATCGGAACCTGCCATTTTGTATTTTTTGTGCTATTGGCACGATAATAGCTAACATACCATAGCAGACAGACCCCCATAGCATTCATCTGTATGAATTGTTACATGAGGATATGTTAAGGGGTCAGTATTCAGAGCATGGGATATTTAAACACTATGGTAGTAAGCTGCAGCATCCAAATATCTTCCAGAGATTCGTTGGCAGTATTCAGATAGTGGCTATTGCTGAATATTTGGACTATGCAGCCACTATCTGGATAATTGTCGCCATTATTTGGATGGTGCTGATTTTCCATGCTATCTGGATAATTTGTCTGGGCAGTAACTTAGCTTAGGCTGACCGAAAAGCTCTCCTATCTGGATTAATGATGCAGACAGCAGCTGAAAATCACCACTATCTGGATCATGGCAGTGATTATCTAGATAGTGTTCAGTACTACCTTTGTTCCACCCCCAGTTCTTGCCGGCACGGTCTGAATAGGTCCAAGGCTGTCTGCAGAGATCTTCAGTGGCACTGTCAGCATAGTGACACTGAAGATCTGTCTGAGTGCCCTTAATTCCATGGTTATCCAGATACGATTTGTGAATATTGATCCTGAAATATTTTAAGTTGGGTGAGATTTGGGATGGGCTGGAGATAGAGGAAAACACTGCTGCTCTTCTTTTAACTTATGCATTCAACTTGAAATGATAAGTATGTATAAACAGATATGAAATGCATTTAGGGCGTAATTTTGTGAAGCTTATTCCTTGTACAAAGTTTGCTTTACATGAAGGAAAATGTTTTTATAATATATAAACATATGCATAGAACGTATGCACCTATATTTATAAGATCTGTGAGTAGGTGTTCAGATGTGATGAATCTGAGTTGTTGACAAATGAATATAGCGGCCGAGTTTTCAACAATGATTAAGGTGAAAACAGAGCAAGAAGGTTAATTGCAGAAACTGATTTTATTGTGAGACACAGATTAATAAGAAAGTTTATAGGGTGGATGATGAAACAGTAAACAAATTAGGCTAGTGTATCTGTTCAACAATTGAAACATGAGATAAAAGCAATAGTGATGAATCAAGGAGATTAACAAGAAGAGAGGCGTTGGAGGTACCTGGAGAAACAATGACAGGGAAGAAGGGTGGGTAGAGGAATCACAGTACCAGGCAGGAGACACAATGCTGAGACACATTAAAACATACTGTAAATACTGAGAATGAATGAAGCGATGGCGTAATGGGGTGCCAACAGTGTAAATGTGCCACTGAAACTATTAATCAGGGCTGATATTGCCAAGAAGGTGACTACAGAAAGAGAAAAAAATAGATCTAAGCTCATAGCTCTCGGGCACTGAGACAGAAATTAGATCAAGGGAGACTTGTTTGTTCCCCCAGGAGTCTTAAAAATATTATTCAATAGGAAAATGAAGAAAAGCAAAAACACGAACAACCAGAAGTATCTAAAATTCAGGGAGACAGAAGAAAGAGGAATGTGATGGTTTACTTTGTCAAAAGTAGGCGAGAGATCAAGCAAAAATAAGGATAAAGGAAAAGAAACCACGAGAAAGTGAAAAGGCAGAAGTGATTAACGGAGGAGTGGTGTTCAGTGAATGATGGTGGCAAAAGCTTGATTGATAACTTGCTGGAAGATGATTACTGAAAGCTGTGTTGAGATTGTGTACATAAAAATAAAAAATTAAAGAGTATATACTTTGATAGATGAAGAGAGCTTCTCAAAATGTTTATTGAAAAATTGAAAAAATAGAAAATATAGTAACAACACTTTTAAATAAAGAAATAATATCAGTTTGTAGAATAGTTAATACAGAGAAATAACTCAATACAGACATCCCGATGCCTAGATTGCACATCTTATTCCCTATTACCTGGATGAACAATATAGCCTTTTGAAAATGATTTAGTCCTTAATTTGAGAAAGCAATGCAAAGACACAGATTTAAACAATCCCTCTGTTCTTTTCTCTTCTGTTCTCACAAACCCACATCTATCCTATAAAACATCTAACTCTTACCAGAAGAAATTAATTTTAAAATGTCTGAATATCAAAAATAGTAGAGTCGCTATTCTGCAAGCTGCTGAGTGATAGCTTTAATGCCGTTAGCACTCTTCAGTGTACCTACTAGACATTAGAAACATAGGGGCTTGTTTACTAAGCAACAGTAGAGGCTTCTGACAGATATTGCAGCTGCAACCCCATTGAATTCAATAGGGCCGCAGCTCAGATATCGGTCGGAAGCCACTACTACTGCTTAGTAAACAAGCCCCATAGAAAAAGGATGGCAGAAAAAGACCATGTGGCCTTTCCAGTCTGCCCTTCCATACTAACTTTTTTCCTTTAGAGATCTTCAATATTTGTCCCATGCTTTCTTGAATTCAATGTCCTTGTCTCTACTACTTCCACTAGGAGACTGTTCCACACATCTACCACTCCTTTCATAAAGAAATATTTCCGCATATTATGCCTGAGTCCATTCCCTTTTACCTTCATTCTATGTCCCCTCGTTGCAGAACTCTCAATTTGCAAGGTGTAAAGAGAGAAAGGTCTAACATTTTCCAGAAAAGGAGAAGTTCCTGATGCCAGTCATTTCAGAGTGGGAGGCGATTCCTCTGAGAGAGAGAATCCCACTTAGGATAAAAAAACACTCCCAAAGGCAGAATCCTGTCTTTGGCCCCCAGCCAATATACCATGAGGTTATAAGAGGAGACTGCCCTTAGTGGGCAGGTGCTGCTGGCAGAGCTATCATCTTGCATGGAGTATCAACACCCAGACTTCCTGACCAGAGAAGAAATAGAGCAGGCTTGGAACTGCTGTCAGGAGGCAGAGGGGAGCTCAGCTTAGTGAGGGGTCCCAAGAGTATGCCTGCACCAACCCATCCAGATCACAGGAGCCAGGGGCCAAGAGAAGCAGCACAGGAAAGATCTGCATTTTCAGTAGCAACCCATGCAGGAGGAGAAAGAACCCAACAGATGCAGTGTATCAGGAATGCCGGAGTAAAAGGATCATCCATCATTGGTCCAGGGAACTGTGAATGCAGCACCTTCACAATCACATACTCTGAGTAGGACACTAGTAAAGGAGAGAGGGAGATTTTCGTAAAGAACATAAGATGCCATAGTGGGTCAGACCAAGGTCCATCAAATCCAGTATCCTGTTTCCAACAGTGGCCAATTCACGTCACAAGTCAGTTTCCCAAAAAGGTACACAGATTCCACGTTGCTCATCCTGGGGTAAGCCGTGGATTTCCCTGGTCCTCTTCAATAATGGTTTATGGACTTTTCCTCCAAGAACTTGTCAAACCTTTTTTAAATGCAGCTATACTAACAGCTTTTACTACATCCTCCAGTAATGAATTCCAGAGAAATTATTGGACTGGTCAAAGTCCTTAGGTGGTAGAGAATGGGTGCCCAGGGAGGGTACATAAAAAAGGAAGAAACCAAATGCTCAAGATTAAAATGCAGAGACTTAGAAAGGAATGGGGTATAACAGACACCCCAATCAAAAAGAAAGCAGAATAGCTTGTCTTTTTGTAATATAGTTCTTGTTCATTGTTTATGCCAACTATTAATGTTTTTTCTCTGTGACCCTTAGGTTTAAGTAGACCTTCGGTTTAGAGCACAGTTTCTGGCTTGGACTCATTTATGTGACAAGGGAATGGTGTGAGGGAGCCACGTGCCAAGCCTATGCCAGTTCCCACCAAGAGAACCTGATACTTTTAACATCCATGTGCTGTAGTGAAAGACTGGGTAAAAGGATCATAGGACTGGTGTTCTCCCTTGTGTGCCAAGCAGTTGGTGAAGTAACTGTGAGGACCATACAGACAGGGGGTTACGTATGTATAAGAGAAAATGGGCAGAAGTATTTTAGAGTTTTCAAAGCAAAAAAACGTATGCATTTGAAGTGGCATTTTGGAAAGGACGTCCAGATGAAATCTGGGGCCTCCAAGGCAAAATATCCAAAAAATTTCAGGGACATTTATGTTTTGGTCTGATTTTAGCAACTTTGTTGTCCCTGAAATAGACAGCCGCACAGGTAGCCTCATAGACATCCCCACTACAATCACTTGAGGTAGGGCTGTCTATCCTATGCTGAATACATGTCCATGCAAGATATTTTGCATGTGAGGAGGTGCATCAATGTTCCAAATTTAAAACAAGTGTCCTCGTTTTCCTGTAGCTTTCCTTATTATCATGAACAGTATCGGGGATATCAGAATACTTTCCTTTCTATTCTCTCCAGGTGTCTGGATGGCAGAATTAGAGCTTTTCTGATGCCTATTCATACCCTGGAGCAGGAATAGACATTGCAACCAATCGATGCACAACTACACTCTGAATGGCAGTATGCTGACCGTACCGGGCTTTCAATTTTGTAATCCTGCGGCACCACAACGATTCCCTGATTGAGGTATTTCTATTTTAGATTCTCTTAAGTTCATTCAAGCAAATAATCAGTTTGCAGTTAAAGTGCCCGTTGGGGGCTTTGTGCTCTCTAACTTGAATCATTTTGTTTTTATTCATTCTACAAAGTACTCCGCTCCACATCTCCTCCGAATCTGTTGCCTGCAGACACTAACTTGTAATTGATTATGTATCCATTCACAGGATGTATGGTGTTTCTTATATTGTTTCATTGACCACAACGCAACTGTAGTACACATACTGTGAGTGTCCTTTCGTATCTTTTTATGTCTATATACATTTTAAGTGTCCTTGGTACAATGAGCTTTTATTATTCCAGTATTCTTATATGAATTGCTACTTTGGCTTTTATAGTCCTTTTATGTTTTAAGTGTAATTAATTTGTTTTAATTACATCCTGTCTTAATTATGTTCTCTTATTATAGTTATTATTAATTGTTATTAGTCTTCTTCTTATAATTGATTAATGATTTTTATTTAATTATTTTCCATGAATGTTCTCTCAATTAATTTTTACTATTTTTATTTTCAATGAATCTTTATTACCTTTATTTTAGTGTTGTCAACACAACCTGAACTCCTATTCATTGTTTTATCAATGTTGTAAATGATTTTTATAATTTATGGTTTAATTTCACATGTGTTGAATGTTTTCTAGAACTATCAACCCCTGACGAAGGCTACGCCGAAACACGCCTGTGTTGGGTGACTAATACTTCTCCTTTAACCAAGTGGGCAAATTTATTTATTTATTTATTTATTCACATTTATATACCGCATCTTCCAAGAGTTCAGTTGCGGTTTACAGTTAAAACTGGTTTGTGGTTACCTCATTCTGGACTTAGTTTGCAGAATAGACATTGACAGTACTGTTAGTGCGTGAGAACATGCTTGCTGTTTGTGAAATAGGGAGCACATATCCAACTTTGCTAGATCACCTCGGGCCACGCCACCATCACGTTCCTCATGAATTGGATGTCCTCATGCTGATGAAGTCTATAGAACTGCCTGCTAAAATGGCTCCAGGGATGTCTCTGTAATTTGGATGTTTGTGTGCATATTTTCAGACATTCAAAGCACGAATAGTGTTTCTAAAATAGCCCCCATAATATTTGAATATACTGTATGCGGATAGCTATATGCAGAGGTTTGCATATAAATATCTTTAGATAATGCAGCTGAAAATCACAGTAACTTAAGTGGTGAACCATACATGTCTGAATATCTGTGGCCAGGACCGATTATACATGTGAAGGCACATTTTAGATAGTGCATGGAGCTCAGAATTGAGACATGAAGATTGGGATGTACCCAACTCAAAGTTATTTTAGAAACAGCTCTGCTAAACATGGATATGTTTATAAAATATATAGAGGAAGTGCAGAAATGCACATGGATTGATATCCATGTGCAGAGGGAGGTTTCATTTTACCAGTTTACATGTGAAAAATCAATGAAAGGAAAACAGCAAGGAAAACAACTGCACTGTATTACTATCCACTTGGTGAGAATGAACAGACAGATTATGAAATGCTAACAGAAATTAAGGAAGCTAACAAAATGTACAACACAGTAATGCTGGGTGATTTCAATTACCCCAGTATCAACCAGGTCAATATTGCATCAGGAGATAACATTTCTTAATGAGCAGTTGGTTTCAGAGCCGACACAAGCTAAAGCTATTTTTGACTTACTCCTTAATGGAACACAGGATCTGGTGTGAGACATAACAGTGTTGGGGTCACTTGGCAATAGTGATCATACCATGATCACATTTGAATTAATAAATGAAGGGAGGGTAGCAAGAAACTCCACTGTGATGGAATTTTAACTTTTAAAAGGGAGACTGAAAAATGAGGAAAATGATTAAGAAAAAAAGTTTATATCAGGCCCGGGTGTTCTTTAAAATACTATCTTGGAAGCCCAGATCAGATGTATTCTACACTTTAAGAAAGGTGGAAGGAAGGCGAAACGACTGCAGGTATGGTGTAAAGGTGACATCAAAGAAGCAATTATATCCAAAAAGTAATCTTTTAGAAAATGGAAAAAGGGGTCAAATGATGAAAACAGAAAATAACATATGCACTGGCAAGTTAGATACAGGGCATTGATAAGGTAGGCAAAGAGAAATTTTGAAAATAAGTTTGATGTGGAAGCAAAAACTCATGACAATTTTTTCAAGTACATTAATAGCAATAGAAATCTGTGAGTCCTATGGATCATTAGATGGTAGAGGGGCACTAAGGGAAGACAAGGCCATAATGGAGAGACAGAGTTAATTCTTTGCTTTGGTCTTTACTGAAGATGATGTAGGAAAGTAACCCAAGGGACCAACAAACCAAGCACGATTCCACGTGCAACGAACATCCAGTAAAAAAACGTGGAAAGCAAACGAAGGACGTGTGAAAATTGAAACCTTTATTGCTTAAATCAGGGGTCTCAAACACGCGGCCCGCGGGCCGCATGCGGCCCGCGAGAGCATTTTGTGCGGCCCGCGACCCGCCGCGAGTATCCTTTCTGCAATTTTTGTGCTACTTTTACTGTTTTCCGGCTTAGCGCGATTCCCGGGGCTGCAAACAAGTTTGGTTGCATGACCGCGTCACGCGCCTGCCCTCCACCAATCAGGGACAGGCAGGAGGAGGAGAAAAAGGAGGAGGGGGGGGGCCGGCCCAGAAGCAGTCTGAGCAGCCCTCGTATCAGCGGTTTCGGAAGGATCGCCTGCCTGGAAGAAGGATCGCCTGCCTGGAAGAAGGATCGCCTGCTTGGAAGAAGGATCGCCTGCTTGCACAGCTCTCGGCAGGTAAGGAAGCAGTCTAACATGGTATCTGCCCAGAATTAAGCCAGCCCTGCCTCCCTCAGTCCCTCTCCTCTTCGGCTTAGAACCGCGAAGGGAGGAAATTCCTTCGCGGTTCTAAGCCGAAGAGGAGAGGGAGGGAGGAGAGGGAGGGAGGAGAGGGAGGGAGGAGGGAGGGAGGGAGGGAGGGAGGGGGGAGGGGAGGGGAGGGGGGGGGGGGCGGCCGCCTGCCTGCCTGCCTGCCTGCCTGCCTGCCTGCCCTGCCTGGCCTGCCTGTGATTCTTGCTGAGGGAGGGAGGGAGGGAGGGAGGATGGATGGATGGATGGGGGGGGGCTGTGATTTTTGCTGAGGGAGGGAGGGAGGGAGGGAGGATGGATGGATGGATGGGGGGGGGGGCTGTGATTTTTGCTGAGGGAGGGAGGGAGGGAGGGAGGGGGGGGGGGCGGCCTGCCTGCCTGCCTGCCTGCCTGCCTGCCTGCCCGGCCTGGCCGGCCTGTGATTCTTGCTGAGGGAGGGAGGGAGGGAGGGAGGGAGGGAGGATGGATGGATGGATGGGGGGGGGCTGTGATTTTTGCTGAGGGAGGGAGGGAGGGAGGGAGGATGGATGGATGGATGGGGGGGGGGCTGTGATTTTTGCTGAGGGAGGGAGGGAGGGAGGGGGGGGGCGGGAGGCCAGCCTGCCAGCCTGCCTGCCTGCCCTGCCTGGCCTGCCTGTGATTCTTGCTGAGGGAGGGAGGGAGGGAGGATGGATGGATGGATGGGGGGGGGCTGTGATTTTTGCTGAGGGAGGGAGGGAGGGAGGGAGGGGGGGGGGGCGGCCGGCCGGCCGGCCTGCCTGCCTGCCTGCCTGCCCTGCGGGGCCTGCCTGTGATTATTGCTGAGGGAGGGAGGGAGGGAGGGAGGGAGGGAGGGAGGATGGATGGATGGATGGGGGGGGGCTGTGATTTTTGCTGAGGGAGGGAGGGAGGGAGGGAGGATGGATGGATGGATGGGGGGGGGGGCTGTGATTTTTGCTGAGGGAGGGAGGGAGGGAGGGAGGGAGGGAGGGAGGGGGGGGGGGGGGGGCCGGCGGCCTGCCTGCCTGCCTGCCTGCCTGCCTGCCTGCCCTGCCTGGCCTGCCTGTGATTCTTGCTGAGGGAGGGAGGGAGGGAGGATGGATGGATGGATGGGGGGGGCTGTGATTTTTGCTGCGGGAGGGAGGGAGGATGGAGGGATGGATGGGGGGGGCTGTGATTTTTGCTGAGGGAGGGAGGATGGATGGATGGGGGGGGCTGTGATTTTTGCTGAGGGGGAGGGAGGGAGGATGGATGGATGGATGGGGGGGGGGCTGTGATTTTTGCTGAGGGAGGGAGGATGGATGGATGGGGGGGGGCTGTGCTTTTTGCGGAGGGAGGATGGATGGATGGGGGGGGGGGCTGTGATTTTTGCTGAGGGAGGGAGGGAGGATGGATGGATGGATGGGGGGGGGCTGTGATTTTTGCGGAGGGAGGATGGATGGATGGGGGGGGCTGTGATTTTTGCTGAGGGGGAGGGAGGGGAGGATGGATGGATGGATGGGGGGGGGCTGTGATTTTTGCAGAGGGAGGGAGGATGGATGGATGGGGGGGGCTGTGATTTTTGCGAGGGAGGGAGGGAGGATGGATGGATGGGGGGGCTGTGATTTTTGCTGCTGCTGCTGCTGCTGATGATGATGATGGATGGATGGGGGGGGGGGGTCAGAACTGGTAATGTGCTGTGGGCTGGGGTTTTTGTAGAGCCGGTAATGTGCTGTGGGGCTGGGGGGGGGGGGTCAGAACTGGTAATGGTTCTGACCCCCCCCCCAGCCCCACAGACCATTACCGGCTCTAAACCCCCCAGCCCCACAGCACACTGGTAAGGTGCTGTGGGGCTGGGGTTTGTTTTTTTGAGCTGGTAATGTGCTGTGGGGCTGGGTTTTTTTCGCGCTGGTAAGGTGCTGTGGGCGGGGGGTTTTTTTGCGCGGGTAATGTGCTGTGGGGCGGGGGGGGGGTCAGAACTGGTAATGGTTCTGACCCCCCCCCCCAGCCCCACAGAACATTACCGGCTCTAAACCCCCCAGCCCCACAGCACACTGGTAATGTGCTGTGGGCTGGGGGGCACATTGCTTCTAATATTATTTTAACACACAACCTCTTTTTTCCAGACCACTGTTTCATCGGAAGGGCAGAGATTCAATTGTGATTGCAATCCTAATTTATAATGAAGAGATTACAATCAGAAAAGTCTGGATGCAAGGACAATGGAGATAGCAGTAAAAAGAGAAAAATCGCGAGCGAAAACAGAATTTTTCAAGAAAAATGGGAGGAGTTATATTTTTTCACTGAGATCAACCGTACAATTCAATGTCTCATTTGTCAACAAACATTAGCTGTTCCGAAGGAGTATAACGTGCGTAGGCACTACGAAACAAAACACCATGAGAAGTATGACGCGTACGTGGGCAAAGTTAGAGAAGACAAAGTTACAAAACTTAAATCAGCATTATGGAAACAAAGACGTTTATTTACCACTAGTAATCAGTCCAACGAAGATTCAGTAAGAGCAAGTTTTGTTATAAGTGAACTTATTGCAAAGTCTTCACGGCCCTTTACAGAAGGTTTGTTCATAAAAGAATGTCTTTTAAAGGCAAGTGACATTTTATGTCCTGACAAAAAGAAACTGTTTGAAAGCTTAAGCTTGTCACCCAATACAGTTGCCACCAGGATTACAGAATTAGCAGATAATGTGGAGAAGAAACAATTAATTGAAGTGGCTAAGGACTTTGAAGCATTTTCAATTGCTCTCGACGAAAGTACAGATGTGTCTGATACCGCACAATGTGCTGTATTCATCAGAGGTGTAGACTGCAGTTTAAATCTGACAGAAGAATTCCTAGAATTAATACCATTGAAGGGTACTACAACTGGACATGATTTGTTTCAATCCCTGGAAAAATGCATAGAGAAATATTGCTTACCATGGGAAAAATTTGTATCTTTGGCCACAGACGGTGCACCGTCAATGTGCTCTCAAAATGTAGGTGTAGTTGGATTGTTGAAAAACAAATTAAACAGTCTTGAAACAGTAGGAATCAACTTCACTAGTATACACTGCATTTTGCATCAAGAAGCTCTTTGTAGTAAAAGTCTACAAATGAAAGAAGTAATGGATGTAGTTGTTAAAACAATCAATTTTATACGTTCTCGGGGGCTGAATCACAGGCAGTTCATCTCATTTCTTGCAGATATGGACTCTGAGTATGGTGAACTTCTTTATCACACTGAAGTTAGATGGCTAAGTCGCGGAAATGTTTTGAAGCGTTTCTTTGCACTTAGAGATGAAATCGCTTCATTCATGATGATGAAAAATAAGGCAGTTCCTTTGCTAACTGATTCTATTTTTCAATGCAACCTTGCTTTTCTAACGGATATTATGGATCACTTGAATGGATTGAACTTGAAGCTTCAAGGTAAAAACAGATTATCACACAGATGTATGACAATGTGAAATCGTTCAAAGTTAAACTACGTTTATGGATGAAGCAGGTGGGTGAGGGCAATTTGGTCCATTTCCCAACCCTGAATTCTTTACAAAAAGTTGAACCCAAATGCCTGAAAGAATATAGAGATTTGTTGTCTAACTTACTTCAACAGTTTGATGTGCGCTTTGAAGACTTTAAGATACTGGAGCCACAATTTCAACTTTTTTCAACGCCGTTTGCTGTAGAAGTTGATAATGTTGCAGAGGACTTGCAAATGGAGTTGGTGGAACTTCAGTGTGATACTATCTTGAAGCAAAAATATGTAGAATTAGGGATTCCCGAATTCTACACGTTTCTTCCACGAGACAGGTTTCCGAGGTTACACTCTGCCACAGCAAGGATTCTTGCAATGTTTGGAAGTACATATGTATGTGAACAATTTTTCTCATCCATGAAGATTAACAAGTCTGTGCTAAGGTCACGGCTCACTGATGAACATTTGCAAGCAACACTGAGATTGCTTTTTTCTAATAAATTAAAGCCTAATATCGACGTCCTTGTTGATGCAAAACGCTGCCAGCTAAGTAGCCAGAAAAAAAACTGAATGAAACATAAAACTTACATAATTATTCACGTTACACATGTTATAATAAATGGATTAAAATAATTAAAGTTTGTAAAGTGCTATGTTCTTATGTTGACTTTAATTGAGGGGGGGGCTCAGGGATGCTTGATACTGCGGCGGTGGAGGCAGCAGCAAGTTTCGATTTTTTAAAATGTACCTGGACTGCATGAAAAAAAAACTAGAAGAGAGAAGAAAGGACAAATGGACAGCAGACGATGGAGAGTTAGCAGAAGAAACCATAAGAAAGTGGCCGGAACAATTGCAACTGAAAAAAAATGCACAAAAGGTAGGAAAATATCTCTTTATTTTGAGTTTATTAACTGGAATATGTCAGCTCTGGGAAATGTGCATCATTAATGCCTGTGCTTTAGTACAAGAAATTAATTTATAGTTTTATTTCTACAGTGCTGAGGTATTCTGTGTAATTCCTATTTGACATTGCTACTTGTTCTCTTTTCCCAGTAGGTCATGTATTGTTCTCTGAAATGTATTGATTTAATATTTGCAGTGTTGCCTTTTGATAGGTAGGGTCTGGTGCTTTGTGAGTCCTGGTATGATACGGCGGGTTTGCTATGGGTTCTAAATGGGCAGTGTTAGTAGTAGTTCCTAATGTGCCTGGCGGTTGGCACTGGATTATAGTAATATAGAAATTTTCTAGTCTTTCTTTATCCATGCACTCATTATGCAACATTATGCAAATATTTATGCAAATATTTATGCAAATGAGGCCCCCTATGCAAATGAGCCCCCCGTGTCTTATGCGGCCCCCGGGTTACTTTAGAAGTCCTCATTCGGCCCTCAAAGCAATTTGAGTTTGAGACCCCTGGCTTAAATCCACTTCAGCCACTGGCCCGACACTGGCCGTATTTCGTAACAACCTTCCTCAGGGGCAAAATTGACTAAAATACATAAAATAAACATTTAAAACACTGTAAACAAATCATTCAAAAGAGCTATTAAAAACTAGAGAAACAGAGAATGAGCCAAAACATATAAATAAAACATGCCAATGTTGAAACATAAACATAAATTTAGTACAACCAATATACGGAGCAAAACAAAATGGACAAAAGTAAAAACGAATACCATTAAAGATAGTTATTTGAATGTAAAACAAAATGAAGTGATTCAAAAATATCACCTTAACACAATTAAATAACACATATACAAATAAATATATAAAAAATTAGTTAGCTTTTACAAATGAATTAAAAATATAAACCATTATAAAACTATAAATTGTGAAATAATAATATAATAAATTATAACTTCACATATGAATAAATGAATGTGTAAATATATAACAAAATAATCAAAAGGTTAAAAAACAACATATATAATAAATATGTAATATATAAATAGTAAAAACATGAAAAAACTGCTATTGCTCAATAGTGTATCCTATCAAAAGTACATATTATTGCTCAGTAATGTATGCTGTTGTAAAATAAGAACATAAGTTATACCATACTGGGTCAGACTAAGGTCCATCAAGCCCAGTATCAGAGAAACATAGAAACATAGAAAAATGATGACAGAAAAAGACCACATGGCCTATCTAGCCTATCCTTCCATATCAACAACTACAACAGCACCGGGGGGGGCAGGATGGGTGGGTTGGGGGGGCCCTGGGGTTGGCCTATGGTTCCGGGGGGGGGGGGGGGTCCTGCGGGTTTGGAACATTGGCGGGGAGGGGGACAGGGCTCCTCCAGCGCAGAGTGGTTGGGGGCTTGGCAGCTACTGTGGGCTTTGTCGTGTCCCCCTTTCTTTTTTCCTTTGTCTCCACAGGTGCAGACTGGTGACATGAGGAGGCCGGAACAGCTCGGTGATGCAGCGGTGCGGAGCGAGGGAATGGCTGTGGAAACAGTACCCAGTGTGCATCCGATGACGCGGTGAGAGGACCGGCAGGAGGTGGTTCCGGAGGCTGGGCTACCGCCGGCGTCGTCTAGCCTCACAGAGCTGGTGCAACCCAGGAGTTCGGCAGAGGGTGAGTTGCAAGGGGGTCAGGCTGAGCAGAGTGGTGCGATTAGCCGTTCGGGAGGAGCCAGGGGCAAAGCAAAGAATAAGAGCCGTCACTCGCGTAAGCGGCGGCGGAGAGGGGACTCTTCGACGTCTTCGTCGTCTTCGTCCAGCGGTGGGGTTGTAGAACAGCCGGTTGGTGGGGGGGTGGGGGGCGGTAGTGGTGGGTGGCGGGGGTACTACGTTGGCCTCGTTTTTGGAACTTTGGGAGGGGGTTCCGTGTAAACTTTGGCGTAAGATATGGAAGAGGAAGTACATCGATATATTCCGGCTGCTGGAGGGTAGGAAGCGTTCGGGGGACAGCAAACGAAAACGGAAGGAGGACGAGAAGGCGGGCAGGGTCAGGAAGGCTTCTTGAAATGTCATTAACTGGACGAGGGCCTTCTTATGGTTGGCTAGTGTGTGGGGGCAGCGTTACCGGAGCAGTACGGGATGTTATTGGCATATGCTGACTCGATCCTGGAGGCGGCTCAGACTCACGACGGTTGGGCATGGCTCAACTATGATGAGAAGTTCCGAGACAAGATGGAGGAGAATCGATCGTTGTCCTGGGGGACCCAGGACATCAGTCTCTGGTTGACTCAGATGTCGGCGAAAGGGGGGGGCTAGTGGGGGGGGGGAAAAGGGGGGCTCCGGAGTGTTGGCAAGTGCAGGGCGGCCCTTTCGGAGCGGCCCGGCTCCCGGGTCGCAAAAAGGAATTAGCAGGGGGGTCAGGGACGTCTGTTGGCGCATTAATAAGTCTTCTTGCCCCTTTCCGGACTGTAAGTTCCGGCACAGTTGCTCTGTCTGTGGCCGGGGGCACTCAGCGCTCCGATGCATCAAAAAAGTGCCCCCCGCCCCGAAACAATGAGGAAGGGAAGGGATTGGCCCCTACCCCTATTCGTTTAGCAGCACTGAGTCCTTGGTTGCGGCGGTACAGGAGGGTTCGGGCTTGGGACGTGTTGGAGGGGGGTTTCCAGCACGGGTTCCCCATACCGGTGGTTGGGGACGGGGACCTGGAGAGGGCACGCAACGCGCCGTCGGTAGGGAGTTTTGCTCAGGTTGTTAGGGATAAGCTGGCCACTGAGCTGGCCCTGGGGAGGATAGCTGGGCCTTTTGTGGACCGGCCGTTCCCGAATTTCATGGTTTCCCCTCTGGGCATCGTCCCGAAGAAGGAACCCGGGAAGTTCTGGCTCATTCACAACTTATCTTTCCAGGAGGGAGCATCGGTGAACGATCTTATCCCGAAAGAATTGTGTGCGGTGTGGTACGCGTCGTTTGATGAGGCAGTGGGGTTGGTTCGTGAGTGTGGGCACCAGTGTTTACTGGCGAAGGTGGATATTGAATCCGCTTTTCGCCTGTTGCCGGTTCATCCCGATTCCTTTCATTTATTGGGTTTCGTTTTTGAGGGCCACTATTATTTTGACAAGTGCATGCCGATGGGCTGCTCGGTCTCTTGCCGTTACTTCGAGATGTTCAATTCTTTCATGCACTGGGCTCTGGGGGTGTACGTCGGATCCCGGAACGTGGTCCATTATTTGGACGACTTTCTATTTGTCGGTCAGGCGCAGTCCGGGCTTTGTCAGGAGCTGCTGGACGGCTTTTCGAGGCTAGCGCAGGGGTGGGGTGTCCCTCTGGCGGCAGGCAAGACTGAGGGCCCCGCCACGCGCCTCATGTTTCTGGGAGTGGAATTGGATTCAGTGGACATGGTAGCGCGCTTGCCGTTGGAGAAGGTAGCGAGATTGCGGGTGCTAGTGGCGAATGTGTTGGGGTCGGCAAAAGTGACGCTGAGAGAGATGCAGGCACTGTTGGGCTCATTTAACTTTGCCTGTAGCGTTATCCCTATGGGAAGAGTGTTCCTGCAACGGTTGGCAGCGGCGACCTCGGGAGTGCGGCGGTCGCACCATCGCATCCGGGTTTCCCGGAGCCTGAGGGCAGACTTGGGGGTTTGGGACCAGTTCTTGAGGGACTTTAATGGGGTTACGGTCCTGCTCAGGAAGGAGGTGTCCACTTTCGATCTGCAGATTTTTACAGATGCTGCGGGCGGTTTCGGGCTTGGAGTCTATTTTGGGGGAGCATGGTGCGCTGAGCCGTGGCCTTTGACCTGGCGGGAGGCGGGTTTGACCGACAGTATAACGTTTCTGGAGCTGTTCCCCATATTGGTTTTGGAGCTGTGGCCGGACAGGCTTCGTAATCGCCAGGTGTTGTGGTGGTGCGACAACGAAGTGGTTGTCAATGTTATTAATCGGTATGCTCTACGTTGCTCGCAAGTGGCGGCTTTGATGAGGGAGGTGATATTTGCCTGTTTGCGGTTGAACGTGGTGGTGAGGGCTCGTCATGTGCCAGGATATGCTAACCAGGTCGCTGATGCTCTTTCTCGTTTCAAGTGGGACCTGTTTCGGCGCTTGGCACCAGAGGCGGACCCCGTGGGACGGCCGGTCCCCGAGCAATTATGGCAGCTTGGCCTCAGGGCATGCTGAGTTTGCTGCGGAGCTCCGTGTCGCCGGCGACCTGGCGCTCCTACTGCAGGGGCTGTGACAGTGTGGTGGACTTCTTGACAGCTCGCGGATGGCGGCAGGGTCCTGTACCTGATCACCTCATGGGCTTATACATCATGGCAGAAAAGGCTGTGGGGACAGCTAGATCAACTGTGTGGTCTCACCTTGCCGGTTTTGCATTCTTCTCTAGGGCGGTGGGCTGGGGAGTGCATAGTTGGAGGTTCCTTTCTCACTGGCTCTTGCTAGGCTGGGAGCGAGCTACCCCTCCCCAGGCTGACAAGCGGCGCCCAATCACCCCCGATCTGTTGGTGCGGCTGTGCGCTGCTTTGCCGGAGGTGGCGGAGTCGGCATATGAGACCATACTGTTTCGGGCTGTGTTTTGTGTGGCCTTCTTTGGGGCTTTCCAGTTGGGGGAATTGGTGGTGCCCAGTGGGGTAGTGGGGAGTGCGGCTCTGCAGCTGCGGCATGTTCGGGTGGCACCCGGGGAGCTGAGCATATGGTTGTCTAGATCCAAGACCGATCAGAGGGGCCGGGGTGTTTGGGTGCGTTTGAGGCCTGTCGGGGCTTCCCCTATTTGTCCAGTGGCAGTGATGGAGGCTTACTTGCGGGTCCGACCTCCGGGGGGTGAACTGCTCTTTGTGCACGCGAATGCTAGGGGCTTGACGCGTTTTCAGTTCACGGCGGTGCTGCGGAGGGCGGTGCTCAAGGTCGGCTTGGAGCCTGGTGACTTTGTGCCGCATTCCTTCAGGATTGGGGCTGCTACTAGTGCCGCAGTGGCGGGTTTGCCTGGGCCAGAGATTCAGCAGATTGGCAGATGGCGTTCTAATGCATTTCTAGGGTATGTGCGCTTGTGAACATGGTTGTTTGTGATCTTGGTTGTTCTGGTGGTAACTGTGTTTTTTCCTTTAGATGGGAATCGGATGCCGTATGGCTGCTGGATGATCAGCCATTCCTTTGTGTACTGGGCCGGGCAGCAGGCAGCCTTGTGGCCGCTCGGGGCAAACCTTGGATTGAATGCTGAGGAAGTCACCTTATCATGGCTGGGCGAGCGCGGTCTCCGATGACTGCAGCTTTTGCCTTTGCTTCGGCACCATCAGCGCATCAGAGGATCCCCGGAGTTCTTGTTGCTGCACCTTGGCGGCAATGACTTGGGGACTTGGACAGTGAAGCAGCTGATTAGAGCAGCTAAGCGGGATTTGGGGGAAGTGTTGTTAATGTTCAAGGATGTTGTATTGCTTTGGTCCGACTTAATTCCCAGGCCTGCTTGCTGGGGCCACCGGCGGTGGTCTCGTGGTTTGATTAAGGTTAATCGGCAAATTGGCCGTTGGGTATCCGAGAACAGGGGCTGTCAGATTATGCATTCCTGGGCTGAGGTGGAATGTGCTGGCCTATATCGGCCGGATGGAGTACATCTATCCCCGGTGGGGGTAGATTTGCTCCTGAATGATTGGCAGGAGGCCTTGGAGTTTGCGGTGCCGGGCAGGGTGGCTGGTCGTAGCTTTGCTCTTGGGGGGGGGCTCAGGGACAGGTGTCACTGAGCCTGTGGCGGGATCCCGGAGGTGTTCGGGGTCCGGAGGCATGGCAATACACAGGGCGGGGGTGGGGTACCCCCGACCCGGAGAATCCCTCGGCTTTTGCTAATAATATGGCGAAGCCGGAAGAGGGGGATGGAATTGCCGGGGAATGGTTCTCGGCGGAAGTGGGAAGGAATTCGCTTTGCTACCCACATGACTGGTGAGGGTTTGTCCTGCTGCCGGAACCGTAATTAAACAGTTATGGTTGTATTTGTATGTTGTGCTTGGTTAATAAAGCTGCGACCAGTTAATATGCCAATAAGTGATCCTGTGGTGGTTATTTCAAGGGCAGGGGGGAGGGGATGGAAGGGCAGGGTTAAGGGGATGGGAGAGCCACGTCCGCCTTACCTGGTTAAACGAAGGCCGCGGGACCCACGTGCCCGCTGGCTGCGTGTAACCGGGGGAGGGGGGGCAGTGTGGCGCGTGTCCCTGGTGGCGGGGGGGGGGGGGCGCGTGCCAGTTTGGCAGGGGAATTTTGATTTAAAATCATTGGCTCCCGCGGGCACTTGTTGGCGCGGGAGCCAATGAGGTGGAAGGGACGCGCGCAAAGGTTTTAGGAAGCGGGGCGGTCAGACGCCAGTCCTCCAGAGCTTAGGTGAAGGACAGGCGTACCCACCCTCCCGCCCTTGTTCAGATCGGTGCGCGGATAACGGGGGGTTGCAGCTGGAGGGGGTGGGATCCCGGAGGTGTCCGGGGTCCGGAGGCATGGCAATACGCAGGGTGGGGTGGGGTACCCCCGACCCGGAGAATCCCTCGACTTTTGCTAATAATATGGCAAAGCCGGAAGAGGGGGATGGAATTGCTGGGGAACGATTCTCGGCGGAGGCGGGAAGGAACTCGCTTTGCTACCCACATGGCTGGTGAGGGTTTGTCCCGCTGCCGGAACCGTAATTAAACAGTTATGGTTGTATTTGTATGTTGTGCTTGGTTAATAAAGCTGCGACCAGTGAATATGCCAATAAGTGATCCTGTGGTGGTTATTTCAAGGGCAGGGGGGAGGGGATGGAAGGGCAGGGTTAAGGGGACGGGAGAGCCACGTCCGCCTTACCTGGTTACAACAACTACAACAGTCCCCTTTTTTCCTTTAGAGATTATCTGTGTTTGTCCCATGCTTTTTTGAATTCAGATACTGTCCTCATCTCTACCATCTCCACTGGGAGACTATTGCACGGATCCACCTCTCTTTCCGTAAAGAAATATTTCCGCATATCACTCCTGAATCTATCCCCTTTTACGCTCATCCCATGTCCCCTCGTATGAGAACTTGCTTTCAATCGAAAGAGGCTCTCCCCCTGTGCATTTATGCCATGGAGATATTTAAATGTCTCAATCATATCACCTCTATCCTGCCTTTCCTCTAAAGTGTACATATTAAGATTCTTAAGTCTCTCCTCAAATGCTTTATAATGAAGACCACTAACCATTTTAGTAGCCACCCTCTGTACTGACTCCATCCTGTTTATATCCTTTTGAAGGTGTGGTCTCCAGAATTGCACACAATACTCCAAATGAGGTCGCACCAAAGACTTATACAGAGGCACTATCGCCTCCTTTTTTCTGCTAGCCATTCCTCTTCCTATGCACCCAAGCATCCTTCTAGCTTTTGCTGTTGCCTTTTCTACCTGTTTAGCTACTTTAAGATCATCAGACATAACCACGCCTAGGTCCCACTCTTCTTTAGTGGACAAAAATACTTCACCCCTTTTACTATATTGCTCCCTTGGATTGCTGCAGCCCAAATGCATGACCTTGCATTTGTTAACATTAAATCCCAGCTTCCAAATTCCAGACCATTCTTCAAGCTTAGCTAGATCCCTCCTCATGTTATCTACCACTTCCTGGGTGTCTACTCTATTGCAGATTTTGGTATCATCTGCAAAGAGGCAAACCTTACTCGACAGCCCTTCCGCTATATCACTAACAAAGATGTTAAAAAGAATCGGACCAAGGACAGATCCCTGGGGCACACCACTGGTAACATCCTTCTCCTCAGAGTGAGCTCCATTTACTTGTACCCTTTGTCGCCTCCCACCCAACCAATTTCTAACCCAAGCAGTAACTTTAGGGTCCATCCCTAGGGTGCTCAGTTTGTTTATAAGTCGCCTGTGAGGAACAGTGTCAAAGGCTTTACTGCAATCTAAATACACCACATCTAGGGCTCTCCCTCAGTCCAACTCCCTGGTCACCCAGTTAAAGAAATCAATCAGAGCTAGGTCAGCTTTTGCTTCATCTAGTTTTACCCGCAGCTCACTAACCAGGTGGCGGTGCAATATCACGCTACCCACTTAGTGACCGTTGCCGTCCATGACATGCCCCGAAATACCCAATATACGCCCTGATGCTAAGTAGTTAGCATAAACGTGTATAGCAGCATTAGTTTGGGAGATTCAGCAGAACTAACCCATTCAGTGGCATTTACTGAGTTTACAGATCAGTAAACCGTGTAAATGCCTTTAGAATATCGGGCCCTAAAGATCTGGCTATTTGTGGACTCCTTTTTTTGTATGATAGGTATTAATTGAGTTAGTTTATTTCACATGTCTTTACTATTTTAATATTCTTGTCTCTGTGATTCCAGATTATGAGGTTAAAAGATTACAAGCAATCCAAAACTCCACAGTCAGACTACTTTCATATGCTCAGAATTCGACCATATCATACATCTGTTACTGAATCAGCACTGGCTACCCATTCATTATAGGATGCGATACAAACTTTTGGCATTAGTACAAAGCTTTGCATTCTGGTCTGCCTGCCTATCTTGCTTCCTTAATTGCCCCTCAGGTTCCTCATAGTGTTCTCTGCTCAAGTCATTCTAATTGCCTCTTCCTCCCTTCTGCCGTATGAGCCAGGTACGAGTCCACTAGACATTCAACAGTCTACTTTCTTGCACAAGTCTATAGAACAACCTTCCCTCAGAACTTTGTTTACAACACTCCTACATGAAATTTAAATCATTTCTTAAAACTCACCTATTTTAGTAAGCCTTCTATCTTTTTACATAGAGAAAGCAGACACCTGAAATGTTGTTTTTACCCTTGCTCTCCCTTAAGCTTTCTTCTGTTGGTTTGTTTTTCCCCCTTTCCTTGTTGTGATGACCCTATCCCTTAATCAGCTAATGGAATTCCTTTCCTGATTTCCAATTATTATTGTAATCTGTAACTGCTTTGCTGGTTAGAAAGGCAGTATATCAAATTTTAAATAAATTAAACTAAACTACTGGAAAGCAGCAGATGGATTTCCTTTGGTGTACTGTATATGTTGTTTGGGTTTTCTAAGGAGGTGCTTAGTTAACTTGTGTTTTAAGGCCTATTTTATAATGATAGGTAGGCACCTATTTGTCTATAAGATACTAAGTGGCATAAAGCATGCCTACATTACAGGTGTGAATATTTATACCAGCCATGGAGAAAATATAAATGCCCAGGTGTATATTTTTATGTATGTGCATAAAATATGTGTGTGTGTGTGTGGGGGGGGGGGGGAGGGGGGTGTTATTCAGTGGTGGCGGTTGGCCATTATTGCTGAACTTTCAAATGGCATTGACTATCCGGATTGGCCAGATGGCGCCACAGTTAACTAGCCAGTAGCAATATTCAGCTGCTGCCCAGTTAGCTATGGTGGTGGAAGCTGGGTGAACTTTTCAGGTGCCTAACGTTTGCCACCATGGGATAACTGACTAGCAGCTGAATGTCGCTGCTAGCTGCTTATCCTCAGTGCCATCCGCGCTTCACCTACAGAATGCCCTGTTGCTAGTGGTGGCACCAATGGATAACCATGTTAGTGCTGCTGGAGATCCTACTCGCTGCGATTAATGCAGTTGGCAGGTCTGCTAACCGCATTCATCGCTTTGAACCCCCTCCCTATGATTTTAAAATCTACAGATGTACTTCTGCTTGCCACTTACTTTCTGCCCAAACTCTGCCCATGTGCAAGGCTACTAGCATAGTGTTTGGGATGACTCTCAGGGCCACATATCTGTCTTGTGAGGACGATACCCTGGTGGACAAACTGGGTTGCGTCCTTTGACCTCATAAATGGACTCTGGATTGAGGACTTGCTCTGGTTATCTTTCGAGAGTAGGTCACCCCATCAATAAACTTGGCCAATCTATTAGAATCCAACTCCGTACCACCTAGTCCCAGTTCTTTTTTGTTTCAGGCTGCCTCCAAAAAAAAAGAAAAAAAAAAAGGAAGAAAAAAAGCATAAAATTAGAAAAGTCTTGCTGCCACCAAAAACACACGTTCATGCAATGTTTGTTTTTTGAGTCACCAATTTTCCCCTTTTTTCTTTTGAGACATCCTGCAGCTATGGGCTACCATATGTGAGCATTATCCTGCTAGTCCATGGAGAAAACAGGTGTTCTCCATGGACAGCAGGATAAATGCTCGCAACCCTCTCTTCTCCCCTTGGAGTTGCATTCCACCTTCAGCTTGTAACTATCCGAGGAGATGAGGCGTGGTGGCAGCAGATGGGAATGGGCAAGAAAGCATGATGGGGCAACTCCTAAAACTTCTAGAAGAAGCTCAGAGAGGTTCTCTGAGGGGCTCCATCAATTACATCACCCATATCTTGGGACCTATCCTGTTATCCATGGAGAAAACCTGTTACAGGTAAATAACTCTAACATTTCCTAACATTTTTCCTGGTTCTATCTCCTCAGTCTCATATTATGATTCCTTACTCTAAGACTTTTTTTTCCATTGAAAAAAAGGAAGCTTTTTATGCACTATCAATGTTTCAGATATTTGAATGCCTTTGTTATTTATTTTCTTTTTCTTTCTCATTTTCGTAGAGGGTATTTAGATTCTTAAATTTCATCTTGTATGTCTTCTGGTGCAAATCACACTCCATTTTGATACCCCTTTTCTGGATCAACTCCATGGTGTTTGTATCCTCCTGGAGGTATGAGTGCCTTTCATTTGGTGGCCTTCCTGTTATACTTTCAACCCATTTGGACCATCTCTAGATCCTATGCAGATGTTGCTGCTACTCTGTCTACATTTTTTAATCTTTTTTCTTTCTTGTTTCCTCCTTTGTGTTAGACTGGCTCCCGGGTTGTACCCTGGGCAGGATGAACTGAGTCTAAACTCTCCTTACTTGGCTCCTTGGATGTTAGAAATCAGACTCTTTTTCAGCAGTTCTAACGTCCTTCAGGATTCTGGTTTTGCTCAAATCTTTCTTTAACCAGAATTTCATTTGAAATCCTTTGCCTTTAATCTAGTCTTGTTATTCATTGAGGAGTGGAGCTTAATTTCTTCTTCTTTCTGAACTCTTCCCAGTAATTGCCATTTTCTCTTTGTGTGATTTCTTTTTTTTAGACCAAAGTGGAAAGAGGTGGCCTATAAGTTTTTAAATTACATTTTGGTTTGATTTCTTCTTTGTCTCTGTGAATGTAGTATTGAATCTGGCCACCAGTGCCACATCCACAGGTCATCAGAACTGGCCACAATATTCTCTGGTAGGATTTCACCAAAGAGAATTTTTCAACATCATAATAATGCTCTTTGTTCCACTGGTTTTGTTGTTCTCTCTGCATACTAGCATTCCTCTAGCTCTGGCCAAAATCTTATCACATTTTTTTTCTGCTTTAAAATAATCTACTACACTCTGCCCCTCTATTTACCCTGAAGCTGGTGTTGTGATCATATGACCAGGCATGCATTGTCTACTACACTCTGCTACTCTGCATGCCCCGAAGCTGGCATCACAAACAGGCGTGCATTGTCTATTACACTCTGACCCTCTGCTTGCCCCAAAGTAGCGTCATGATCACTTGACCAGGTCAGCTGACCCAGAAGATCCAGAGGAGTCCTATAAGATCATAGCTATTGTGATGGTTGTACTTGCTATTTGTTTGTTGGATCACTGTTACCTCACTGCTGTTTGAGAATGCTCTCTTTGCTTTACCCTTTCAGGCATGCATTATCTACTACACTCTGCCCCTCTACTTGTCCTAAAGCTGGTGTCACAATTACGTGACCAGGGCAGCTGACCTGGAAGACCCATTTCATGGTGACACACACTGAAGGTGAATGCTTAAGGAGCAAGTCGCACTCCTTGGGGTGACTCTGGCAACTCTGCCTGCCCATTTCAATGTGTTACATGGTACATTTCATTCAAAAATGCCATCACTTGAATTCTGTGTTCTCCAGGACCAAGCAGGAAGTCAGTCCTCACATATGGGTGGCGTCTGCAAAAAAGGAGCCCCCATGCGGAGCTTTTCCCCAGCTTTCAAAGAAAGCCTTTGGGAATGCAGCCACGCATGCGCGGTCCCCTTCCCGCCCAAAGGTGCCATCTTGCTCAGTCTTCTTTTTTCCGCGGAGCCCTACGGACGTGTGTCCTTGTCACCCGTGGAAAAAGTGGATTTTCCTGCATTGAGACGAGTTTTTTTCCTTTGGTTCGATGTCGGTTCCCTTTCCCGCCTGGACTCAGTACATCGGTGCCGAGCCCGGATCTCTTTTTTTCGTTTTTTGTCCTTAGAGACTGCGTTTGCGCCAATTTTTATTTTCCCTGGCAGCCTGATTTTTTGATCTTTCAGGGGCCCTTTTTCCCCCGATGGCTGCCAGTGGCTTTAAGAAGTGTGATCGGTGCAAGAAACTGATGTCTCTCACCGACACACATGACTGCTGCCTCCGGTGCCTGGGGCCTGACCATGATCCTAAGGTCTGTAGTCCCTGTGGCAAAATGTCCTCAAAGGCATTGAGGAGCCGTCAGCACCAGCGTGAGAGGATCTTCTCTGACTCTGCATCTGGACGGGTCCGGACTTCGTCAGAGGCCTCGACGTCTCGGGAGTCTGACCCCAAGCATCGTCGGGGCTCCTCTGAGAGGGAGTCCCCCTCGAGGGAGCACTGAAGGAAGAAGAAACCCGCGAGGGCGGCATCGGTGGACGCTCTTGGCCCCTCGAGGGCCAGGTCACATAGCCCCGATCGCCGTCCCGGGTCTTCGGAGTCGGAGAGGCCTGCAAAGCATCCTCGTGTAGAGTCGGAGGCCCCGAGTCACGTGAGTACTGTAGTCCTCATGGACTCTCCTCCGGGAGAGCCGACGTCGGGCCAGACACCGTCGGGGCCCGAGTCGGAGGCTGCTGGGTCTCCTGAGCTTGGACTCAGGTTGACGGCCTTGGAGAGCAGATTGTCTGCCTTCATGGAGAAGCAGCGGGTGCTGATCGCTGGCCTCACCGGCGCGTCTGCCCCGACCACCGGGACCTCGATGTCCAAGTCGACCCCGGAGGCTAAGCCGATCCTTGAGACCATGCGAACTCGAGTCAATCCTCGGCCGAGGTCACCCTCAGCCTCCCGTTCGGGACCGAGGTCGTCAACGCTGGTACCCACGGCGTCGGGGCGGATGGCGTCGGTGTCCGCCCACTCGGAGCCACTCGATTCCTCCTCGGAGGAATTGGCGTGGGAGACTGAGGAAGAGGAGTCCCCGGACACCTTCTGGACTCGGTGCGTCCCTTCAGATTCACCGGGATCCGAGCTTCGGACGAGGTCCTCCCCCGGAGGATACCCGGCTCTCGGATTTCGTACGGGACATGGCCAAAGCCTTGGCCTTCCCGGTGGACCCCGAGGAGGAGCCTCGAGCAGAGGAGCTCGAGGCCCTGCAGTATGACTCTCCTCCCAAGGAGGCCTTTACTGTACCGGTTCCTCCGTTGCTCGAGTGGTTGCTCTTCCACATGTGGGAGGCGCCGGCCTCGATGTTGGTTCTAAGCAAGCGGGTCAATTCCATCTATCGAGTCCGCAAGAGCCCCGGGTTCCAGAAGGCACAGCTACCGTACCACTCCATGGTTGTGGAATCGGCCATGCATCGCCTGAAGAGTCAGAAGATGCACTCCTCGATGCCTCCCGGCAGGGAAGCCTGGAACCTGGATGCCCTCGGTTGAAAGTGCTTCCAGGGCTTTATGCTTGCTTGCCGCGTCCAGACCTACCAGCTGTAAACGGGCATGTACCTTCGAGACCTGGCAAAGGAGATTGCCGGGTTCTCTGCTGGTCCATCCGAGGAACCCTTGCAGAGGTTCAAGGCCTTGTCTTCTGTTATTCGAGAGTGCTCGAAGTTTATCTCTCGGGCAGCCTATGATGGATTTGAGGCTTCGGCCCGAGTAGCAGGGACCGGCATCGGTGCATGCCGCCAGGCCTGGCTACAATCCTCGGACCTCGAGCCATGGGTACAGGACAAGTTGGTCGATGTCCCCTGTCAAGGTGAAAACCTCTTTGGCAAGCCCATAGTGGAAAAGGCTGCAGAACTCGAGACCGAGACTCTTACCCGGACAAGGCTGTCCAGGAAAACCTCTGCCCCTTCTCAGAAGAAGAAGGGCTCGGGGAAAAAGGCCTTTTACCCAAGGAGGACCACTGCCTACAAAACCTACCCTCACTACCAGGCCTCTGCAGCTCCCCAACAGTGCCAGCAGGCCAAGGGGCAGGGTCATGGGCCCCGTAGGCAGAAGGCTCCCAAGCCTCCTACTCCGGCTCCTTCTCAGCAGGGAGGGGTTTTTTGACTATGCCAGTATAGCCTCTCCTCCTCTTCAAGGCACAGGAGATCGGCTGACCCTGTACGCAGACATGTGGCCAGCCATCACAGTGGATACTTGGGTGTTAAGCATCATCGAGAGGGGCTATCTGCTCCACCTCACCCAGATACCCCCCTCCTACTTTCCAGAGGAGCCTCCAAGACCCTCTCTGCACAGAAACGTACTCCTTCAGGAGTTGGAAGGTCTGCTATAGGACCAGGCGGTGGAACCGGTGCCTCACCACCTGGAAGGGCAAGGCTTCTACTCAAGGTACTTCCTGGTACCAAAAAGAACAGGAGGCCTCAGACCCATCCTAGACCTGAGAAATCTGAACAAGTTTCTGGAGAGGGAAAAGTTCAAGATGCTTACCCTTGGAATCTTACTGCCCTACCACCAGCAGGGAGATTGGCTATGCTCCTTAGACCTGAAGGATGCTTATACTCACATTCTCATCCATCCAAGTCACAGGCAATACCTCAGATTTGTGGTGGGAGGGAACCACTTCCAGTACAGAGTGCTTTCCTTTGGCCTCGCCTCCACCCCCAGGGTTTTTAGAACGTGCCTGGCGGTGGTTGCGGCCTACCTCAGGAACCAGGGGATCTTTGTGTTCCCTTACTTGGACGACTGGCTTATCAGGGGCCAGTCTCCACAAGAGGCCAGGCAGGCCACCTTCAGAACCATATCCCTGCTTCAGCACCTTGGGTTCATTATAAACTTTCCAAAGTCCACTTTAGTCCCCTCACAGGACGTGGAGTTCATAGGGGCGAGGTTGGATACCATCCATGCAAAGGCCTATTTGCCTGTGGACAGAGCTCACAGGCTGATGAAGTTGGCCGGCCAGTTTCAGGCGAACTCTCTGGTCTCTGCCAGACACTTCCTCCGGCTCTTAGGTCACATGGCTTCCACAGTGCATGTCACCCCAAATGCCTGTCTGCACATGAGGCCGGCTCAGTGGTGCCTCACGGCACAGTGGGTACAGGCCACAGGGAAGTTGTCAGACAGGATAAAGGTGTCCAAACCCTTGGTGGACTCCCTACGCTGGTGGAGGCATCTCCCAAACCTGGTTGGGGGAGTTCCTTTCCGAGCCTCCCCACACACTCAGGTACTGACAACCGATGCTTCCCTGCAAGGCTGGGGGGCACATTGCCAGGGGACCTGCACCCAAGGCCTGTGGTCTCCGTAGGAGGCTGCCCAGCAGATCAACCCGTTGGAATTGAGAGCCATTCGACTAGCCTTACGGACTTTCTCTCGGGTCCTCTCTCACCAGTCTGTCCTAGTTCAGACAGACAACCAGGTGGCTATGTTCTTCGTGAACAAGCAGGGAGGCACAGGATCCCAACTCCTGTGCCTAGAAGCACAAGCTCTCTGCTCCTGAGCTATCAATCAGGGCATGACCCTCAGGGTGGTCTACCTCCCAGGCCAGGAAAACTACCTGGTGGACAGGCTAAGCAGAATCCTGCAGCCTCACGAGTGGCAGTTGGATTCTCAGGTAGTCCAACAGATCTTTCTGAAGTGGGGACTTCCAACCATGGATCTTTTTGCCAGTCCGCTGAACAGGCAACTATCCAAGTTCTGTTCCAGACAACCGCATCCTCTGAGGGCCGCGGCAGATGCATTCCTGATCCCTTGGTCAGAAGGCCTGCTGTATGCGTTTCCTCCCACACCTCTGGTGGCCCGGACTCTATTCAAAACCCAGCAGGACCGAGCCACGGTGATCCTGATAGCCCCCAGGTGGCCCAGGCAGCCGTGGTTCCCTCTTCTTCTGCAGTTGGCGGTGGATGCTCCATTTCCTCTGGGGCTGCAACCCGACCTTCTGACTCAGGATCAGGGGTCCCTCTTTTATCCCAACCTCAAATCCCTCAATCTGATGGCCTGGCTGCTGAAAGGCTAGTCTTTGCTCCCTTGCTCCTACCAAAGGAGGTTGAAGAGGTGGTGTTGGCCTCCAGGAAGCATTCCACTCGGAAGGCCTATGCTCTGAAGTGGCGTAGGTTTTCCACTTGGTGTTCTCAACAGCAGGAGGATCCCTTCTCCTGCTCAGTCCTGGTGGTACTGCAATACCTGCTCCACCTGTCCAACCTGGGACTTCAGTCCAACTCGGTCCGGGTCCACCTCAGTGCCCTCTCAGCTCACCACTCGCCGGTGGATGGACAATCCCTCTCGGGCCACCCTCTGGTGTCTCACTTCCTCAGAGGCCTGCTTCTGCTCAAGCCTCCTATTTGTCCACCGGTCACTGAGTGGGATCTCAATGTGGTCTTGCAGCAACTGACTCGCCAGCCTTTTGAGCCAATGGCTACCTGCAACCTACGTTTCCTATCCTGGAAGGTGTTGTTTCTTGTAGCACTCACCTCGGCTAGGCGTGTGAGTGAGCTTCAGGCCCTGGTCTCGGATAGGCCATATACCAGGTTCTATAAGAACAGGGTAGTCTTGCGGACTCATCCTAAGTTCCTTCCGAAGGTGGTGTCCTCCTTCCACCTCAACTAGGAGGTGGTACTTCCGACGTTCTTTGCCAGGCTGCACGCCAGTAGGGCCAAAACTGTCTTGCATACCCTGGATTATAGAAGGGCACTGTCCTTTTACCTAGAACATATGCAGGGGCATAGAAGGGCTTCGCAGCTCTTCATTTCCTTTGACCCTAATAAATTGGGGTTGCCTGTCACTAAGCGTACGTTGTCCATCTGGGTTGCAGACTGTATCGCCTGGGCATACAGGGCAGCCGGCTTCTCCCTGGAGGGTCGAGTCACGGCCCACCGGGTCAGGGCGAACGCCGCATCAGTAGCTCACTTCCGTTCTGTTCTGTTGGCGGACATCTGCCGGGCCGCTACTTGGTCTTCAAGCCAGACTTTTGCGGACCACTACTGCCTTGAGAGGGAGTCCCATAGGGATAGTGCTTTCAGGCAAGCAGTACTCTGTAATCTCTTTGAGGTTTAGGCAACTCCTACCCTCCGGCCTTGGTGTTGGGCTACCGTTCAGGTATGGTCTTAGAGAAGATTCTCTCACTGTTGCTGAGGCTCTAGAGGGAGCTCTATTTTTCAGCCTGGGTTCCTGGTAGCCCAGAGCTAGGGAGTCATCCATATGTAAGGACTGACTTCCTGCTTGGTCCTGGAGAAAGAGTAGTTACTCACCTGTAACAGGTGTTCTCCAGGAGCAGCAGAAATCAGTCCTCACGACCCTCCCTCCTCCCCTTGGAGTTGCAGTTGTATATAGTTCATTTTCTTTTTTCGTGCTGTCTTTTAGCTATGTCATTTGACTGAGCAAGATGGCACCTTTGGGCGTGAAGGGGACCGTGCATGCGTGGCTGCATTCCCAAAGGCTGGGGAAATGCTCCGCATGGGGGCTCCATCGGCACCGACATCACCCATATGTGAGGACTGATTCCTGCTGCTCCTGGAGAACACCCGTTACAGGTGAGTAACTACTCTTTCTCTCTTCCTGGTACTCATGTCTGCGATTCCTGTACTGTGGAATCACTACCCCTCTCCAGTGTCCCACTGTACTCATCAGCATACTGTAAGTAATCTCATCTTTTGTACTACCCTGTCTCAGATTCCTAACTTCACATCACTATGCCATTGTGCCCTTCTGAATTCTCATTCTGTGCGAGTCAAGGCACCTCTGCTTGCTGATCTTATCTCTTCTTCATCTCTTGACTTGCTCTTTCTAACAGAATCTTGACTTCGTGATGGTGAGGAATCTCTGTGGAAGGGGAAGCAAGCAATGCATATCAAGGTGGTGCGCCGGCGGGATGGTAGGATGCTGAACTCAGAGCAAGACATTGGGAAGGAATTTGGGACATTTCTGGAGAATCTCTATAGGTACAAGGAGGGGAGGAGAAAGGGACTGGACAGATATTTTCAGAGGGTAGGACTCTCTAGACTGACTGAGGAGGCTTGGGTATGCTTAGATGCCCCTACTGGGGGTTATTCTGAGCCATGAATAGCAGGGATGGATGTTCATCCCTGCTATTTGTGCCAGCTGCTGCCCCCGACTAACTTCCCTGCCGGTTGTTAGGGGAAGATATACGGGGCGGGAAATGGTTGGCCCGGGATGGAGTCTTGGCAGGCAGTGGATGGTCGCTGACCCTGGATGTACAAGGCTGATTCTAACATTGGCCCTGTATGTCCAGGGCCAGTGACATGTGTGGGAACTTATTCCAACTCCGAGGTGGAATAACTTCTCTGGATGTGATTTTTTAAGTGCCCGGGGCTCAGATGGGGCAGGGGGGACCAGGGGACATTCCCCACAGCCTGACCCGTGCCTTAGGAAGCCAGATCAGGGGTCGGACTGAGGAGAATAAACCCCTTTTTCAGGCAGCTGACATTGCGGCTTTTAAATGGAACTGTTGTGCCATGGCAACATGACGCCATGGCGCTGCAGCACCATTTAAAATCCCTGACTGAGTTAGCGGGGGACAGTCCTGCACATGCAGGCTGGACAGAATGTTATTATTTGAATAGCGGTATATCAAGCTAACAAACATAAACATAATTGCAGTCCCGGCTTGCACGTGCAGGACAGTTCACAATTCTGATCCCGTGGAGTTAGATGTGCCCCGCGGGATCAGAATTGCGGTCCCCTCTATACGTCCAGTTCAGCCCGAGCATACAGAGGGGATCTACATCTGTGACAGAATTGGGCCCATTACTTTGGAGGAGATCATCCAAGTGATCAAGCAGGCATACCCAATATAAGGTGCCAGGGCCCAGTGAGTACTATGGGGAATTTTATAAAATTCTGGGGGAGGAGATTTCTCCCACATTGGAATTATTGTAAGGTTGAAACTTTTTATTGATTATCATAACACAAACTTAACAACACATTAATTTATGACCCAGCTACTTGAAGTTAATTGTACAACCATGAAAATGTCCATTATCTTTTTATAACCATACTGCTCCCTCCCCTTCCCACACTGCAGCACCACTATCTTCTCTTTGTCCTTGTAGGTACATAGAAACATAGAACATGACAGCAGAAAAAATCTAGTCTGCCCTTCCATATCAACTACTACAATAGTCCCCTTTTTTCCTTTAGAGATCCTTTATGTATGTTCCATGCTTTTTTCAGCTTGAACTACTCTGCTGCCAGAATACTTCTCTTTAACAGTGAGGCCTTAAAAGCAAAATTCTATCACATGGACAGCACTGGTTTCTCTAACAAAGATGTGTTAATTGCATTTTAACATTTGGAAAGAAAAACCTGTATACCAAATGCTGTTTGCCTGCATCACATTACAGATACAGGTTTGTGTTCCTGTTGCTACCAAAGGGTTATTTTTAACAATCAGTTCTAAATAGTCTGCAATACACACAAAAGCAAAACACATTTCCGGAGGTCAGACACCCTGTTTCCGGTGATGTCATTGAAAAGCGACACTGTCCATTTCCAATGACACCCTGTTTCTGGTGATGTCATTTACGATGATGTAGGCTGGGGGGGGGGGCGTGGTTGAGGGTGGGAGGGTGTGGGTGTGGCACAAACCCGAAAGTGGGCGCTGATTGGCTAATGTCAACATTGGGGGTGGGGTGTGGGCATGGCACAAACCCAGAAGTGGGTGCTGATTGGCTGATGTCAATTTTGGGTGCTGGGTGGTAGCGTGTCAGAGTGGGGGTGTGGATGGGAGGAGCTAGTTCACCATTCATTTCTATGGGATGGGCATGGCCAGATGCAGGACATACACTGGAAGTGAGTGCTGATTGGCAGCTGTCATCCTTATCTCACCTGTCAATCAGTTTGAGTAGTGTACCCATTATTCTACTACTGCGCTATACACTCTTTTTTTAACATATAGCTTGTAATCAAAGACATCTCTCTCCCACCAATGGATGCAGAGCAGAATAGTACTCAACATATTAAAAATAATTTCTACTTCTGGTACCATTTCAGTACTAGCAATATAAACCCTTACTGGGCATATTACTGTAAGTAAAACAAAAGCCTACAAAAATCACTCAGGGACTCTAGAAAAAATCTACCATACTTTCAGCATTAACCTCTAAAACTCATACAAGGAGCCTACCCAGAAAAGAGCAACAACATAAATATTGCTGAGAACCCTAGAACGTTCATACATTTATTTGGAAAATTGGACAAGCCAAATTACTATAGTAGAGATTCCTACATAGAAACTCCAAGCTAAGAGAACATGTGGCCTCCATCACACAAGCAGAACACGGAATGACACTTATCAAGTACAACTGAACAAAAGCTAAAAATAGAAATATGGAAACAAAATTAAACGGAAACCCCAAAAAACCAGGCTCTGCATGCAGTAAAACACCATAAAAATATAAAGACATGTACTGTGCAAAATATAAAACTGAGCATGCAAATTCCAAAGCCTGACATATTTCAAGCACAAAGTTGTAAATGAAAATAAAATGCTTTTATCTACCTTTGTTGCCTGGTCCTTGTTTCTGATTTTTGCTTTCCTCTATCTTTTATTAACTCCTTTTGCTTTCTAGAGTCTTCAGTCCATCTGCTACTTCTCTCTCCTCCTACTTTACTTCCTTCAATCTGACTGATTTTTTTTGTCCATTCTAGTTCCTTCCATGTACTTTTCTCTCTGTTAACTCAATAACACTCCTTCTTACTATCCAGTCCTCAGTTTCCCTCTTTGTACTGCTTCTACCCACTTTTCAACCCTTAACATAGTCTTCCCATTCCCTATCTATTTCTTTCCCCAGCCTTTAAGTAATTCTTTCTCTCTATCCCTTCAGTGTATAGAATCTTTCTCCTTCTCTCCTCCCTATTCAGTGTCTCTCCCATCCAGTACCTCCCCCTCTTTTCTGATATCATCCCCACATGTTCAGCATCTCCTCTCTTTTTCTCCCTTATCCCACCCCCATTTCCATTATCTCCCCAATTCCCTCCCTTATTCCCACCATTTCTAGCATCCCCCTCTGTCTCCCTATGGACCCTTCCCAAGGGAAGCAGGACCTGCAGGCTTTGGAAGCACGTGAGTCTCTGAAAGACTCCATGCTTAAGATTTAGTTTCATGTTGCCACTACCCAGGGCCGGATTTACCTATACGCCACCTACGCCGTGGCGTAGGGCCCACAGCTGAGAAGGGCCCACAAAAATAGCCACCTTAAAATTAAATTTAAAAAAAAAACGCTGGCTGCCGCCGCAGCAGCATGGACTGTTCCTACGGGGCCCCCTCTGCTGCCGCGGCAGCATGGACCGACCCGCGGGGCCCCCTCTGCCCGGCTGAATCGTCCGTCCATCCCTCCCTCCCTCCGTGCCGGCTTTGAGAGGCGCGAAGGGAGAGTGTCTCCCTCGCGTCTCTGTTAAGCCCGCAGGGACTGATGGGAAATTTGGTAATGGGTTATAGGGGGGCTTAAACTGAAAATGGGGTGATGGGGGGTTAGGACTGTAAGTGGGTTGATGGGGGGGCTAGGACTGGAAATGGGCTGATGGGTGGCTAGGACTGGAAATGGGCTGATGCAGGGACTAGAAGGGAAGGGATGCTGGGTGAGACTGGAACTAGAAGGGAGCTGATGTTGGGGGAGGATTAGAATTTGATGGGGCTGGAAGAGTAAAATGGAGAAGGGAAAAATATTTTGTGTGGGAGGGATAAAAAATCTACAATTGGCCGGGTATTGGGAGAGTAAGTGGGGATTGAGGATGGAGGGGTAAAATTTGAGTGGATGAAATAGGAATGAGGAAAGAGCAAAAGGAGAAAGATTAGTATGTTAAAGCAGATGTAGAGAGAGAATGGAAAAAAACTAGAAGAGAGAAGAAAGGACAAATGGACAGCAGACGATGGAGAGTTAGCAGAAGATACGAAGAAACCAGAAGAAAGTGGCTGGAGCAATTGCAGCTGAAAAAAATGCACAAAAGGTAGAAAAATATCTCTTTATTTTGAATGTATTAATTGGAATATTTCAGCTCTGGTAAATGTGCATCATTAACGTCTGCGCTTTGTTTAGTACAAGAGCAAATTAATGTATAGTTTTATTTCTACAGTGTTGTACATTCCAAGTTTGGATTTTGGGATTCCCAGTTTAATTATTGTCTTCCTGTTTCTAAATTGTGATTACTTGTTTGGTGATGGTCTATGTTCTGCATGTGTAACTGAGCTGAGGTGTTCTGTTTATATAATTCCTATTTGACATTGCCACTTGTTCTCTTTCCCCAGTAGGTCATGTATTGTTGTTCTCTGAAATGTATTGGTTTAATATTTGCAGTGTTGCCTTTTGATTGGTAGAGTATGGTGCTTTGTGAGTCCTGGTAGTGCTGTTAGGATACGGCGGGTTTGCTATGGGTTCTAAATGGGCAGCGTTTGTAGTAGTTCCTAATGTGTCTGGCAGTTGGCACTAGATTATAGTAATGTAGAAATCTTTAATCTTTCTTTATCCATACACTCATTAAGAGGCACGTTTACTAAAAGTTAGTATATGGTAACATTATGCAAATATTTATGAAAATGAGGCCTCTTATGCAAATGAGGCCCCGCACCCCCCTTGGGCCGCTCCTGCTGGGGGCCCACAATTTTTGTTGGCGTAGGGCCTCACTCAAGGTAAATCCGGCCCTGCCACTACCACTACAGATCTCGGGAGAAGCAACAGTGGTGGCAGAAGCGGTAAAAGGGGAGATGGCAGTGCTGCCACAGACCTGTCCCAGCACCTCTATTCCCACTACTGCAATTGGGGACAGGAGGCTACCAAAAGCATAGGAGTCAGGGACATAGACCTAAAATCGTGGACAATCCCTGAAAATTGGGGATGTCTGATAACCTTAAGTACCACCCCTCGCCTACTTCTTCCGTTAAGCTCTTCCCCTTTTTCAGCACTGCCTTCTTTCTCCTTAGACCACTGCCCTAATCTTCTGGCTGATAGCTGCAGCTCGGGCTCTTTATGCTGACAGGACCAGGATTCCTACCAGCCTCTTCAGACTGCAGCCTCACGCATCTGACTGGTGGGATCCAGGGTCTCCTGCTGTTTTCTTCAGCCACAGCTCCGCTCTTCTGGCCAGCAGGACCCGGGGCCTACTTCTGCCCTTTTCAGGCTACAGCTCGGGCTCTTTATGCTGGCAGGACCAGGAATCCCGTTGGCTCTTCATCCTGCTGCTTTGCATGGTGGAGAGGAGCAGAGAGCAGGCACCTGTTGACCCTCAACAATAGTCAGGTTGAAGCAAAATATGCCTAAAAAGAGATGGAAACTAAAAAAAATATCCTTAGACCCAAATAGAACAAATAGCACACTCAGGGCTCAGGTATATGTAGAGAGGGGCTGAGATGTCTGATCCAGTCTGTGTGCCAGAAAGTGAAAAACTGAGACTGTCTGTGCTGTAACTGTGCAGCAGAAGACAGACTTTATAGTGAGGTGCTTGACATGAAAGGGCAGAGGTCTAACAGAGACAGGACAAGGAAGGCAGAGCAAAGGGCAGACACAAAGTCTAGCGCACCATGTGGTTCCACAGAAGTGAACGGGCTGTGCTGCAATGTCATAAGTGACAGTGTCTACTACACAGGGCAAAAGGCATACATATACCGATTCTGCATGTGGGTGTGAACCACTTGAGTACTAAAGTTTGGTAATCTGTATGGGTACCCAGAAATGAATGGCTGTGCCACAGACTGTATAGCAGGGTCACAATGATAGCATCCTGACCAGGCAGGGTGGAGAGCACATACATATTGCAAAAAAATCTGGCTGGCTGTAAGAGTTTGGTGTTTCAGTGTAATACAACAGATTTTATTTCACTAAATATTCTCAAGCAAAGCTGTGGCACATAGCTTTAAAGGACTTGCTTCTGTTGCCCAAAAAGATGCACAGAATTCTTCACTGACGCTGCTTTAGTACTCTCCTGATGCCTTGGGGTCTTCATGCCACTGTTTAGTTATTGATTTCACGTTACAATCCCATTGTCCCAGAAGCTGCATTTCAGACTGATCAATAGTAGCTCTTTTGTGACAGGGGAACAGCACAGATGAATACTTCGGCTCCATTCCAATCTCCCTTTCAAAGGAGGGGCTTTGTCTTTTCATGCGATCTTTTTGTTAGTCTGATAGAAAGTAGACTCTTGTTGTGAAATTCTCCTGGGCAAACCTGTCTGTGGAGACACTCAGATATTTTTTTTCTGCACCTTGTAATGGGTCATTTCCCCACAATACTCCAATCCTAACCTAACCCTGTGGGTGTGCCCTTGCCCAGCACCCAAATAATTTTGGGTCTTCATAGTAATGATGGTGTCAGATCTAATCCTGCTCTGGGGTAAAGGCTCTTAGCTCCTGAAAGCTGAGAGCTGTTTGCTCTGGTAATACAGAGCTTGGCAGAGCGTATTCGAGGGAATGGGAGTGTGCATGGTATAAGAGTGGGGAGACACGAGTTCAAGAAAGGGTTATTTGCGGATGACATACTATATAGATGCGATCTTGAAGCGATGGCAGCAGAGAATATTTTATTTCATTTGGCGAAAGTGGCCCCCAAGAGTATCCACGGAGGAGTGTAAGGCAGGGAGGACTGGGGGGTCCCAAATCTGAAGGCATATTATGTTAGTGCTATGTTAGGGGGTATGCTGGCATGGACTAGGGACATGGACAGCAAGCACTGGGTATATAGAGAGCAACATTTGGGTGGGGAGCTGGTGCCACTGGGACAGGTCATCTGGCTTTCACAGTTGCCTAAATTAGATGGTCAGAGGTCTCCATATATGAGGAGTACTATTAGGATTTGGCAATGATACAGGGTGCCCTTGTGCGGGGAATGCAGGATTTTTTGGAGTACCCCTATCTAATTTAGCTGGGATTTTCCACCAGGCCTGATGCAGGGGAACTTTCGGACATGACAACAGAAGGGGCTGAGCCAGTTGAGACATTTGTTAGACAAGGACGGAAAGCTTATGAGTTAGACTGAGCTACAGGCTCACTATAGGCTAGGGGAGGGCAATGAGCTCTTCTGTTATCAGATCAGACACTACATAGGACCCGTCCTCAAGGGTAAGGAGGGGGAAGATAGGCTGGGGCCCCTCAGGGAATTTGAGCAAGTTAGTATGGTGTGGGAGGGCTCAAAAAGACTTGTGTTGATTCTGTATAAATTAATACAGGGCACACTGGGAGAAACAACATGCTGGCAGGAAAGATGGGAGCAGGATTTAGGGGAGCCTGATGGAACAAGAGTGGAGATTAAGTTTTGATTGGACCAGGAAGCTCTCTCTGGCCACCTCTATAGTGGAGCAAAGATATAAAATGTTCTTCCATATGTATTGGGACCCAGAAAGGCTGAGCAGATGGAAAGGGGGGGACGAAAAATGTTGGTGGGCAAACCTGTTGAATGTGTTGAATTATTGTATGGATGGAGGTGGAAGGGGGGGGGGAGAACAGTTGTGACATTGTTCTACAGTCGACCTGTTACTCGACGAAAGGTCAAGCTGTTCTTTTTTTAGCATTTTGAAATTCTAATAAAAGTCAAATTTAAAGAAAAAAAAAGATGCATTAAATATTCACTTTGAATTGTTTTTATTTATTAACCTTTATCTATATAAAGTCATCCTAAAATGATACCTCTGCAACACACAAGCGGGTAGTGAAATGCTAAGATAGAACAGTTCTACAGTCATGGGCCTCTGTGCTTAGGATTCCATCCTATTAACCCCATCAGAAAGAGAAGTTGGCCTTATACTCATATTTATGAGTGTTGCAGCTGAAAAGATATGTCATTGCGGTTAATACTCCAAACGGACTGAGAGTCTGTAAGTTTAGATTGTTCTCAACCAGTGGCAGATACATTCAGATATAGATACAGTACACACACACACATAAATCAGATTTTTAAGATATCCACATGAATATGCATGAGACAGATTTGTATACAACTGAAGCAATGAAGGCAGATCTATTTTGGATATATTCATTGTGGATATGCTAAACACCTGACTGGTTGGGTGTATCCCAAGGACTGGGATAAAACACTTCATCTATAACTACTGTACATCTATCTATATATCTATCTATAGAGCTTGATATGCAGAGGATTTATGCGTCTAACTTTGAGAGTTATGTTACTATACTGGCCTATTTGAAATTTTTGCTAAAGCTGAGTGCCTAAATTTTTACTCAAAATTTTACTCATCTGACAAATTTAGTAGAATAAGAAGTAGGTGGCAACAGTGACTGATTTAGGGCAGGGAAAGAAGTTAGGAGCTGATTTTCAGTGCCAGGTTTATAAATTAGACTCATAAATCTAGCCAAATGAATGGAAGGACTAAGGAGAAGGGGGGGGGGGCGTTATTCAGCAACGGCGGCTAGTGCTTGTAAAGCAGCTAGCCATTGCCACTGAACTTTGCACACAATAGTTAATGATCCTACTCATATTAAGGGAAATATCCTGGATCTAGTATTCACCCCGCAAACCTCTCTTAACCCAGCCCAGGATCCTATAACCTCCATAACTCCTGTTCCTTGGTCAGATCACAAACTGATCATCATCCAGATTCCTTCGTACAAAGCCTACACAAAAATCAACAAAATACAAAGCAACACCACAAGATCGCCCTCTTGATGTTTCAAGCCTTACAACAGAGATCTTATCCTTGCGGAGACGCAACAACTCTTCTCTGAAACCACTCAGAACCTTGATGACCTAATCTCTCACTGGAACAACTGCCTCAGTTCGATTGCCCTACGTACGCCAACCAACAGGCCCCCAAGCAAAAGGATGAGTGCCCCATGGTACTCAGCTGATCTTAAAACATCACTTAACCAATTACGGAAACTAGAGAAACGCTGGCGCCGATCTCATTCTTTACATGACCAGACAGCATACAACTGTCATCTAGCTGCTCATCGCAACGCAATCACCGACACGATGAAGCAGTACTACTCAAACACCTTAAAGAGATCGCTTAATAAACCGCATGACCTTTTCGACCTGGTTAAAACCTTATCAAAGGAACCATCCTCTGGACCTCCATTTGAAATACACCCACAAGATTTTGCAACTTATCTCCAATCCAAAATATGCCAGACTGACAAAATCTCTACTACAGCCTTCGAAATAGAGCAAGACTTCCAAACAACACTAACCATGTTTTCTACCCCCACCAAGAGAGAACTCGAAGACACTATTGCGGCCCTAAATATCACTACTGCCCAGTCTGATCTATGCCCAGCCTTCTGGATCAAGGAGCTTCGCAGCCAATTCAGCCTAGTACTGTCCAAAGTAATGACCCTCTCCTTCTCAAACGGCTCTTTCCCTTCAGCCCTTAAACACACCTCTATTAGACATCTGCTAAAAAACTGCAAGCTTGATCCCCAGCAGGTGGAATCCTATAGACCCATATCCAGCATTCCACTACTTGCGAAGATCATTGAAAAGGAAGCTCAACGACAATTGCAGGATCACATCAACTCCGCTGCACCATTAGACCCATGCCAACATGGCTTTAGAGAATTCCACGGAGTGGAAACCCTCCTTACCACTCTCTTCTGCAAGATAATCACAGGCATTGATGACATCCGTAAGGGTTTTGCTCTCATCTTTCTGGACATCGCTGCAGCCTTTGATTCAGTAAATCACGAGCTTCTATTAAGATGACTGATTGACAAAGGCATTAATGGACGAGCGCTCGAATGGTGCAGATCCTACCTGTCCGAAAGATGGCAACATGTTCGTTCTGGAGGGACAAATTCTGAACCTTTCCACCAAACTCAAGGAGTCCCACAAGGTTCCTCCCTTTCTGCGCTCTTGTTCAATATTTACATGCAGCCAATTTGTAACATCATCCGGTCTTTCAATGTCGAATGCATGTTATACGCAGACGATGTCCTTCTCTACATACCTTTCTCTACTGAGCATCTGGACCTCTCCCCACTGACGAGTTGTTTCAATGCAATATCTGACTGGCTTCTTTCTCAAAACCTCAGAATACAACATAAGAAAACGGAAGTACTCTTCATTACGAGGAACCCCAACTTCACCCCACCACAATATCTTAAAGTAAATGAAGCTGAGCTTCACTCTAAATCATCAATACGATACCTAGGAGTCACCCTAGATCAACACCTGGATATGAAGGCTCACATTGGAAACATAGTCAGATCAGTCTACTACAAGATCCGCTCACTTAGGCATCTACGCTCCATGCTTGAACCAACTGACTTTCGGACAATTTTCCAGGCATTGGTCATACCTCATTTCGACGCTATGAGGGCGCCAGTTAAAGCGTTGAGGCATTGAAAATTCATCATAAGCAGTTGGCTAATTTCGTGTGCAGAAAAGTTTCCAAACTAAGGCTTTTTTGATGAAATATAGCTTTGAAGAAAATTAGCCAAGGCTCTTTTGATGAAACATAACTTTTAAGAAGAATCTTTTGTGCAATAGTTTTGCTGAATATTTATCGAAAGAAGATTGAAGCTGGCTTCGAAGATTGGTGTTTATGTAGTAACAACGGAGAAACCAGAGACTATAAATTGAGCACGAATAGTGCGGTCATAGAAGAGTTTTTTACAAATGATACAGTTTTTTATTAAGAAATAAGTTATAGTCAAAGAAATATCTTCCTAAGAGTTTCTCACACTAGTTGGTGACGGCAGTATGGGTGTTAAGTGATATATAATTCTTCTTGCATTACAGGGTGGTTACTGATGTGGTTGAAGCGCTAATGCTCAAACAAGCTCTTTGAAAAAGCATTCTGAGCGCAGTGAAAAGCTGAAACCCCCTGGTTTAATAATAACATCACTTACTAATACCATTTTTAACACTGGTGCCGATATTCACCTTAGTATTTACACCATTTAGATGCTTATATATAAAATTTGTCTTCCACTAAAAAAATTTGTTATATTGGTGTGACTTTTTATTGTTGGATAGACATCACCAAATAGAGCAAGAAGATCCACGGCTATAAACTCCCTAACCGTACCGAAGGCACTTACTGTTTGCACTAAATTGACAGCCAACAGGGCCTTCAGTCTCAGTGCCCCAAGATACTGGAATGCATTACCCCATGATATCCGGGCTATTAGGAATCTACCACAGTTTAGGAAAGCCCTCAAAGGTCACCTCTTCAACAAGTACCTTATTGAGCCCAACTGCATCCCCTAGAGCTCCAAGACACCCCCCATACCATCCACATTCCCAGACAAACTTATAGCATACCAACAACACACCAAGTTGACACTCAAACCCATGACGTGGATTGTGTTTTCTCCATGTAGTAAGTTTTGTAAATAGTTACCCCTGTTATCCAAGTTTTTGTTCCCTGTTATCTGTAAACTCATACATGTTATTTGTACTGAGCATTTTGTTCCATGTAAACCGCGCTGATGCCGAATAGTGCGGTATATAAGAGAATGTAAATAAAATAAATAAATAAATAAAAATAAATAAACTTAGAACTCAGATATTCAATGCCAAGGCCACATCTGGCCACCAGCACTGAATATCTAGGTTGGCCAGATAGAGATGTAGCTAAATGGGTAGTGGTGATATTCAGCCACTGCCTGGTTAGGGAAAGTTAGGCGAGCCTTTCAGATTCCTAACTTTTGCTGAATACCCCAATACTAGCTAGCAAGTTGTCAGGGTGTTTAATGGTGGCATTCGGGGATATCAGTGGTACTAGCAGCATTAATACCACGGAATATCCCATTCAGGCCTGCAAACTACCTCAATGTCTTTGAATATTGGCCCCTAAATTAATAAGCATAGCAAGATTAAGATGAATTTTCAGCTAAAAACTTACGGGTCAATATTTAAAAGCCATGGTCTTATTTTTTTGGAGACCATATCTCACAAAGGACACAAAAAGACTTGAAATGGTTCAGACGAAGGAACCAAAATAATTTGGAGCCTGCACCAGAAGACGTATGAGAAGAGACTTGAAGACCTAAATATGTATGCCCTAGAGGAGAGGAGGGACAGGGGAGATATGATACAGACCTTTAAATATTTCAAGGGTTTTAATGAACAGACAAACCTTTTTCAAAAAACGGTAAACTAAGAACATAAGAACATAAGATATGCCATACTGGGTCAGACCAAGGCCCAACAAGCCCAGTATCCTGTTTCCAAAAGTGGCCAATCTTGGTCACAAGTACCTAGCAGTTTCACCAAAAGACACAGGTTCCACATCTCTTGTATTGAGGCAAGCAGTGTATATTCTGGGTCCACTTTAATAATGGCTTATGAACGTTTCCTCCAGTAACTTGTCCAAACCTTTTTTAAACCCGACTACAATAACAGCTTTTACTACATCCTCCGGTAACAAATTTCAAAGTTTTATTATACATTGAGTGATTTTTTTTTCTCTTATTACTATTAAATAGGTTACCCTGTAGCTTCATTGCATGCCCCCTAGTCTTTCTATATTTTGATGGCATAAGCAATCGATCTACATTTACCCGTTCCACAACATTCATTAATTTATAGACCTCTATCATATCTCCTCTCAGCCATCTCTTTTCAAGGTTGAAGAGCCCTAACCTTTTTAGCCTCTCTTCATGGGAGTATACTTCCATCCACTTTATCATTTTGGAGGCTCTTCTCTGTAGCTTTTCTAATAACGCTATATCCTTTTTAAGATACGGCGACCAGAATTGCACACAATAGTCAAGGTGTAGTCGCACCATGGAACGAAACAGAGGAATTCCTTTCCTTATGATACCTAGCATTTTATTTGCTCTCTTGGCCACCGCTGCACACTGGGCGGAAGGTTTTAACATGTTATCCACGATGACGCCTAAATCTTTTTCCCGGGTGATGATTCCTAATGTGGAACCTTGCGTCGTGTAACCAGAGTTTAGGTTTTTCTTTCCTAGGTGCATAACTTTGCACTTTCGACATTAAATTTCATCTGCCATTTGGATGCCCAGTCTTCCAATTTATCAAGATCTTCTTGCAATTTTCCACAATCCTCATGGGTTTTAACAACTTTGAATAATTTTGTGCCATCTGCAAATTTGATAGCCTCATTTGTTATTCCCATTTCCAGGTCATTTATAAATATGTTTAAAAGCAGTGGACCCAGCACAGATCCCTGGGGTACTCCACTATTCATCTTTCTCCATTGGGAAAATTGGCCATTTAGCCTTACCCTCTGCTTTCTATCTTTTAACCAGTTCCTGATCCACAATAATACATTGCCTCCTATCCCATGACTTTTTAATTTGACCAAAAGTCTCTGATGAGGGACCTTGTCAAAGGCTTTTTGAAAATCCAGATACACTATATCAATTGACACACCTTTGTCTACCTGTTTATTCACACCTTCAAAAAAACATAGCAGATTAGTAAGACAAGACCTTCCTTGGGTAAAGCCATGTTGGCTGTCTCCCATTAAGCCATGACTATCTACATGTTCAGTAATTTTGTTCTATATGATTGTTTCCACCATTTTTCTCAGTACTGACATCAGGCTCACCGGTCTGTAGTTTCCCGGATCACCCCTGGAACTCCTTTTAAAATTGGCGTTACACTGGCCATCCTCAAATCTTCAGGTAGTGCAGATGATTTTAATGATAGTTTACAGATTGCGAATAGTAGTTCTGAAATCTCATAGTAACATAGTAACATAGTAGTTGACGGCAGATAAAGACCAGCATGGTCCATCCAGTCTGCCCAGCGAGATGGCAAGAGTAGGTGCACCTGTCGCTCCGCGCAGGCCACCCCTCTCCATATCCTTGTTCAGGGGTAAACCCACCACTCCATATAGGACACCCCTATTTGTTGAGACATTATATGGTTCGGAAGTTAGATGGTTCGGAAGTTAGATGGTACCGTTTATTTTGGTTTTTTTTCCTATTTCTGTAAAGGGATCCTCTGTGTTTGTCCCATGCCTTTTTGAATTCCGTCACCGTGTTCGCCCCTACCACTTCCATCGGGAGGGCATTCCAAGCATCCACCACCCTTTCAGTGAAAAAATATTTCCTGACATTGCCTTTCAATTTACCCCCTTGCAGTTTCATGTTATGCCCTCTAGTTTTACAGGTTCCCCGTCTTTGGAAGAGGTTTGTTTGTTCATCATTTCTCTTTAAGTATTTAAAGGTCTGAATCATATCTCCCCTGTGCCTCCTTTCCTCCAAGGTATACATATTTAGGTCTTCAAGTCTCTTCTCATAAGGCTTCTGACGCAGGCTCCAAATCATTTTGGTCGCCTTCCTCTGAACAGTCTCCAGTCTTTTTACATCCTTTGCAAGATATGGTCTCCAAAACTGAACGCAGTATTCCAAGTGAGGCCTCACCAGTGACCTATACAGTGGCATAAGTACCTCTTCTTTTCTGCTGGTAATCCCTCTTTGTATGCAGCCCAACATCCTCCTGGCTTTTGCCACCGCCTTGTCGCACTGTTTTGCCACCTTGAGATCAGCAGAGATAATCACACCAAGGTCTTTTTCCTGAACTGTGCATACCAACCTTTCTCCCCCTATCTTGTACATTTCTCTTGGATTTCTGCTACCCAAGTGCATGACACTGCACTTTTTTGCATTAAATCGTAGTTGCCAAGCTTTAGACCAGTCTTCCAGCTTTTGTAGATCTTTCTTCATGTTAACCACTCCCTCAGGGGAGTCCACTCTGTTGCAAATTTTTGTGTCGTCTGCAAAAAGACAGACTTTTCCATTCAGTCCTTCAGCAATATCACTCACAAATACATTGAACAGTGCCGGGCCCAGGACCGAACCCTGGGGCACCCCGCTAATCACCTTCCTCTCATCCGAGTGAGCTCCATGTACAATCACCTTCTGTCGTCTGTCAGTCAGCCAATTTCTAATCCAGTTTACCATCTTGGGACCCATCCCCAAGCTACTGAGTTTGTTGATAAGCCTCCTATGAGGAACAGTATCAAAGGCTTTGCTGAAATCCAGGTAGATGACATCCATTGCATGCCCCTGATCTAGTTCCCTCGTCACGCAGTCAAAGAACTCGATCAGATTTGTCTGGCAAGATCGTCCTTCGGTAAAACCATGTTGCCTCGGGTCTTGCTCATATTTCAGTTCTTTCAACACCCTTGATATATACCATCCAGTCTAGGTGATTCGCTACTCTTCAGTTTTACAAATAGTTGTAATACATCTTCCTGGTGTATCGATATTTCTTTCAATTCTTCTGCAGCATCTCCTTTAAATACCATTTCAGTCATGGGTAACATTCCTACATCTTCCTCAGTAAAGACCGAAGCAAAGAATTCATTCAGTCTCTCCCCTATGGCTTTCTCCCCTCTTATTGCTCCTTTTACCCCTCTATCATCTAATGGTCCAACTGACTCTCTCACAGGGTTTTTACTACGAATGTACTTGAAAAAGTCTTTATTATGCGTTTTTGCTTCCACAGCAAGCTTCTTCTCAAATTCTCTCTTTGCCTGCCTTATCAATGCCTTGCATCTAACTTGCCAGTGCTTGTGCTGTTTCCAGTTTTCATCAATTGGCTTCTTTTTCCATTTCCAGAAAGATGCTTTTTTGACAATAACAGCCTCTTTGACCTTACCTTTAAACCATGCTGGCAGTTTTTTGGACTTCCTTCCACTTTTCTTAAAGCATGGAATATAGCTGGTCTGGGCTTCCAAAACAGTATTTTTAAACAACACCCAAGCTTGATGTAAGTCTTTAACTACTCTTTTTAGTTTTTTCTTAACTATTTTCCTCATGTTATCATAGTCTATCTTTTGAAAGTTAGAAGGTAGTACTGTGGATTTCCTTTCCATCCCTCCTCCATTAATTAAATCAAATGCAATCATACTATGATCACTATTGCCAAGTGGCCCCAACACCCTTATCTCTTGCACCAGATCTGGTGTTCCATTAAGGACTAGGTCCAAAATGGCTTCCCCTCTGGTTGGTTCATGAACCAGCTGCTCCAAGAAGCAGTCATTTATTTTATCTAGAAACCTTATCTTTCTAGCATGTCCTGCCGTGACACTGACCCAGTCAATACCGTTGTAATTGAAATTTCCCATTATTATTACTGTGCTGTAACTTTTGTTAGCTTCCCTGATTTCTTTGAGCATTTCATCATCCATTTGTTCATTCTGGCCAGGCAGTCGATAATACACCCCCACTGCCATTGCCTTCCCCTTTTTTACATGTAATTTCAATTCATAGAAATTCTACAGCAAATTTTGTTTCCTGCAAAATTTTAATTCTTTGTGACTCAGTGCCCTCTCTAATATAGAGTGCAACCCTTCCACCAATTTGATCAGCTCTATCATTACAATATAGTTTGTACCCAGGTATCATAGTGTCCCACGGGTTGTCCTCCTTCCACCATGTCTCTGAGATACCAATCATATCTAACCTCTCATTTAGTGCTATATATTCTAACTCTCCCATCTTATTTTTTAGATGTCTAGCATTTGCATACAAGCATTTTAGAGACTGTATTTTATTCATATTAATCTGGCTATCAGTAGGCAGGAGTAATTTGGAATCTTTAAGCTCTGTCTGCTCCATACTCCAGGGCATTTGTGCTACTTTTCTCTTTGTTGGAACCTCTCTGCTGATATGCCCTAACTTAACTCTTTTGGTAGTATCCTTCAAGGATACTTTGTTCCGAAACATGTGCTCTTGGGCACCTGTCGGCTCTCCCCTATTATCTAGTTTAAAGGCTGCTCTATCTCCTTTTTAAAGGTTAATGCCAGTTAAGGTGAAGCCTATCCCTTTGGAAGAGACCCTCCGTTCCCCAGAATATTACCCAATTCCTAACAAATCTAAAACCCTCATCCTTGCACCATCGTCCCGTCCATGCATTGAGACTCTGGAGCTCTGCCTGCCTTTTGGGTCCTATGCATGGAACGGGAAGCATTTCGGAGAATGCTACCCTGGAAGTTCTGGATTTCACCTTCTTACCTGAAAGCCTAAATTTAGTCTCCAGATCCTCCCTACCCAGTTTCCTATGTCATTGGTACCGATATGTACCAAGACAGCAGACTCGTCCCCAGCACTATCTGACCTTGTCTAGGAGAAGTGTGAGATCTGCTACCTTTGTACCATGCAGGCATGTTACCAGGCGATATTATGTCCACCAGCCACCCAACTATCTACATGCCTGATGATCGAATCACCAACTATAACGGCTGTCCTAACCCTTCCCTCCTGGGCACATGACCCTGGAGAAACCTCCTCAGTGCGTGAGGGTTTTACATCACCTGGAGGACAGGTCCTAGCTACAGGATCACTTCCTGCCACATCAGGGAGATACTCTCCTGTCACATGACCTCTCTCCTCCATGGCAACAGGGATGAGGTGGGACTTTAGTACTATATCCCTGTAGGTCTTGTCTATGTACCTCTCTGTCTTCCTTATGTCCTCCAAGTCTGCCACTCTAGCCTCCAGAGATCTGACTCGTTCCCTGAGAGCAAAGAGCTCCTTGCACCTAGTGCACACATAAGACCCCTCACCAAATGGGAGAAAAACATACATATGACACTCGATGCAAAAGACTGGAAAACCCCCTTCTTGCTGCTGGACTGCTGTCTACATCTTCGTTTTAAGATTGTGTTTAGGTATTTAAGTTTTTACCTACTACCCTTGCTTGGATATAGGGAGTCTTGGGGTCTAAATTTAACCAGAAAGCTCCCTGCAGCGTTTTAAATTTAAACTGAAAGCTCTTTGCTGATGCTATGCCCTGACTGATTTAACAAACACACTGGGTTCATAGATTAATCAGCTTAAATCTAAAGAATTCCTTTTTCCCCAAGATGTAGAAAAATTTCCAGAAGTAAGTACTTACAATTTCAGATCTCTCTCCAGAAGTAGCAGTCCCCTTTTGTAGTCCTTCGAGACTGAGAATCACACTACTCTGTTTGAACTATTTATGCCTGTGCTTCTGAGATAAGCTGTGACCAATTTCCTGGATGATTAACTCAGTCCTTGCTTGGATAGAGGGAGTCTTTCAAAATGGCCCTTTGATCTGTCATCTGGCTTTAACACCTATTTTTAAAAAGTTCACAGTCTCTTGACCCCCTATGTAGAAGGCCTCTTTGTAAAGGTCTCTAGAAATAATTTATTGCTCAAAGAATTCTGACCCTGTTTTGCCTTTTATGCTAAGTTATATACTGATTTGATTTAAATTAAAGCTATTTGCTGCTACTTGGCCCTTGACTGAGTATGAAATTTAAACTAGAATCTATCTGCTGGGTTCTACATTTAACCAGAATGCTCTCTTCTGTGTTTTAAATTTAAACTGAAAGCTCTTTGCTACTACTAGGCCCTGACTGAGTATGAAATTTAAACTGGAAGCTCTCTGTTGGGTTTTAAGTTTAAACTGACAGCTTTTTTTCTGCTACTATGCCCTGACTGATTTAACAAATTCACTGGGTTCACAAATTAATCAGCTTTAATCTAAAGAATTCCTTTTCCCCCAAGATTTAGAAAAATTCCCAGAAATAAATTACAATTGCAGATCTCTCTCCAGAAGTAGCAGTTCCCTTTTGTAGTCCTTCAAGGACTAGAAGGCATATAATGAAGCTGTAAGGCAATAAACTTAAAAGCAACATGAGGAAATACGTTTTCACTGAAAGGGTGGGGATGCTTGAAATGCCCTCTGATGGAGGTAATGGGGGCAAATACAGTGACAAAACTCAAAATGGCATGGGACAGACAAAGTGAATCTTTTAATAGCAAGAGGATGAAATCAAAGCAAACTTAAATATCTTTTATACTTCAATAAATAGAGGGGGGGGGGGGAGGTGACCTGCACAGAGTGTGGCTACAACCCTAAACACACGTATAGAGAGGGAGTGACTTGAACAAAGCAGTGGGTACAACCCTAAACAAAGGCATGGGGGAGTGACTTGCACAGAGCGGTAGTTACAATCACTTTAGTCACCTTAGTGAGCAGACTAGATGGACCATATTGGCCTTTATCTGCCGTCATATACCATATTATTCTGTTACTATCTGGATGGCACAATATTCAGTCATTATCCAGACAGCAATCAGCATAAAGTTAGCCTTCATTTTTTTGTGGCCTAACTTTATGTGGTTTGTTATCTTGTTAGTGAACTGAATATTGTTGTTCACTGGATAATGCTGGGGACTACCCTCTCCCTCTCCACGGACTGGCTGGGAACTATCCGGATAGTGCCACAGCAGTCAGGAAATATTCAACGGCAGAATCTAGATAGTGCAGCTAAATATTCCTCTCATCAGATGCTGCTAACCAAATACAGTTGTGATCAATATTATTGACACCCTTATATTTTAGCTATGTTGTATACAATATCTTGAGAAATAATTGGAAATATTCCAACTGTATATCTGTAGCCCCTCTCCCTGAGGAGAGATGTAGTTAGACTCCTACAGTAACGCTGATGATATATAAATGTAGTCAAACTGGCCAAGTGGTTGCTCAAAGTCCGGTACTCACTCAGGTGAGGGCTTACAGAGTTCACTAACCTCCTCTTACTCCCCTCCACCATTAGGTAAAGAAGGAACAAGAGGAAAATAAACTAAAAGGGATAAATCCAAAGAAAATGAGATGTTGCAGAAGATGTATTATAGTAAGGCAGTGGAATTTAACCAAGGAATTCAACAAGACAACAGAATTCCATAAATCTGAATTTTCTGTTAAATGTGTTACATTTCTATAGAAATTACTAAATAGGGTATTTAAAATTGAGCACTCAACAATTCCAAGATCTAATTAAACATCCAGAAGTAGCAGTCCCCTTTTGTAGTCCTTACTCTATTACACAAATGGCATTAAAAAGAATAACTACCCAAAATATTACTTTTGTCTCACAGTAACCTTCTTCTTTCCTTCAGAAGGTAATAACGCAGGTTTGTGCATTCAGCTACATCTAGTATCAACTCTTGTTTAGATTTTCAAATTACCAGGATTTAAAAGTACTATTCTGTTCTGTGTAGTGCCTAGTAAAGCATATTCAGGTAAGTTCTATTGTTTCTTAAATTGGCTTTCAAACATTATCTCTAAGAATGAGCCGCCTGACTGAAGACAGAACAAAATTTAGGGCAACTATCCAGAGAGTCGCCACGAATTGACACCGACTCGACACCACTTAACAATAGCTAAATATTCTGGTACAATTTCTGCAAAGGAATTATTTTTTTTCTTTTCATAATCTTTAAACTTCTCAACATCTAACAGGTAAGTTTTTTTCCCTCAGATTTCCCAGTGTTCCCTCTGTCTTTCCTCTATGTTTGTGTTATTTGAGCTCAAACAAATGTTTTTTCTCTTTAAGTGTAGGGTGCACCAATACCTGTTCCAGTTCTCTTTCTTGGTATGGGGCCCTGGATTCTGGATCCTTCAGCTCCTTGACTGGGGATCCTCCCTGTTCCCTTGGGTCTTCGGGTGGTTTCTTCAAAGTTGGATCATACTCCTTAACTACAAAAAAATCAATAAGGGAAAATCCTGTCTATCCGACAAAATTAGGGGCTAAAATGCCTTTCTTTTTAAAGAAAGTGGAATAGGATTTTTTTCTTTTCAACCTCTACTACTTTTCCTATCTAATAAAATCAAAAGATAATTTGTGTACCCTGTCTTCTTCTTCTCAAATGCATTTACATCTTACACACCTTTGGCTACAGCCCATTCATACCCCATGCAACATTACAAGCCCACTTTCAGTCACTGTGACATAAGTGACTGATTTGTTTTTAAATTCAAAAATTAAGCTTCTTTTTTTTCAGGATCATGGAGTGACAGTCACAATTAATAAAGCTCAGAGCCAGCAGTATTTAAAAGCTATGTGCCCAACTTCAACTCTTCACAAGCAGCACTGTCCCAGCTGAGATTTAAACTTTTTTTTCACAGTGGCTAATCGATTACCTCAAGCAGAAATACCAGAGATTTTCTCCCTCAGAATACAGAGAATGTATCCTTCTTTAATCCTTCTCTTGAACTCTCAAGACTTATAAATAAGCTTCACCTTTACTTTCCAAGCTCTCTGCCTACAAATCTTTCTTTTTCTGATTTTTCAACCAGAAACTACAGTTAAATTTCTTTTTAAGAAATATTCCTTTTCAATTCTGCTCCTAACCTGGTAGCAGGCTTTCTTCCCAGAGTCCTACACAGCAAACTGTCACTAAATTCAGTTCTCAAAAAAAAAAAAAAAATCACACTTCCACAATCAACAGTCACAAGTTCAACTCTCTTCTATTCTCAACTTCTCTTATAAATACTCTTGTCAGCATTCAGCCACCCAACAGCCTTACACAGATCCTCTCACCTCACAAGCGAGCCCCCAACTGCCAGTTTCTCTGCCTAGCAACTAGCTTTCCATGAGCCACAGCAGACATGTTCCTCCACTCTAGCATTGCAAAGAAACTCCCTACTGCACTTAGCAGCCCCCCAGGCAGCCACTCCAGTGTCTCCTGGGCTGACAGGTAAAATATTTAACCCTCTGGTTACATATTATCACAATATTTTAATAGTACAGTGGCATGAAAATTCTTGCATAGGTAGTGCCAAATTGGCAGCTTTTAGTTGTTTAGATCACAGGGACATCATGCATTACAATTTGCAACCCCTTCTGCATGCCATATTCTTCCCTTTTGTCTTTTGTACAAATCTGACAAATTTGCCATGACTCAAGCATTCTTTTATGATTTTTTAAAACCCATGTTCGTTTGATTGTGAATCTGTGTACTAAATGCAATGTGAGCCCAAAAAGTAGTTGTGTTTTCTGTTCTGTGTATGTTGGTAGTGTGCATATATTATTCTTATTTTCATTAGGTAGCCCTGAAAAGGGCTGTTTTTTGTTGTTGGAGCCCATTAATACTTGATAGGCTAGTCCTTGCTCTCTCTCTCACCAGATGGCATCTGTCTAGCATGGAGTGGGCTAGTTTGACGAGGTGTTCTCGAGTTATGATGCAATTCTAGGCTTCAATCGGTTTGAGATCGGCTGATTGAGCTGGCCAGTCAATGGTCTGAACTCCATTTATTTTCTTCCAGTCAGCGACAATTTTCACTCAGTGGCAAGGTGCATTTTCATCCTGAAAGAAATATCTGCTAGGAAACCGTTGTTCAGCTGATGGCAGCATGCACCTCTGCAGAATTCCTATGTATTTCACGGCATTCACCATCCTGTCAACGATATGGAGTCTTCCAACACCACTGGCTGCCATGTATCCCTAGTTCATGACCTTGGTTGGATGCTTCGCAGAGATAGTCAAGCACCCTGGTTTGTACTCTTCATGAGGAAACCTCCTCACATATGTTTTGTTCTGGTCACCCAGAATGCAGAAAGTGTTTTCATTGCTGAACACAACTTTCTCCCAGTCATCCTTGCTCCATTTTGATTACTTGGATGCCCACTCAATGCATCTCTTGCTTTGTTCCACTGTTAGTCGCGGTTTCTTCCTCACCTTACAGCCCCTAAACCCATACTCCAAGCGTCATCTCCTCATAGTGGAAGTGCAAACTACAGCAGAACACTTCTGCTTCCATTCGCGCAGAAACTCAGGGGAAGTTAGCTTGCAGTTGCCGAGAGATGTCTTTATCAAGGCCCTGTCGTCCCTCTTGGTTGACTTTCTAGGCTGACCACTATGATGTCAGTCCTGCATATTTCCCATCTCCTTATGCCTCTGAAGAATGTAGACAATCATGCTCTGATTACAGCCGACCTTTGCTGCAATCCGCAGGATGGAATACCCTTCCTCATGCAAAACCACCCGGTCCTCCATTGATAGAAAATGTGACCTCTTTGCCATGCCAGGATGTTGAGCATCAGATGTGATACATACTAGTTGATCCATATTAAGTTCAAACCCTGTGTGCTGCCAAGATACCATGCACTAATTGGCTATCAAATATGACAAAGGAGTTAAAGGAGCACTAAGAGGCGACAAGGCGATTGCGGAGAGACTGAATGAATTCTTTGCTTCGGTCTTTACTGAGGAAGATGTAGGGATGTTACCCATGACTGAAGTGATATTTAAAGGTGTGGAAGAATTGAAGGAAATATCCATACATCGGGAAGATGTCTTACAACTATTAGATAAACTGAAGAGTAGCAAATCACCTGGGCCGGATGGTATACATCCAAGGGTGTTGAAAGAACTGAAATATGAGATTGCAGAACTGCTATCAGTAATCTGTGAACTATCATTAAAATCATCTCTAATACCTGAAGATTGGAGGATCGCCAATGTAACACCAATTTTTAAAAAGGGTTCCAGGGGTGATCTGGGAAACTACAGACCGGTGAGCCTGACGTCAGTACCGGGAAAAATGGTAGAAACCATCATAAAGAATAAAATTACTCAGCATGTAGATAGTCACAACCTAATGGGAGACAGCCAACATGGCTTTAGACAAGGAAGATCTTGTCTTACTAATCTGTTATGTTTTTTTGAAGGAGTGAATAAACAGGTGGACAAAGGTGAGTCGGTTGATATTGTGTATCTGGACTTTCAGAAAGCCTTTGACAAGGTCCCTCATCAGAGACTTTTGGCAAAACTAAAGAGTCATGGGATAGGAGGCAGTGTACTATTGTGGATCAGGAACTGGTTAAAAGATAGAAAGCAGAGGGTAGGGCTAAATGGCCAATTATCCCAATGGAAAAAGGTGAATAGTGGTGTACCCCAGGGATCTGTGCTGGGTCCGCTGCTTTTTGACATATTCATAAATGACCTGGAAAGTGGAATAACGAGTGAGTTTATCAAATTTGCAGATGACACAAAACTATTTAAAGTTGTTAAAACCCAAGAGGATTGTGAAAAATTGCAAGAGGATATTGATAAATTGGAAGACTGGGCATCAAAATGGCAGATGAACTTTAATGTGACAAGTGCAAGGTTATGCACCTAGGGAAGAACAACCCAAACTATGGTTACACGATGCAAGGTTCCACATTAGGAACCACCACCCAGGAAAAAGATTTAGGCGTCATTGTGGATACCATGTTAAAACCCTCGGCCCAGTGTGCAGCGACAGCCAAGAGAGCAAATAGAATGCTAGGTATGATAAGGAAAGGAATGGAAAATAAAACAAAAGATATTATAATGCCTCTATATCATTCCATGGTGAGACCGCACCTTGAATATTGTGTGCAATTCTGGTCGCCGTATCTTAAAAAGGATATAGCGATTTTAGAAAAGGTACAGAGAAGAGCCTCCAAAATGGTAAAGGGGATGGAAGGATACTCCTATGAAGAAAGGCTAAAAAGGTTAGGGCTCTTTAACCTGGAAAAGAGACGGCTGAGGGGAGATATGATAGAAGTCTATAAATTAATGAACGGAGTGGAACGGGTAAACGTAGATCGATTGTTTACCTTATCAGAATATAGAAAGACTAGGGGACATGCAATGAAGCTACAGGGTAAACTATTTAAGACTAATAAAAGAAAATATTTTTTCACTCAATGTGTAATCAAACTCTGGAATTTGTTACCGGAGGATGTAGTAAAGGCTGTTAGTGTAGCTGGGTTTAAAAAAGGTTTGGACAAGTTCCTGGAGGAAAGGTCCATAAACCATTATTAAGAAGTGACTGAAGATATCAATGCTTGACCCAGTACGAGCATTGTGGAACTTGTGTCTCTTGGGGAAACTGCTAGGTACATATGACCTAGATTGGCCACTGTTGGAAACAGAATACTGGGCTTGATGGACCTTGGTCTGACCCAGTATGGCATATCTTATGTTCTTATGACTTCCTATTGACTGAGGAAGCACAGTATTCTATTGGTTCATTTCAACCCCGCTTTGACACAGAATGTGATTGATCATACTGGGACATTGTTTCCTCATGACAGCCATACAAAAATTCACAGATAAGTAATTTTGCATGCAGAAATGGCTGCCAAATTAAATTTGCGACAAAAATGTATAGAATAAGCCAGGATTCTGCCACAGAATTTGGAAAGATTGTCAAAATAAAGCTGAGAATAACTTGATCATGCAATATATGTTCAAAGGTATAGAACAAAAACCAAGATGTCTAATTTCTGAGAAAAAAAATAAAAATGACCTGGACAGGATTAATGGCACCCTTTACTAATATTTGGTTGCACAGCCCTTGGCAGTGATGATAGACTCCATATGCTTTTTGTAGCCATCTATAAGTTTCCTACATCTGTCTGCTGGTAATTTCTCCCACTCTTCAACTGCAATTTGTTCCAGCTCATGAATGTTTCTAGGATTCCTTTTACCAGTAGCAGATTTCAGCTCTTTCCAAAGGATCTCAACTGGATTGAGATCAGGGCACATTGCTGGCCATTTTAAAACAGTCTATTTGTTCCTTTTTAACCATTCTTTTGTACTTTTTGATGTATGGTTTGGGTCAATGTCCTGCTGGAGGGCCCATGACCTTTGACCCAGACCTAGCTTTCTGACACTAGGTAGCACATTTCATTCCAAAATACCTTGGTTGTCCTCTGATTTCATGATTCCTTTAATACATTCTAGGCCTTTAGTTGCTGAGGCAGGAAAACAGCTCCACAACATTATGGAACCTCCTTTGTATTTAACTGTAGGAAGGATGTTTTTTCATTATGAGCTTCATTTCTTTCCCTGTAAATGTATTGCTGGTCTGCATTGCCAAAGAGCTCAAGTTTGGTTTCAAGGAGTGTGGTTTCTCAAGGTGGCTTTGGCCAAAGATCAGGCATGCCTTTTTATATTTGTCTTTGAGCAGGGAGGTCCTCCTTGGATTTCACCCATGAAGTCTTTCTTTGTTTAGTGTGTGATGTATGGTGCGGGTTGAAACCACTACTCCAGATTGCTCCAGGCTCTTTGGATGTTGTACGTGGTGTTTTTTCAATAGTTCACACTAACCTTCGAAGACTTCTTGAATGAATTTTCTTCTTCCCATTACATACTGGGAGGTTCTTTACAGTTCCATGAGCAGAAAACTTCTTAATAACATTGCGAACTGTAGACACAAGAATCAAGTCATGGGAATACTCACAACTGATCATAGGTGTGTCTAATTTTACTGCAATGGAAATATGGTTCTTCTGTTGAAACTGATTTGAATTGTTTATAAGGGTGCCAATAATCATATCCTTATCACAAAAACCGCCATTCATCTCACATCAAAATGCTGCAGGAAAAAGAGATAAACCTCTAGCCCATTAAATATCCTACTAATGTCCAATGTTTGTTGGATTATTGTGCATGAAAGGATAAACCCTCTCTCGTGGCAAATCTTCCTTTTTATTCTATTTTAAAAGAAGGGACTACCCCTCACTCTATCACACCAAGGGATAATACCACCATTATCCTTAGAAATATTATCCTAAAGTGAATTATTCTTAAAGTATTTAGCTGCAGTAAATGTTCCACGACTGCCAAACTACTGCAAGGAAACCAATCTGGTACTGTGTCCTCCTATTCCAAGCGTCCAACACAAGGATGCAAAGCTTGAATAGACCAATGTTTTTTCAAGATAGCCATTACCAATGAAGCATTGGGCATATATGGTAACACCCCAACATATGATGTAACTTCTTCATGACGTTGGTTAGAAAAAACTTCAGTTCCCAGCTCCCACCATTCTGGGTGATTATAGCAAGCTCTTCTATATGCCAGCCTAACAATATGGGAAGGACAACCTCTTTCCAGTAGCCATTTCTTCAAATCTTTGGCATGCTTTCAAAATTGTTCTAACGTAGGGACAACCTCTTTCCAGTAGCCGTTTCTTCAAATCTTTGGCATGCTTTCAAAATTGTTCTAACGTAGAGCAAAGCCCTGGACTGGTGGAGTTTAGTTAACTGTTAGAAACAACTCTGGTATTGAATTTCATCTTACAGCCAATCATAGCCCAGATCTGTAGCCATGGGATCAGGGTTTGCCTTTAAAAGAGGAAGAAGAGGAAGTAGTAGTATGACATATTATGCACGAAGAAGGACCGGGAGTTTCGGGGTCTGAAACATGACGTTGTGTACATATTTCTAAATTATATATCATTGGATCAAGTTTCCTGTAGTTGTTAGCTGAAGCTCAGAAAATAATTTTGACGGCTGCGACGCTTGCAGGGGAAAATAACACCAAAGAACAACTGGGTAATAGACTTGGATGCTCGGAATAGGAGGACACAGCGTTGGATTGGTTTCCTTGCAGTGGTTTAGCATTCGTGGAACATTTACTGAAGCTAAGTACTTTAAGAATAATTCACTTTAGGATAATATGTCTAAGAATAATTGTGGTATTATCCCTTGGTGTGATAGAGTGAGGGGTAGTTCCCTCTTTTAAAATAGAATAAGGAAAATTTGCCACAAGAGAGGGTTGATCCTTTCAGGGCAAATAATCCAACAAAAATTGGACATTAGTAGGATATTTAATGGGTTAGAGGTTTATCTCTTTTTCCTGCAGAATAATCATATCCAAGAGAAATGTTTGACATCGTCAAATCTCTAACCAGCAACCAAAAAGAAGATAATGCCACATTCACACCAGATGCCCACACCATGGCTAACTATTACAAAAAAAGGTGGGCATGACAGCAACAACCGACTCCAAATTTAAAACAAACATCCCAACTTCCATTCACACTTGCAACACATTCACCCTTATCAACAAAAGACAGCTAAATGACATAATAAAATCTCTAAACACTTCAACTTCTGCTCTAGACCCCTGTCCAGCAACCTGGATACGACTGAATCGCGACCACCTATCTCCATATATACTAAATCTGATCAACTCATCACTAGATCAAGGATACATCCCAGCGGAATTAAAAAGCGCATCTATTTGCTCCATCTTCAAAGGCAAAGATTTGGACAAAGCTCAACCAAGCTCCTACAGACCCATCTCAAGTCTGCCATTTATGTCAAAAATTCTAGAAAAGGCAGCACAAAACCAGCTACAAAAACACGTAGACAGCCACACACCACTCGACCCTCAACAACAAGGGTTCAGATTAGGACACGGAGTGGAAATCCTCAACATGGCTTTAATGGATAAACTGCTAAAAGGCATCGAAAAACCCAATGTAGGTTTTATTTTAATATTCCTAGACATCTCTGCGGCTTACGATTCCATAACACATGATTATCTCACCCACAGACTACAAGAAATCGGTCTCAAAGACAAAACTCTGTCATGGTTTAATTTCTATCTAACAAACAGAAGCATCCAAGTTAAAATCGGTAACAGCATTTCAAAACCATTCTACCAAAAATCAGGTATTCCTCAAGGATCCACATTATCATCTCTTCTCTTTAACCTATATAGCCAACTGATCTGCAGCATAATCAAAGATCATGGCATATATTATCACTTATATGCTGATGATATAATGCTATACTCTCAATTTAACACTAAACAGCCAAATTTTCAACAAATTGAAGAATGTCTAAACAGCACCACCACCTGGTTGAAAAACCACAACCTCCAACTAAATATAAAGAAGACAGAAATCCAATTCATTACTAAGGACAACTCCTTCACACTACCGGAATCAATAATGTTAAACAAGGAAAACTTCAAAGTAAAAAAAAAGGTGAGATACCCGGAGTCACACTAGATTACCAGCTCAATTTCAACAAGCACGTGTGCAACACAGTAAAGGCCATATACAACAAATTAAAAATGCTCCAACACTTAAGACCCCTTCTCCCCCCAAGTGACTTTAGAACAACAGTACAAGCAATGATCTTTCCACACCTAGATTTCTGCAATGCATTGCTTAAGGGACTCCCAAAACAAACAATCCACCGACTACAACTAGCCCAAAATACAGTGGCTAGAATAAAAGCGCAAATACCAATTAAAGAACATATCACGCCGACATTAAAACTTCTTCACTGACTCCCTATAGAGAGCTGAATAAAATTCAAGGCTATCCATCCAATATTCAAAACCCTCCAAGATGACTCATCCACCTACCTGAAGACAGGGGCGGCCCAAGGGGGGTGCGGGGCCATGTGCGGAGACTCGGTGTGGGGCCTCATTTGCATAAGTGGCCTTATTTGCATAAATATTTGCATAATGTTACCATACACTAACTTTTAGTAAACATGTCTCTTAATGAGTGTATGGATAAAGAAAGACTAAAAGATTTCTACATTACTATAATCCAGTGCCAACCGCCAGGCACATTAGGAACTACTACAAACGCTGCCCATTTAGAACCCATAGCAAACCCACCGTATCCTAACAGCACTACCAGGACTCACAAAGCACCACACCCTATCTATCAAAAGGCAACACTGCAAATAATAAACCAATACATTTCAGAGAATAACAATACATGACCTACTGAGGAAAGAGAACAAGTGGCAATGTCAAATAGGAATTACATAAACAGAATACCTCAGCTCAGTTACACATGCAGAACATAGACCATCACCAAACAAGGAATCACAATTTAGAAACAGGAAGGCAATAATTAAACTGGGAACCCCAAAAGCCAAACTTGGAATGTACAACAACACTGTAGAAATAAAACTATAAATTAATTTCCTCTTGTACCAAACAAAGCGCAGACGTTAATGATACACATTTCCCAGAGCTTTCATATTCCAGTTAATAAATTCAAAATAAAGAGATATCTTTCTACCTTTTGTGCATTTTTTTTTCAGTTGCAATTGGTCCAGCCATTTTCTTCTGGTTTCTTCATGTTTTCTGCTAACTCTCCATCGTCTGCTGTCCATTTGTCCTTTCTTCTCTCTTCTAGTTTTTTTTTCCATTCTCTCTCTCTACATCTGCTTTAACATACTAATCTTTCTCCTTTTGCTCTTTCCTCATTCCTATTTCATCCACACAAATTTTACCCCTCCATCCTCAATCCCCAATTACTCTCCCAATACCCGGCCAATTGTAGATTTTTCATCCCTCCTACACAAAATATTTTTCCCCTCTCCATTTTACTCTCCCAGCCCCATCCCATTCTAATCCTCCCCCAACATCAGCTCCCTTCTAGTTCCAGTCTCACCCAGCATCCATTCCCTTCTAGTCCCTGCATCAGCCCATTTCCAGTCCTAGCCCCCATCAGCCCATTTCCAGTCCTAGCTCCCCCATCCATTTCCAGTCCAAGTCCCTTCATCAGCTCATTTCCAATCCTAGCCCCCCCATCAGCCCATTTCTAGTCATTTCCTAGCCCCACCATCAGCCCATGTCAAATCATAGCTACCCTCCACTCAGCCCAATTCAAGTCCAAGCCCCCCCATGAGCCTACTTCCAGTTCTAGCCCCTCCATGAGTCCATTTCAATTCAAGCCCCCACCACAGCCCATTTCCAATCTTAGCTCCCCCCAACAGCCCATTTCCAGTCCTATCCTAGCTGTTCCATCAGCCCATTTTCAGTCCTAGCTCCCTTCCCTCACAGCCCATTTCCATTCCAAGCCCCCTCCCCATCAGCTATTTGCAGTTCAAGCCTCCCCTTCCACTCAGCCCATTTCCAGTCCTAGCAACCCCCCAACCCATTACCAGTCCTAGCCCCCCGTCAATCAACTTCCTGTCCTAACCCCCATCACCCCATTTTCAGTTTAAGCCCCCCTATAACCCATTACCAGTCCTAACCCCCCATCAGCCCATTTCCAGTCAGCCCCCCATAGCCCATTGCCAGTCCTAAACCCCCCCATCAGCCCACAGCCCATTATCAGTCCTAACCACATCAGCCCACCTCAAGTACTAACCCCTCCCCATCAGCCCATGTCCTGTCCTAGCCCCCCCATAGCCCATTATCAGTCCTAACCCCCCCCATCAGCCCACTACCATTCCTAACCCCCCCATCAGCCCACTACCAGTCTTAACCCCCCCATAGCCCATTACCAGTCCTAACCCCCAATCACCCCATTTCCAGACAGCCCCCATCAGCCCATAGCCCATTACCAGTCCTAACCCCCAATCACCCCATTTCCAGACAGCCCCCATCAGCCCACAGCCCATTACCAGTCTTAACCCCCCATCGCCCATTACCAGTCCTAACCCCCCCAATCAGCCCACTACCAGTCCTAACCCCCCATCACCCCATTTCCAGACAGCCCTCATCAGCCCACAGCCCATTGCCAGTCTTAACCCCCCCATAGCCCATTGCCAGTCTTAACCCCCCCATAGCCCACTGCCAGTCTTAAACCCCCCCAGCCCACTGCCAGTCTTAACCCCCCCATAGCCCATTGCCAGTCTTAACCCCCCCCCCCTCCCCAGCCCACTGCCAGTCTTAACCCCCCCAGCCCATTGCCAGTCTTAACCCCCCCTCCCTAGCCCATTGCCAGTCTTAACCCCCACTCCCTCCCTAGCCCATTGCCAGTCTTAACCCCCCTCCCTAGCCCATAGCCAGTCTTAACCCCCCTCCCCCTCCCTAGCCCATTGCCAGTCTTAACCCCCCTCCCCCTCCCTAGCCCATTGCCAGTCTTAACCCCCCCTCCCCTCCCTAGCCCATTGCCAGTCTTAACCCCCCTCCTCCCTAGCCCATTGCCAGTCTTAACCCCTCCCTAGCCCATTGCCAGTATTAACCCCCAAGCCCATTGCCAGTCTTAACCCCCCCCCCCCCCTACCCCCTTGCCAGTCCTCCCCGCCCCCCCCCCACGGCTCATGGCAATTTAAAAAAAAAAAAAAAAATGCTGGCCGCTGCCGCCGCATGGAGTGTCCCGCGGGGCTCCCTCTGCCCGGCGGAACTCTCCCAGCGCGGCTGAGCCCCTCTGTGCCGGCTTGCAGATACGCGAAGGGAGAGTGTCTCCCTCGCGTCTCTGTTAAGCCCGCAGGGGCAGATGGGAAATTTCCCATCAGCCCCTGCTTCCCATCAGCCCCTGCGGGCTTAACAGAGATGCGAGGGAGACACTCTCCCTTTGCGTATCTGCAAGCCGGCACAGAGGGGCTCAGCCGCGCCGGAAGATTTCCGCCGGGCAGAGGGAGCCCCGTGGGACACTCCATGCCGCCGCGGCGACAGCGGCCAGCTTTTTTTTTTTTTAAATTTAATTAAGAAAAACGCGGGGCCCTGTGCAAAAAACATTCTTGCTCAATGGACGGGCCGGCCCTGCCTGAAGACACTGCTGACAATCACCCCGGATAACAGGCCACGAAGAAGCAACAATAAAGACCTCCTCATGATTCCAGCCGACTACAAGCACTGCAAATCCATACCTCCAAAAGAGCTTTCTCACTATATGCTTCACAATTATGGAATTCCCTTCCTGAAACTTTGAGTCACCAAGGATGCAATAGCCTTCCGCAAATAATTAAAAGCTTATTTGTTCAACGAACACTTTGGTGAACTAATCACATAAAAGCAAAACTCTTACAAGATAGCCTCTCCTTACAAAGTTACTATAAAAGAGACTTTCACTTGCAGGTCACCAAGTCCATAACATCACTGTGGTGATTGCCGCATCCATATTAAACATCATGAGAGGACATTAAAGGCTGTTAAAAGTTACGTTTTCCTCCCCTGTTTCTCCCCAAGTTAATGATTATCTCATGTAAAATTGTTTAATGTTTAAATGTTTAATATATAATTATATTCACGCTCTTTCAATGTATTGTTTTTAGTTCTATGTAAACCGCCTTGATTCACGAAAGACGGTAATAAATACAAATAAATAAATAAATAAATATCCTGGCAATGTCCCAGTTCTTATACTATTTCCTCCTATTTCCTTTTTAGTTGGTCTTGTTTTATTTGATTTTTTATGTGTCAAATATGTGTGCATATATAGTCCAAAGCAATTTCACCGGCTACTTTGGATCAGGAGATATTGGACATTATTTATTTTATTTATTTATTTAGCTGCATTTATATCCCGCTTTTCACCGGGTCAAAGCGGTGAAAAGGGGTTGAACTGCAGAGGTGCCAATAATGTTGACCAGAACTGTAAGTGCCTTTGATTATCATGCCCTTAGGCTCCTAGGTTTGGCTGAAAATAGAGACAAATGTAGAAACCTAACTTGGGGGTATGTTTACTAAATAGCGGTAGCAGCTTCTGTGCGATATCGGGCCGCGGCTCCGATATTGCACGGAAGCTTCTACCGCTGTTTAGTAAACATACCCCTTACTGTTTATATTTAGGATCTCAGATTTTGTTTTGTTTTTGTTTTTTTTTAATATCTGGCCCATAAATTATTTTTCTTTTGCTTATTTTTGCATTATTTAAAGTTTCACGATTATGAGACTAATTTTTCTTTCAAGATTTATTGCTGCCTGATGTCAGACGGGCTGATATTTACACACTGTGGTGTTAAATATAAATCAGATTTTCAGCTGCAGTATCCGGCTAGTAACTGCCATGGAGTTCCTAGTTTGCATGACCACTATTCAAGTAAGTGATGACTTTAACTGGATAGCATCGATGTTTATCCAGATAGCAGTTTAGATCTGATTTTTATGTGGCCTGAGCTATATGGATAAGGATGGCTGAAAATTGGCTCTATCTTGATAAGGTTTGAACTTATATGGATAGTGGCCACACCACACTAGCTCCACCATGGACTGCCCCTGCCCTAACAGAATTGAGTAGTATTGGGGGGGTGGGGGGTCTGTGGATATTCAGCGGGATCATCTGGATAGTACCTCTGAATATCCTTCTCAGTGCCCTCATCTAGAGACCTGCCATGGGCTATCCAGATAAGGCTTTGAATATTGGGCTCTAAAAATTCCCATTGGATGTACAAAATAGAGATAACAGCTAATTTTTATTAGGCGATATAAACCAATAATGAATTATCAACTTTTTTATAAGATTCTTTTCATCATGTGACAAAAAGATTTATTATAATTGGTTATTAGTTTATTTATGTATTTTATTTAAAAAATGTATATTCCACACTAACTCTTAGGTGGATAACAAAAAATGTTCATAAAATTTACACCTAAAAAGAATAACCAGACGTAATATAACATAAACATGCCTCAAAAACACGTAAACCTGCTAGCTTGTTAACATACAGCTACGTAAAGATTAGTTTATGCAGAAGGCTGAAAAGGCTTGCTGAAATAAATGTGCCTTTAATTTTTTTCAAAACACCAGAATATCTGATATGCAGCACGTCTGCTGGCAAAACATTCCAAATTTGTGAAACAGCCATAGAGAATATCCTATTGTGAAATACTTGAAAATTAATCCACCAAAATAACGGAACATCTATATATAGATCAGCAGAGATGTGCTGAAACCTTTTGCTATTAGTAATAAGATGGGCTGACGCATTCTGTATCTAATGAAAAGGCCAAATAATAGCATACAGGGGAATTCCAAAAAATATACTGTTACAATAGTCAAGTAGTGGCCAAAACAGAGCTTGAACCATAATACACAGATTCTCAGGAGACAAAGATGGTTTAATTTTGCGGATTAAATGTAGTTTAAAAAAGGCAGCCTTAGTAACTTTCTGTATATGAGTTTCAAATTTAATTGGGTATCAAGCACAACCTCTAGGTTGTGAGCCTGAAAACCCACCAGTAACAGACAATCATTGACTCCCATGATAATAGACACTGGATCAGGATGTATTCAGTATAAGAGCAAAATTTTGGTTTTATTTACATTCAATGCCAGTCTGTTGTAGGTCATCCAGGATTTTATAGTACTAACGCACAAACTAGCATGTTCCATTGCATCATCTAATGTAAAAGATATAGGAACCACAAACTGAATATCATCTGCATAAATCCTGTAAGTAATGTCAATGCCATTAAAGATCTTAAAGATAGGGGCAACATAAATGTTCAACAGTATTGCAGAAAGAGCAGACCCTTGCGGTACACCAGCAGTAATAAGTTGACAGGAAGAACATTTATCCACAGATCTCACCTGAAACTATTGCTCAGATAGAAAAAAAAAGAACCAAGAATAGACTTGGAGGCCTATTCCCTACTGGATGTCCAGCCCCTGTATGACCCCTCAGAATTGGGACATACAGCAGTAGACCCAATTATGATCTGCGGGGGCATCTAGCCTCCAGGGGATCAGAATCAGGCCTACCAGCTTGTATATGCAGGCCGGGCCCCGATTCTGAAGGGCCGCACATCCAACAGGTCCCTGGCTAACTCAGTCTGGCTCTGTAATGGAGCCGCGGTGCCATAACATCTCATTGCCATGACACCACAGCTTCATTAAGGAGCCACAAACCCCAGCTGCCGCCGAGATTGTCCTTTCTCCACAGCCAGACCCCCGATAAGGCCTACCGTGGCCAGGCTCCAGCTGTGGGGAACCTCCTGCACGCCTCCCGGTCTTGTCCGCACTGGCCATTGCTGCTACCCGCATCCAGAGGGATTTATTCCACTTCTGAGTTGGAATAACTTCCCCTTCTAACCGGCCTACCCAGGACATACAGGGCTGACCTCAGAATCGGCCTTGTATGTCCAGGATGATGGCCTGCCCACACACTGCCCTCACTCTGACTTCCAACCGCCCCCTCCCGCCCCGTCTCAGGCTCACCATACAACTCCACTGTTCATACAGGGAGCTTTGCATGGGGATGGCAAGGGGGATGAATAGTAGGGCTGTACACCCAGGCAGGGCATACATCCCCTCAATTCGTGGCTCGGAATAGACCCCATTTTGATCAAAACAAATCTCATGCAGTCTTGCCAACAACAAAGAATGATCAATCATATCAAAAGCTGTGGAGATATCAAGCTTGATTAATAGATACGATTTTCCTTGATCGAAACCAGTAGGAAAGGTATTCATCAATGATAATAACATGGTTTCAGTGTCATGATGTGGGTGAAAGCCAAGTTGAAAAGCACTAAATATATTCTGGTTATCAATGTATTCCTGAAGCTGTCTCAAAACAACTTTTTCCATAACCTTAGCCAAAAATGGCAAGGAAGAAATAGGATGATAATTTAGAGGATCTTCCTTACTTAAGGATGATTTTTTTAAATAATGGATACACAGAAGCCCTTTTCAAAGTATCAGGAATAGTACTGTAAAGATTCCTTTAAAGATTTAAATAACTTAACAGGACAGTTATCGAAAGGGCTATATGTATTATTCAAGGAAGAAATAGCTTCAAGAACTTAAACTTCTGTGGCTAAGCTAAAAGTTCCTTAAACCCTCCCTTCAGATATCACAGAAATAGGACAGTTGACCAATTCAAAATGAGAAAAATTCTCTCTAATCGTTTCAATTTTATTACAGAAAGGAGTTAGAAAAAGTTGAGGATCAATGGACTTACATTTGTCTTCTTTGTTGCTAATTATTCTGGCACCTTTTTAAACAAAAATAAAACATTTATATTTGAGCATATAAAAAATATCCATTCTGCTGATGGAAATCACAGGTTTTCCCAAAACTGTTTTTTGTTCTTTTAGAAATGTTCCAGGAAGAAGTCATAGATATGATTCTACTGGTGAATGCATTTTTAGTGTTGTCTTGGTCCATGAACATTCTTAGGAAGGCACTAAATAAATAAATAAAATGTATAGGGTCAACACTACACCTGGAGGATATTGTTGAGGAAACATAGGGAGCCCTGCCTACTTTTAACAGGCTCTGAAGAAAGCTCTGGAACCCTTAGAGTTAAAAGATCATTATAATTTGGTACAATATGTGGATAATCTTCTTATTTGTTCTCCTATTTGAGAAGCTTGCAGTAAAAGACTGTACGTCAGGTCTCTGTCTTAGGGCCTCTTCTCTCATCTCTCTACACTCCTTTCTTTGGTGATTTGATCTTCTTCCATTGTTTTAAGTACCATCTTTATGCTGATGATTCTCAGATTTCCTCTCTACCCCTGAAATCTCTCCAGGGCCTGCTTGTCTGACGTCGCTGCCCCGCCACCATCTGAAACTGAACATGGCCAAAATAGAGCTTTGTAGATTTTCTCCTAAATCCATTTCCATACCTTCCTCCCTTCTCTATGGTTAATACTGTTATCACTGTCTGCTCAGCTCACAACTTTGGAGTCATCTTTGATTCTTCACTTTCACTGCACATATCCAACAGATAGCTACAATTTGTTGTTTCTTTATAACATCAACAAAATTCATCCCTTCCTCTCAGAACATACTACCAATACCCTTATCCACGCCCTCGTTACCTCTTGCCTAGACTATTGCAGCCTGCTCCTCAATGATCTCCCATTGAATCATCTATCTCCCTTTCAATCTGTTCAAAACTCAACTACTTGGAAAAGAGACGGCTGAGGGGAGATATGATAGAGGTCTATAAATTAATGAATGGAGTGGAACGGATAAACGTGGATCAATTGTTTACACTATCAGAATATAGGAAGACTAGGGGACATGTAATGAAGCTACAGGGTAAACTATTTAAGACAAATAAGAGAAAATATTTTTTCACTCAACGTGTAACCAAACTCTGGAATCTGTTACCAGAGGATGTAGTAAGGGCTGTTAGTATAGCTGGGTTTAAAAAAGGTTTGGACAAGTTCCTGGAGGAAAGGTCCATAAACCACTATTAAAAAGGGACCCAGGATATCAATGCTTGACCCAGTACAAGCATTGAGGAACCTGTGTCTTTTGGGGATATTGCTAGGTACGCATGACCTAGATTGGCCACTGTTGGAAACAGGATACTGGGCTTGATGGACCTCGGTCTGACCCAGTATGGCATGTCTTATGTTCTTATGTTCTTAATCTTCTGCTAGTGGTGCTATGCTCATGTAATCCCTCTTCTCAAGTCAGAGAGCATTTTGGTTTCAGTAGACTGGCTAACCTTCTGAAGAGGGTTTTAAACTAGATTTGTTGTAGATGGGGGAAGAAACCCCCAGGCAAGTAAAAGCCCTGAGGTACGTAAAACATTAAATACCTCTAACCATGTGTAAAAGGAGCAACATCTAGAGAGCAGTGTGAATTAATGGGAAGTAAGATTATGGATGTTAAGGCTTCAATGGAAGAGGCTGTCTAGGATTTAGTGGCAGTCACAGAGAAACATGACTCACAGAGAACCATGACAGGAATGTAATTATACTAGGCTAAAATTTATTCAGAAAGGAGAGGGTAGTAAGAAAGTTAGGTATTAAAACTACAGAATTGCAGGGTTTATGCGAGAAGGTGTAAGCATTGTGGGTTAAACTGCAAAGAGGAAATGGAGCATCCATTTGCATTGGTTTTATACAGAGACCTCACTTAGAGACAGAAGAAGTGGACAGAGATTTAAGACATTCACAGTATTGCTATGAAAGGAGACGTTCTACTGATAGGTGACTTAATTTGCCAAATATTGACTGGGGCATCCCTGTTGCCATCTAGAAATAAGGAGATCCTGGCTTTTCTACAGGGAGAACTATTCTGGCACGTGGTAGCAGAATCAACATGATGGGGCCATAATGGACTAGGTGCTTACAAACAGGGAGAGTGTTTCTGATATTATAGTGGGTGATCATCTTGTATCTAATTCAGTATTAGGACAAGGGATGATACAGTCTATTCAAAAGTGAACGTCATAGACTTTAGGAGATCTAACTTTGTCAAGATGGAACAAAACATTAAGGAGTCATTAATGGAATGGGAGCAGCTAGAGTATGTAGAAAAGCAGTGGGCAAAACTGAAAGGGGATATTTTAATAATCACAAACCTTTTGTGAGGAGAATAAATAAATGAAAAAGGAAAAGGAGGCTGCTATGGTTCTCAAAAGAAGTAGATGAAAATGTGAAGAAAAAGAGTGTGGCCTTCGTAAAATACAAAAGATCACAGAAATAGGAAGACAAGCATTGTTACATGGAAAAACTAAGAGCAGCTAGGAAAGTAGGAAAAAGATACAAATGAAAGAAAAAATAGCTAATACAGTAAAAAGGGGTGGGGGAGAGGATGAGGCAAAACATTTTTCAGATATGCCAGTGAGAGAAACAAGTGCAAAAGTGGTAATTTATATATTTTATTTTATGGGATTTCTATACTGCTATATCATTTAGTCAAAGAAGTTTACAGTGTAACTTAAACTAAAATAAGCACAGTAAATAGGAGTGATATAATTTGGATTAAACAATTAACATGTGAGGTAAGATAGAATATTTAACATTCAAGTATAATGGAGTATCTAGATAACATAAAATACAATGTGAGTCTTGGGCGAGAGGGTATTATGTAATGGTTCTGAAGACTTCATCTTAATCTACTGTAGTAAGATTAAGATGAAGCCTTGTTATACGTCATCTATTCCTTTTGTTATTCTGTTAAGAAATGACATGAATAATGTTTCTACTCTGTGGTTTGGTTTGAAACTGTGATGATGAGACTTTAGTGGCACATGTTGGTCTATGTAATCTTGCAGAATATTTTGGTGATGAATGGTAGGCTGGATATAGGTCTGTACACATTGGGGGTTATTCTGAGACACGGATAGCTTGGATTGTCATCCCAACAGGACGTCCATCTCTGCTATTCATGCCGGCAGCAGCCCCCGACTAACTATCCACCCTGTTGTGCCGGGAAGTTAGTCGGGGGGGGGGGGGGGAAGAGGCGGCCCAGGGATGGAGAGTGGGCGGGCAGTGGGCGGTCACCGGCCTTGGACATACAGGGCCAATTCTAATGCCAGCCCTGCATGTCCAGGGCCAGCAAAATGACCGGGGAAGTTATTGCATCTCCATGGTGGAATAACTTCCCCGTTCGTGTCTTTTTTAGCGGCCTGGTGCACAGAAGGGGCTGGGGGTGCCAGGGTTTATTTCCCACAGCCCAACCCTGGCCTTAGGAGACCAGATTGGGGGTCAGGCTGCGGGGAATAAACTTTAGCTTTCAGCGGCCGGCATCGCATCATTTAAATGGAGCCGCAGTGCCATGGCAACATGACCCCATGGTGTCACAGCTCCATTTAAATGCCTGACTGAGTTAGCCGGGTGCGGTCCTGCACGTATAGGCCAGACAAAATCACTGTCCCAGCCTACATGTGCAGGACTGTTTGCGATTCTGATCCTGCAGAGCTAAATGTGCCCAGGGGGATCATAATCGCAATCTCTTTTGTACGTCCGGCTCAGCCCGGATGTATAAAGGAGATCTATGTCCGCGACAGAATCGGGCCCATTGGGATCATTTTGGTTGAGTGAGGGATTTTTTAGTGTCAGCCTGATTGATGTCTTTTTGAAGTAGGTAGGCATGTAGCCTTGTGAGAGGGATAGTTGCATGATTTTCAGTAGTATTGGGCTTAGTTCCTTCCTTGCTAGTTTTATCCATGACACAAGGCATGGGTCTAGGGGGGATGTAGTCGTGTTTAGGCTGGAGATGATATTATTGAGTTGTTCTGCAGATGGAATGTGGAAAGTTTTCCAGTTGTTTTCTTCTTATTTTATTTATTTAGCTATGCTTATATACTACTTAGACTGATAGTCAAAGCGGTTTACAGAGAACAAGTGACCCAACATGGCTTTACATAAAAGAAGAAGTTAAAACAAGGGGAGATAAAACATGTGTGAGGGCAAATGGCACAAACGTAAACAAGGTTAAGCAAACATTAATTAGGTTGAATGTGATTGCGTAGTTTCATTAACCAAAAAATAGTTGAAGAAGAGGAACGTTTTTAACTTCTTCCAAAATTCCTGAAGGTCATCAATGCCATGAAGCATGGGAAGAATTGAATTCCATAAAATGTGTGATGAATCTTGGTGGAGATGTGATGGGGTCAGGTTGTGTTTTTTGTTTTTGTATTTTGTTTCTAAGACGTTTCCTGTCTCCTGTGGGTCTATATTGTAGTTATCATTCTTTTGTGTAGGATCTCTTGTGAGTGAGCACGCTATTTCAAAAAGTTCTCTGGGTTTGTTTAGGGAACTCATTATTAGGTTGGTATGATATTTGTTTTTGCGTTCATTTATGAGATCATTGTATTCTCATTGTTTTGTTTTATACTTCTGCTGGTTTTTTTTTTGGTCTCTTGTATGTCTCCGTTTGCGTTAAATCTGTCTTAGTGTTCTCTTCGACTCTTTGATATCGCTGGAGTACCATGGTGCGAGATGTTTTCTGTTTCTGGATGTTTTTGTACTTGTTGCTACTGCTGCAGAGGTTATGGTGTCATTCCAGTTCTTGATGATGGTCTCAAGGTCTGTTGTGTTTAGGACTAAGTGTCGTTCCACTTCCTTTAGGAACAGTTCTTTTTCAAAGTGTTTGAATCTTTGGTGTGCATTTGGTGTGTTTTCTCCTTTTTGCGAGTTTGTGCATATTTATATTTCTAATGTTATCATGAAGTGGTCTTACCAAGGTACTGGTGTGGTTATTGGTTGGACCCTGATGTTGTGGTTCAACATGTGGTTGGGGACAAAGATGAGGTCCAGGGTCCTTCCCTCCTTATGTGTTGGAGTTTTTTTTTGTTTTTTTTTGCGAATTTTTTAGGTAAAAATTATATATCATAACACAAAACCTCTGTAAGGCTCTACTTGTTAGTCAAAGATTTTCCAAAAGAAGAGGGTCAGTAAACATATACTTAACATTATTCAAAGTGATTAAACGTTTACAAGGAAATCGCAAAAAGAAAGTTCCCCCTGCAGCCAAGACACAAGGTCTAAGCTGCAAGAAGGATTTCCTCTGCACCTGAGTTGACCTTGTCACATCTGGGAAAACAGATACCTTATATCCAAAATACAGGAAATCTTTTTTCAAGAAATAAGCCCTCAAGATTTTAACCTTATCAGCCACAGCAGATAAGGACGCGATTAACGTTGCCGATGCTGAGTTCTCCTCATTAGAAGATTCCAAAAAAGCAGTAAGATCCAAATCAGATTGTGTCTCAACATGGGCAACCTCACCATCACATGTCACAGATCGAGTAGGCAGATAATAAAGATCAGAAACCCCAATAGACTTAAAATCAGAAATTAATAAAATGTCTTTACAATATTTCCTAAATAATATTAATGGAGACAGCAAGCGCATCTTTGGAAAACTAAGTAACCTTAAATTCTTTGCTTGATGAGCGTTTTCTAGGGCTTCAATTTGTTTAAGCAACACAACAATTTTTCACTCCCGCATGACCCCCTCTTGCAATAAACCCACAAGTTTATCCACATCATCAAATTGCCGGGAGCAAGCAGCAATCCTAGTATCTACCTCACGGGACTTAGAAACAACCTGTTGAGAAAACTTCACAGTTTGATCAATAAAGCCAGATAGCAAAGCATTGGTCTCAGAAACCACTTTCCAAATGTCAAATAAGGAAACATCAGCAGAAGAGGCCGAAGGTAATAAACCTAAGGCTTCAGGCTTAGCCATCTGAATGGGAGTTAACAATAAAGAGCCAACACTGAGGCAGTAAGGGGGAGCCCTCAGAAACCGTGTTCACCAATGAAATTACTCGGCCCACCAAGGGGGTTACCTCCTCCCCACCCACGACACAGTTCAAAGGAGCAGGATTCAGAGGTGGTGTCCTATCGATGAAACTCAGGGAGACACCAGATAAAGATGTGTTAACAGAGGTAGACGTATCAAGTCGGATTAATTCTGACCCAAGCTTCAAATCTTCCAACACTTGCACATTGGGCTGATACGACCCTTCAGTGTCAAAACTGCTGTCACAAAGTCTTTTTCCATTGCCTTACACTTTCTCTTACCGCACCCTCTAGGCATCCCCAGTGGCAAAAATCAGAAGGGCAGTATGCCCCGAGCCCCGAAATGGAACCGAAGAGGCATCTGGCATTCTCCTTTGGTCACACGCCTTCGGGCACACGACCGTGGGCTACGTCCATGGCCGCGGAACAGCTGTAGGAGTTTAAATGCCAAATAATCGTCTCCCCTTGATGATGCTGGAGAAGGGGGAGGATCCCAGAGCTTGCACTGACTGGCAGAATGAATTACTCCAACAGACAGCCCCCGCTTGCAGAGCAACGTCCTCCATGTGTTGGAGTTTTTATCAATTGCATGTATTGTAATGCTTCCATAGTGTTTAGAAAGGAGTTGGTTTCTTTGGGGGATGTAGATGTTAGGTTTAAATTTCCTAGTATTATGAGGGATTTATGTGGTGCAGTGTAAGTGCAAACTGTTTCCAGTAAGGCTGATAGTTCCTCTGCTGTGCTATTTGGAGCTCTGTATGTTAGACATATAGTGAGGTTTTTGTTTGTGATGGTTATGGTGTTGCTTCCATTGGTATTATAAGAGGAGACTGTATTGAATTTTAGGTGTTTTTTTGCTAGTATCAATACCCCTCTGCCCCTCTTGTTTGTTCTTGAGCAATTGTAGGCGTGTGAGTTGGAGTGATAAGTTGTTTAAGGATGACGTCAGTGTCTGTTAGCCAGGATTCCATCACAAACATTATGTGCCCAATTCCAGGATGTGGGTTGTGGGGCTGCACATCCTGGCAGGACATGCAGCCTCACAAGCCATCCAGGCCTGATTCCCCCTCTGGCTCTCCCTGTATGTCCTGTGCATCACGACGGGGAGAGCCAGCAGGGGGTGGGAGGGGGCAGGATTGAGGCAGAGCAGGGCGGGCCAGCCTGGCAGGACATACAGGACCGATTCAGGTCACAGCCTTGTATGTCCTGCTGGGCCCGTGCGGACATGCTGCTTATTCCACCTCAAAGATGGAATAAGCAGCAAAAACCTGGCAATTGAAACTGGGGGTGTTCATGCCGCCTGATCCAGGCCACACAGGCCAGACGTGGGTTGGGCAGTAGGGAAAAAGGGGGCTGAGGCTGCAGGAGTTAGGGGCACCTGTGGGGAGAATGTCCCTGCTAGTGGTAGGGGCACACCAGGCCTTTCTTGGGCCTGATTCTGATTACCATGGGAACGTTTTGTTCCTGCGGTCGAAAATTAGGTCCAAAGAGGCCCATCTTGCTTGGGACCATCCAGATGGCCCGATCGTGCCCCTACCTGAATCAGGCTCCATGTCTATGTGGTGGTCATTTATGTAGTTTGTTACAATATGTATCTTATTTCGTACTGAGTGAGCATTTATTAGTGTGCATTTTATAGGTTGGTTCAGATATGTATTTTGTTGGGTCTTATTTTCAAGTGGTGTAAGTTTGATTTGCCTGAGTCTTAGAGGTCTTTTGTTTGTTGTTTTGGAGAGGTTATGCCATACTGATCTATTTTTCATTCCATGGATTACTGGTATTGCTGATGTTGTTTTTGTAAGGGTGTGGTTCCAGTGTGTATTAAGAGTATGTGTAGAAGTGGTAGTGCTAAGAGGAGGCGATTTGTTAATAGCATGGTTTGAATGGGCTTGCTGTGGTTCTATGCTACAGTACTATGAGTCTTTGGAGTCCCTTCTGCTTCAAGTGTTGTGTTCTGTTTCTAGACTATATGATTCTTTTGGTCTTTGGCTTACCTTACACTGGCATGTTTTTTAGTGGCTTCTTTCCTGTGGTCCATGGGTGTGCCTGGAGCACTGTTCTTTAAATGTCCCTGCAGCTCTGTCGCTTGGTGATGCCATGAAGGGGGTGGGGTTTCAGGCCACATATGTCCTGTGGGCTTTTGTTCCTGTTCCCTGTGATCAGTGAGTGAGGCTGCCAATTTGAGCAAGGGTGAGTCTGCTGGATCGGGAGATGATTTACTTTATGTACCTGGAGTGCTACTGTTTAAATGGAATGTTAGTCCTCCCCTTCACCCCTGAGTCTATTTAGAAGCTGATGAGGATAAACTGGAAATGCTTAACAAATAGTTCTGTTCCATGTTCACAGAAAAAGGGTCAGAAGCAGGACCTCAGAAAACACCCACAAATAGGAACAGAAGTGAGGCAAATCTTGAATTATTTTCAGAAGACTGTGTTTGCGAGGAGCTAGCTAAACTAAAGTAGACAATGTGATGGGGCCAGATGGTATACATCCAAGAGTACTGAAGAAACATAAGAAATTTCTAGCAGTTCCACTGTCATCCCTTCCATATGTCATATTTTTAACCTATCACTTTCCACTGCAACTGGCCCTGGGGCCATCAGACATGCTGTGGTTATGCCTCTCCTCAAAAAGACTTCACTAGATCCTACCTGTCCTTCCAGTTATCAACCAATCTTGCTCGCCTCTCTTTTGCTTCAAAACTACTTGAACGAGCGGTTCACCACCACAGTCTTAACTTTCTTTTCTCTCAAGACCTTCTGGACCCACTGCAATCTGGCTTTCATTTTCTATATTCCACAGAAACAGCTCCTGCCAAAATCTCCTGTGACTTGTTCCTCACCAAGTTCAAAGACTTCTACTCGATTCTCATCCTTCTTGACTTTTCTGCTGCTTTTGACACTGTTGATCACCACCTTCTCTCGATGCTCTGCCCTTGCTTGGATGTAGGGGCTCTGCTCTGTCCTGGTTTTCTTCTTATCTCGCCCAGCCCACTTTTAGTGTATGTTCTAGTGGTTCCCTCCCTCTACCACCATGCCGCTTTCATTAAGGGTTGCCAACTGGCTCCAGATGAGCCCGACAGGCTTGATCCAGTCCTGGGTTTACCCCGTTGCATGCAGTGACTTGTAGTTTTCCTTTTCTTACAGAGTGCAATGGAGAAATCAGAACTACATATCCCTGCATGCAACAAGGTAAACCCAGGTCTGGATCGAACCTGTCGGGCCCATTTGGAGTCAGTTGGCAACCCTACTTTCATTTGGTTTACCTCAAGGCTCTGTCTTGAGACCACTCCTTTTCTCTCTCTACACTCAGTCCCTTGTTGCACTTGTTTCCTTTCATGGTTTTCAGTATAATCTTTATGCTGACAACTCTCAGATCTACCTTCCTGGGCCTAAAAATCTCTCCAGGAATCTAGTCCCAGATCTCTGCCTGCTTATCCAACATTGCTGCCTGGATATCTCACCATCGTCTGAAAATGAACATGACCAAAACTGAGTTCCTAATCTTTCCCCCTAAACCCACCTTCCACCTTCCTCCCTTCTCTATTTCTGTAAATAACACTGCACTCATCCCTGTTTCCTCAGCTTGCAATCTTGGGGTCATCTTTGACTCTACTCTCTCTTTCTCTGCACACATCCAACAGGTAGCTAAAACCTGTTGCTTCTTTCTCTATAACATTGGCAAAATTTGTCCCTTTCTTTCTACACACATTACTAAGACACTTATCCACTCTTTAGTCACTTCCCATCTAGACTATTGCAACCTCCTCCTTGCTGGTTTCTCTCTAAATCATCTCTCTCCCTTTCAGTCTGTTCAAAACTCAGCTGCACGGCTAATCTTCTCGCCAGCCTTGATATGCTCATATAACTCTTCTTCTCAAGTCGCTTCATTGGATCCCTATCCATTTCCATATCCAGTTCAAACTTCTCCTACTGAGCTACAAGCGCACTTATTCTACTGCTTCTTACTACTTTTCCTCTCTTATGTCTCCCTACACCCCTCCTCGAGAACTCCGCTCTTCTGGCAGATCCTTTCTACTGTATCTATGCCCTTCTCTTCTTCTGTCAACTCCATATTTTGATCCTGCCACCTTGCAGCTCCTTATGCCTGGAACAAACTACCTGAGTCTGTGTGTCAGGCTTCATCTCTAGCCCTTTTCAAATCCAGGCTGAAAACTTACTTCTTTGAGGCCACTTTTGGATCCTGATCCACTTAGTCTCTTATGTATTTCCTTACTATTTCCCTAGATACATTCCTCAGCTGTTGTGTTGTCTGTCTTGACTAGATTGTAAGCTCTGATAAGCAGGGGCCTATATTTTAAATGTGTCTGTACAGTGCCGCATATGCCTTGTAGCACTATACCAATGATCAGTAGTAGAAGTAGCACTCGCTAATCTTTTCTTTGCTTCTTTACAGTCGGAAGTGGTCCCAGAGAGCTGGAGAAGGGCACATATGGCCCATCTACACAAAAGCGGAAATAAGGATGAGGTTGGGAACTTATAGGCTAGTTAATCTGACCTCTGTGGTAAGTAAATTCATGGAAAAGCTCTGAAAACAAAGGATACCAAGGTTTCCGGAATCATATGGATTGCAGGATCTGAGGCAATCTGCTTTCACTAAAGGCAAGTCTTATCAGATAAATCTCATTCATTTTTTTGACTGGATGATCAAAGAGTTGTAAAATCTTTGAAACTGTTCCACAGAGATGACTTATAAATAAATCGAGTGCCTTAGGGATGGATCCTAAGTGATTGACTGGATTAGAAATTGGTTGAGTGGGAAGGAGTACGCATATTCTGAGGGGAATTTAGGTGGAGTGTGGATAAAGTTTCAATTTCTGTACATATTTTATAAAATATGACTGTATGTGCATTCTTTACTTGCTTATGTTTATGCCTGCTCCTGAGAAGACATAAATATCCATGCCTTTAATGTAGACACAATTTCTGCAGAACTTGTGCAAGTATTTTATAGTGACGCATAGGTGCTTATATATCTTTACAAAACAGATGAAAAATAGGCACCTTCCTGCCCGATTAACCTAGGCAACCTGTTATCAAATTAACCTCCACATTCCTCAAACATATCCACCTTTTCAAATGTAACAGTTAATTCAGATAACAAATCACTTAAGGCATGAAAAGAGTCAGAGTGCTTCTAAATGTCTGATACACTAGTGAAAAGACAATTTTATATCTATTGTCACATGAAAGACTTTCTCCACTTGGGTTTATAATCTCAATTTGACTTATTGGAAAATATCAGTTACCCCTCCCTCTAAAGTCTCTTCTTATATTGAGTAATATAGGAATAACCGGGTGGAAAAGCTAGATTAACAACCAGATCATCTGAATCAGATAAACATGCCTTAGTGATAACAATTTTTTTCAATAACATGCTCTATCATGCAAGCCAGGATGTTTTTTTTATTATTGGCTCTGCTAAATGAAACTCTTTGCCTCACGAGCACACTGCTGAGTCCCATTTATTGATATCTCAAAAGAAGCTGAAAGCATTTTTGTTTTTGCATGCTTATGGAACTAAGGTTTTATATGTATTTTTATTTTCTTTAGTGTTATGTCATTTAATGTTTTAGAAATGTTATAACATTTAAGCGTGGCATGATTACTAAATGTTTTAATGCGCTTTAATGAAGTTAACGAGCATTAAGGGCCTATGGCCCTTTTATTTCTAGGGGTGTAGTGGCCCTGAACGTGTGTATATTTCATTAGCATCTGTTAACTTTAGTAAACATGCCTCTTAATTGTAATCTTTTAAGAACTGGAGTGTGTTTACAACGCTGGAGGTATAGGGCCCGATTTTCATTTAGGCGGGCTATGTGCCGCGTCAGCGCATAGCCTGCCCGCTGACCCCTTTAAACCAGATTTTCATTTCCATAGCAACAGAAATGAAAATTCGGGTCACGCCACACAGGCCAGCAGCTGCCAAGGCTAAGCGGGTAGCAGCGATTTTTGATGCTGCCCATTTAGCCCCAGCACGTTAAAGATTGGCGAGGGTTTTCCTCACCTATCTTTAAGGTGCAGAGCGCTAAATGGGCAGCATCGAAAATTGCTGCTATCCGCCTAGTGCCATTCCCCACCTCCTCTCTGCCCCATAACGCCCCAAACACGCCCCGATGCTAAGCGGATAATCTGGGCGCGTTAGGGATTTACCGGGATTTTCCAAAGGCACGACCTGTGTAGGTGGCTTTGGAAAATCCTGCTTAAGGCATTTACAGAGATAACATTGGCTGTTAACCCCTGTAACTGCCTTCGAAAATCAGGCCCATTGTCTTTATAAATAGTAAAATGTATTAGAGTGCACTATTGATCAATAGCATGCACTATTTATGAAAAAGCACATAATTCTTTAATAGTGAACCTATTGATAAAGTGTGAGCTATTACGCATTAGTGCATACTATTAATGACATGAAAAAAATATAAATTCTGGTATTTTTTCCCACTTGTTACATTCAGAAAACAATATGAAATGATATAGGAAATGTCATCGGATTTTCCTATTTCATTTTAAATGAATACACATCCCTACTTTCTAACAGAGCAAGCATTAAAAAATCTAATATTAAGTTCAGTATGTGACAATAGATTACATCCCATAAGAGGGATATATCTGAAAATAACAGCAACTACTAGCAATACAATTTTGTGGGCCAATATTTATCCACTGTGGCTAGCATTTTTTTAGATGCCTGCAATACATTTTCTTTTTTTTTGATTGAAACTTTTTTATTATTAACACAGCAGGGACATAGGCCAACTTGACACACATATCTATGACATTCATTACCTTATGATGACACTTATTTTCATCAATAACCTTTAAAGTTTCCTTTTTTTCCTCCCCTTAATCTTAAATTTACTTCCCTCACTCTGATTCTGTATTAGTCTCATACATCCAAGAATTTAACATGTGTATTCTATACAGACAGTCCAATCATAATGCAATTTCTGATCCATACAAAGTTATTAACCTTCTTCAATTTAATTAACATGTTTACCCCTCCCTGCCTCCCTTCCCCTCCTCCCTCCCTTCCCTAGGGGCAATCTGTGTTCACTTCATCCATGTCTACATGGGGCCTAGACGAGGCCACCCTCACCCAATCTAAATTGTTAATATATCATTTCTCGCTTTGGCGGAGATACCATCCAGATATGGGGACCATATTACAAGAGAGAGTTCTCTCTTCTTCATATGTCGCCTAGATGCTCCGCCCTCCCACAAGATCAATTGATGCAGTACATTGAACCATTCCCAATAGCTTGGTCCATCTGGATCTCTCCACCTGCGAAGTATACATTGTTTAGCAAAAAGACAGTTTTTCCTAACCATCAATCTATTCCCTGTCTTGGGGAGACCCAGGGGGTCAGGGGCGTCTAAAATAGCAAGACCTGGGGTCAGTGTCAAAGTCTTCCCCAGCAGTCCTCGCAAATACTTCTGAATTCTACTCCAAAAGTTTCACACCTGCACACCCCCTCCCCCCCCCCGAACATACGTCCCAAATGTGTCCCCTCCTCCTTACACCATGGGCATCTGCTATTTTCTGCAAATCCCGCTTTCCACGCTCTATGGGGCGAGATATATGTTCATTCTAGGATCCAGAATTGCATGTCTCAGAGTCTAGCCCCTGTAATTAGTCTGGGGATTCTCCCCACCGCAGCTACCCAGGCAAAGGCATTGAGATTAACTCCCAATTCCAATCCCCACTGTGTGGTGAGCTGAGCATAGCACTTGTCAGGAGCACACCCGTTTATTGCTCTGCAATAACTGGCAACTGTGATCCGTTCCTTGTCTTCTAACGCAAACCACTCTGCTAACTTATCAAAATTCTTCTGCCGCAGAGCTCGTTTTTTCTCTTTGAAAGAGACCAAATAGTGCTTTAGTTGTAAATATGCATTATACATGTCCACTAGGTAGATCATATAATTCTTTCAGCTCAGGGAAAGGCTTTAGCTCGCCATCTTCATTTACCACTTGCCTCACCTGAGTGAGACCATGTGATGCCCAGTCTAAAAAAAACTAAACTCTGTACTTGGCAGAAAAGACAAATTCCCTTGTAAAGGCAAATGACCTGACACTTCAAATGGAATACCTAATTGGCCACACAAAGATCACCATCCCCAGCGAACCCCTTTAAATAAGATATTATTTTGAAAATGCTCTGGTAACTGTGACTGAGGAATATGCAACACTGACAGGAGGGAATGAGGGGCCACCAGCACTGATTCAAGGTCATATGGGATATACACCGAGCTCCCACCCAGCCAATCTCTTACTTGTCTCAATATACATCCCGAATTGTATTGTTCCACCTGTGGAAGCCACACTCCTCCCTGCTGCCAATGCCCCTGTAACCGATCAATTTTAAGTCTAGGCCTTTTCCCCCTCCAAATGGAAGCCTGTATTGAGCGTTCCAGTTTTTGAATATCCCACTACAACAACTGCAGTGGGAGCAGCTGAAGGACATATAAGATTTTTGGAAAAAGCATCATTTTGTAGGCAGCCACCTTGTCCAGCGGGGAGATCGGAAGTGGCATCCAATCTGTTAGCTTATCCTGAATTTCTTTCAGTAGGGAATGAACGTTTAATTGGTACAGCTGCATCTGATCACAAGGTAACCATATTCCCAGGTATTTAAATTTATTCTCTGCCCATCTTAGAGGAAAGAGTCCACCCCAGGCGATAGCAACCCACCCAGGACATCCAAGGCCTCAGACTTCACCATATTCAGTTTTAAACCTGCAAGTGCCCCATACTGTAAGATTACCTCCAGAAGCTTAGGCAAGGAGTTCTGTGCCTTAATCAACATGACCAGTAAATCATCAGAAAAGGCTGAGATCTTGAATGTGCAGGGCACTACTGTTACCCCCACTAAGTCCTCTCGTGAGTAAATTATTCTCAGTAGCGGGTCAAGTGAAAGTACAAATAGTAATGGAGAAAGAGGGCACCCCTGCCGGGTACCACGTTCTATCTCAAAGCTAGAGGTAACCACTCCATTAACCCCCAGCACTGCCTTCGGCCATTGATAAAGTTCACCTGCCATACATTTTTTAAAAAATGTATATTAAGTACCACAATATGTATATTCAGTGATGCTGAATATATAGAGAGACTACTGAATATCAGCAGTTATATGTCTAGTGATGATATTCAGACACTATGGGCCCAATCCAGGAAGGCGAATAGTGGGGCTATACATCCAAACGGGACATGCAGCCCTGCTATCCACCCTCAGCCTATTCCACCTCCTTGCCATGCTGCACATACAGAGCTGCTGTTTGTGCTGTGGGGGATGGGGCGGCATGGGAGCACAGAGTGGGTAAAGCATGGGTGGGCCTGACCCCTGGATATACAGTGCCGAATCTGGGGACGGACCTGTACATCTGGGGATCGCCGGGGACTCCCTGCTTATTCCAACTGTAAGGTAGAATAAGCAAGGGGCACCCCTCCAATCCTGCCCAGCAGCCCCTCTCGGAGGCCAGGAGTCCTTCCAGGAGCAACAGGATACCTATAGTAAGTTCCCGGCACCCAATCTGAGCCTTGGCTGCCCCCATCGGGGGGGGGGGGGGAGGTCAGGAGGCAAGGTGACAGGGAGGGCACTGCGGTGGTCACACCAGCATGCAGGGTGGACATTCCTGCCTGTATGCAGGGACACGCCAGGCAGTCTAAGGGCCCGTTCCTGCATCCATAGGAACATCTGGCTCCCACAGTGCAGCATTGGGTCCAACATGCCCATCCTGCTCAGGGCCATCCAGATGGCCCGGACGTGCTTGTATTGGGATCAGGCTATATGGGGTAGATTTTGCACAGCAAAGAGTGGGGTCATACATCCTGCTTGGACATACAACCCATGAAGAGGCCCTGGATGGTATTCTAGCCCCAGCATTCTCTGCACGTACGGAGGGTTTGTGTGGGGAGTGTTGGACAGGTGCAGGAGGAGGGCAGGATGGAGGCAGAAAGGGGACAGAATGGGAGCAGTCCAAAGCACCCGAATGTATAGGGTCTATTCAGGTCAGAGCCCTGTACGTCCACCAGCTATCTGCTGGATGCCCGGCTTATTCCACTTTGGAGGTGGGATAAGTGCTGGGCGCTGGAGCAATCGGGGCATGCAGCCCCCAAACCCACCAAGCCAACATGGGAGCACCCCCATCACCTGATCCCAGCCTTGGGGGCCCCCACTGGGGGTCAGGTGGTGGGATGTTGGGGCCAAGGTAGGCCAGGCCAGACTATGTCTCCGGCAGGCCATGCTGGCGCCATGGCGACAGGATGCCATTGCACAGGCACACCAGCCCAGAGCACTGTGCAGGATGGACAGGTAGATCCCAGGACATCTCCAGGGGCTGAACGCCATGCATGCTAGGCCATCTATGTGCCCTGATTCTACAACCGTGGGAACATATAGCTCCACAGTTGCAGAATCGGGTACAATTGGGACTTGTACATATTTTCTGAATTCAAATGGCCCAGACGTGCCCCACTCTGAATTGGCCTCTATGAAGATAAATTTATCATTTTAGCGCAGATGTGGCAATATACATGAGGTAAATGGTTCTTATAACATTTCAGCAGTTGTAAAAGTATGCATGATGGCATGAATATGGATATGTTTACTGTAGGTGTTGTTGAGATGATGCTGGAACATTGCATTGCTTCAGCTGTTTCTGTTTTTTGTTTTTTTACTGCAGTTTTGTGGGAGGAGTCTCTGATGTGTAGGCATGCAGTTTTTCACCCATATGATGGTGGTACAAGTTGTTAACCAAAAAGCATCCCATTGCCTTTGATGTCTGATCCGAATAGGTTGTTAGATCTTCAATGCCTGCATTTGAATATAATTTTGACTGTAAACCACTTGCCAGGCATTTCTAATTGATGGTGCTTTGTCTTGATTTCAGTAGACACACTTTTGTCCATTGGCAGCAGCTGCAGATAACTTCCCAATAGAGATGCCAGTGGAGCTATGGATAGCTCTGCTTGGGTCTTCTAGAACCTTTGAGGTGTGTACTGGCACCCAATATGAGGAAGGAATATGAATCAAGTCTAAATAAGTTTGTGGGTTTCCTCATACAGCGCGGATTACCAAGGCAACCTTTTTTCAGAACATAATGGGTACTGTGCTTCATAGTCCAAACCAGGATGAAAGGTTGGTCAGTTTGGTGTGGTTAATAAGCTTTGCTAAGCATGATGTTTGTCAGCAAAGTACATAGGTTCTGAAATCCTGACAGCATCTTTTTGGTGAGAAAACTGATGTGCAGGTATACTCACTGGGGTCATTCAGTAGTAAATTTGATTTATTGCCTAATAGGACCTGGTGAGTTGCTCATCCGGGTACGAAATGCTGTTCTTCTAACTTATCTTTCTTTTTGCTTTTTATGTGACTGTCTGGGTTGAGGATTTGGTATCGGTTGCCAAGAATGCTTTGGAGCAGATCAAACTCTTACAATGATGTCTGTGTGGGAGAGAGGCAGGCACATTTACAGGTTCATAGATCCAAGACCGACCAACTGGGTAAAGTTGTGGGAGTTGTCTTACACAAATTCCCTGGACTGATGACATTCCTGGTGCATTGCACCAGGTGATATCTGAACAACTGGCCAATAGGGGGGCTATATTTACTGATATTTGCAGATGGTACCCTCTTGGCAAGGTTTTCATTCACAGCAATGCTGAAGAAAGCCTTAGCACATGCCAGAGAAATATGGTACCCATTCCTTTTGAATCAGTACTGTCACATTTGTGACTAAGCAGGGTGGTTCTCTCTCATTTATCCAGAAGTTGGGGTGCTGAGGATCCAGTAGTTATTTAAGTTATAGGCTGATACAGAGCAGTATATACAATATTTTGTCTGCAGTTTCTGTTGCAAGGGAGTTTTTACCTGAGGGCTGTGTGTGGTTGTGCTGCCATTCTTAAATCTTTTGGCTCAGAAAAGAGTGGTTAAATTCCAATGGTGTGTACACCGGGGCTAAGATGAATTGAGAATCCAGATTTAATGACTCAGCCTCTGGTGAATTAGGATGTGTCAATTTTGGAGATGTCATAATTTTAAGAAGCACTAGTGAAAAAATGGTGCAATTTCATTTGGAAGATCAACAGCTAGCTTTAAATTTTATGTATATATTATTTACTTACTTGTAATTTCTAGGAAATTACACAAAAATACACAAATTATTGAAATATGTTTAAGTGCTCTGATGATAGTTTTTATGTGCTTGCATTGCATATTAATGCCTTTTGTGCCTCAATTATCAATTTATCTTATTTATCCATATTGACACTAGCACATTAGTTTCAGGTGTCTTGCCAAAGGATCTGGCTCTGTTACAACTGCTCTAAAGTTCATGTGAATATGGATTTCCAAACATAATCTGAAAGGAAAGAATCTGAAAAACTTAAGAATGATTGTAGAGCTCTGTGTTGGGTTTTATTTATTTATTTATTTAACAGTTTCTTCTATACCACCCCTTCCAGAGATCAGGGACGGTTTACATTGAACAGTGAACAGAAACTTGTATACTTGTGTATACTTTACATAGAACAGGGTTTTAACTATATACAAGTGTAATTACAGGGAACATACTTTTAAACGTTAGCTGGAACAATGGTTTTTAAACTATATACAGGTTGTAATACATGGAACATAACATAACTAATTACAAGTAATTATTTACAATAGCGATATAGCAGACAGTTTGGGTGAGTCTTTTGCATGTTGTGTGGAGTATGTAAGGATTCTTGTGCTAGTCCTTTGTTCTATCTTGAGTATTGTGGATGTGCTTCTGTGATTGTTGGGGAGAGGATTTTTGTTGATAGGGGATTTCAAAGTGATTTGTAAAGAGGTAGGTTTTTAGTTCCTTTTTGAATTGATGAAGGTCCTTTATCATGCGGAGGGTTAATGGAATTTCATTCCAGAGAGTAGGGGCAGCAAAGGAGAAGGCTCTATCACTTGTTGTTGCTTTAGTTTTTCTAAAAGTTGTATTTACGTTGAGGGAATGGGTTTCATTCTGTCTGCATCTGTTTCCATATTCACTTTAAGCTTCTCCTTCTGACTTATAAGTGCATTCACTCTGTGGCTCCTCAGTACCTTTCTTTTCTCATTTCTCCCTATTTCCCCCCTCGTGTACTCCAATCTTCTTCCCAGTTGCTTCTTGCTATGTCCTTCTCCTCCATTGCTAAATCCAGATTCCGCTCTTTTCACCTTGCTGCTCTTTACGCTTGGAATGAACTTTCTTTGTCTATACATCAGGCATCTTCTTTGCCCCTCTTCAAACTCAAGTTAAAAGCTCATCTTTTCGCCTCTGCCTTTGGCTCTTGATTTTGCTGTTCTCCTTCCTTCCCCTCTTTTATTTCACCTTTCTTTCTTCCTCTTACACTTTTTCTTACCTCTTTCCTTTGTCCTGTCTGTCCTGCTCTTGTCTCTTTGCCCTTGTTCTTATCTTTTTTCTGCTCCTTTTCCTGCTTTGTCTTTTTAGATTGTAAGCTCTTTTGAGCAGGGACTGTCTTTTTGTGTTTTCATTGTACAGTGCTGCGTGCGCCTGGAAGCGCTTTATAAATGCTTAGTAGTAGTAGTAGTAATAGTGTAGTGACACAGTGATGCCATCAGCCTACAAGAAAAAATATGAAGGCCTGTACTTTGTTGATAATCCCTCAGTGTATGTAATGCAATGTGTGCCTTTGAATCAGTCCTGACTCCTGGTGACCAGAAGCTCCTGGTTTTTTTTGGCAGTGTCACTGGAAGTAGATTGCCAGGCCTTTCTTCTGAGGCAATAGAGGTAAGTGACTTGCCCAAGGCCACAAGGAGTGCTAGTGGGACTTGAACGCTGGTTGCTTGGTTACCAAGCCAGTGTTCTAACCACTAGGCTACTCCTCCACTCCCTCAGTGTACTCAAATAAATATTAAAAGGAATAGGTGATAAGGGTGATCCTTGTGCTACCTCACATTCAAATTTATTTGACAGAAAACCCTTCCATTTTACTCTGACTGATCTGTTTGTTAAAAAAAAAAGCTTGCATCAACATCATATTGTAGTCAAAATACCAATCTCATTCAGCTGAGACAGAAGCACACTATGATCCAGTCAGTCGAAAGCTGCAGGAAGGTCAAACCGCATTAAAATCACTTGCCCTCCTTTGCTGATAATTGAATGCGATTCATGCCCCTAGGTAAGTCTCAGTACTACACTGATTGCGGAAGGCTGATTGAACATCATGTAGCACATCATAATCCTCTTAAGTATTTTAGTAATTGAGAAGCTACAAACCTTTCACATAATTTGGCCAAGACTGGAAGACTAGCTATAGGATGATAATTTACAGGAACATTTAAATCTCCATTCAGATCTTTGGGTATAGAGATCATGACAATTGAACCCAAAGAAGGGGGGAAGGAACCAATTTCTTTTAATAAGCCACCAATCATCAGAGCCAGCCAGCACATACTCTCTCCTCTGGTATCGCTTTAAAACATGATTAGGGCAGAGGTCTAATATTTATTTATTGTATTTATTTATTTAGCATTACTTATATACTGCCTTTCAGTGCTATCAAAACTAGAGGGTCTGCCCAGTAAGATGGCAAGAGTAGGTGCACCTGCCACTCCATGCAGGTCACCCCTCCCCATGTCTTTGTTTAGGGGTGAACCCACCGCTCCATGTAGGACACCCCTGTTTGTTGAGAAATTAGATAGTTCAGTTAATTTTGATTTTATCCTGTTGCTGTAAAGGGATCCACTGTGTCTGTCCCATGCCATTTTGAATTCTGTAACTGTATTTTCCCCCACCACTTTTATCGGGAGGGCATTCCAAGCATCCACCACCTTTTCAGTGAAAAAGTATTTCCTGATATTGCCTTTCAATTTACCCCCTTTCAGCTTCATGTTATGCCCTCTAGTTTTACAGCTTCCCCATCTTTGAAGAGATTTGTTTGTTCATTAATTCTCTTTAAGTATTTAAAGGTCTGAATCATACCTCCCCTGTCCCTCCTCTCCTCCAAAGTGTGCATATTTAGGTCTTTAAGTCTCTTCTCATAAGGCTTCTGACGCAGGCGCCAAATCATTTTGGTCGCCTTCCTCTGAACCGTTTTCATCTTTTTCCATCCTTTGTGAGATACGGTCTCCAAAACTGAACACAGTATTCCAAGTGAGGCCTTACCAGTGACTTATACAGTGGCATTAGTGCCTCTTCCTTTCTGCTGGTAATTCCTCTTTGTATGCAATCCAGCATCCTTCTGGCTTGGCCACCACTTTGTTACACTGCTTCACCACCTTAAGATCCTCAGAAACAGTCACTCCGAGGTCCTTCTCCTGGTCCGTGCATACCAACCTCTTGCCCCCTATCACATACATTTCCCTTGGATTTCTGCTTCCCAAGTGCATGACACTGCACTTCTTCGCATTAAATCTTAACTGATAAGCGTTAGACCATTCTTTCAGCTTTTGTAGATCCTTCCTCATGTTATCTACTCCCTCAGTGGAGACCACTCTTTTGCAAATTGTCATGTCATCTGCAAAAAGACAGACTTTTTCATTCAGTCCTTCAGCAATATCAGTCACAAATTACTACTACCATACTGGTCTGTATCTGCCGTCATTTACTATGTTATTATGTTACAAATGTAAATAGTTGTTTGAAATGTTGCACAGTTCAACCTTATAATGTATACAGTTATGTTATCTGTTCTATGTAAAATCATTGTGTTCAATGTAAAGCACCTTGATAACACTGAAAGGCAGTATATAAGTAATGCTAATTAAATAAATACAATAAATAAATATTAGACCTCTGCCCTAATCATGTTTTAAAACAATATCAGAGGAGAGAGAAATTATCACAAAACCACTCTGATCCCACATGCCAGCAAGATCCTACTGAAGATTATTCAAAGGAGACTACAACCATACCTGGAACAAGAACTACCTGAAGTGCAAGCAGGGTTCAGGAAAGGGCGAGGAACGAGAGACATCATTGCGGATGTGAGATGGATCCTTGAAAAGACTAAAGAATACCAAAAGGATATCTATTTGTGCTTTATGGACTATAGCAAGGCTTTTGACTGTGTAAAACATGAGAAATTCTGGGCCACATTAAGAAGCATGGGTATACCAGAACACCTGATCGTACTCTTGCACAATCTGTACATTGATCAAGAAGCAACAATTTTTCTCCTTTTCTCCTCCTAGGCAGCTAAATCAGCATGTCGTGTATTCAATGCTTAAACTCTGGTGTTTTCATTCTGAGAAGAATCATTTGGAACCTAAGAGCTTGCCCTATATGCCTCAAGTTAGCTGCTATGCATAAAGAATTGACTCTACTAAGGGAAGAATTAGCTGCAATTAAACACACCTCCTCTAGAGTACAAACCAAACAAAATCCACCACCACTCCCACAAAGAATCAAACAGTCCAGGAACAAATGGATCACAGTGGACTCTGGTAGGTTGTGACTTGTAATGCAGAGAAACCCTATACATCATGGGATATCCCTGCACAATGGCTTCTCAGACTTGGATAAATAGGGTGCTCAATTAGTGGAAACTGAAGTACCCTTAAATAAAAGACTCAATGCCAAATCTACTGATAATGCACAAAATAGGAAAAAATAACAAAACAGAAAACTACTACTACTTGGAGAGTCCATTATCAAAGGCACCATCTTGGGAACACAGTTCAAAGGAGAGAAGATGATCAAATGTCTCCCAGGCTCTTCAGCCAGCAGGAATATGAACTATATTGTTGATATAGTTAGTGCAGAAAGTGAGTACTCCAAAACTGATGTTGTCATCCACTTGGGTACCATTGACCTGGCTAGAACAGTGCCTTTGCAGTTCAAAGGGACTTCCAGACTCAGGGAGAGAAACTCAAGCCCATTGTTAACATTATAGCATTCTCAGAAGTTTTATCTGTTCATGGTAAGGAGGCAGAAAGGCTGCATCACATAAACAACTTTAATACATGGCTCCAAACCTGGTGCAAACAAGATGGATTTAGATATACAGGCAACTGGGGAAACACATGGATCAACAAGAGACTATACTGTGCTGATGGACTACATCTCTCCATTGAAGGGAAGAAGTGAAAATTTCAGGCAGTATGTGGACAGGAATTTAAACTAGGGAAAGGGGTGATGGATGGAGCAGGACAAGGTCAGGACGTCACTCCCAGCAAAAGCAATATGACATTGGAAACAGCCATACTTTTAAACCACACATCAATGGCAAGTAGGAAGGGGCATGTAGAACAAAATCCATGCAAAACACGGGCAAGCCAGTCAACAAATGCTGGAAAGCAATGAGCACAAATGCTCGAAGCCTAGCCAACAAAGTTCCTGATCTGGAAGTCTTAATGGTGGAAATGGACTTGGACATTGTGGCCATTACAGAAACATGGTTTAACGAGTTGCATGAATGGAATATAGCCATAGCTGGCTATAATATATTTAGAAGAGGTAGAGAAGGTAGAAATGGAGGTGGAGTAGCCCTATATATCAAAAGCAATATTAAAACTGCTGAAATGCAGGGGATGTGGGGAAAAGAAGACGCGCTGTGGATTGTGTTGGAAAGAGGAGATGACACTGTCATCCACATTGGTGTAGTCTACAGGCCTCCAACTCAAACCGAAGAAATGGATAGTGAATTGGTTTCTGATATTGCAAAGATAGCCACGAAGGAGGAAGTGATCATATTGGGTGACTTTAATCTACCTGATATGGATTGGAGTGTTCCTTCTGCAAATCTGGAAAGAAGTAAAAAAAATTGTGGATGTCTTCCAAGATGCATTACTTAGATAAATGGTGATGGAACCGACCAGAGAGAGCTCTGTGCTGGATTTAGTGTTCACCAATGGAGATAGGGTATCGAATATCTGGGTGGGTGCCCATGTGACCAGCAGCACACAGTGTGGTACGAGATAAAAGCCAAGATAGAATCCAATTACAGCAAGCTCACAGTACTAGACTTTAAAAACACTGACCAGTAAAATGGCCAAGTACCTGAAGGAGGAGTTAGCAGGGTGGGAGGGGATAAGGGAAGTGGAATTGCAATGGGTTAAACTAAAGTAGGCAATAAAAGGGACAACTGATATGTATGTAAGGAAAGTAAATAAAAACAAGAGGAAAAGGAAACCTATTTGGTTCTCCAAAGCAGTGGCTGCAGAAAAAAAAGCAAAAAAACACAGCTTTCACAAAATTCAAAAGTTCGCAAATAGAGGAATACAGAAAAGAATACAGGATCAAACTAAAAGAGACAAAAAGAGAAATACGCATAGAAAAATCAAAGGCAGAGGAAAAGATGGCTAAAGATGTGAAGTGTGGTGATAAAAGTGTGGAATTGCAGGACTCAAAAGGGCTGGGAACGGATTTGTGGAAAATGATATTGAAAAAGCAAAAATGCTAAACAAATACTTCTGTTCTGTTTTACTAGAGAAAATCCTGGAGAAGTACTATCTGTGATTGACAAATATACAAATGGGAATGGAGTAGATACCACACCATTCACAAAAGATGATGTGTTAGAGCAGCTTGAAAAACTGAAAGTGGCTAAGGCCATGGGACCGGATGGGATATACCCCAGGATTTATTTATTCATTTAAAGGACAGATGTCAATGTATATGATGACTGTCTTTATTACCATGGTTTAGTACTGGGTAAAATGTGGGGACCTGGTCTGGAGGGGCCACAGCTGGGACTTGAACCTGTGGCCTTCTGCCCCTGAATATACTGGCTGTGTGTACTGCACCAAACTGTTATCACAGAGGCACATCATTCCCTGGGGATACCATGACAGTTCGTCAGACAGACCTTGTCTGCTGCAGTGCATGGCACCCACCTGAACAGGGCTTGGCCACTGCCCCCTCCACCACCAGCACCCCTCCGCCACCATGCTGACATGCCCTTATGCTGGTGGTGCTGGTAGTGTGCAGTCCCAGGCTATCCAGTGTGCTGGTAGGCAGATGCCTATGGTGTGGGATCTGGAGTAGGAGTGCCTACATAGACATCCGCGCTTCCTTCCGGCACTGCCTGTCACTGTTATGTGCCCTTTGGGGTACCTGCTGGGTGATGTCCCCTGGGACACTGTGGGACAAACACTTGTGGGCATGTTTGACCTTGGTCAGTTGCTGCCTTGCTGATTTGCAGTTTCTGTGTTCCTATGTGCCACCTAGGCATCTGCCTAGTCTACCCTGTGCCCCAGCTGCCCCACTGAATGTCCCACCTTCAGCCCCCTGTACCCCATTTGCAGCCTCACCGTCATACCCTTTATACTTGGCCACTAAGCTGCTGCTGCACATGTATCACTACTATCACTTATCTTGGTCTCACCTGGCTTTGCTGTACATTACTGACTGAAATGGTTTCTCTCTCCTGCAAATGTGCCTCTAGCGCGAGGTTTTCACTGGTGCTAATTTTCAGACCTTCATTTCATGGCGTTAGTGTGCATGGGGCCTCTCCCCACCTACTCTCCGCCCATTGACCCCTTATCTCTGCCCCTGGGGAGCCTTACTCCGCCCTCTGGGGAGCCTTACTCCACCCTCTGCACACCTTAACACCACCGGAGACATTATCGCGCGATACGTGACATTCTTGCACGGTAATGCACCATTATCATGTGATAACATCACGTATCGCGTGATAATGTCGCAGCTGCACCATTAGCGCCATTTAGTAAACATACCCCTTAGTCTCCTATGTGTTTCCTTACCATTCCCCTAGATGTATCCTTGTCCTCAGCTGTTGTGTTATCTGTCTTGACTAGATTGTCAGCTCTGATGAGCAGGGACCGTCTTTTTTATATGTGTCTGTACAGCCCTGCATATACCTTGTAGCACTATATAAATGATAAATACTAGTAGTAGAAGTAATAAAATAAGGGTAAAATATGTGCAGCAAAATATATGGTATTTACACAGGACTTTATAAAATTACCCTCTTTACATACAAAAAAGATTATAAAATTATCCTCTAAGTTACTCCTCCACTCCTAATGCCCTATGAAAGTGTAAATGTGCGTATACAAGTCTTCTATAGCTATTTAAATGTGTGTGGCATGTTAATGGTTACTTTGTAAGGTTTGCTTGTTACGTCTGCACCATAAAACTACATAAAGCAGAGTTACCATGTGGATTTACACGGCTTTAGTGGATGGACTTCTAAGTAGCGATGGAAATGTCTGCATGTGTGTTTAACTTCTTGACATTACTTAGAGCTGACATCCCAGATGTTGTTCAAGAGCAGAGCAATTTTTCATGTCTAAAAAGAGAGAATAAGTTTTAAATGTGTTATATGCTGGACAGCAGGAGCTGGAGTGAAACCCAGACGTGTGGGACCTCTTGGACGCCTATTTTAAATGTAGTATGCATATATTGTACACCCCAAAGCAAAAAATTATTTTTGGCTGTAAAATTTTCTAGCTCTTGAACTGAGGTGAATTGGATTCTGACAAAACTCTTTTTGAAATCAGAACCATCTGTATGAATATCAAAACGTTGTGTAAATAGTGCAGTGTTATGAAAAATGAGACAAAACGAGCAAGATGACACTGATAGAATAAAAAGGTCATTTTAGAAGGATTATGTACCATTTGCATGTGTAAAAAGCTGATTTACATTTGTAAATAGCAATACAGGTGTAAGCAGTAATTTCAGGAGCCAAGGAACAGGGAAGCAGGCCTCGGGGGGGGGGGGGGGAGGGGGCACGGTTAAAGCATGCTAATGAGTGTTCTTGGAGGAATGGGAGGCTTACTGCTAAGATTTGGGAGCAAGGCAGTGAAATGAAGTCTGCTAGATCAGTGTTCCCCAACCCCCGGGCCGCGGACCGGTACCGGTCCGTGGATCAAACGGTACCAGGCCTCCCGAGGAACTTTAAATAATTTCACTGTGGGTCCTCCCGCCTCCTGATTGGCCGAAAGGCAAACCCCATGCCATTGGTCGAGGAGGAGGCGCCGCGGGAGGACTGAGGACTTGAGGTCGGAGACGCGGGGACTGAAGAGAAGCTCCCGTGAGGAAAGTGCAGGGCCGGCCCGTCCATTGAGCAAGAATGTTCTTTGCACAGGGCCCCGCATTTCAGGGGGCCCCGCGCAAAGAACATTCTGCTTTTTTTTTTTAAATTATATTAAAAAATAAAAAAAGCTGGCTCTGGCTGCTGCCGCGGCCTCCGCGGCAAAATGGAGTGTCCCGCGGGGCCCCCTCTCCTCGCTGAGCCTCTCTGCAAGGGCTTTCAGATTCGCGAAGGGAGAGTGTCTCCCTCGCATCTCTGTTAAGCCCGCAGGGGCTAATGGGAAATTTCCCATCTGCCCCGCGGGACAATCCATTCTGCCGCTGCCGCAGCGGCAGCAGCAGCAGCCAGAGCCAGTTTTTTTTTTTAAATTTTAAATTTGCCATAAGCCGATATGGGGGGGGGGCTGTTAAGGCTGGGCTGGGCTGGGCCTGGCTGGAGGGGGTGTTAAGACTGGTGCTGGGCTGGGCTGGGCTGGGCTGGGGGGGGGGTGTTAAGACTGTTGCTGGGCTGGGCTGGGCTGTGCTGGGGGGGGTGTTAAGTCAGGTGCTGGGCTGGGGGGGTGTTAAGACTTGTAATAGGCTGCGGGGGGGGGGTGTTAAGACTGGTAATGGGCTGCGGGGGTGGTTAAGACTGGTAATGGGGGTTAAGACTGGTAATGGATGGGGGGGTTAAGACTGGTAATGGGCTTTGGGCTGATGGGGGCTGTCTGGAAATGGGGTGATGGTGGGTTAGGACTGGTAATGGGCTGGGGGGGGGTTAAGACTGGTAATGGGCTGTGGGCTGATGGGGGCTGTCTGGAAATGGGGTGATGGTGGGGTTAGGACTGGTAATGGGCTATGGGGGGATTAGGACTGATAATGGGCTATGGGGGGGCTAGGACAGGACATGGGCTGATGGGGAGGGGTTAGGACTTGAGGTGGGCTGATGTGGTTAGGACTGGTAATGGGCTGTGGGCTGATGGGGGGGGTTAGGACTGGCAGTGGGCTATGGGGGGCTGACTGGAAATGGGCTGATGGGGTTAAGACTGGAAGTGGGCTGATGGGGGGTTAGGACTGGTAATGGGTTATAGGGGGGGCTTAAACTGAAAATGGGGTGATGGGGGGTTAGGACTGGAAGTGGGTTGATGGGGGGCTAGGACAGGTACTGGAAATGGGCTGTTGGGGGGGGGGCTTGAATTGAAATGGACTCATGGAGGGGCTAGAACTGGAAGTAGGCTCATGGGGGGGCTTGGACTGGAATTGGGCTGAGTGGAGGGGAGCTAGGATTTGACATGGGCTGATGGTGGGGCTAGGAAATGACTAGAAATGGGCTGATGGGGGCTAGGATTGGAAATGAGCTGATGAAGGGACTCAGACTGAAAATGGATGGGGGAGCTAGGACCGGAAATGGGTTGATGGGGGGTAGGACTGGAAATGGGCTGATGCAGGGACTAGAAGGGAATGGATGCTGGGTGAGACTGGAACTAGAAGGGAACTGATGTTGGGGGAGGATTAGAATGGGATGGGGCTGGGAGAGTAAAATGGAGAGGGGAAAAATATTTTGTGTGGGAGGGATGAAAAATCTACAATTGGCCGGTTATTGGGAGAGTAAGTGGGGATTGAGGATGGAGGGGTAAAATTTGTGTGGATGAAATAGGAATGAGGAAAGAGCAAAAGGAGAAAGATTAGTATGTTAAAGCAGATGTAGAGAGAGAGAATGGAAAAAAAAAAAACTAGAAGAGAGAAGAAAGAACAAATGGACAGCAGACGATGGAGAGTTAGCAGAAAACATGAAGAAACCAGAAGAAAGTGGCTGGAGCAATTGCAACTGAAAAAAAATGCACAAAAGGTAGAAAGATATCTCTTTATTTTGAATTTATTAACTGGAATATGAAAGCTCTGGGAAATGTGCATCATTAATGTCTGCGCTTTGTTTGGTACAAGAGGAAATTAATTTATAGTTTTATTTCTACAGTGGTGTTGTACATTCCAAGTTTGGCTTTTGGGGTTCCCAGTTTAATTATTGCCTTCCTGTTTCTAAATTGTGATTCCTTGTTTGATGATGGTCTATGTTCTGCATGTGTAACTGAGCTGAGGTATTCTGTTTATGTAATTCCTATTTGACATTGCCACTTGTTCTCTTTCCCCAGTATTCTCTGAAATGTATTGGTTTAATATTTGCAGTGTTGCCTTTTGATAGGTAGGGTATGGTGCTTTGTGAGTCCTGGTAATGCTGTCAGGATATGGCGGGTTTGCTATGGGTTCTAAATGGGCAGCGTTTGTAGTAGTTCCTAATGTGCCTGGCGGTTGGCACTGGATTATAGTAGTGTAGAAATCTTTTAGTCTTTCTTTATCCATACCCTCATTAAGAGACATGTTTACTAAAAGTTAGTGTATAATAACATTATGCAAATATTTATGCAAATAAGGCCACTTATGCAAATGAGGCCCCGCACCGAGTCTCCGCACATGGCCCCGCACCCCCCTTGGGCCGCCCCTGGGTAAGTGCACAGAGGAAGTGGGTGACAGTGGTGGGTGAAGGGAATCACAGTGATTGAAGCCAACAGCTGAAGAAGTGGGATGCGGCCATTTTGTGGGTGAGTGTGTGGGGCACAGGTGAAGAGGGAGTCCACAAAGTGTAATGCCCACATGAAGTAAGGAGTTACAAAGAAACAAGCTCAGGGTTCTCATTGATTTGGAATTCTAGTGAGTTAAATAAAATAAATCACTTTATATTCATTTTTTGGTGTAGCTGTATTTTATTTTGAAGGCATGTTTAAATACAATTAAATTAAAATTATTAAATTAAAACAAGCGGGCCACGGAAAAATTATCAAACGTTTACCGGTCCGCGGCGATAAAAAGATTGGAGAGCACTGTGCTAGATAGCAAAGTTCAGTCTGAGCCCAAGCTGGCCAGAAAAGGAGGGAGCTCCCTGGGAAACAGCACAGTGCAATGCTGAGCCAAGCAAGTAAGCGGACTTCCTTCCAAAAGAGGTGAAACAAATGTCTGAGAAATGGAAGTAGACCTGGGCACAGTTGATTTAGCATTCAGGAGCCAGAAACCATGGAGTTTCTTCAGTAAGTTAAGCAGAGTCCTTGAATTATAAGGAACTGTTCTATGTTTGGTTTGTGTTTTTTCTTTGGATAGATGACAGCTTGGGTAGGATAGCAGTGTGTATTTGAAAACTGCTGGGCAGATGCTCTTATTTATTTATTTGTAACCATTTTTATACCGCTCCTTCAAGTGATCAGCAGCGGCTTACATTTTAACATTTACTTCTGACAGGACAGCAGTTACAGATAACAACAGTTTAGAACTATGTACATAACAACTGGTAACATAGGAGGTCGAACTCCAAACTATTTACATAGAGAACATGATAAGTTCAGTTAACTAAATACATAATATTTACATTGATGTACAAAGGGAATGTTACATGTCTAAAGTGTTTACTTTTTAATCTACTCTATTCAGGGGTGGCCCAAGGGGGGTGCGGGGCCACGTGCGGAGATGCGGTGCGGGGCCTCATTTGCATAATGTGCCTCATTTGAATAAATATTTGCATAATGTTACCATACACTAACTTTTAGTAAACATGCCTCTTAATGAGTATATGGATAAAGAAAGACTAAAAGATTTCTAAATTGCTATAATCCAGTACCAACCGCCAGGCACATTAGGAACTACTACAAACACTGCCCATTTAGAACCCATAGCAAACCCGCCGTATAATAACAGCACTACCAGGACTCACAAAGCACCATACCCTACCTATCAAAAGGCAACACTGCAAATATTAAACCAATACATTTCAGAGAACAAGAATACATGACCTACTGGGGAAAGAGAATAAGTGGCAATGTCAAATAGGAATTATATAAACAGAATACCTCAGCTCAGTTACGCATGCAGAACATAAACCATCACCAAACAAGGAATCACAATTTAGAAACAGGAAGACAATAATTAAACTGGGAACCCCAAAAGCCAAACTTGGAATGTACAACACTGTAGAAATAAAACCATAAATTAATTTCCTCTTGTACTAAACAAAGCGCAGACGTTAATGATGCACATTTCCCAGAGCTGACATATTCCAGTTAATAAATTCAAAATAAAGAGATATTTTTCTACCTTTTGTGCATTTTTTTTTCAGTGGCAATTGCTCCAGCCACTTTCTTCTGGTTTCTTCGTGTCTTCTACTAACTCTTCATCGTCTGCTGTCCATTTGTCCTTTCTTCTCTCTTCTAGTTTTTTTCCATTCTCTCTCTACATATGCTTTAACGTACTAATCTTTCTCCTTTTGCTCTTTCCTCATTCCTATTTCATCCACTCAAATTTTACACCTCCATCCTCAATCCCCACTTACTCTCCCAATATCCGGCCAATTGTGGATTTGTCTTTCCTCCCACAAAATATGTTTTCCCTCTCCATTTCACTCTCCCAGCTCCATCCCATTATAATCCTCCCCCAACATCAGTTCCCTTCTAGTTCCAGCCCCACCCAGCATCCACTCCCTTCTAGTCCCTGCATCAGCCCATTTCCAGTCCTAGCCCCCCATCAGACCATTTCCAATCCTATCCCAGCCCCCCATCAACTCATTTCTAGTCCTTTCCTAGCCACACCATCAGCCCATGTCAAATCCTAGCTCCCCTCCACCACTCAGCCCATTTCCAATCCAAGCCCCCCCCATGAGCCTACTTCCAATTCTAGCCCCTCCATGAGTCCATTTCAATTCAAGCCCCCACCACAGCCCATTTCCAATCTTAGCACCCCCAAAAGCCCATTTCCAGTCCTATCCTAGCCCCTCCATCAGCCCATTTCCTGTCCTAGCCCCCCACTCAGCCCATTTCCAGTCCTAGCTTCCTCCCCTCACAGCCCATTTCCATTCCAAGCACCCCTCCCCATCAGCTATATGCAGTTCAAGCCTCCCTTCCACTCAGCCCATTTCCAGTCCTAGCAACCCCCCAGCCCATTACCAGTCCCAGCCCCCCATAGCTCATTACCAATCCTAAGCCCCCCATCAGCCCACTTTCAGTCCTAACACCCCCATCAGCCCACTTCCAGTCTTACCCCCCCACAGGCCATTACCAATCCTAACCCCCCATCAACCCACTTCCAGTCCTACCCCCCATCAGCCCACTTGTAGTCTTAGCCCCCCCATAGCCCATTACCAGTCCTAACCCCCTCCCCCCATAGCCCATTACCAGTCCTAACCCCCCATAGTCCATTACCAGTCCTAACCCCCTCCCCCCATCAGCCCAACTAGGTTAAAAAAAACCCCAAACCAGCTGCTGCTGCCGCTGCCGCCATGGCAACGGCAGAATCGACCATCCCACGGGGGCCCCCCTGCCCTGCAGAGTCCTCCATGCGGCCTCAGCTCCCTCAGTGCGGGCTTTTCAGAGCCACGCGAAGGGAGATTTTCCCTTTCTCGCGGCTCTGTTAATCCCGCCGCGGGGCTGATGGGAAATCCCATCAGCCCCGCAGCGGGATTAACAAAGCCGCGAGAGGAGAAGCTCTCTCTTCGCGCGGCTCTGACAGCCGATGCTGAGACTGCATGGAGAACTCTGCAGGTCAGAGGGAGGCCCTGCGGGATGGTCGATTCTACCACTGCCACGGCGGCGGCGGCGGCGGCAGCGGCAGCAGCAGCAGCAGCCGGTTTATGTTTTTTTAACTTAGTTGGGCTGATGCAAGATGTTTTTTGCGCGGGGCCCCCTGAAACGCAGGGCCCTGTGCAAAAAACATTCTTGCTCAATGGACGGCCCTGACTCTATTGGACTAGTTGTGTCATATGATGATTGAGTTGTTGAAACCCGTAAAGATATGACTTATTCTTGAAAACAAGTTGGTTTATGTTATTTCTGCCAGATTATTATAATATTCTTGGAATAAGTAGGTTTTGAGTTTTTTTCGGAAAGATTGGAGGTCCTTGTTGGCTCTTAGTGTGTCAGGGAGTTGTTCCATTGTGTGGGGGCTAGATAGGTAAATGTTCTATTGCTAGTAGTCATATTTACCTTGCGTATAGTGAGTGGTATCAGTAGAGTGTTAAGGTTGTGTGTACGTCTGTTCCTGTTGAGGGGTTGAGCATTAATGAGTGCTGAGAGGAATGAAGGGGCAATATTGTGAATTAGTTTGAATGTTTAATTATTATTTTGTATCTTATACGCGCTTGGATCGGTAGCCAGTGAAATTCCATTAGAATAGGCGTGATGTGATCTGAGATCCGCACATTCATTACTATTCGAGCTGTAACGTTCTGGTCCATTTGGATTATATTGATTTTTTTTTAGGTAGTCCATGGAGGATGTCATTACAATAATCTAGATGTGGAGTTATGAGTGCTTGTACTATTGTTCTAAAATCTGAGTGTTCGATGATATTTTGTAGTGGTTGTAGGATTCTCAGTTTGTGGAAAATTGTTCTGTTAAATAGCCTTAGGTGAGTTTCCATGCTAAGAGCCTTATCAAGCGTCACTCCTAGGTACTTTATTTCTTGCTTGATGCTGTAGGAAATATTGTTTAGTAGGATTGTGGAGGGATGTATAACTTCTGAGTTTTTAGAGATGAACATTACTTCAGTTTTCTTGTGATTAATGTTCATGTTGTTTTGTTGGAGCCATAACTGGTTTTCTTTGAGGCAGGCTTCTATGTGACTATAGTCTGGGTTAAATAAATCCAACTGTGTATAAAGCATTATATCATCTGCGTATAGGTGAAAATTAATTTTGTGCTTTTGAAATATTTTGCAAATGGGCCTTAGGTATAGGTTGAATAGTATGGCGGATATTGCGGAGCCCTGGGGTATACCTTGTGTTTGTGGAAAGGCATTGGATAAGTTTTGGTCAAAGTATACCTGCTGGACTCTGTTGGATATATAGGAGGTGAACCATTTTAGGGAGATTCCCTTTATTCCTATCGATTCAAGTCTTGATATGAGGGTCTTATGATTCACAGAATCAAAGGCCGCTGTTATATCTATGGATATTAAGATGAATATTTTCTTGCAATTTTCAATGCCTTTTTTTTTTTTTATAACTTTTATTTATAATATTTTCTTGAATACAACACAATCATTAAGAAAATGAAAAATACATCAAAATGATCCATAGAATAATTTAAATCACATAATAAGAAACACATCAAGAGAGAGAAGCCAGCCTATATAAACTAAGAAAAAAGAAAAAAAAAAAAAGGTAATCAGGAGTTAATACTCCACAATAGGGAGCTAAATATTACTAATCCATTCCCTCCCACTATTTCCCAACAATTTCCCTTTCACTCAGAAAAGTTAATAATGATGAAACATCAGTAAATGCATAAGTCTGCCCCTCGAAAGTTATAATACAACGGGAGGGAAATTTTCAAAAGAAATTAGCTCCCAATGCCACTACTCTGGTTTTTAATCCCAAAAACTGCCTTTATATAGTCTATCAAATAACACTAGTAGGAGTGTTTCTACTCCATGTGATTGACAAAATCCATATTGTTGGTCATCAAGTGCATTTGTGGCATCTATATGGTCCTGTAACTGATATTGGACTGTTTTTTCAATGGTTTTTGCTATAAATGGAATACTTGATATGGGTCTATATGAAGCTGGGTCTTTTTTGTTGATTGTTTTGTTTTTTAGGATAGGTCGTATGAGTGATTTTTTTAGTTCTGATGGCATAGTTCCTTGATAAAGTGATTGATTTACTATGGGGTATGTTTACTAAACCGTCTTAACGTGTGCCCGGCGATAGTGTGCAGGCTGCCATAAAAGGAGTGGGCGTGTTGGTCTTAAAGTAGCAAAACGGGATTATCATGTGATAACATGCACTGCGCACATTATCGGGCGAGATGCCACTAAGGGGCTTGTTTACAAAGCTGCGGTAGCGATTCGCGATCGTTATCGGAGCCGCGGCCCCAATGAAATCAATGGGGCCGTGGCTCCGATAACGATCGCGAACCGCTACCGCGGCTTTGTAAACAAGCCCCTAAGCATGTTAACGCGCGGAAATCTTAAGTAGGCGCGCAGACATGCAAACACAGAAACAGAGGTGTAGCACGATGGTTAATACACTGACTGATGGTACAGGGGTCATGAGTTTGATCCCTCAGTGTGCCTAATCCATAAGGCTGGCTGAGCCAGTAGCTTTTACGTGTAAGTATTGAGTTTTGAGGCATTTTATTTGTAGTTTAGTGCTGCCAGCAAACACACCCTCACGTGCCATAACCTAAGGTGCCGCATAAGGCACCCTATAAGGCACTCCATAGGGCACATTATAAAGTGTACTGTCTGCCAAGGCACCCTATAATGTCCCCTATAGGGCACCCTATAAGGCGCTTTAGAGGACACCTGATAAGGAACCTTATAAGGCACTTTATAGGGTGCCCTATAAGGCGCTTTATGGGGCGCCCTATAAGGCGCTTTATGGGGCGCCTCATGGTTACAGTACACTGAGGGTGTTTCTGCTGGCAGCACTAATGTACATTAAAAATAGACAATGCCTCAGACAGCCTTATCAAATAACCCCACCATAGGTTTGAACCCATGACCTCTGGACCCACAGGCAGTGAAGTAACCAGTGGGCTACAGCTGCTAACAAGCCCCTGGTTGGCTGCAGAAGGACTGCATGTCACCACACAAACTGTCTGCTGTGGTTACCAGGATAGGGTTAACCCACCCGTACCCATGATGCACTTGGATCGGGGAACCGACCATGTGTGGTACTGGCACAGAGTAGCTACAGACTGTCACATTGTGCAGGTTCTGTGCTCACCCTGAGGGTGAGGTGGGGCGCCCCGCACCAGGTCCACAGCACCTTTCATGGCTGAAATGCACCATGCTGCCTGTCCCCATTGGTGCTACTGTGTGTGATAGGTAGTTCCTGCAGATACACCTAGGATACATCTGTGTCCTTCTGTATTTCTCAGTCATGTCTAGCCCTTGTGGGCTATGATGCACCCAGAATAGTGCATATCTTGTGTTGGTGCCATGGTTACATGATGTAGGTGAAGGAGGAGGAGAGGAGAGGAGAGGAGGGGGAGAGGACCCATAGGCAGATTATGTACCACCACACAACCCACCCTCTGGGGCTCAGGGTGGGAAACAGGATCGCCCACCAACAGATCCACATTCTACCTCCCTGCAATGGTGGCAGTAGAGGGGAACCATCAACCCCAGTCCTGCTGGGGAACAGATACCCTACAGGGCAAGCAATGCAGAGCTGTACACATCTATAAAGCAATAGCAGACAAACAGTAGGCCTAGAAATGCACAGCTGTCCCCCACCATATCTAAACAGAGGTGTAGCACAATGGTTAATACCCTGACTGATAGTACTAGGGATGTGAGTTTGATCCCCCAGTATGCCTAATGGGCAAGGCCTGCTGAGGCATCTCCCTTTATGTTTAAGTAATGCTTTTTGAGGCATTGTAGTTTTATTTTAATTAGTGCGGCCAGCAAACACACCCTCACAGTGACTTAACCTAAGGTGCCGCATAAGGCACCCTATAAGGCACTCCAGAGGGCACATTATAAAGTGCACTGTCTGCCAAGGCGCCCTATAATGTACCCTATAGGACACCTTATAAGGCACTTTATAGGGCGCTCTATAAGGTGCCTTATAGGGTGCCCCATAAGGCACCTTATAGGGCACCCTATAAGGTGCTTTATGGGGCACCTTAAGGTTACAGTACTCTGAGGGTGTTTTTGCTGGCAGCACTAATGTACATTAAAAATAGACAATGCCTCAGACAGCCCTATCAAATAGCCCCACTGTGGGTTTGAACCCATGATCTCTGGCTTTACAAGCAGTGAAGTAACCATTGGGCTACAGCTGCTAACAAACCCCTGGCTGGCTACAGAAGGACTGCATGTCACCACACAACCATTCTGCTGTGGTTACCAGGATAAGGTCAACCCACCCATACCCATGATGCACAGCACATGCAAATCAGCAGTCTGCAGATGATCACAAGATAGGGTATGCACCCCCACAGCATCTCAGCCTGGTAGGGGGTGCCGACTGTGTGTGTTAGTGGCACAGAGTAGCTACAGACCATCACATTGTGTGGGTATTGTGCTCACCCTGATGGTGAGGTGGGGCGGCCAGCACCAGGTCCGCAGCACCTTCCATACCTGAAAGAGGCGATGTCACAGGTACCCATCAGTGCCAGTGTGTGATAGGTAGTTCCTGCAGATCCACTTAGGATACATTAGTGTCCATCTGTGGTTGTCAATCAGGTTTAGCTCTTATGGGCTATGATGCACCCAGAATAGTGCACATTCTGTGTTGGTGCTATGGTAACATGATGTAAGTGAAGGGGGGTGTTTGGACCCATAGGCAGATTATGTACCACCACCCCACCCACCCTCTGTGGCTCAGGGTAGGAGACAGGATTCCCCCACCAACAGATCCACATTCTACCACCCTGCATTACTGGCAGTAGAGGGGGGCCATCAACCCTAGGCTTGCTGAGGAACAGACACCCTACAGCACAGCCAATGCAGAGCTGTACATATCCCTAAGGCAATGGCAGACAGACAGTAGGCCTAGAAATGCTAAGCTGCCCCCCACCACCATCTGACATTCTGCAGCAGCAGGCACAGTGAGTCACCAGCCACTGCCCCCTGCAAGGTGTTCCAGCCATACACATATAACTGCAGACAGTATTCTAGTTAGTCCACAGTGCATGATCCTGGAGCAGATGTGTGCATACCCACCAAGCAGATAAGCCAGTGATTAGGCCTCAGAGAAGAGAACCTATATATTTCACTTAAGAGAAATACAACCTAGCACTATGGGGGAGCTTAGCCATGCCGTGGTCACTGCTCAGTCAGGGTGAAAGTGACCTCCCAGCAGGACATGCTGTGGCCACCCTGTCGGTGCAGGTTGTGGCCAGGCACTACAATGTCCGAGCCATTGCCCTATGCCCTGTGCTGATGCATCCAGGCCAGGCCACCCTGTCCAGGCTATTCCCACAGTACCTTGCTCCTCATTATGCACATTGGCAGGCCAATACTGGCAACAGTGCTAGCAGTGTGGGCTGAGGAGGGTGTTGGCAGCCACCACACACTGGATAGACAGACACACACTCCCCACACCTATGCCAGCATTGTGCAACTATAGAGGTGTTTGGCAGCCCTGGCCACCTCACCAGTCCTGGGCACAGTGCAGGCATGGCTATGGTACGCAATACTGTTGGGGTCACTCCCCCAGGGTGGTAAACACTGTCAGACACAAGACCTGTAGCACACTCCACAGACATCAGAAAGGTTGCTATGATGCAGCTCAATCAGCAAATTGTGCTTAACTTAGGAATTGCTATCTGACAGTAATCATAGCAAACTTTTGATAGATGTGTACCGTATTCCCAGGTTTAGGGTGGCATTGCTAAGGTATGCAAGTGCTAGTATTGGGAGATGCACACAGGGCCCAAAATCCTGCCTCTCCAGGTGGCTTTGGATAATGGAGCCTGTGGGTGCAAGTGTGTCTGCCCCTATTGGCCGCTGCTCTAGGGCAGAGCTTCCCAACTCCGGTCCTGGTGGGCCAAACACGGTTTTGGGTTTTCATGCTGCCCCTAATGAATATGCATGAGATACATCTGCATACCATGGGGGCGGTGCATAGAAATGCAGCACAGCCATATTTATTGGAGACAGCATGGAACCTGAATGGTGTATGACCCTCCAGGACTGCTTTTGGGAGACTCTGCTGTAGGTAATGCGCATGTTTATGGTGTCTGTGCTCTGTAGGGTAAAATGTAGGTGTTTTGGGCATGTTTACGTTATCTGCATTAAAGGTTCTGTCTGTATTACCATGTTTTAGTAGTGGGTAAAATATGGGGACTGGGTTGGCAGGAACCACAGCTGGGACTTGAACCTGTGACCTTCTGCTCCTGAACACACCGTGTTGCCACAGAGACAGGGCATTCCCTGGAGATACCATGACTGTTTGTCAGACAGAGCCTGTCTGTTGCAGTGCATGGCACCCACCTAAACAGGGCTGGGCCATGGTCTGCTGTGGGCAGCAACCACTACCCCCTCCACCACCAGTACCCCTCTGCCACCATGCTGACATGCCCTTCTGCTGGTGGTGCTGGTGGTGCACAGTCTCGGGCCATCCAGTGTGCGGGTAGGTGGCTGCCTATGGTGCGGGTCCTGGGGTAGGGGTGCCTGCATAGCTGTCCATGCTTCCCCCCAGCACCACCTGCCAATGTTCTGTGCCCTTGGGGGTACCTGCTGGGTACTATCCCCTGTGACACTGTGGAAAACACACTCGTGCCCATGTTGTGCCCTCATAAGTTGCTGTCTGGCTGCTCTACTGTTTCAGCATTCGTATGGGCCAACCAGGGCCGGCCCGTCCATTGAGCAAGAATGTTTTTTGCACAGGGCCCCGCGTTTCAGGGGGCCCCGCGCAAAAAACATTCTTCAGCATCCCAAGTTTTAAAAAAAAAAACCAAACCGGCTGCTTCTGCCACGGCAGCAGCAAGAGCTCTGCCGCGGCAGCATCAAGAGCTCTGCCGCGGGGCACCCCCCTGCCCGGCAGAGCCTCCGTTCATCCTCAGCAGCTTTATTCATGTCCAAAACGCGGGCTTCTTTCAGAGCCGCGAGAGTTTCCTTTCTCGCGGCTCTGTTAATCCCGCCGAGGGTGATGGGATTTCCCATCAGCCCCGCGGGATTAAGAGAGCCGCGAGAAAAGAAACTCTCGCGGCTCTGAAAGAAGCCTGCGTTTTGGACATGAAGAAAGCTGCTGAGGATGCACGGAGGCTCTGCCGGGCAGGGGGGGGCCCCGCGGCAGAGCTCTTGATGCTGCCGCGGCAGAGCTCTTGATGCTGCCGCGGCAGAAGCAGCCAGTTTGGTTTTTTTTTTATTTTAATTTGGAATGATAGGGGGGGGGGGGTGGTTTGGACTGTTAATGGGCTATGGGCGGGGAGGCTAATCTGGAAGTGGGCTGATGGGGGGGGTGGTGAGGAATGGTAATGGGCCGGGGGGGGGGCTGGTTAGGACTGGTAATGGGCCAGGGGGGGGGCGGTGGTTAGGACTGGTAATGGGCCATTGGGGGGAGGCTAAGACTGGAAGTGGGCTGATGGGGGGGGGGGTTAGGACTGGTAATGGGCTATGGGGGGGGGCTAAGTGGGGCTGATGGGGGGGGGTTAGGACTGGTAATGGGCCATGGGGGGTGGAGGCTAGGACTGGTAATGGGCCATGGGGGGGGGCTAAGTGGGCTGGGGGGGGGGTTAGGACTGCTAATGGGCCATGGGGGGGGAGGCTAGGACTGGTAATGGGCTGATGGGGGGGGGTTAGGACTGGTAATGGGCTGATGGGGGGGTTAGGACTGGTAATGGGCTATGGGGGGGCTAAGTGGGCTGATGGGGGGGGTTAGGACTGGTAATGGGCTATGGGGAGGGGGCTAAGGCTGGAAGTGGGGGGGTAGGACTGAAAATGGGCTGATGGTGGGGCTAAGACTGGAAATGGGCTGATGGGGGGGTAGGACTGGTAATTGACTATGGGGAGGGGGCTAAGGCTGGAAGTGGGGGGTAGGACTGGAAATGGGCTGATGGGGGGGGGTTAGGACTGGTAATGGGCGATGGGGGGGTGGTTAGGACTGGTAATGGGCCCTGGGGGGGGGGGTAGGACTGGAACTGGGCTGTTGGGGGGGTTAGGACTGGTAATGGGCTATGGGGGGGCTAAGACTGGAATAGGGCTCATGGGGGGGGGGGGGTTAAGACGGGTAATGGGCCCGGGGGGGGGTTAGGACTGGTAATGGGCCGGGGGGGGGGGTTAGGACTGGTAATGGGCTGATGGGGGGGAGGGTTTAAGACTGGTAATGGGCCATGGGGGGGGGAGGCTAAGACTGGAAGTGGGCTGATGGGGGGGGGTAGGACTCGTAATAGGCGAAGGGGGGGGCTAATACTGGAAATAGGCTGATGATGGGGGGGCTAGGACTGGAAATAGGGTGATGGGGGGGTTAGGACTGGTAATGGGCTATGGGGGGCTAAGACTGGAAATGGGCTGATGGGGGGGTAGGACTAGTAATTGGCTATGGGAGGGGGGCTAAGACTGGAAATAGGCTGATGGGGGCTAGGACTGGAAATAGGGTGATGGGGGGTTAGGACGTAATGGGCTGATGGGGGGTTAGGACTAGTAATGGGCTATGAGGAGGCTAGGACTGGAAATGGGCTGAGTGGAAGGAGGCATTGAACTACAAATAGCTGATGGTGACGCGGGCTAGGAAATGAAATTGGTATTGAGGGGGAGTGAGATAGGACTGGAAATGGGTGAGGGGGGCGCTCGGACCGGAACTGGGCTGATGGAGGGGCTAGAATAGGACTGGAAATTGGCTGTTGGGGGTGCTAAGATTGGAAATGGGCTGTGGTGGGGGTTTGGATTGAAATGGACTCATGAAGGGGCTAGAACTGGAAGTAGGCTCATGGGGGGCTTGGATTGGAAATGGGCTGAGTGGAGGGGAGCTAGGATTTGACATGGGCTGATGGTGGGGCTAGGAAAGGACTAGAAATGGGCTCATGGGGGGCTGGGATTGGAAATGAGCTGATGGAGGGACTTGGATGGGACTGCAAATAGATGGGGGAGCTAGGACTGGAAATGGGCTTATGGGGGGCTAGGACTGGAAATGGGCTGATGCGGGGACTAGAAGGGAGCGGATGCTGGGTGGGACTGGAACTAGAATGGAGCTGATGTTGGGGGAGGATTAGAATGGGATGGAGCTGGGAGAGTGAAATGGAGAGGGAAAAAATATTTTGTGTGGGAGGGAAGACAAATCTACAATTGTCCGGATATTGGGAGAGTAAGTGGGGATTGAGGATGGAGGGGTAAAATTTGAGTGGATGAAATAGGAATGAGGAAAGAGGAAAAGGAGAAAGATTAGTATGTTAAAGCAGATGTAGAGAGAGAATGGAAAAAAACTAGAAGAGAGAAGAAAAGACAAATGGACAGCAGACGATGAAGAATTAGCGGAAGACACGAAGAAACCAGAAGAAAGTGGCTGGAGCAATTGCAGCTGAAAAAAAATGCACAAAAGGTAGAAAAATATCTCTTTATTTTGAATTTATTAATTGGAATATGTCAGCTCTGGGAAATGTGCATCATTAACGTCTGCGCTTTGTTTAGTACAAGAGCAAATTAATGTATAGTTTTATTTCTACAGTGTTGTACATTCCAAGTTTGGCTTTTGGGATTCCCAGTTTAATTATTGTCTTCCTGTTTCTAAATTGTGATTCCTTGTTTGGTGATGGTTTATGTTCTGTTCATGTGTAACTGAGCTGAGGTATTCTGTTTATGTAATTCCTATTTGACATTGCCACTTGTTCTCTTTCCCCAGTAGGTCATGTATTGTTGTTCTCTGAAATGTATTGGTTTAATATTTGCAGCGTTTCCTTTTGATAGTTAGGGTATGGTGCTTTATGAGTCCTGGTAGTGCTGTTAGGATACGGCGGGTTTGCTATGGGTTCTAAATGGGCAGTGTTTGTAGTAGTTCCTAATGTGTCTGGCGGTTGGCACTGGATTATAGTAATGTAGAAGTCTTTTAGTCTTTCTTTATTCATACACTCATTAAGAGGCATGTTTACTAAAAGTTCGTGTATGGTAACATTATGCAAATATTTATGCAAATGAGGACCCTTATGCAAATGAGGCCCCGCACCGAGTCTCCGCACATGGCCCCGCACCCCCCTTGGGCCGCCCCTGGGGCCAACTAGGCATCACCCTAGTCTACACTGTGGCCCAGCTGCACCACAACATGTGCCGCCTGCAGCCCTCTGTGTCCCCTTTTCCAGCATCTGTCCAGTTACCCATTCTGACATGCCCGCCCTGCTGTTGCAGCACATGTGCATGCCATAGGAAGCCTGTCCAATGGAAAGGGAAAATTCTGATCAGCGCTATTTCACTGTGGGATCATTGACCTTGTATGGGGACAGAGCATAGACCCTTCCAAACTTAATATTATTTTTTTAGAGTTTTCCCGGTAGTGTTTTTTGATGTTTCCCATTAATATCACTATTGGCCAGCTTGGTTATGTTTTTTTTACATTTTGTTGGGGTCATTTTCAATGTTTATTTGCCCTTTTGTTCCGTGCACATGTATCACACTTATCACTTTTTGTAGGTTTCCCTGGTTTTGCTGTACATTGCTGACGGAAATGGTTTCTTTTCCCTTTAAATCTGCTCTAATGCCAGGTTTCACTGGCGTTAGTTTTAAGCCCCGGATTCCACAGCGTTAGTGTGCAGGGAGCCTCTCCCCTCCCACTCTCTGCCCATTGACCCTCTCTCTCCGCCCCTGGGGAGCCTTCCTCCGCCCTCTGGAAGCCTTTCTCCAACCTCAGCGCTCATTTGCGCTGCTGCACGCATTATCGTGTGCTAAGGTATCTTTGCACCTGATAAAGCGCCATTATTGCATGGTAAGGTACCTTATAGCGCGATAATGTCGCAGCAGCGCAAATAGCGCCCTTTAGTAAACATACCCCTAAGTGCACAATAGAATTGACTTTTTGAACGTTGCTTTGTTATGCAAAAGTAGTTGTATACAAAGTTGGCTTTAGTCTTCTGTAGGCAACTTTGTATCAACTTATGTATCTACTTAATAGGAGTCAGCAATGTTTCCAGATAGTACAGACAGGTGTTCAGTTCTTACATGGAGCAGCTATAGATGCTATAACAGATATTGATTATATGCCGGGATTTACTATTATTAAAGAACAGATCTAAATGTTCTATCTAAACAAGCAGGTACCTGAATGCGAGACTTTGCACATTCTTTAAATGCGGTTAACAGATCCTTGCGGTTGCAGACCGGCATAGAACACTGTTGTTGTTGTGGTGACAGATGGGTCAGATGTCTTTTGGCAGATTTGCAGCTTCTACGGTGACCAGTGTGTCCGTTGAGGCAGTCGTGGAGGTGCGTTTGGAGCTTTCTCACCACGGGCTCTCGCCTAAGGGCCACGCCAAAGGGCCCTCTGGCGAGGCCCTCAGGTGCATGCACATCAGGCGCGTGCACGCCAGGAGTAACTGCAAACTTTGTAAAGTGGAAGAGGGCCCTGATTGGCCTTGTCGGAGGGGAGTGTGGTGGAGCTTACCTTCCCATTCTCCCTCGATGATGCCGATAGGGCTGGAGTTGCGGTGAAGAGGCTGGTTGGCTGGAGCAGGGCTCCTTTTAAACAGTTTCAAGCTGGCTGGGGTGGTCGTTGGGCCCGATTGGCCTGGTCGGAGGGGAGTGGGGCGGAGCTTACCTTCCCGCTCTCCCTCGATGATGCCGATCGGGGCTGGAGCTGCCAGATAGCAGGAAGATTACACAGGTACACTACCAAAAAACTGCCTCCAGTTTTGCAACTGATTCCTATAGATTTTGGGGTGCTGAATCCAGGAAAAATAGCCAAAATGTTCCATCACGTCACGTTTTCTTGCAAAATTAGATTTCTTACCCATATAAGGAATGTTCACATAATTTCTTTTTAGCCGACTGCAGTTTATTTTCTTGGCCCAAAATAGAGGTTGTAATGGTTAACTAACTAGAAACACTCCCTCATGATATTTTAGAGTGTTTTGTATTCATTTTATACATTAACAGGACAATTGGGAGGTGGGGGGCTAAATCCAGTACTCGCGCTGGCGCATGTTCTTTCCTGTTCGCCTTGCCTCGTTCGCTCGCTCAAACACGGTGGTTGCGACATGAACGTTCCTGTCAAATTTCAGTTTCTTGCAAGTTCATTATTACCTTTTGTTTGCTCAGTCGTAATCCAGCTTTATTCCGAAGTGGTTCACTACAGTTGTAGTTTGCAGTGCTGTGTATTTGTGATGGCTCACAGAGCCAGAGGTTGCGTCAACTCTCCGGACAGTTTTTGTTTTATTTGTGGGGAATATACCGTGAAAAAGTGGCAGAGGAACATTTCTGCATTTATTAAAAAAGTATATTTCGCCTATTTCGGTTTGAAGTTAGGCGATCAAGACAAACCGTGGGCTCCTCACAAAGTGTGCAAGACATGTGAGGAAGATCTACGCTTATGGATGAAAGCTAAAAAACAAGCATTTCGTTTCGGAATACCTATGATGTGGCGTGAACAAAGAGACCACAGCAGTGACTGCTATTTTTGCTCTTGCATTGTGAAGGGATACAACTTAAAAAATAAGAACGTAATAAGTTACCCCAACCTTCCCTCAGCAATTAGGCCTATGCCTCATAGCAACGAAGTACCTGTGCCTGAACCACCAAAATCTTTGGATCATATTTGTGTGGACAGTTCTGATCATGATGAGACTCATCAGATGGCTTTTCCCGATGAGTCCAGTACTTCCGAGTTTGAAACTGAACCAGATCCGAAACCTGAACTTTTCTCTCAAGCTGAATTGAATGATTTAGTCCGGGATTTAGGACTCCCAAAAGATGCTGCCCAACTCTAGGTTCTCGGCTTAAACAGAAATATCTATTGTCACCAGGAACAACTTTTTATTGGTACTGCAACCGCGAGACACAATTTTTGAAGTATTTCAGCAAAGAGGAAGATTTGGTATTTTGCAACGATATATACGGAGTGATGGAAAAGTTTAAACTCAAGTATGATCCTGCTGAATGGCAGCTGTTCATTGATTCATCAAAAGACAGCATAAAAGGTGTTCTTCTTCATAATGGCAACACATTTGCTTCAGTTCCTATTGCTCACTCTGTTATTCTCCAAGAAAAATACGAGAATTTGGCCCTGATTCTTCAGAAGATTCGTTATGATGAGCATAAGTGGATGATTTGTGGAGACTTTAAAATTCTATCCATGCTATTAGGGCAGCAATCCGGTTTCACCAAATATCCCTGCTTCCTTTGCTTGTGGGATAGCCGGGCCCGCAACCTACACTGGGGGAAAAAAGACTGGCCAATTCGGGAGTATTTGAGACCCGGTGAGAAAAATGTTCTTCATGAGAGCTTGGTACCTCGTGATAAAATTCTATTACCACCTCTCCACATTAAGCTGAGTCTCATTAAGCAATTCATCAAGTCCCTTCCAAAAGATGGTGAGTGCTTTCGGTACCTTTGCTCAAAGTTCCCCCGACTTTCTGAAGCAAAGCTAAAGGAAGGAGTGTTTGTTGGCCCTGATATAAGGAAACTCATTTCAGATGGAGCATTCGCTGAAACGATGTCTGAGAAGGAAAAAGAAGCCTGGGATTCCTTCAAGGATGTTGTTCTCAAATTCTTGGGGAACAGGCGGGATGAGAACTATAAGGATATTGTTGCCAGGATGCTCAATGCCTTCAAAGAACAAGGCTGTAACATGAGCCTGAAAGTCCATTTCTTGCACTCCCATGTGAACTACTTTCCCGAAAACTTGGGGGCGTACAGTGAAGAACAAGGTGAAAGGTTTCACCAGGACATCAAGGACGCAGAGAGAAGGTACCAAGGAAGATGGAACACCACTATGATGGCTGATTTCTGCTGGTTGCTGCTGCGGGAAACCCCAGATGAAAAATACGCCAAGCAGCGCACCAAGAGAAGCATTTGGGGGAAGAAGAAACGGGCCCACCAGGAGATTGATTGACCCAAGAATGACTTTAAAATCTAAACTGTGTTGACAAATATCGTGTTTTTACTAAACTTTGAAATAAAAATTTGCTAGTTATTACCACAGTGTCGGATCTCATTTATTAGAATTTTATTTTCACACCATCGGGTGTTTGTCTTCATGTATTGCAATGGTGCGGTTTGCGTTTTCTATTCTTACATACATACCTGTACAACATTTTTTGCACATTTCTTTGCTTTGCTTTGTGTCTAACCTCGCTCTTATATGCTCAATGTTTGTGCACATGTATGTGGCTGTTTTAAGTGCAGACAATTTTGCTACCATCACAGTGTGTTTTGTTGAGATTACTCTATTCTTATGTGCTGCCTTGTTACAATTTTCTTTATTCTTATTTGAATAACTACTAAACAATTAGTATAAAGAATTCATCCAAGAAACTTTTATCTCGATCGCACTCGATCTGAAACATTCACCTTAAACTGCTAACCCAATGTAGCAAAAAATCTGTACGTGATGAAGCAAATTGGTTACCAGATTTGGATTCAGCGCACCAAAAAACGTAAAAATCAATCGAAACATTAGAGGCAGTTTAAAAAAAAAATGTTTTAGTGTACCTGTGTTATATAAGGAGACTGTGATCCTAGGGGTTTTTTTTTTTGCTGTATTGCATTGGTGAAGGTAAACAGGAAAGATGGGGATTGGAAGATGTCCTTCTGTTACTGGTGGCTAGATTATTCCAGCCCAGCTACCTAGAATACCCGGGCTGGAATTAAATGTGACTCTAGCTTTTTTTTTTTTGTTTAGTGCTGACTCAGTTGCCTCTGAGTTTTCTTTGTAATGTATCAATGGAAGTAGAGTGCTTGGTATTTTCTTCTAGGGCAATGGAGGGGGGGTAAAGTGATTTAAACCTTTGAGGAACCTTTGAGTACTAGGCAGGTGCTCTAACCACTTGGCCACTCCTTCACCCTCTAGATCAGTCATGTCCAACAGGTAGATTGCGATCTACCAGTAGATCGCGGAAGGGTCAGAGGTAGATCACCAGCCCCACTTGGCTCCATCTCTCCAGCAGCTTGCCCCGTTGCTAGGAGAGAGCTCGTGCTGGCAGGTCGTCTGCCAAGGGCTTGCCGCTGCTGCTGTTCCTTTGCCTTTCTTTTTTCCCTGCCTGCGGGAATCTTGCCTGCGGGTGTATTGGGGGTGCTTCTTGTTTTTGTGCCAATAGTTTGTGGGTACCCCAGGGGGTTGCCGCCCACACCCTCATGCCACAGGCCCAGTGTCATACCTGGTCTCCTGCCTCTCCGAATCACCCATTCCTGCCCCCGCCCCAACACCCCTTAGAAGTGTGTTAAATACCGGGCAATATCCATTCACCCAGGCTTTACCTGAATACACTTACTGTATTAGTTGTGTCCTGTGCTGGTCATTGCTCGCTTTATAGTTCGCTTTCATTAAATGTTTTCGGGCAGACACAACAAAGTGTCAAGAATTTGGTGATTTTGGCGGGCTTTTCCAATTTTGTTCTAACTTGCCTATGCCTTGCCTTCGAATTGGTTCAAACCACTATGGGGCATGTTTACTAAACATTCCTAACGTGCGGGGCCGCGCTAGTGTGCCTGTGCCATATAAGGAGTGGGCGGTTCAGGCAGAAAATAGAAAAAAAATGGTAGTAAGCAACCGGACGTGTGCGCGTCGCGCTAATGTGCGGGGGTCGACATTAGCGCGTGGAAAGGCAAAGTGGCGCGCTGCTGAGTATACAAAACAACAGAGCCATGGTACAACGGTGAAGACACTGACCAATGGTGCAGGGGCCATGGGTTCAATCCCCCAGTGTGCGCAATGACAAAGGTCAGCTGAGGCAGTAACTGTAATGATTAAAATTGTTTTAGGAGGCAAATTAATTTGGAACGGCATAAGGCGGCGCACAGTTATTTTTGGGCGGCATAAGGTGGCGCACAGTGCTTTTTGGGCGGCATAAGGCGGCGCACTGGTCCCCTTGGGCGGCAGAAGGCGGCGCGCTGATAGGCACAAGGCGGCGCGCTGATGCACAAGCACAGGAACAGAGCCACAGCACAATGGTTAAAACACTGACCAATGGTGCAGGGATCAGGGGTTCAACTCCTCACAATGTCCAGTGAAAAGTGCCTGCTGAGGCAGTATGTATTATGTTGTGGAGTGCTGTAGGAGGCTGTATAATTTTATTTTGTTATCACTACTAGCAAACGCACTCTCCCAGCATGTTAACATACGGCGGCCCATAAGGCACATGTTACAGTGCACTGTTCGCCAAGGCACCCTTGAATGTCCCCTATAGGGCAGCATGTATGTTGCGACACAGAAACATAGAAACATAGAAACATGATGACAGAAAAAGACCACAAGGCCCATCTAGTCTGTCCTTCCATAACAACAACTACAACAGTCCAGGATAATGTATAGTGCACCCTATAGGGATGGCAACCATAAGGTGGCCTACAGGGCGCCCTATGAAGCACCCTCAGAGGCACCTAATGGGTATAGTAAGCTGAGGGTGGTCTTGCCGGCATAGACATATGTACAGTAAATAAAAATAAAGCTGTGGACAGCCCTACTAAAGGGCCCCACTGTAGGTTTGAACCCATGACCTCTGGTTGCACAGGCAGTGATGTAACCATTGCGCTACAGCTCCATAGCTGTAAGCAAGCCCCTGGCTGGCTGCAGATAGCCTACACGTCACCTCACAGACAGTCTGCTGGTGTCAACAGGATAGGGTTAGGCCACCCGTACCCATGATGCACTGCACATGCAAATTAGCTGTCCGCAGATGGACACAAGATGGGGAATGCACCCCCACAGCACCTCGGCCCTGTTGGGGGAAGTGACCGGGTGCACCCACACAGCACCTTGGCCTAGTAGGGGGCACTGACCGGGTGTTTTACTGGCACAGAGTAGCCACACACCGTTACATCGTGCGGGTACTGTGCTCACCCTGAGTGTGCAATGAGGTGGCCAGGACCAGGTCAACAACACCTGCCATGGCTGATGGAGGCCAAGCGGGCGTTCCAAAGCAGTGTTAATGTGTAAGATAGCTAGTTTCTGTACAAACACCATGGATATCCCTGTCTGCTGCTATCAGGCACCCCCCCTCCCCCCAGTGGCAAACATGGTCCCCATCAAGGGATCCACACTCTACCTCCCTGCAAAGGTGGCAGTAGAGGGCAACAGCAACCCCAGTCCTGCTGAGGAACACTTCCCCCAGGCAGGCAGCTCCATACACAGCCATAACACAATAGCAGACAGACATAAGCCCAGGGTATGGTAAGCTGCACTCCACCACCAGATATTCCCCTGCAGCAAGCCAACAGCCACTGCACCCTGCAAGCCATTATAGCAAGACATTTACCAGCTACAAACAGTCTGCTTGTTAGTCCATAGTGCATGTTCCCAATGGAGATGCATGCACCCAGAACTGGGCTGTCTGCATACACAGCAAGCAGATAGATCAGTGACTGGGCCCCAAAGAGAAACTCATATCTATCACATGAGAGAACTACTATACAGCACTATGGGGGGGCCTAGCCATGCTGTGGTCACTGCACAGTCAGGGTGAGCGTGATCCCCCAGAAGGACATGCTTTGGCCACCCTGTCTGTGTAGGTGGTGGCCGGACACTACAATATCCCAGCCAATGTCCCTGCCAGGGCCCTATGCCCAGTGCAGATGCATCCTGGCCACGCCACCCTGCCCTGGCTATACCCATGGTACCTTGCACCTCATTATGCACATTGGCTGGCCAATACTGGCAACAGTGCTGGCAGTGTGGGCTGTTGAAGGGGCTTGCAGCCAACACCCACTGTATAGACAGACACACACTTCCACACCTCTGCCATCATGGTGCTACGATTGAGGGGGTAAGTAGCCTTGCCCACCAAACCGGTCCTGAGCACGGCAAGGCATGGATATGGTACGCATTACAGCTGGTGGTCACTCCCCAGGGTGGTAAGCACCGTCAGAGGCCAGGCCTGGAGCATGCCCCGCAAACACCTAACAGATTGTTTGGATGGGGTCAACTAGCAGTATGTACGTAACGTATGGATATCTGCCTGCCTGTGCTCCTAGCAAACGTCTCAGAGCTGTGTACCGTATACCTCAGGTGTAGGGTGACATTGGTAAGTTATGCAAGTGCTCGTTTTGGGTGCTGCATGCACGGTCCAATGTTCTGCCTTTCCAGGAGACATTGGCCAATGGGGCCTGTGGGTGTGGGTGTGTCTGCCCTTGATGGCTGCTGCTTTACGGCACAGATTCCCAACTCCAGTCCAGGTTTGCATCACACTGTTCGGGTTTTCCTGCTATCCCTCATGAATATGCATGGGCTACATCTACATGCCATGGGGGTGGTGCATACATATACAGCACAGGCATTTGTATGAGTGTCAGCATGGAACCTGACTGGTGTGTGGCCCACCAGGACTGCATTTGGGTGATTCTGCTCTAGGTACTGCCCCTGTTCATGGTGTCTGTGCTCAGTGGGGTAAAAGATAGATGTCTTACCATTGCATATGTCCCCGCCATGAAAGGTGTGTCCTTACTATCACTGTTTAGTTGTGGGAAAAAGATGTGGGCAGGATTGGCAGTAGCCCCAGCTGGGTTTTGAACCTGTGACCTTCTGTTCTTGCATGCACTGTCTGTGTGCACTGCACCACTGTGTAGCCACAGATTGGTTGGATTCCCTGGACTGTCCATGACTGTGGATCCGGCAGGGCCTGTCTGTTGCAGTGGACTGTGCCAGCCTGCACATGGCTAGGCCTCTGTCTTCTGTGGTTAGCAGCCACTGCCCCCTGCACCACATGTACTTGTCCGCCAACATGCTGGCATGAACTTCTCTCAGATAAAGCAGTTGACCTGATTGCAATGTGGCAGTATGGGACTGCATTTGGGGGACTTGGCTGTAGGTAATGCCCATTGTTGTGGTGTGTGTGCGGTGTTGGGTAAAATATGGGTGTTTTCCCCATGCTTATGTTCCCTGCACTACAGGGGTGTCTGCGCTATCTTTATTTAGTGGTGGGTAAAATATAGGGACGGGGCTGGCAGGTGCCCCAGCTGGGTTTTGAACCTCTGCCTTCTGGTCCTAGAGGTAATGTCTCTGTCCGCTGTTCCACACTTTGGCCACAGAGACAGTGCAGCCCCTGGAGGCAGTAAGCCTGGCAGGATGGAGTCACAAACCCTGCTCTACTCATTTTTACTGTGGGCATATGCACCCTGTCTGGTGACAAACGTGCACATAAACACCAGAAATGACCACAGGAAAATGGGGGAGAAAATATCACCACGCTGGGCGACAGTGGTATTAATGGGCAACCATAGCAAACACTCTGAGGAAAGCTCCAAAAACGGAAATGTTTTTCGGAAGAGTCTCCGCTCCGTAGACCCTTCCAATATTCATCTCTTTTTTCTGGAGCTTTGCTGGGTGTGTTTTGTATATTTGCCCATCACTATAACTGTTCCCCAGCTGGATTACTATTTATAATAGTTTTGTTGTGGTCATTTTCAGGTTCTATTTGCAATTTTGTTCTGTGCACATATATCACACTGCTCACGTTTTTTAGGTTTCCCCGGTGTTCCTGTACATTGCTGACGGAAATGGTTTCTCTTCCCTTTAAATGCCCTCTACCGCGAGGGTTTCACTCGCGCTAATTTTTACATGGAAATTCGGGCCCGATACTGTGCGGGGAGCCTCTCCCCTCCCACTCTCCACCCATTGACCCCGTCCCTCCGCCCCTCCGGAGCCTTCCTCCGCCCTCTTTTAGCCGTTCCACGCCTCTATCGGACATTTGCGGGCCCGCACTTGTACGGGGCCCGTTAGTGTGCCGCGTACCTGTGCGGGGGTGACACGCACGTGTGCGGGGCGTTTAAACACGTTTCTGCGCGTTTAAATGCCGCGTTGCCATGCGCTATTTTGCGGCGCGCAGATTTGCGGACTTTAGTAAACATGCCCCTATGACTTTTGCTTGCCTCTGCAATTTTAATTTTGCCTAGCCCTTGCGTTGGTTCAACACTTTGTGCAGAATTTATTAAATCGCGTATGGTGGTATTTGAACTTGTTTGGCGGTATTTGATTTTATCTGGTTTGCTGGACAGGTGTTTCAGGTTTTTTTGATGATTGTTGGTGGTATTTGATTATTGGTGCCAGTATGATGAATTCTTATTTTTAATTTTTGAACTGCATGTGTGGTTTTGGCATCTCCAGTCCTTGTATTGTACATCATCCAGAGGTCTTCAGTTCCTGTTGATCTTTAATACTTTGGGACAGTGACAGTTTTGGACCAGATTCAGCCAGTGTTTATACTAACTTAGCAGATTTGGCCTTCTTACATCTTACCACCCCATTATAACAAAGATGAGTGTTCCAAAGAAGAGCAAAACCTACCACTTTCATGTTGCATGGGAAATGGACTACTTCTTCATCATGGTGAAAGACAAGTGTTGCTGTCTAATTTGTAACGCCCCAGTATCCTTGCCCAAAAAGGGTAATCTGGAACGTCATTATAAGGCTCTGCATAGCAATAAGTTTGATGCTGATTTTCCACCCAAAAGTGAAATTTGTAAACTGAAGCTCAAAGAACTTAAATCAAAATTGGCTACTCAGCAACAGTTGATGGAGAAGCCAAGGTCACATTCGGTCAATGCAACCATAGCATCCTTCAAGGTCAGCAACCTGATCGCAAAGAAATGCAAACCTTTCACTGAAGGGGAATTTGTAAAAGATTGTTTTCTTGAAGCAGCTGACAATCTTTTTGAAGGATTTAAAAATAAGAAAGAGATCATAGCTGTTATTCAAGATGTACAATTGTCAAGAAACACCGTCGTGTGGCGAATAGAAAAGATGTGTGGAGACACAACTGAACAATTGTTGGAGGATGTTACAAATTGTGTTGCTTTCTCACTCCAACTGGATGAATCTACAGACATAAGATACATAGCCCAGTTACTAGTCTTTATCTGGATAGTTTTTGAAGACTTCGGTGTTAAAGAAGAACTACTTGGAATGATTTCTTTAAAAGGGAGAACTACCGGTCAGGAAATATTTAGTTCTTTCCATTCTTTTGTGACAAAGTGTAATCTTCCATTGCATAGACTTGTTTCCATCACTACTGATGGAGCAAGAGCAATGACAGATGAGGTTAACAGTTTCATAGCCCTCTGTAGACAGCATGACGACTTCACAGATTTCCTTTCTTACCACTGCATCATTCACCAGCAAGTTTTGGCAAGCAAGAGTCTCAATACAAAGACTGTCATGGACATCACTTTCAAAATTGTAAATTCAGTTTGTGGAAGATCACTTCAAAGACGGATTTTCAATCTTTCTCTTGATGAAGGGGCAGCAGAAATCATTTTGCAAACAGATGTAAGGTGGCTAAGTAAGCACAAATTTCTGCAAAGATTTCATGATTTGCTGAATGAAATAAGAAGATTTTGAAGGAGAGGGGAGATGACCAAGCAGAGTTGGAAGATGAGGAGTGGTTATGTGATCTGGCATTTCTCACTGACTTTACAGGCAAACTAAGTGATATGAACCTTGAACTACAAGGTAAAAACAAATGCATTGGCGAGATGATGAGTACAGTTTCATCCTACAAGAGCAAATTTGAGCTAATGATGACTGACCTTGCAAACAACACTTTTGATCATTTTCCTAATATGCAGAACCATCTGGGACAATATCCAAATGTTGTTTTTCAGAACGAGAAGTATGTGACTGAAATCTGTTCTGTTATCCAGGAATTCGAAAATAGATAATGTGACTTCGAAAAAATTGGAACAGTTGTGGAGTACTTGTCATAGCCATTCAAAGTAGATGTGGACATTAAAGAAACTGCAGCTGCTATCAATAAAAATTACTCATTGAACAAGCCATCTCTTGAAAACGAAATATTAACCCTTAAAAATGACATTTTTCTCAAGACCTGTGCTGAGCAAGAATCGTTTTGGAAGCTAGTGCCTAGAGACAAATTTCCCAACTTGAGAAGATGCAGTGAAGCTGTACACTCCTGTTTAAGTTCAACTTATCTGTGTGAATCTGCGTTTTCCCAACTGAAAATGACAAAGAGTACACAACATTCCAACATGACAGATGAACATCTCCAGGATTCCCTGAGACTGGCCCTCACGCAATATTCACCCAACTTCAAAAAGCTGGTGGATGGAATGCAGGCTCAGACGTCTCACTAATGAGCAAGAGCGAAATATTAAAGATTTGCAAGATCAGCCTGGATCAATACTTGACCTAAATTTAATACAAATTACTCAATAAAAGTAAAAGACAGTTATTAAGAAGTTAAAGAATGTTATTACTCAATAAAACTTTAAGAAAAAATGTACTTTCCATTTCCCCTTGCAGTTCTTACTGGATCTTCGTCTCTGTTTTGTTTTTACTTAATTTGCTTAACAGCTGATCACATCCAAGTAAATGACAGAAGATTCGTTAAAAATGGGGGGGGGGGGAATCCTCCAACTTTATTAGGTTAAAATTTAATTTAAAATTTAATTTTCATGGTGGTAGATCACCGGCACTTTTAGCCGAAAAAAGTAGATCACGACCTGTTGGAAGTTGGACATGCCTTCTCTAGATAATTGCTAATAGCTAGCACAGTAGCAGTTCTCTACAAGACCTGTGTAGAATTCATCATGGCACATTTTGAAATATAAATTGTGCCAAAATCTATGCAGACTTACGCTGAGCGTATTACTTGCTGCTCTGTTTTGATTTGCATGGTTTGGGTGGACCTTAAAAGTATTTGTGTATTGTAAACGGGGGCGCTGGGCGTGAATGTCCACAGTCTTGGCAAAGGCAAAATACTATTATGACTTGCAAAGGATTGTGGGGAATGTAGTCCATTCATACCAGAATCAGCCGTTCACAAAATAATGAGTTGTGTTGCTCGAGTGTAAGCAAAGAAAGATATATTTTATTCTTGGGGTTAATTCTCCCACACAGATTTACTTGGTAACACAAAAGGATACTTGCTTTCAGTATAGTACTTAGGAAAAACAAATCATGATATAAGCAACTGAGCTTCTTAAGCAATCAATCAAACAATAAAGACCTTGATGGGAAACAGAAAGGTCTTTCTGAGGGCTCCTGCTAATACCTTTTAGCAGTGCTCCAAAAGCAAAAGCAAAACCCAAAAAGTAACCAAAAACTGTTCTTTTTCAAGGATAACTTTCTTGTATTTTCACACACAAACAGTAGTTTCCTTTCAGAGATCACGTGCAACTGTGCATGGCTTAATTACCAATAATTAGCCAGCTGCAAACCCCTTTGCTGGTTCACTTTCTCTACGTGGCTCAAATCCTACCCTAAAGCTTTCTTGTAAACTTTTCTGGGTAGATAAAAGAACAAGTTATATTTCCTTTTGATGGTTGTTGTATTTGTGAAAGTATTTTACCACAGCAGCCTAGACAGAGAGCAATCCATGTATTCGTTCTGATCATTTAAAATATCTCCTTCTTCTTCAACTATCATAGAATCAATATCATGGTCTGGCTCAGAGGAATTCCTTAATGAAGCACTCTCAGGATAATATCTGTTTCCCTGCTGTCTTCCAGATGAAGAGCTAGGGCATAGATCAGGGTTCATACCTGAGCTTCCTTTACTGTTAGGTTTCCTCTCCAGATCCAGCTTTTATGTCCAGCCTTCCAATCAAGATCCCTGGACACTGGGTCTCTCTTCACATACCTTCTTGCACTGGTCTTAGGGCCCCTTCCAAATGCAGCCGTCTCCCTCACAGGTGCCGTCCGGGAATTCCTGGCTCTGTAACCCCACTCCTCTGGCTTCCTCCAGTCCAATGGAGTATGCTTGCCTCTGGAATGACTCCCAACACACGTGCTGCTGTGAGCTCCTTCTTTAGACCTCCAAGATGTTTTCCTCTTCTTCCTTCCACGCTGATGCTGCTGCTTCCTCTCTCTGTCCTTGAGCTCTGAGTTCCTCCACTCCATCTGATTCTGTGTAGAATATGTTTTACTTTTAACTTGTTTAGAGGGATACTCCACCCTAGCACAGCCCAGCTGTGCTGAATCAAGCCCTGCCCTTGGAGATGAGTGATTGGGGATTACCTCATAGCTCTCCTGATTGAACACGTTTCCCCCACTTCAGCTCTTCTAGAGGCTTTGAAACCTGGTGCATTCTGGGACTGGTAGTCTTTTATGAAAACATTCTGTTTTAGTATTTCTACCAGCAAAGACAGGTTGCTTGTTCAGAGCCAATTCACCTCTATTATAGCTCCCTCCTGAACTATGATAAGCTTCCTTATCACAGTATTTCCTACTTTACAATAGAAATACATGTCTACTTCAAAAAATGCAAATATTAACATTTGCACCTGATGCTTGGCGCACATAAATGTCTGAGCTTTGGAGAACTGATAAAGGGAACAGTTGTGCATATAGTCACTTCACAATCTAAATATTAGAATTTTGGAGCTTTATTTATAAAATTGACACATGTAAATGTCAGCATTTAAATGTGTCAATTGCAAAATATGACACATGTTTAAGGGAGGAAGTTACTAAAATGTATTATAGCATTAATGTACACACATATATTCAAGGAAATAACGTGTTATTTTACCATAATACACAATTTGCGACTAAAATGCATGTTGAAAGCTAATGAGATGCAAAACATGCAAATGCATGCAAAACACCTCATTAGAATTCAAATGAATAATGCAGGTTTTAGTATTCAAATGAATAATGCAGATTATGGTAATTTACCATTGGGGTTGACCCTAGCAGTAGTACTGTGAAACTACTGGTTGAAGATTACGGATGCCATTTTGAACTTGACGCTGGCCTTTATGGAGGAAAATGCGGGTCACTCTCATTTGTGGACCAGTAGACCACCAGACATTCTATAATGTAGGCCCAGGGAAGCCTTAGGAGGGTGCATGGGGTGGATTGTATATGGGCTGGGTAGGATTCTGAAAAGGGAGGGGTCTTTCCTCAAGCCTTTTGGAGGAGGTTGAAGCCATATGTGTTGGGGGTTATTTAATGGGGTGCCCTGCTCCTTGGTAGTGCCTGAGGTGTGGACCCCGAAGCCACTGTTGTCATTTTGACCCCTCAGCCGCTTTCAGACCATGACTTGGCACTTACAATTTTTGGGGACAGATTAGCGGCCTGATTCTCCAGCCAGGAAAAATAATAAATAGTTTAGTTACCATTATTCCTTGACCATGGAAATCACAAACTTGCAATTCTGAGTTACCACAGGTTAGTGACTCCTGCAGTGAACTAATCTGTGGCAATATGTCATATTATACCTCAGCTTAGTACCTACTCCCCTAAGTGCCATTATGTACAAGTGTAGAGCCCTGAATGATGCTGCTCTTTTTTAAAATGTGTTTCTTTGTAAAATAACTGCTCCTTCCCGTGCATGCTACCAAACAGATGTGTAAAGCTGGTGAAAATACACATATTTTAGAAAAAAGCTCTGTGTTCAATAAGCCTTTTGTAAAATATTGTGCAAATTGTAAACTTGGGTGTCATTTTTCCTATTTAGATAAGCTATGCAAAATTGGGCTTTTCATGGTTAATGTTAAGTTAGATAAAGTCCTTGGTAGATAAAGAGAAAATACATTGGAAAATACTTTGTCAATATGATCTGCAGTAATTTGAAGAGAAATGAAAGGAATTTGATAAGATAAAGTAAAAAGAAAAGATGAAAACAATTGTTAACAGAAAGATACCCAATAGAAGCTACGGGGGTCATTCTGAACCACAAATAAGGCGCTTGGATGGCAACGAAGAGATGTGGGCATACAGCTCTCCTGGATGTGGTACCCTGATCATCCAAAAGAGGGATGGCAGGGACATCAAAGTTGTATTCTGATTGTGGCAGTGTATGTTTGGCTGGCTGAGACTACACATACAAATTAGACCAACTTAAACATGAAATAAGGGCAGGAGATAGACCAAAAAACAACAAGGGACAGTCAAGGTGCAGGCACCAAGGAAACAAACACAACTGAGCATGTCCCTGGTGAATGTGGCAGAAAGACATGGAGACAGGCTGATGCTGATGTAAAACATGTATTTATGTGCAGACATAGGAGATAGAAATACAGTGAATACACCACGTACAGAGGTCTGCCTGACCCATGCCACCCCACACATGGCCCCCCATTTGACACCCCAGAACACCACATTGCCCACACCATACACCATGTGCCCCCCCACAGCCCACAGCCCACCATGTGCCCCCCACAGCCCATGGCAGATCACCCCCAACCCCCCAACCCCCAAGCACAGAAATATTGGAACATGCACACTAGATAGACAGACCTGGCTGTGAGACAAGGACTACCACCATCCCCCACATCCCCTTGCCAGCCCCCTACCCCTCCCCTTCCCTGAGGTCACCATGCTGGTCCCCTGTGCTGGGACATATCCCTGATATCCCCTCTGTGGCCTCCCACAGCCCTATGGAATGCAGGGAATACTATAGATGGCCACAGACCCTGAGGCACTGGACCCAAGATCCCAGACTGTCCCCCGGCTATGTCCCCCCAGCTGATGCTGCCCATGCACTGGTGTGTGTTGCCACCCTACTGGTGGAAGGCATGGCAGTAGGCACAGGATCACATGCAGGTACTACAGCAGCAATGGACTGTGACAGAGCTGGTGACCCCACCCAGAAATTGGCAGATGGCAGCCCAGGGGCACCCTGAAACCTGCCCGGATGGCTGACCAGTCTCAAGCTGGGTGCCATGGAGTCTAAGGAGGCATCTAGGTTGGCTGTGGCAGCCAATTTCTGTCTCTGGAGGGCCAGCTGCTACTCCTGAAGTGAGACACTCCTGCGAAGAAGCTCTATCTTTGCCCGCATGTGTTCCGCATGTGCCTGCTTTTGTCCAAGCAGGTGCTGGGCATACTGCACAAGCAGCACAGACATGTGGTGGCATGTCTGTTCTCTGTGGATGGTCCCTCCCTGTTACTCTGGTGGTTATGGGGATGGTGGGAGATGGACCTCACCATCTTTTGATGTGACATCCTCATGCAGGTCTGCGTTGTCAGGCCCTATCCCCATGTCAGTGGGGCTGCCTGAATATTATTCCTCTGCTTCTTCTAGCACCACAGATGTTGTAGCATGAGCAGGTGACTGGTACAGCAGTGGAACAGGTTGTGGCATGGCTGGAATGGGGGCAGTGCTGAGTTCTGCAACTGCAGCAGCACCTGTTGAGAGAGGTATGACCGAGCAAACCATCTGTGATGGATGCACGTAGCGTGCAAATGCACATGTGCAGAGGTGTAGGCCAAAGAACCTGGAGACACAGCAGCACAGATGTGTGTGTACAGCAGAGAGATAACCACGCACCACAGTACAGACCCACAACCACAGAACCCCAAAAGAGGTAGCAGATAGAAATGTGGCAGTGCAACATGCTATGCATGTCCCATGCCCACCCCGAGGGGGGACATGTGAAAGGTGCAGTAGGAGGTGAAGGTAGCCCCAAAACCCAAGATGCAAGACATGGTCAGTGGCCATCTGTGAGGTTGACAAGACAGATCATGCACATAACCTGGTCCTGTGAGGTGTCCAAGTCACTGACACCCTCCATCGTAGCAGTGTTGACGGTCTCCAGGACCCACTGCTCGAGGTTAGTCAGCTGCACCCCTTGATCATCAGGACCTCCACTGCATGCCTTTGCACGCATGTCACCATGTACCTGCCCCACTTCCGCTTCAGGTCTTCAATTTCACGGTTGTTGTGGTGGACAGCATTTGTTGTTGTTGTTAAGTGCCGTTGAGTCGGAGTCGACTCATGGCGACCCTCTGGATAGCTATCCTAAATTGTGTTCGGTCTTCAGTTAGGCGGCTCATTGTTGACAGACTGGTACCCGTAGCTGCTGTTATTATATCGATCCATCTCATTGCTGGCCTTCCTCTTTTGCATTGACCTTCTATCTTGCCAAGCATAATGTCTTTCTCTAATGATCTCTCTCTTCGCATGATGTGTCCAAAGTATGAAAGTCGAAGTCTTGTCATCTGAGCTTCTAAAGAAAGCTTAGGTTTGATCTCCTCTAGTACCGACTGGTTTGTTCTTCGGGCAGTCCATGGTATACACAGTATTCGCTGCCAGCACCATAATTCAAAGGCATCAATTTTCTTCCTGTCTATCTTTTTCACTGTCCAGCTTTCACTTCCATATGATGTTATTGAAAATACCATGGCTTGAACAAGTCGAATCTTTGTATGGAGAGAGACATCTCTGCTCTTGAGAATCTTATCTAGGTCTTTCATAGCCATTCTGCCAAGAGCAATGCGTCGTCTGATTTCTTGACTGCTTGTTGCTTCTTTATTGATAGTTGATCCAAGTAGGTTAAAGTTGTTCACAATTTCAATTTCTTCTCCTTCAACGATGAACCTGTTGATTATGCCAGTTGTCATGATCTTTGTCTTCTTTACATTAAGGTGCAGGCCCATTTTGAGACTATGTTCTTTGATTGTGAGAAGCAAATGTTTCAGATCATCTTCACTTTCAGCCAGTAATGTGGTATCATCAGCATAGCGAAGGCTGTTGATGAGTCTTCCACCAATCTTCACACCTCTGTTGTCTTCATACAATCCTGCTTCTCTGATGATTTGTTCTGCATATAAATTAAACAGGTAGGGGGAAAGTATGCAGCCTTGTCTTACACCTTTGTTTATTTTAAACCATTCTGTTTCTCCTTGTTCCGTTCGAACTGTTGCTTCTTGATCAATGTACAGATAGCGCAAGAGAACGATCAGGTGTTCTGGTATACCCATGCTTCTTAATGTGGCCCAGAGTTTCTCATGGTTTACACAGTCAAAAGCCTTGCTATAGTCGATAAAGCACAAATAGATATCCTTTTGGTATTCTTTAGTCTTTTCAAGGATCCATCTCACATCCGCAATGATGTCTCTCGTTCCTCGCCCTTTCTTGAACCCTGCTTGCACTTCAGGTAGTTCTTGTTCCAGGTATGGTTGTAGTCTCTTTTGAATAATCTTCAGTAGAATCTTGCTGGCATGTTGGATCAGAGCGATTGTGCGATAATTTCCACAGTCAGTTGGATCACCTTTCTTTAGTATTGGTATAAACACAGATCTTTTCCAGTCAGTTGGCCATGATGTTGTCTTCCATATTTCTTGGCAGAGCCTTGTGAGTACGGTAACAGCTGCATCAGATTGCTGCAATACTTCTATGGGAATGCTATCAATGCCTGGTGCTTTGTTCTTTGATAAGGCTTTCAATGCTGCTTCAGCTTCTTCTTTCATCATCAATGGTTCCCGATCATAAGGTACAGGTTGAAACAGCTGTTGGTCCACTTGATCTTTATCATATAAAAACTCTGTATATTCCTTCCACCTTTTCTTGATCTTCTCAGCATCATTCAACATAGAACCTTGAGCATCTTGTAACATTCCAATTCGAGGCTGGAACTTTTTCTTTAACTCTCGTAGCTTTAGGAAAGCCGATCTTGTTCTTCCTCTAATAGTTTCTGCTTCTATTTCCTTGCAAGTGTCATTGTAGTACTTTTCCTTGTCCTGTCTTGCTGCACGTTGGAAATCTCTGTTGAGTTCTGCAATTGTCTTTCTTTCTCCTCTGGCTTTAGCTTCTCTGCTTTTCTGGGCAATTTTCAGAGTTTCTTCCGTCATCCATTTTGGCCGTTTTTGCTTTTTCTCCTTTTGTAGAGACTTCTCGCTTTCTTCCAACACAACCTTCTTGATATCATTCCATAACTCTTCCGGAGCTCTGTCATTTGTATCTAAAGCAGCAAATTGATTTTGCAGGCAGTCTTTAAATTCCAGTGGTATATTCTCAAGGTCATATTTTGCTGCATTCAGGAGTGGTTTGCTCTTTTTCAACTTTAGCTTGAGTTTGCATACTAGTAGTTGATGATCTGTACCACAGTCAGCTCCAGATTTTGTCTTTGTTGATGTTACAGAGCTTTTCCATCATTGACTTCCACATATGTAGTCAATTTGATTTTTATATAATCCATTTGGTGAAGTCCATGTGTACAGTCACCGCTTGTGTTGCTGGAAGAAGGTGTTTGAGATGAATAGATCATTGGTCTTGCAGAATTCTATCAGTCTTTCTCCAGCTTCATTTCTGTTGCCAAGTCCATATTTTCCAACTACTTTTATCCACCAACAAATTCCCAGCCACTGCCACTACTGCTCATAGGCACTGAGCTTGCAACTCTCTGTGCCCATCAGGGCTGCAAAGTCACCAAATACACCCTCTATGAGGAGGGTCAGTTTGCCATCACTGAAGTTGTGCTTCCTTGCTGACTTGCTGGGTGCCATTGCAGAATGCACAAGCAGACATGGATAAGCCAGAGAAATAGAAACAGCAGCTCTAGAACACATTCAAAACATGGGGGCATGTCCTTCTGTCGATGGACATTATGTGGGAGTTGGACATGCATCAGCATAGACATACAGACATCTGGAATATGGCACATGTCTGCATGCACTGTGGCATGTAGGCGTGAACCTTAGATGTGAGCCACAAAAACAGTGTTCATGCCTGGGCCTGCGCCCTTTCTATGGGCATACCCGGTACTGATGTAGCTACACATTACCCTATGTTACTATCCAACTGTGATATACATTACCCAGAGACCCAAGCCAGAGGATCCAACAACCCAGTTGCCACAGATGAGGTAGGTGCCACCTGTGCCTGTTGTACACTCATGCCCGAACCATGACAGCATGGTGGCTGTGTTGCTAGGAGTGTGGGCTGCAGGGGAAGAGGTAGGGCCAAAAGTAACTGTGAGGTGGAGGAGGGGGGGGGGGGGCAAAGGCCACAAAGAGCTGATGGCAATGGGTTGTATAGGCCAACATTGCCATTGCACCACTCCTGCTGTACTATGTAGCAAACACACCATCATGCCAGTAGTGACAGACCTTATTGCCCATTAGGCCATCCCCGCACTGTCAGGCATCATAGTCACAGTGTCACTCTCAGATGAGCAGCAGTGTCTGTACAATGCTGGCCTGCAGACATGACTTCTCCACCTACCTACCACCCCCATTGAGTGACTGTGCCAGGCAGCTACCACCACTATGGCAATGTCTGCATATCACCCCAGGGTCAAACCACACCACTCCCATCAAATATCCCCATTCCAGGTGACCCTTGCCATGTTGGAAGCCCAATAGCAATGCAAGGGGTCCATGGAGGCCCTCACACACCTCTCACACACCTCTCACACACCCCCTCCCACCCACAACCCTCCTACGATAGACATGTTGACAGCCCAGCATACCCACACCATATAGGCATGGATGAAGGCCATTGGCCAGTCCTGCATCCACCTGCTGCACCTACCCCATTCAGGTGTGACCCTGTAGATGCTGTGTCACCGCATCCCACAGGGACCCCCGCAACTCCAATATATCCACAGATGTACTCTGCCTGACCCCAACCTGCTGGCCAGTCTGCTACACCTGCACCCCAGCTAATTTCTGCCTGTCGCAGCCACCCTCTCCACCTGTGGAGCTGCCATAGGAGGACCTGGAATAGTCACGACCATCTAACACCTGTCTGTCCTGGGCAGAGGTACCCCACCCCACATACATATTTGCTCCCTCAGGTGCATGCAGCCCACATGCAGGCCCCTGTATGTGCATACCTGGATGCATCTGCTATGTCGCTGACCAATTCTCAGGCATAGCCCACACCCCCCATACCTGGTTGACCATGCTGTGTGCCTGTCCAAATGTGGATGGTGCTACCATCTGCAGAGGCTATGTGAGTCATCCTGAACCTCATTGAGCAGGTCTAGATGGCTGATATGGATGTCCTGAACCAGGAAACCAAATGGCTGCACTGCATGCAGACCACACTGTACATATAACCATATTGAGCATGGGGCTCTGTCTGTGTGCGGGAGGGGGTAGTCTGGAGATGGAGCTAGGGCCAGGAGTGGGCTGGGACCTGGATGTGGAAGGACTACCCTGAGATCGGTCAGGCAGGCCAGTCACACAGGGGATGTAAACCACCTCAGGGGTGGTATACATCCCCCCTAGACACCAAGAGTGAATAGAGGCCAGGCAGGACAGCCGGTTGAGGTGGCACAGGGGAACCCCACAGTCTGATACTGTGACCAGTAGGTGCGATTGGTGATTGGGATGTGGGGAGCAGCACAATGCTGTATCTGTCGTGGATCGCACCACCATCATGGAGCTGCAGTGCCATGGCAACATGATGTCATGCCACTGCTGCCCCTTGCATGTGCCAGGCGGGGCTAACTGGGTAGTGGAGTGGATGCCAGGGGTACCTGCCTCAGGGAATGGCCCTGACATCCAATCCCAATGTTGCGGAGTCTGCTCCTGTGGGCACATCCAACCCCCAAAGGAGCAGAACCAGGAGCAGCACAGGTCTGTCCAGATATCTGGATGTCCATACAGGCTTGGCATGCACTTGTAGGGGAGACCTTCACCTGTGTACTACACATGTGCTGACCTTATGCCTCCCCCCACAGGAGTGTGCCACATTGATGCTCAACCCCGTGATGTCTCATGAGTTGAATATGCATGGCTTGCCACAGTCCTGCTGGAACATATGGAGCATGTATGCTGGAGGACAGGGTGAAATCACCCTTATCCGAGGATCCCCAGGCTGTGCTACCAGTATCTTGGCCTTAGAAATGAGCTCTATATGACCTGATACAGGTTCGACTGTGTTACCATCCATGACCTGTTCTTGGAGCTGCAGACAAACCTGGCACCATGGGCACATAGATAGGATGCAGTTCCTGTCCATATGAAGGTGCTGGCGGCCCTAGCCATCCTTGGAACAGGTACCTTCCAGTCTGTGCAGGCAATGGCAGAAGGCCTCAGCTAGGTGTCTATGTCGTGATACATCAACAAGTTCCTTGATGCCTTTGTGGAGTGCTGTGCACAGTATATAGCCTTACCGTGCACTCCACACCAGCAGCAGTGAGTCATCCTTCAGTTTCCATGAGATTGCAAGCTTCCCATCTGTCCTGGGTGCCTTTGACTGCATGCATGTGGCCCTCTGTCCACCATGCCAGCACAAAGCTGCATACTGTAACCAGAGGGCCTACTGCTCCCTGAATATGCAGGTCATCTGTACTGCTAATATGGAGATCACCGATGTCATGGCCCACTGGTGCCATACCCTGGTGCATGCCATGATGCCTACATCCTGGCTCAGTCTGGGATACATGAGGCTTTTGAGTCTGGCACTATCATTGGTGGCTGGCTGCTGAGTAAGGTGGGATGGCACAGCAGAGTGCACACATGCATGCGGGTCACTATGTAGCACTTGGGCATGGGCCACCAAGTGCAAGCTATTCGGGCATTGCCACCATGTTGATGTGCTCGGGTATTGGAAACAAAGGAATGGGCAGGGCCACTGTCTGCACACACACTGTCTTATGCCTACATGAGGAGCCTGCATACCTGCCCCATATTGGCATGCTGGGTGCACATTGTCTGAGCATGCTCATCACCAGTGGATGGGTGGTATGGTGTGGACACACTAAGTCTTACAGATTTGTGCAAGATTTTCGAGCCATTAATCGCATTGTCCTACCAGTTTTTCCCCCTCGTACCCAATCCTCATGACATTTGGACTCGTATACCATGTGGCTCCACCCACTTTTTGGTTATAGATTTAAGCTCTGCCTATTATTCTATACAGGTAGGGGCGGAGTTGAGATACTCATTTGCCTTCTCATATGAGGGGCGTCAATACACTTGGACCACCCTTTCTCAAGGATACACCGAGAGTCCTGCTTATTTTTCACAGGCCCTTAAAGCTGCTTTACAGGACTTGGCATTGGACAAATCTACCTTGATACGGTATGTTGATGATTTACTTATTTGTTCCCCTTGTTATGATGCTTGTGTTGCTGATACTGTGTTAACTCTTGTACATATCTCTCATTTGGGATTGAAAGTTAATCAGTCTAAGTTGCAATTTTCCCTTCCACAACTAGTATTTCTTGGTGTATGTCTCTCCTCAGCTGGCCGCTCTATCACGGCCCAGCGAATTGGTCCTATTATGTCTATGCCTTTCTCTGCTACTGTTCCTTATATACGCCACTTTTTAGGTTTTTTAGTATTTTGCCGCCAGTGGATCCCTGACTTTGCTGAGCTTGCTGCTCCACTGTATGCCCTTCTTGGCTGTGAGGCTCCGGAGGGTATTATAGTTCCTACTGAAGCACAGCATAATGCGTTCCACTCCCTGCGCCAAGCCCTACTGACTACACCCTGTCTTTCTTTCCCTGACTATGCTTTGCCCTTTTGTCTTTATGTGGCTACTTCCACCAGTGCTGCTGTCTATGTTTTGGCACAATGTTTTCCTACTGGACTAAAGCCCTTGGGCTATTTTTCCCAAGCTTTTGATCCTGTTGTCTCTGGCATGCCTTCTTGCTTCCAATCTTTGGCTGCAGTAGTCTTTGCTATACAAACTACAGATTTTCTTGTTCTTCAGCATGAATTGCATGTATATACTTCCCATTCAGTTGCTCGTCTTTTACATTTAGCCAAAACTCAGCCTCTCTTCAGCTCTCGATTATTGCTGTTTGATTTCGCTATTTCTCAAGCACAAGTCACTTTACATGAAATTTCACTTTTACAACCTGCTCATATCCTGGCTTCTCTTGATCCCCTTTTACACTTATCTGATCCCGGTGGAACTCATGATTGTCTTTCCTCCGTAACGGCCTATTTAAAGGCTAGGCCTGATCTCTCCTCTGTCCCTTTGTCCAGTCCTGACTGGATTCTGTTTACTGATGGCTCTGCTCTTCGCAATGAGCAAGGGGATTTACTTGTTGGCTATGCTGTTACCACTGTTAATTCTATAATAGAGTCAGGAGCTTTGCCATTTGCTAGTAGGGTTACCAACTTTTTCACCGAGAAAAACCCGACACCTGTGGCTCGCCATGCTCCACCCATTCTCCGCCCCTAGTCCCACCCCTGTCCCGCCCCAGCCCCACCCACAAAAATTACCGAGGATACGTGTAGGCTAACTTCCTTGGTCATATAATAATTAAACTGGGAACCCCAAAATCCAAACATGAAATGTACAACACTGGAGAAATAAAACTATAAAGTAATTTCCTCTTGTACTAAAAAAAAACGCAAAGATGTTATCAATACACACTTCCCAGACCAAACATATTCCAGCTAATAAATTCAAAATAAAAAGTATTTTTCTACCTTCTGTTTGGGCGTTTTAATTTCAGTTGCAATTGCTCCAGTCACTTTCTTCTGGTTTCTTCGTGTCTTCTGCGAGCTATCCATTTGTCCTTTCTTCTCTTTTAGATGTTTTCCATTCTCTCTCTATTTCTGCTTTAACATACTGATTGTTTCCCTTTTGCTCTTTCCCCCAATTCTTTCCTTATTCCTTTATCATCCATTTAAATTTCACCCTTCCATTCTCAAGCCCCTCACTCTCCCAATACCCAGCCCATCATAGACTTTTATTCCACACAAAATATTTTTTCCCCTCTCCATTCTCATTCCCCATCTATTCTAGTCCTCCCCCAAAATCAGTTCCCTTATAGTTCTAGACCAGGGGTCGGCAACCCGCGGCTCCGGAGCCGCATGCGGCTCTTTCTCACCTTTGCCGCGGCTCCGGAGCACACTGCCCGCCCGGTATTTATGGCGTTATGGGCTCCCTCCCTTCTTCTGCAGCCACGGTTCCCTGCCTCTTAGGGAACCGCGGCTGTGCTTTTAAAATCATCTCGGAGCCCTTCCTGTCTTGACGGGCTCCGTGCAGCATTGTCCCGCCTCTAAAGGAAGTTGTTTACCACTTCCTTTGGAGGCGGGACAATGCTGCACGGAGCCCGTCAAGACAGGAAGGGCTCCGAGATGATTTTAAAAGCACAGCCGCGGTTCCCTAAGAGGCAGAGAGCCGCGGCTGCAGAAGAAGGGAGGGAGCTGACAGGGAGGGAGCAGATATGGATGGAGGGAGGGGCTGACAGGGAGGGAGGGAGCTGATATGGATGGATGGAGGGAGGGAGGGGGGCTGACATGGAGGGAGGGAGCAGATATGGATGGATGGAGGGAGGGGGCAGATGATGGATGGATGGAGGGAGGGGGGCTGACATGGAGGGAGGGAGCAGATATGGATGGATGGAGGGAGGGGGGCTGACATGGAGGGATGGAGGGGGCTGACATGGAGGGAGGGAGCTGATATGGATGGATGGAGGGAGGGGGGCTGACATGGAGGGAGGGAGCTGATATGGATGGAGGGAGGGGGGCTGACATGGAGGGAGGGAGCAGATATGGATGGATGGAGGGAGGGGGGCTGACATGGAGGGAGGGAGCAGATATGGATGGTTGGGGGGCGGGGGGCTGACCTGGAGGGAGGGAGGGGGCTGACATGGAGGGGGGGAGCTGGTATGGATGGATGGAGGGAGGGGGCTGACATGGAGGGAGGGAGCTGATATGGATGGAGGGAGGGGGGCTGACATGGAGGGAGGGAGCAGATATGGATGGATGGAGGGAGGGGGGCTGACATGGAGGGAGGGAGCAGATATGGATGGAGGGAGGGGGGGCTGACGTGGAGGGAGGGGGGCTGACATGTAGGGAGGGCGCAGCTATGGATGGATGGAGGGAGGGGGGCTGACATGGAGGGAGGGAGCTGATATGGATGGAGGGAGGGGCTGACATGGAGGGAGGGAGCAGATATGGATGGAGGGAAGGAGGGGGGCTGACATGGAGGGAGGGAGCAGATATGGAGGGAGGGAGCTGATTTGGTGGGATGGAGGGAGGGGGGCTGACATGGAGGGATGGAGGGGGCTGACATGGAGGGAGGGGGGCTGACATGGAGGGAGGGAGCTGATATGGATGGATGGAGGGAGGGGGGCTGACATGGAGGGAGGGAGCTGATATGGATGGAGGGAGGGGGGCTGACATGGAGGGATGGAGGGGGCTGACATGGAGGGAGGGAGCTGATATGGATGGAGGGAGGGGGGCTGACATGGAGGGATGGAGGGGGCTGACATGGAGGGAGGGAGCTGATATGGATGGAGGGAGGGAGGGGGCTGACATGGAAGGATGGAGCACTGGTAATGGGGTTGAGGGGACGAGCACTGGAAATGAGCTGATTAGGGGAGGCTAGGACTGGTAATGAGCTGATGGGGGGGTAGGACTGGTATTGGGCTGATTAGGGGAGGCTAGCACTGGTAATGGGGTTGAGGGGGGATTAGCACTGGAAGGTACTGGGAGTGAGGACTGGAAAGGGGCTGATATTGGGGAGGGTTACTGGGACTGGAAATAGGCTGATGGAAAGAAGTGAAGAAAACGAAAGAAGAGATAAGAAATGGCAGATGGACCATAGACCACAGAAAGAGAGCTAAGAGAAGACAGGAAAGCAGAAGCCTCAGATCGGGACCAGCATGATCAAAGAATAAATTGGTCAGACAACAAAGGTAGAAAAAATAATTTTATTTCATATTAGTGATTTGACTACAAAATCATCATAATTTTGAAATCAAATATTGTTACTTGTTGTTGTGATATTTTCTGGCGTTTTTTTTTTTTGGTGTGTGAAGGAAGAGGGGTAGTCTTATACGGCGAGTATAGGCCAAACACCTATATTTAACAGGAAAAGTAGGGGGTCGTATATAGCATTAAGGTAAGAAACAATATATGCAGTGTTAGATTTGTTTTAAATGTCGCAATGGTTTTGCGGCTCCCAGTTTTTTTTTTCCCTTCGGAAACGGGTCCAAGTGGCTCTTTACGTCTTAAAGGTTGCAGACCCCTGTTCTAGACCCACCCAGCATCCACTCCCTTCTAATCCCATTCTCCCAGGCCCCACATCAGCCCATTTCCAGTCCTAGCCACCCCCCATCACAGCCCATTTCCAGTCCAAGTCCCCCATCACAGCCTATTTCCAGTCCTAGGCCCCCCCCATCACATCCCATTTGCAGTCCGAGTCCCCCCGCACCATCACAGCCCATTTGCAGTCCTACCCCCCCCACCATCACAGTCCATTTGCAGTCCTAGCCCCCCTAATCACAGCCTATTTCCAGTCCAAGTTCCCCCTCCCTCCACCATAGCCCATTTCCAGTCCAGGTTCCCCCCCCCCATAGCCTTTTTCCAGTCCAGGTCCCCCTCCCCATCACAACACATTTCCAGTCCATGGCCCCCCCCATAGCCCTTTTCCAGTCCAGGTCCCCCTCCCCATCAAAACCCATTTCCTGTACATGTCCCCCCCCCCACATAGTTCTTTTCCAGTGCAGCTCCCCCTCCCCATCACAGCACTTTTCTTTCAAGTCCACTGCCCCCCATAGCCCTTTTCCAGTCCAGGTCCGTCCCCCCCTTCACAACCCATTTCCAGTCCATGTCCCCCTAATCACAGCCTATTTCCAGTCCAAGTTCCCCCTCCCTCCACCATAGCCCATTTCCAGTCAAAGTTCCCCCCCCATAGCCCTTTTCCAGTCCAGGTCCCCCTCCCCATCACAACCCATTTCCAGTCCATGTCCCCCCCAGCCCTTTTCCAGTCCAGGTCCCCCACCCCAACAAAACCCATTTCCAGTCCCTGTCCCCCCCCCCCCCATAGCACTTTTACAGTCCAGGTCCCCTCCCATCACAGCCCATTTCTTTCCAGTCCAAGTCCCCCCTCCCATAGCCCTTTTCCGGTCCAGGTCCAGGTCCCCCTCCCCATCACAACCCATTTCCAGTCCATGTCCCCCCCCCATAGCCCTCTTCCAGTCCAGGTCCCCTCCCCATCAAAACCCATTTCCAGTCCATGTCCCCCCCCCACATAGCCCTTTTACAGTCCAGGTCCCCCTCCCCATCACAGCGCAGTTCTTTCCAGTCCAATGCCCCCCATAGCCCTTTTCCAGTCCAGGTCCGTCCCCCCCTTCACAACCCATTTCCAGTCCATGTCCCCCTCATCACATCCTATTTCCAGTCCAAGTTCCCCCTCCCTCCACCATAGCCCATTTCCAGTCCAAGGTCCCCCCCCCATAGCCCTTTTCCAGTCCAAGTTCCCCCCCCCCATAGCCCTTTTCCAGTCCAGGTCCCCCTCCCCATCACAACCCATTTCCAGTCCATGTCCCCCCCCCCCACAAAGCACTTTTACAGTCCAGGTCCCCTCCCATCACAGCCCATTTCTTTCCAGTCCAAGTCCCCCCCCACCCATAGCCCTTTTCCCGTCCAGGTCCAGGTCCCCCCCCCCCATCACAACCCATTTCCAGTCAAATTCCCCCTCCTAGCCCTTTTCCAGTCCAGACCCCCTCCCCCCATCACAGCCCAGGCAGTCCTTGGCCTCCCCCCCCCCCAAAACCGCGGCTGTCTGAGGCTTTAGTGGGAGCTGGGGAAGCCCGCACGAGGCCCCGGCTCCCTCTGAACAGTTGCCAGCGTGAAGAGCCTTTTCCTTCACGCTGGCGGCTGTTCCTGTGAAGCCGCGAATGCTGGGAAAGGTTAAAGGGCATTGCCTTTAACCTTTCCCACCAATCGCGGCTTCACAGGAACAGCCGCCAGCGTGAAGGTAAAGGCTCTTCACGTTGGCGGCTGTACAGAGGGAGCCGGGGCCTCGCGCGGGCTTCCCCGGCTCCCTCTGAAGCCCTCCGGGTTGGGAGAAAAGCCGGCTGGCCGCTCCCTATCTTGCGGCCAGAGCAAAAAAACCGGCTTTTCAAGGGCCGGTTTTGCCTCTGCGCCGGCAGCCGGCCTGGCCATGGAAAAACCGGCCAGGCCGGCTGAAAACCGGCCAGTTGGCAACCCTATTTGCTAGTGCTCAGTTAGCTGAAGTATTTGCCCTCATTCGGGCCTTGGAAATGTCTGTGCACTTGGTTGTAAATATACATACTGATGCACTTGGGGTTCTCTGGGATTTTGGTAATATTTGGGCTCAATGTGGATTTTTGACAGCTGCTCATAAGCCTATTAAGCATGCCCGCTACATTGACCATTTACTTACTGCAGTGCTTAAACCGGCTCAGGTGGCTGTGTTAAAATGTAAAGGACATGATTTTACTGGTTCCATAGTGTCACAAGGCAATCAGTTTGTGGACCAAGCTGCTAAAGCTGCAGTGGCGGGGCCTGCGGTTCCGTCACATCTGCTATTAACTCTTCGTTCACCTGCAGCTTCCACTTCTGCCTCATTATCATTGAACTTGATGCATTCCCATCAGTATTCTGTGGACTTCACCGAAAAGCAGAAATGGTTGTCTTGGGGAGCATTGCCCGATGGTACTGGACTATGGAAAAAGGACCAATTGTTTATTTGTCCTAAATCATTATTTTATCCTGTTGCCCTGTTCTTACATCACAAGTGTCATTTAAGTGTTCCAGCTATGACGAATGCCTTTGCTCAGTTATGGTATAATCCTGCATTTGCTTCTGTTGTTCATGCTGTATATATTTCTTGTCTCCCGTGTTTACAAGCAGGAAAATCTGGATGCACCCTTCGCACATTGCCTTCTCCATCCTTGCCTAGGCCTCAAGGACCCTTCCTCTTCCTGCAAATGGATTTTACTGATCTGCCTTGCGCCAAGGGGGGAAAGAAACACATTTTGGTTTTTACCTGTTTATATTCAGGATGGCCTGAAGCCTATCCAAACAATTTGTTATCTGCTGCTACAATTTTGAAGTTTTTGCTTACCCAGTTTATTCCTTTGTGGGGAGTTCCCCTGGTTTTGTCTTATGATCAAGGCCCAGCATTCACGGCAAAAGTCTGGAAAGGCATAACTGCATTTTTTGGCCTTCATCAGCAACTTCATCCTCCGTATCATCCGCAAAGCTCTGGCCAAGTGGAACGGATGGATCGGACACTGAAGGCGCTTCTCCATTCCCTAACTCATGATTGGAGTCAGGATTGGGTGCAACTCTCCTCAAAGAACTCGAAAGGGCCTCACCCCCTATGAAATTGTGACCGGACATCCGGCAATGACCCCAGCCCATGTTAAAGTGGCACCAGATCAATTGCCCGATCTCCAACTGCTGCACAGCGATCTATTATCCTACTGTAAATATCTGTACCAAACATTGGTATCTCCTTCCTTTTTGCAGCTTACGAAGCAGGGTGCTCAGGCATTGCAACCACCTCCAGACGTGGAGCCTGGAGATTGGGTGCTCATCAAGGATCAGGCGCCGAAGTCTGCTCTGGCAGTGAGGTTTCTGGGACCATTCCAAGTGTTGCTGGTGGGATATTCTGCATTGAAAGTGAAAGGATGGAAAACTTGGATACATTTGGACCAGTGCAAGTAAGCACCGCAACCTGGATAAGACTACTTCCCTGTACACAGCCCAAGCCGGAACCAGAGGAATTTGAGATTGAACTGGAATCGCTTACCCCGATTTTAACGCCGCTCAACCAAGAAAGTGGGTGTGAAGTTGTTGGGCAGTTACAGCCCACCTCGGACTTGTCCTCACAGCATTGGCTGATATGTATGCTTTCAGTGGCATTGGCACTGTTTTTGTGTTTGTTAATCTGGTGTGTGGGATTTCCTTCCCAAGAGTAGGGGGTGTGGAGACTTGGATGAAAGAGATATTAGGGATAGGTACACCAAGGCTAGGGCTTATTCGAAAGGCAATAGGAGAATCAATTATAGCTCTGGCCCCAGCCCCTACACCCTCATTGGTTTATGATAATATGGTTCCTGTGTATGATCCACATGCTCCTTGGACAAAACATGGTGTTTTTTATAATGTGTTTCATTCTCACATTTATTCCTTAATTCAGCGCTTTAACATTTCCAATTGCGCTGTGTGTTTATCTCACCCAGCAGCTACACAGTTCGGGGTTTTGCACCGACCTTGACCCATTTCTCTGCAAGAATTAAAGGAGTTGTCTGTGAATGAAACCTTATTCAATCTTACTGTAACATGGCCAGACGTGGCAAGCCCTGCTCCAAGAATTATCAGTCCTCAGCCAGTTACCAACCCCCCTATTTGCTTTCAGCGGGAGGCAACATACCCTGTGGGGGAAACCCCTCTATCTAGTTGTCAGACTATTATGATTAAAAATCATGTGTATTTGGTGATGGACAATCCCACAGTGAATTCTGTACAAGCCCATTCTAATCTGAGGCTTGTTAAAGCTTTCACTGATCCTAAAACTCATCTTGACCAGTATGAATTACAGTATTATGACCGGGATGGGCTACCAACATATGGAAAAAATAGATAGGAAAAAAACAAAAATGGTTCAGGATATGGCTAAGTTGATAACTATGTATATCCCTATTTAGGATACTATCACCCGTGGTTAAGGGATATGTGGCCTGGGACTGAAGTTCTGCTTACAGAACCCAAAGATTAGAAAATTTGGCCTGATGGACTCCTTGCATTAGTGAGCCATTACTTTGTGTGTGGAACCCTAGCTTATGTTCGATTGCCTGCTGATTGGTCTGGCAACTGCTACGTAGCTACCCTTGACTTGCCATGGAAATTTGTCCCTTATGAATCCTTGCTTGGGGTGTCCTCTAGCCATCATCGCAGAGCTGTGGATGACCACAGTGCAGATATAAGTGCAGCATGTAAGCTGCTAGATGATACTACTATGCTTACCCAAAAAGAAGTTAACACCTTTACTGGAACAGTTTGGCTCAGTACCTTTGGTTCCATACATCCTACAGAACGTTATGGTGAACCAATATTGCAAATATATGCCCTGATAGAAGTAACAGCTCAGGATCTGACTGATGCCCTCATAGTCATGCAAGGTACTGTTGACAAACTAACCGCTTACTCCGCCCAAAACCATATGGCCTTGGATTATTTGTTAGCCAAGGAAGGTGGAGTTTGTGGTGTTGTCCATGAGCACTGCTGTACATTCGTTGACTCCCAGTGAAAGGTGGTAACTAATATCCTAGATCAGATAAGAAAGGAAACCTATTTTTCCAAAGATAATATTGAAGGTATTTCTGATTCCGTATGGCCCTGGTTCGAAAATATGTGGGGTGGCCTGTCAGGTCCCTTAAAGGCCTTGCTGATGGACCTTTTTGGCTTCCTAGTAGCCCTCCTGCTTCTAGGGATAAGCCTTGCCTGTTTCATGAAATGTTGTACTTCATATATGGCCAAGACCACTAATACTATTGCAGTCCTTAGGCTACGAAGTGTTCCCAGTTCTGGGGATGTACTTAGAGAATTGCCTTTTAATGTAGAATGTGGTTCTGAGCAGAACCAAAGGGAGGACTGTGAGAAAGGAAGGACTGGCCAAGGCCCCAGAACATTAGAGACTATAGCAGAGGCTGATGAGCTTTTGTGTGATAAGGTAACTTATACTAATATAGATCATCCTATCTATGGCAATCTTGAACTTGATATGGATAGTGATGACCCTATTTATGATACTCTTGATATAGATACAGATAGTAATGAAGGCACAGATAATGACGGGGAAACGGGACTATGAAGGTGGCTATAGCCATATACCTTTAATCAGGTAGAAATATATGCTTATTGAAATGCCAGGCTGAACTGCAAACTATACATTTTTAGATAGAAGCTTCTGTCTCTGTAAAAACTGCTGACAGTTATTGCAAAAGAGATTAACTAATAGATTGTGTACACAGCTACTGTTACCAAAGGTTAGCTTCTGCAAATTTTGAGGACTTTCTGTGAGACAGATATCCCTCCACCCTTCTTGTGGTAAATGATGGGTCAAATTTTAGAAAACAACTAATGTCAGCTCTATTGCATGAACTTTCTGAGAATCAGAGACCTTAGGTCAACATGTAACTGGAAATCAAATAAAGCTTGAGCAATCAGCAGAATTTAGAAAGAAATTATAAGTGTGACTAATCAGCTCTTGTTTGATGAAAGAATTGTAGCGACCCTTGCTGTCATTTTGTGATTAAGATCATGGCCTTGTAACTTCCGCTTTTTTATATGACTTTTGCAAAGCATCAGCAGAAAAATAATCCTGTAAACAGATTTTATTCCAGACCTGTAATTTTGTAACATGACTATCATCCGATGCTAATTAAAAATTAACTATGTCAGCTGATACTTCTTAATAAAAGACAGATCTCTGGTGGAAGATTTTCGAAGGTAGTTGGAGGAGGAGCCCTGATTTGCACCTCCTGACGATCTTCCTTCTAGAGCTCTGGAATTAATATAACGGATTTTCTGTGTATGTGTCTTGTTTTTTTTTCCTTCCTGTTAGAAGGGCCAGAGCCTAAGAATCCAGGTAGAAGGGCCTGCCCCAAAAAGGGCACAACACCCAGCATGGACATGTGCAGCCTGGCACTGGGAAGGCACACATGCATGTAGGGCATGTTGGGTATGGGAGTGATGCATGGGTCAGCATGCACCTGGGGATGGACCACCATTCAACACTGTTCATACTCCCCCCCCCACCCCTGCAGGTGACAGAGGGTACCAACTGTGGGACTGGCTGATGTCACCATTTGTCAGACCACACATACCCGGGGATCAGACGTAGAACTGGGTGCATAGGATGACCCTTTCCATCATTGAGAGGACATTTGGATTGCTGAAGAGCCGGTTTTGCTGCCAGGATCAGTCTGGTGTAGAGCTCCTCTTTGAGCTGAGTAAGGTGTGCAGGATGTTCATGGCCTTCTGCGTGCTGCATAATTATGAACTTCATTGGAGGCAGCCACCGCTGGATGTAGCAGTGGCCAAGGCAGGGGACAAGGATGAGGACAATGTGGCACCACAGCCAGCCAATGGTTAAGTGTTATGGAGGGTTGATGACAGCACGGTTGAAGCTTGCGAGAGGGAGGCCTGCCCTGCTGTGGTGTTCTGGCTGTTGGGGGGGTGGGCGTGGGCATGGGTCACCTTGGTCATGTGTCCATGGCAGTTGGGTGCCTGCTGCTAGGGATATGGTGTGGGGCCATGGGGGCACTGCCCCACATGTACGCCACTGGCTGTGGGAGGCAGATGCCTGACATGGCCCCATACAAGATATGGGTGTGTGCACTGCCCAGCATGGGGGACATGTAACCGTGGCACATGTGCCTCTGCAACATGCCACTGTGCACAGATGTGGGCACTGAACAGTTCCCAAGGGCTGACACATCCCAGTCTGCACACTCATGCTGTTCATGTGCTGTGGTACAGGATGCATGGGTGATGTACTGTACATGCCCAACACACATGCCACACCCATATGCCCTTTGCCCACCAAGGTCCTTTTGTGCACCTCACCATTTGCTCCCAATGGCCCCATTCATGCACCTGCCACCTACTAAGCTGTTCACCTCTGTCATCTGATGTACCCATGTCACCCCTCTGCCCATAAGGTCCCTGTGGACTGCCATCTGTATGCCCCTACTCAAGGCACACCCCTCCCTATGCACACACCCACCAGTCCCTCTGGGCTCTGGCCCACAACAACCCACACAATCATGTTGTTCCCCAAATCCTCAGACCGCACACACTCCCCCTGCATGGGCAGAGCCCACACCCACCATATCTGGCCCTGGCAGCCTCCACAGCCCATTAAGTGTGCCCATATCTCCCTTTCCCTCACCTCTCACCATGATGCACCATGCCACAGGAAAGCCCCCCCCCCCTGTGGCTTGGTATCACCAGCCATCTGTGTTGGCAGGGATCCTGCGACCCCCTCCACACACACACAGGTGTACTGGATATGTTGAGGGTGGACTGTGCACCTGTACCTGCACAGCTGGGGCACTGCACCCTGCACAGAGCTGCAGCTGCAGGTGAGGGATGACAAGACCAGAGGTTTGGTAAACATTGTTTACTTAAACAAAAAGGCTGGCCATACTACACACATATGGTCATACTCGCAACAGAATACATATGTCAGGAACGTAAAGGCACACATGTCCATTGTGGCTTCACAGGGGGCAATGTCAACTTCCCTGTGGGCCGGGTGGGGAAGTGAGGGCCTCTGTGAGCCATCATACTTCCTGGGTGCCTGGAGATCAACATGGATGCCCTGCAGGTGCTGTGCAATGAGTTTCAGGGGCTCTGCATGGATAGCATGTCCCTGGTCTCTTGCGCCCTTTGTGTCTACAGTGTGCTGCAGGGTCACATCGTCCACGTGAGCTGTCTGAGGCTCACTGCACAGCACAGTGCCAGGCCACATGACACACAGGGCACTCAAATTCCCACCCTATTCCCCATGCACATCTACAATCCCTATGTATATGATGGCAGATAAAGACCAGTATGGTCCATCTAGTCTGCCCAGCAAAGTGGCAAGAGTAGGTGCACCTGCTGCTGCATGGGTGAATTCTGATCCTACCTACATCTACGTGATAGCTGCCCACCTGCATATGCTGGGGCAGGACCCATTGTGCTGACACATAACAGGTGCTACCTCTCCATGGACAGTGACTAACCCTGTTCCACCTTGCCTCCAGACCCATGTGTGCCTGAAGAGCATAGTGGCCAGGCTATGGACTGTGGGTCACGTGGAGTGTGGTTCACTGCCCTAATGGACTATAGGCCCTGTAATCCATGGGACCTACATGAGATGCGGCCTGACTTGAGGTGCCTATTGTGACATTGCACTGCACATTAACTGCTTATGTCTGCCTCTGTGTACCTGTGCTGGGCTCAACACAGTTGACATATTGCATGTTCACAGGCTGCTCCATGCTGGGGTGTGGGTTTGGGTTACTGATTTGGTCACTGTCTTTGTTGCTGGTGGTTGGGGGTTGGGAGTTCCATCCCCACATTCTGTGCTTGTCTTGGGTATGTTGCTGGTGTGCCAACCATACTTACTCACTTCAGTGATTTCCTGTGTCCCAGTGGCTTTCTCTGGGAATTTTTTCCACATGGTTTACTTTGGCAGATCTAACTCTTCCATTAGGGCCTCAACTCTGCCTCCTCAATTGCAGGGGTTGCCAAGCGCCTACATCTCTCCACCCTTACATTGGTGGGGAACAACCCTCAGTGTGCATGTCACTGCTTTTCGTTTTGCTGCCCCAATGGCTTTCATCAGCACACTTATGTTTGGATTGGAAGAGTCCGTCCTTTGGCAGTTCTGGCAATATGCAAGGTTGAGCTGTGGCCCTATTGTATATGTGAGATCTGTAACCTTGGACCATGTGGTGAGACTGCACAGCAAACACCATAGGGACACAGATAATCCCAGGACATTAGATGTGTGGGTGGCACACCAGCAGCCCAACCAGGGTAGTATGAGCAGGCGTGGATCATAACACCGGACACTGGCACCAAGGACAGTGGCCAAAAGAGTAGCCCATACCCATGCCCCATCATGCAATAGTCTGTGTACATTCAGACTGTCTGAGTTGTTGGGACAAGCACAGACATACTGAAACATCACCCATCAACAGGCTTTTGTATTCTCACTGAGATCTTTTCTCCACCAATGTATGTGTTGGTTGACTTCGTCCTTTGGCAATTCTGGCACTATGGGGTTTTGGGCTATGGCTGTTTTTTGTATCTGAGGTTTCATGTCCTTGGCAGAGTGTTTTTGGTGTTTGTGTGGGATTATCTTTGCACTTCTGTGACAGTCCTGACCATCAGCTGGACGCAAGGATATGTGGTACAGGTCTTCATGTCTCGGATTTACTGCTGCTGCTGTGCACTCTTGCACAGGTCTGCACATATTTCTTTGGCCACAGCAGGGACCCGCAGAAATATTGAGTTGGCTGCTGTCTTGCCTGGGGTCTCCCAGCTGTTGTGGCCTTTTACCATGTGCCTGTTTCTGGGCCCTGCAGCCTGTCCTGTGGGGATGTGGGGGGGGGGGGGGGCTCTAATCTAGTGGTTTGGGCATCATTGTTGGTGTTAGAGATTGGGGGTTCAATCCTCACCTTCTCTGCTTTCTTTTGGTTGACCTTTCACCTCTGCCACTGTGGTACAGTCCTGTTGGCATTGTTGGCTGTGCTTGACCATATTCCTGTTGCACGGCTTGGGCTGGCATTATCTTGTGGTGCTGCTACAGTTACAGATGTATGAATTGGATGTTGTGCTTCATAGTGTTCTTTCAATCTGGTTTATTCATTTCTCTGCCTCAGAGTGATATTCCATCCTCAGCCTTGCATGTTCCACAGGGACACTGTATGTGTGTGCATGTGTCTCTCTTGGCTTCTTTGTCCCTGGTACCTGCATTGCCTACATACTATTCTCTAGGTCATAATGTTTCTTGCTGCCTGTGTCCTGCTCTTACCCCTGTGCTGCCTTCCTTCCTGCATGCAGACCCTGTTGTGTCTGTCCAGATTGTTGTGGTGTCGCCTCACTCTGTATGTGCTCTGTGGTGTTGCCTCACTGTGTGTGCGCTCTCTGGGTCCACCACATCCTCATTTTCATTGCTTTGAGGCTGCTCGCCTAACTGTGCACTGTTCTTCTCCCTGCATGGGCATTCTTCTCCTCCCCCCACATTTCCTGGCATCTCTCTGTCATTCACATATTCTTTGCATGTCTGTCATCTTTTTGGTTTTCCTTACTGCACTAGGGTGGTTCTGATCCACTCCCAGCCCCAGCATGCTGCTGCATGGGCTGGCCTTCTGTGCCCCATGGGGAGCAGGGTTGCCTCCTCCTCAAGGACTATACTACAGAGCAGGCATGTCCCTGCCTCTGAGAAACTTGGGAGACACGTGGCCATTTTCCAACTCTGCTCTGTGCTTGCCTGCGAGGGAGGCATCACTCCATCCGGTTTCCTGTTGCACGTGGGCCACAGTGCAGGTGAGGACATTTTTGGACATCCACATGGATGTGGCATCGGACATACATATGACCGCTGGTTGGGGGCCATGTGGGGGCATGTTTGCATGCACAGCACTTTTGTACATCTTTGTTTTTTTAACATACAGACTGCACAGGCAGGACAAGTGATTTATGCATTTATTCACGTGCATGTTTTCTCGTGTATTCTGTGTGTGTGTGTGTGTGTACATACATTCGAGTGTGCACGGTATCTCATCTCAGTGAGGCATGTCCACATTTTGTACATTCTTCCCGGACATGGACGTCCTCGTCTGAATTCGCCTTCATCTGAAATGTTTTGCTGTTCCATTCACTGTGGAATGATCTTGCAAAGTTAGGGTTACCATTGTTGTGTAAACAGCGACTATTAACAGGCAGGATATATAACAGCATTCTGTGCAATCTGAATGCCTCTCTTCAAATATATTGACACATTCTTGTTCAAAACTGGATATCCTGGTGGATTTTTCTCACAATTGTTAAAGCCAGTACAATTTTGATTCTGTTTAGTTCTTTAATTTCTTTGGGGGATGTTTACTACAGCACATTAAGCAGTTAATGCACATTTTAACTCACAGTAGCTGCTCATGTGCACTTGTGCTTATGGTTACTGTGCACTAAAAGCCGCAGTGCATTAAAAATAACATGATAACTTCTTAAGGCCTTGTGGGATTAGAACTGGGTGCGGCATGGGCAGACAATAGGCATGGACAGCATTGATAGCACATGGTACGTTACTTCATGCTGTCATGTCTGCCAATAGCATGGGTGCAAATGTCACCACAAATGTGGCTGCTACTCAATGGAAAACCAGAAGTCTGTGTAGGAGAGGGGAGGGGAGGGCGGAAGCGCCCAAAGATAGCAGGCAGAAACCATGATGCAGCGCCAGAGCATTTGGTAAGTGCTGCGTTGCAGTTCCTTTGCTATTGCCACCGCTGCTGGCCCTGGAGATGGGTGGCAGCGGTGACAATGAGGGTGGGGAGAGGGGCATGGTGGGGGGTGAGGCAGGATGGAGGAGCCGCAGAAGACACCTCCAATCCTTGCACCATCCCTGACTGGGGAAATCCACTGCTTACTGCTGGGATAAGCAGCATGGAATCTGTCTACCTTTTGGGAACTGGACAGATAATTTTGACTTGGACTGGCCATTGTTAGAAACAGTATATTTGGCTTGATGAACCTTTAGTCTGATCCATTATGGGATATCTTATGTTCTTATATGTTACTCTTTCTCCTATGTATTTGCATGCTTTCCTGGGGTACAGTGATAGGTAATATTTTTGGTAGATTTTGAATTGTCTTTTCTTCGTCAGGATTACAATTTTTAGGAACACATTTTCTCAAGAATTACAGTTTTATTCTTCCGTCTGTGTCAAGATCTAAAAAGTCTTTATTATTTTAGAGTATTTGCAGATCTTTCCTTGCCTTGCAAACTGACATGGTACAGACTGTAATCATGAATTAAGGTTAAGAATGCACATATAATACAACTTTCATTATATAAATTATTTATATTTGACATATCTTCTGAAGAGATAAATAAATAATACTGTATTAACAATAAATTCAATTAAGAATGCAAAATATGGTAAAAATATTAGTTTTACCCAGAGACAGGATTCTCTGGAGAGTATTTGAGGATGTTTTTCTCATAGAAACTATGCTGTAATGTATTGACCCATATCAATACCATAAAAGCATCTTTTTAACATGAAAGCAGGAAAAGCTTAATGATAATAAATATATCTCTATAGTAAAAGAACGATAATGATTATTATTATTGAAAGTTCTTCTGTAGGTGATAAAGTACATGGAAGAGTTAGCGCTGCCTCTATCATTATAAAGGATTGAACAAATGGCACAACTGTATTGAATTCATTAGGAAAAGGACATATAACTCAAGAGTAACAACTATCATTCTTCTATAATAAGGAAGCTATGATTTCGCTTGAAGAATTACTCTAGCTTCCTGTTGCAATTTTGTTTAAAACATTTCTTTCTTATTTTTGTATCTTCAAAATATTCCCGTCCTCATTGATAACATGCTCAGGAGGGTCTAGGGAACCTCATCTGCCTGAGGGCTCCTCTAAGGTGAACTCTCAATGCAATTCATTGGCGGCGGCAGCTGCTATTGTAATCACAGACATCTTTATCCATCACCAAACTAAAACATATAAACTCCGTAGCACGCCAAGACCTAAGTGACTTTATAGGACAATGGATCTAAAGATGGATCATAGAGATACAGCACATTGCACTATGATCTAAGTCATTAGTTTAGTCCCACTTGTTGCAATATTTACTTTATTTTGTATTATATTGAACAATCAACTTTGCCCCCAGTAGTGAATTTTTTTCAATCAGCAGGGTAAACTGAATTTCAGACCATGTTCATGTTATAAAATATTTATATAAAATAAATGAAATATATACTGCTGAGGTTTGTATTTACTGGTTTAAAATCATCTTATGAATTGTGTACCTAGTTTCATTTAGATCTTCTCTGATACTGGAATCAAAGACTTTGAATATATATATAGTAAAAAATATACTTCATGTTGATAGCCTCAGCAATTCTTATTCAATATTCATGGCATGTCTCAAAGAAATAAACGGAATATGTCTAAATGAAACCTTCTATCATAAAAATTCCACCTCACAAAGACATCAAATAAATCATGATAATAACATTTATTTAACCTCATAGAGACATCAAACGGATTTTGGGCAAAGTGCATCTCTTTTACTGTACAGCTTGCCCAAATCCACTTTTCATCATTTGTCTCCTGGGCTTGTTTTTAAAAAAATAATTAATTTCCAACCTGTATGTTCTTCTTATGTCAAAATCCAATAATATTGCACTCAGTCTTAAAATTTAGTAATTCATAGTTCACCCCACTCTGACTGCAGACTTAAATTGACACTTAGCTTCAAAAGTGTTGAAGCACTGAAACACTGAAATATTTGAGACCCTCTTAACCTCAAATGCAGGGCTGTCCCATTCAGTAGGGCAGAAGACCTCTGTGGGTGGCATGGAACAGCAGCCGCAGAAGGCCATGTGCTTCAGCACACATGGCCTGCTGCTTCTGACACTCCTTCAACAGGAAGTTGTGTCAGAGGGGGTGGGGGGTCAGAAGTGTGCTAAAACACATGGCCTGCTTCAGGCTGCTTCTGCCACTACCACACTGAGCTGAGCCACCAATGGAATTGGCAGCAGTGGCAGGGGCTCAGTATGGGAGCAATGGCTCAGAGGAGGTGGCACAACCAGGGCTTCTACCTGGGGCAGCAGAAACCCTTGGAATGGCCCTGCTCAGATGCATTCTGTCTGGTTGGGGAGTTCTTTTAGATTAGCTTCACTTTAAGGGGCCCTGAGGGACTGACCCCTAGTGGTAGTACCACAAGTCTATCAATAGGGGTTACCACCACCATTTTGAATCCAGCAGAAATCAGTTCTGAGCAGAGAGTCATGTTCTGTTCTCATCTTAATGCCTGCCGCTCCTGGGTAAGATTGGGGGGGCATCAGAGGGGTGAGGAGGAGACTCAAGTTGGGATCTTTGGGGGGCCTCTCTCTTTGGTGGAGAATACTGAAGGGGGATCTTCAGATTGGTGGGGGCTGCAAAATATTAGGGGAAGCAGATAGGGAGATGTTAGCAGCATGGGGACATTTTCATCTGAAAACCCTTTGGGAAGTTGTCATGCTACTAGACTCCCAATAGTGTGGCTGCACTTAATGCCAACTGTTGAGGTGGCTTTAAGTGCAGCTGTGCTATTGGCAATTATGACATCTAGCACTTGGTACCATCCTGCATGCTGTCACTGGCCACCACAGCCACTCTCTGCCCCGAACCCACTCCATAAAATGGCATGCAGTTAGCATGTGAATTAATGTGTGCTGTGAATTAAAGCCAGCAATGTAACAACTACCATGGGTGTGCACTAACAGATCACACATTAACTGCTTAGCATGCTTTAGTAAAAAAAAGAACTCCTAATTTCCTGGTTACTGCCACAAACTGAATGTAGGATTTTAACAAATTCTTCAGAATGACACCTAGACCCGTTTCCTGGGTGTGGAGAGGGGATGAGAAAAATAAAAGAGAGAGTTGAGTCGGTGATGGGATGAGAAGAAGCAGAAATCAGGTATGGGAAGAGATGAAAGAGTTAATGAAATGCTGGTTGAGGAGTAGGAGATAAGAGAAAAGTGCCAAAGATCATGAAAAGGATGAACAATAGAAAGAACTGGGGCTAGTAAGGGGACAAGATATAATCAATGGCAACAACACTAGAATTACTTGCACAGATGTAAGGCCTGGTAATCTACTTCCATATCTTGATATGAAAACCCAATGGATAGTCAAAAAATTGCACTATAGTACTGCATAATGAGAACCCCTGGTCGGAAGGCACTTAACTGGCTATTGGGGATGAAGTGAAAACTTTTCAGAGTAAAGCCAGCATTTATGATGTGGTTGGATCAAAGCCCTCGGAACGTCTGACTGTTGATGTAGCTGTGCAAGAAAAGAGATTCAGAAGCTGCAAAGATGTGTTACATACTGGAATGTATGAAGCATGGACCAAGGGAAGTTGGAGGTGGTCAAAAATGAAATGGAATGTGTGCTATTCAATCTGTGGATGTCAGCAAATTGAAATGGACTGGCATTGGGCACTTTGCATCCGATGATCACATGGTCTACTATGCTGGAAATGAAAGACAAAGAAGAAATGATATTGAATTTCAAAAAGAAACTTGCAAGAACTCTAATGAAATGCAATGCAATCAGTGAACACTTAGGGGCTTATTTACAAAGCTGCGGTAGCGGCTTCCGCCCGATATTGGAGCCGTGGCCCCATTGAATTCAAGGGGGCCGCGGCTCCGATATCGAGCAGAAGCCGCTACCGTGGCTTTGTAAACAAGCCCCTTAATTTATATTTGTTTACAAGGAATGCCTATCAACAGAACTATAATTCAGGTATATGCCCCAACAACAGCAGCAGAAGAGGATGAAGATGATGAGTTCTATGAACAAGTCAAAGCTGAAATTGACAGAACTTGAAAACAGTATATCAGGATATACTGATAGATATGGGTGACTGGAACGCAAAGATTGGCAACAAAGAAGAAGGCAAAGTGATTGGAAAATATGGATTTGGCAACAGAAATGAAGTTGGAGAAAGACTGATAGAATTCTGCAAGACCAACGATCTATTCATCTCAAACACCTTCTTCCAGCAACACAAGCGGTGACCGTATACATGGACTTCACCCAATGGATTGTACAGAATCAAATTGACTACATCTGAGGAAGTCAACGATGGAAAAGCTCTATAACATCAATGAAGACAAACCCTAGAGCTGACTGTGGTACAGGTCACCTAATGCTGGTATGCAAACTTAAGCTAAAGTTGAAAAAGTGCAAACCACTCATAAGTGTAGCAAAATATGATCTTGAGAAAATACCACCAGAATTTATAGACTGCCTGCAAAACTGATTTGCTGCTTTAGATACAAATTACAGAGCTCCAGAAGAGTTATGGAATGACATCAAGAAGGTTATGCTAGAAGAAAGGGAGAAGTCTCTACAAAAGCTGAAAAAGCAAAAACGGCCAAAATGATGTCTGAAGAAACTCAGAAAAATTTCCGAGAAATGCAAAGAAGCAAGTTAGAGGAGAAACAGAGGCAACTGCAGAATTCAACAGAGATTTCCAATATGCAGCAAGACAAAACTGGGAGAACTACTACAATGATGCATGCAAGGAAATAGAATCAGAAACCATTAGTGGAAGAACAAGATCAGCATTCCTAAAGCTAGAGAGTTAAAGAAAAAATTCCATCCTTGAATTGGAATGTTACAATATGCTCAAGGATCCACCTTTTCTTAATCTTCTCAGCATCATTCAGCATTTATTTTAATGCTGAATGATGCTGGAAGATCAAGAAAAAGTGGAAAGAATATACAAAGTCATTATACCATAAAGATGAAGTGAACCAACAGCCATTTCAACCTGTACCTTATGATCATGAGCCATTGTTGATGAAAGAAGAAGCATCACTGAAAGCCTTATCAAAGAACAAAGCACCGGGCATTGATGGTATTCCCAATGAGGTATTACAGCAATCAGTTGCTGCTGTTAACATACTTACAAGGCTCTGCCAGGAAATTTGGAAGATAATATCATGGCTAACTGACTGGAAAAGATCTCTGTTTATACCAATACTGAAGAAAGGTGATCTGACTGACTGTGGAAATTATCACATAATCACTCTGATCTCACATGCCTGAAGTGCAAGCAGGATTCAGAAAAGGGTGAGAAACAAGAGACATCACTGCGGGTGTGAGATGGATCCTTGAAAAGACAAAAGTATACCAAAAGGATATCTATATGTGTTTCATCGACTACAGAAAGGCTTTTGACTATGTAAACCATGAGAAACTCTGGGCCACATTAAGAAGCATGGGTATACCAGAACACCCGATTGTTCTCTTGCACAACCTTTACATTGATTAAGAAGCAACAGTTCATGCAGAACAAGGACAAACAGAATGGTTTAAAATCAGCAAAGGTGTATGACAAGGCTGCATACTTTCCTCCTATCTGTTTAATTTATATGCAAAACAAATCCTCAGAGAAATAGGACTGTATGAAGACAACTGAGGTGTGAAGATTGGTGGAAGACTCATCAACAACCTTTGCTATGCTGATGATACCACATTACTAGCTGAAAGTGAAGACAACCTGAAACATTTGTTTCTCAAGATCAATGAACATAGTCTTAAAATGGACCCGCACCTTAATGTAAAGAAGACAAAGGTCCTGACAACTAGCAAAATCAATAAGTTCATCATTGATGGTGAAGAAATTGAAATAGTTGACAATTTTAATGTACTTAGATCAACTAGCAATAAAGAAACAACAAGCAGTCAAGAAATCAGATGATTTATTTATTTATTTATTTATTTGACATGTTTTGTATACCGCCTTTTCCTTCAATCAAAGCGGTTCACAACATACTACAAAGGTCATACAAAGGCAGGGAGGACATGCACCACCTTATCATTACATCAAAGTGGTTGGAAGGGAGACTACATAGCACAGGGAATGACAAGACATACATTACAATACAATGAACTAACATAGTCATACATAGATGATGCATTGCTCTTGGCAAAATGAGTATGAAGGACCTAGACAAGATTCTCAAGAGCAGTGAAGTTTCTCTCCATACAAAGATTCAACTTGTTCAAGCCATGGCATTTTCAATAGCGTCATATGGATGTGAAAGTTGGATAGCGAAAAAGATTGACAGGAAGAAAATTGATGTCTTTGAATTATGGTGCTGGCAACGAATATTGTGTATACCACTGTTTGGCCCGGGACAAGCATTGTGGAACCTGTGTGCCTTTTTGGGAACCTGCCAGGTACTTGTGACCTGGATTGGCCACTATTGGAAACAGGATACTAGGCTTGATGAACCTTGGCTGATCCAGTATGGCATTTCTTATGTTCTTATGATAGAGGGGTAAGAGGAGTGCAAAGGGAGGACAAGGTCATAGCACATAGACTGGATGAATTCGTAGCTTCAGTCTTTACTGAAGAATATGTGGGGAAGTTACCCATGCCAGAAATGGAAGTTCTCCCTACGTCTCTCGTCAGAAACTCCGCTCTTCTGGAAGATCCCTTCTATCTGTGCCCTTCTCTTCCACTGTCAATTCCAGACTTCCATCTTTCTACCTTGCTGCTCCTTATGCCTTGAACAGTCTACCTGCTTCGGTATGTCAGGCTCCATCTGTGGCCATGTTCATTCCAGGCTTAAACTCATTTCTTTGAGACTGCTTTTGACTCCTGATCCCCCTCGTCTCCTGTTCATCTTCTTTGTGTTCCTTACCATGTTCTTAGATATATCCTAGTCCCCACTTGTTTTCTTTCTTTACTAAACTGTAAGCTCTTATGAGCAGGGACTGTCTCTTATATGTCTCTGCACAGTGCTGCATATGCCTTGCAGTGTTATATAAATGATAAGTAGTAGTAGTAGTAGTAGTAATGCATTGGAGGACTTGAAGTAAATCACAATAAACTTGAAATATGCAATACACCAATTTGATAAACTAAAGAATAGAAAATCACCTGGACTGGATGGTACAGGGCACTGAAAGAGCTAAAAAAGGAAATTAAAGATCTGCTATAATAAATTTATAAACTATCATTAATAATTGATCGACTGGGTGGCTTGGCGACGCAAATTACCGCAGTGGCACAAGCGGTGTCTGATTTTGCTAGCCGGGTGGAGCATGCAGAACGCCACATTGGCACCCTTGAAGACACGCGCGTCCAAGATGAGGCTCGGATTAAAAAATTGGAGGAGGCCCTAGCAAAGCACCAAGATAAATTGGAGGACTTAGAAAACCGAAGCAGGCGGAACAACCTACGATTTATTGGAATCGCTGAATCAGTGCCTGACAAAGATCTTCGGGCATATTTGGAGAAATGGATACTGGCTCATTTGCCCCTGGAAGACGGCATTGGTGGCATTGTCTTGGAAAGGGCACATCGGCTGGGACCCTACCGAGCCGGAGAAAACAGGTCTCGAGCTGTTATTGCTCGTTTCTTGAATGCGGCGCAGAAGGAGGGAGTACTGCGTGCCTCGAGGCATGCGAGACAATCAGGAGCTAACGCCAGCCGGGTCCTGATATTTCAGGACTACTCAGCTGAGGTCTCGCTGCGTCGGAAGGCCTTTAAAGAGGCCTGTGGGCATCTGGTGGAGAAGGGCCTCCGATTTACTCTGGCTTACCCTGCGCTACTACGAGTGGACTGCGACGGTGGTCGTCGGGTGTTTTCCTCCCCGGAAGAAGCGTCGGCATACTGTGATAGCCTCGGCTGACCGCTGCTGGGGATGGCTGCGGAGAGCGAGGAGTTTTCTTGGCTGCTGCGGCCCACGCGACATGGACCCCTGGACCATTTTTTTAAATATTCTACCCCTTCTTGTAGACACTGCGGCTTTCGTGATCGGGGACCGTTTGTTCTTTGACCATGTGGCCTGGGTAGTGTGAGCATAGCTCCCCGGGTCTGGAGGGGGTTCCTCTCCCTGCAGGAGTGGAGGCCCTTGGTCTGCTGGTGTGTGGGCCGGACTCTCAGGGGGGACATTGACTTTTTCCGACTTGCATTGACTTTCTAAGATATGTACCGAGGGTAATTTTGCCATGCGGTAGCGCTTGTGTTTTGTGCAATTTTCTTTTCCCCCTACTTTTGTTTTATACATAAAGTTCACTGTTACTCTCAGGGCCCTTCCTGAATACTGTTGTTGGAATGAGGCCGAGTCAGTCGTTGCTGGGGAGTTTTTTTTTTTCTTTTCTTTCTTTCTTTCTCTCTCCTTTTTTCTTTCTTTCTCTCTTTTTTGGGGGCGGGAGGACGTAAAAGAAATGTTCTATTTTTTGATATTTTTTGATGTTTTGTTTGCCCTAAATTTCGCGCTCTTCCTCCCTATTCAATCCCTGTCTTCTCTATCCATTCCAACCCTTTACCCGATGCCCTTCCCCCTCCCCTTTTAGCTTTGAACGGCATTGTTCCTACCCCCATAACTTAATTTAATTTAACTTAATTTAATTTAATTTAATTTTATTTTATTTAAATTAAGATGTACATTTTCAATTGTTTCAGTTATGCTGTACTATGCTTTTTTACTGTGCCAGAGGTTCTTGGATTGGGCCGGGGGCTGTGGCAGGCCCTGTCTGGGGGGCCCTGTGGTGGGAAGACCTTTCACGTCATTGCGCGTTTGTGCGTGATGTGGCGTCATCGTAACGGCCCCGTTTTATTTGCGGGGCTTGCGTTGCATTGACTTAGGGCTGGCTCCCCACTCGCATCCCTTCTGCCCCTGGGGCTGCAGCGAGCCCGGGATGTTGCATTGGTGTTCGCCCAGTTTTTTTTGTTTGGGTTCCGGGCATGGGGAAGTGGGCTGCAGCCAAGATGGGGGTGGGAGAGGGATCTCTTTCCTGTTCATCTCAACCTGGAGTCCGGGGGGTAGTTATCGCTAAGGCCCTGTGTGTCTGAGGCAGGGACATGCGATGGCGCCCTTGGCTTTCGGTGGGTTTGAAGGGCCCGGGTGCGTTATTAGGTGTAGAAAGGGATGCTGGTGGTTGGGTGCAAGGGGGGGGGGGTTGGGGCTTGCTCCTAGAGCTCTGTGGAGAATGGTAGAGTGGGTTGGTTGGATGGGACCAGTGGATGGGGGGGGGGGGGGCGGGCTCCTCATGCCTAAGAGGTCGAGGTGGGGCCAGAGCGGGTAGCTTGGCGGTTAGTGGAGGATAGGGCTGCTGAGGGGAGGGTAGGGTTGGGCTGGGGTTGGTAGTGGGGGAGGGTGGGGTTTATAGAGTTCAGGGGTCGCTGCAGGGAGGAGCTTGGGTTCATGGGTGGGCGGGTTATCAACAACACAAGAGGGGTTTGCATGTGGAAGGGGCTGGATGTTTGTATGATATGTGGGCATGGCTGTCTGTGGTTGGTGAGATGTGGTTGGGGGTGGGAACCCTAGGCTGGGGGGGTTTCCGCTTAATAGATTGGTGGCTTACTATTCTTTGGATGCTCCATTGGGTTTTAGATCCTGGGTGATAGTACTAGAATAGCCTCCTGGAATGTTTGTGGATTGGGGTCCCCGATGAAGCGTTATAAAGTGTTGCAGCATTTGAACCGCCAGCGGTTGAGTGTTATCATGCTGCAGGAGACACACCAGTCCGCGATAGAGCATGAGAAGTTGTGTAAGGGCCATATTTCTCATGTGTATGGGGCGCCGGCTGTGGGGAGGAAGAGGGGGGTAGTCATTTTAATTGCTAAGTCTGCTAGTTGGGTCGAGGAGAGAGTGGTAGTGGACACGGAAGGCCGTTATGTCTGCTTATGGGGGTTGCTAAATGGTAAAAAAGTGGCTATGTGTTCAGCCTATGGACCCAATGTCTATGAAGCCGGGTTTTACTTAGCTTTCACTCGTTTTCTGGAGGATACCAGCGGGTACCAGGTTATCTTGGGTGGGGATTTCAACGAAGTGTTAGAGGTTGACGTGGATCGCTCTGGTTCAGTGGGGGGGGTGGGGGGTGGGGGGCGCAACCGGAGAGCTCGACGGAGACTTTGGGGGATCTGTGAAGCACACAAGCTCCTGGACATCTGGCATGTCCTGCATCCTGGTGATCGGGACTATACCAATATGTGTCGGGCCCACGGTACCTGGTCCCGTATCAATTTTTTTCTGATTTCTGAATCGTTGTTTAGCTGGGTCTCTCGGGCGGAGATTGGGCCCGTTGTTTTGTCGGACCATGCGATGGTACTTTTGGAGCTTCGTAGCAGTAGTCCTTGTTGGAACCTTCTCTGGAGGTATCCGCTGGATCTCAGTGGGGATGCGCTGTTCGAAGCGTATATTCGTGAGCGTTGGAAGGAATACGCGGCCATCGATGATCGGCCGTAGATTTCTCCTGCCCTCTTTTGGGAAGCGGGTAAGGCTGTCCTTCGCGACGAGATCATTAGTTTCCACAGCCAGAGGCGTAAACGGCTCCATCAGCGGATACTGCGGCTGGAACGCGACTTGGGTAAGGCGCGGAGGGTGGTGGCTGGACATAAGACCACCGAGAATCAGCGCAAGCTGCGGGAGCTTCAGATCGAGCTGGAAATGCTTCTCCATCGGAGAGCTCAAAAATCGATGCTGTACTATCGATACCAGCTATACCAGCATGGCAATAAGGCTGGCAAGTTGCTGTCCTCCTTGATGAAGCCCGCAGGGGGGCCCCGGCATATCGGGGCCATCAGGCATCCGAATGGGGCCCTTCGCAGAAACGCGGGGGAAATCGAAAGTGTCTTTACCGACTTCTTTCGGCAACTGTACTCGAGTGATGGCAATAGGGAGCGGGAAGGATGTAATTTTCTGGCCAGCTGTGCCCTGCCGAGGCTTAGTGAAGAGCACCTACAGGTTCTCAATCAGCCCATCTTGGGGCGGGAGGTACAGGCGGGCATTCGGAGTCTCAAGAACGGACGGGCTCCTGGCGTGAATGGGTACCGCAGCGAGTTTTATAAAGTGCTGGGAGCTGCCGTAGTGGCACCCCTGGTGGGCTACTTGGAAGACTTGGTGCAGAGGGGGACGTTCCCTTTCGAGGCCAACAAGGCCCTGGTTACTATTCTACCTAAACCGGGGCGGGATCCTCTTCTTCCGGGCTCGTATCGTCCTATTTCGCTCCTTAACGTAGATATTAAGCTCCTGGCTAAAATTATGGCTGATCGGCTAGCCAACTATCTACCGAGTCTGATACATCGGGATCAAGTGGGCTTTGTTCGTGGCCGCCATGCGGCGTATAGTCTCCAACGAATTTTGCTTTCCCTTTGTGCTGGGCGGGAGGCGGGGTCGCGCTCCTTGCTCATAAGTTTTGACGCTGAAAAAGCGTTCGATAGAGTTAATTGGGGCTTCATGTACCAAGTCCTGGCCGCGATGGGATTCACGGGTTTCTTTGTAGATGTGATCCGCCTCTTATATGCTAACCCGATTGGGGCTTTGCTGGTTAATGGGGCTATGACTGCTGACTTTGAGATTCAGAAAGGAACTCGTCAGGGCTGTCCGCTATCTCCCCTTTTATTTGTCCTGACCTTGGAGCCCCTTTTGATCCGGATTCGCTCAGCAGAGCAGTTTCACGGTGTCTCGGTGGGGAGGGAGGAATTCCGAGTGGCGGCTTTTGCTGATGACCTCTTGGTCCATTTGGGGGATCCCTGTACTGGGCTGCCTGAGCTGCTACAACTCATACAGGAATATGGGCAGCCTTCGGGGTTCCGCCTTAATCTTGATAAGTCTGAGGCTATGTTGATAGGGGAGGACGGACAGCGAGGCTGGCAGGGCGCCTTCCCACTGAAGTGGGCGGCAGGGCATTTCAAGTATTTGGGCATATACTTGCCAGCGAACCCGAGGGACCTCTACCATTTTATTATCTCTAAGGTACTCCATGCAGTGACGAACTGTGTGGACAAAAGGCGTGATTTACCATTATCCCTGGGGGGGGCATGTCACCCTGTGCAAGATGGCCATCTTCCCTAAGGTCTTATATATGCTTCAGACTCTTCCGTTGCTTCTTAAGCGCTTGGACCTTAGACGCCTGGAGCGTTTGCTGAATAGGCTTTTGTGGCAGGGGCGTTGGCCGAGGGTACGTCTTGAAATCCTCCGGCAGCCTAGGTCGTTGGGTGGGATGGGCTTCCCGGATATACGTAAATATAACATTGCCTGTCTGTTGCGCTTTGCCCGTGGGACTTGGGACTTGGATGACTATTCCCCCTTGGGGATGCTTAGGGCCGTGGCGCAACCCTTCCACCTGCGGTATCTTTTACATGCTAAAACGCCTAGGGGGCTGGCGGCTACTTTCTTGCAGGTGGTGCTGGATCCCATGCGGAAAGCGTGGCGGCATTTCTGCTTGGGATGGGGGATCTCAGCATATTTCTCACCCTATCTCCCTATTAGGGGTAATGCTGACTTTGCACCGGGCATGGGTGGAACGTGCTTTGCCCGTTGGGAGCAGTTGGGGTTGGTGAACCTGGAGCATGTGTTAACCCCAATGGGCGGGGTGGAGCGCTTTTCAGTGCTTCGCCAACGTTATTCTTTAGGGGATTGAGATGTTTTCCTTTATATTCAACTTTGTAGCTATATCCGCACGCTCCCTGTGGCACATTTGAGGGGGGAGATTTGTTCCGACCTTGAATTGTCGCTATTAGGGGGCGAGACTGGGACGCGTGTATCTTGGCTCTATAAAATGTTGTGGGACGCGGTCTTGCCTCTCGCCGTAGATGTGTTGGCTGCGGCATGGACGGCGGAGCTAGGCGAAGAGGTCACGACCGAGGGGCTCCTACGTGGTTTAGCTGGTATTCCCTCCTTGAGTGTGATGGTGCTTCACAGAGATACTCAATATAAAATTATCCGCCGCCTGTATTTTGCTCCTGTCCGGGCTTGGCATGCTGGAGTGGGCGGTGCCCATTGTTGCCCCCGGTGTGCAGAGTCTAGAGCTTCGTTGGGCCATATGTTCTGGGGCTGTCCGCGGGTCCAAGTCTTTTGGAAGCAGGTACTGTGTTATCTGACGACTTGCTTTCAGCGAACTGTACCTTTAACCGCTGGGAACCTTGTGTTGGATGTTTGGGAGGCTTCGTGGGAGACAGACTTAGGACCTATGGGGTTGCGTTGGCTGTGTTTAGTGTTGGTGACTGCTCGCATGACGGTGTTGCAACAGTGGCTGGCTGGTCAGGGACCGACGTACGGCCTCTGGAGAATACATTTACATAAGGTCCTGCTCATGGAAAAGCTGCGTGCTAGTGGGGTGGCGCGGCGCTGGCAGTGCTTCTTGGATTGTTGGGGACCTCATCTGCAATCTTTAACTTTGAGAGAACGTAGCAGGATTCTGAGCACGCCTTGAGGCCCTGTCTTATTTCTGTCTTATTTCTGTTTTGTCTTTACTTTATCTTCCTTTATTGGTTTGTTATGGTTATTGTTACGCTGACCCTCAGATTTTCTCTCCCAGACAGCCAAGTGTCTGCCTTTAGGAGTATGTAAACCCTGTAAATTGGACTGCTTTGTAGAATTGGGGGGGAAGGGGGGGAGGGGGTAGTGGGTGTTGCGGTAGGTCAGGGGAAGGGGGGAGGGGGTTTAGGGAGGTTACCTGGGTGCCGTTTATAGAAGTCGACGGGCTCGGGAGCAGAATCCACCCTGGGCTTGTTGGTACTCTTCCTATTTTCCAAGGCTTGGCAACCTGGGTTGCGCCCCTTGATTGTTTGTTTGTTTGTTTGCTTGTTTGTTTGTCCTGGGGGGGAGGGGACAGGGACGGCTAGCTTGCAGTTTTGAACATGTGCTGTTGACTGTGAACCTCGGCGTTCGAGGTTGTTCATTGGCATACTTTGTTTTCTTTTGTGATAACTGTGTCTCTCTCGAGACTCCCATGTATTTTCGTTTCACATTTGTAAGATATAGTGGGCTGATGTGCTTGTATGCCGGTGTTTTTCATATTATTCTGCCAAAGTGTTTGATAATTGGAATGCTAGCTGTCTGGGATACCAATATACCAATAAAACAGATTGAATCATAAAATGAGATGAGTTTCAGGGGTGATCTGGGAAACCACAGTCCAGTGAGCCTGATGTCAGTGTCAGGTAGAACATAGTAGAAATGATTATAAAGAATAAAATTACTGAATATATTTTATTATTATTATTATTATTATTATTATTACTATTAAGCATTTAAATAGCGTTACCAAGTGTATGCAGCTTAATGGTTTAATAGAAAAGGTAACTTGAATTTAGCTAAGGAAATTTTTGCTTCACTTATCTGTTATATTTTTTGGAAGGTGTGATTAAACAGGTAGATAAAGGTGAGCCAGTTGATAGGGTGTATCTGGATTTTCAGAAAGCCATTGACAAGGTCCCTCATGAGACACTCTTGATTAAAAAGTCATGGGATAGGATGCAGTTTATTACTGTGGACTGGAACTGGTTAAGAGAGAGAAAATAGAGAGTAGGGCTAAATGGTCAGTTTTCTCAATGGAGAAAGGTAAATAGTGGAGCACTCCAGAGATCTGTGTTGGGCCTGCTGCTTTTTAACATATTCATAAATGACTTGGAAATGGGAAAAACGAATGAGGTGATCAAATAAGCAGATGACACAAAATTATTCAAAGTTGGTAAATAACAAACGGTTGTAAAACATTTTTGTAAGAGAACCTTGAGAAACTGGGGGACTGGACATGCAAATGGCAGATGAAGTTTAATGTGGAAAAGTGCAATGTTATGCATTTAGGAAAGAACAACCCAAATTATAGTTACACAATACAGAGTTCCGCACTAGGAATCACCACCCAGGAAAAGGATCTAGATGTGATTGTGGATAATACCTTGAAATCCTCTACCCAGTGTGCAGTAGAGGCCAAGCAGGCAAATAGAATACTGGGAATCATAAGGAAAGGAAAGACAGATAAAACAAAGGATATTATAATGCTCCATGATGTGACCACACTTTGAATATTCTGTGCATTTCTGGTCGCCATATCTAAAAATGAATATTGTGGAATTAGAAAAGGAACAGAGAAGAGCAACCAAAATAATAAAGTGTATAGAAGGATTATCCCTGTGAAGAAAGACTTAAACGTTTAGGGCTCTTCATCTTTGAAAAGAGATGGTTGAGGAGAGATATGATAGAAGTTTATCAGATAATGAATGGAGTACATCTGTTGTTTACTCCTTTAAAAAGCAGAAAGACTACTAGGGGACTTGCAATGAAGCTAAGACAAATTGAAAAAAATATTTTTTCATTCAATATATAATCAGACTCTGGAATTCATTGTCAGAGGATGTAGTAAAAGCTGTTATTGTAAGTGCGTATAAAAGAGGTTTGGACAAGTGCCTGGAAGAAAAGTCCATAAACCATTAGGTGGACTTGGAAAATCTACTGCTTACTCCTAGGATAAGCAGCATGGAATCTGTCTACCTTTTGGAAACCTAATAGGTACTTGTGATCTGGATTGGACCCTGTTGGAAACAGGATACTAGTCTCAATAGACCTTTGGTCTGAAACAGTATTGCATATCTTAAGTTCCTATGTTTCAGACAGATGTGGAGCCCAATCCCAGATGGGGAACATCTAGGCCGTCAGGACGGCCCCAAACAGGACAACCTGTCAGCACCCGATTCTTCACCTCAGGAGCAAGACGTTCCCATGGGTGCAGGAATGGACACTGAGAGATGGCCCAGCATGCCCCTGCATCGCCACAGGGACCTCCTCCTCACGGCATCCAGGCCTGCTACTGTGGCGACCCCAGTTTTCCTGCTGCCCGACCCTGGTGGGGGCAGTCAGGACCCCGATTGGGCAGCGTGGACTCACCTGGCTTGCCGCTGTTGCTGCTGTGGGGTTGGCCATCTGATTTGGAGAGGCAGCCTGCAGTTATTCCACGTAGGTTCGGGGGTTGGTCCTGCCCACGCTTCACTCACTCTCCACCCCATCCCCCACAGCACGTATAGCAGCTCTGTGCATGGAGGGAGGCCAGAAGGCGGCATATGGTGCAGGTGGCTAGCGGAGCTTGACGTTCCATTGGGACATACAGGCTCTCTATCCGCCTTGCAGAATCAGGCCCTTAAGGGAGAATATGAAAAAAAGAGAAGGAACAAGAAGAATTTCGAAAATTCAAAGGAGACCCACAGAAAAGGAGTAAGGAGAAGACAGACAAAAGGATAGAGTGAGAGACTGGGATCAACACAATTAGAAAAGATATCCAGACAATGATAGAAAAAAAATCATTTTCTAACCCTCAGAACAAATCACCATATCCCCACCCTAGGTTTTGTTAATCTTTGAACTGTTGAATACAGATCCCAAGCGTAATTAATGACATTATAAATTAACTTAGAAACATTAGATTTTTTGCTACCGATGGTAATTCTCCAACATGAAGACAAATTTATCCCTATCTACTATGGACTAAGATTTATTTCAGGCACGCTTCATGCCCCTTAACTCCCTCTTTGCATTCTTAATCTGTGCTGTGCACCAATGTGCAAAGCGAGATCTTTGCAAATGTAAGACTTTAATAGCAAAGCCAATTCTTAAAGCTCAATTCATATTTGATTTATAGCAAAAACCTGAGTAATTAATTCAATATCTTTGAGCTTCTTTATTTGCTCATGCCAAAGAAGAGAAAATTTATCAGGATCAAGTTGATCCTCAGTTAACATCCTTTGGAGAAGTCTAACAAACATTAATAAGAGAAATGACCTGACCAAGGGATATTATGGAGGGGATTTTATACGGGGTGTGTGGAAAGTTACGTGCTACTTACACAGGTAAGTCCCTATTTTAAAATGCTTTGTACATGATTGAGCTCTTACAGTATGCGCATGCTTTAGTTAATCAATATTCTTAAGCACGTGCATAAGTCCTAGTGTGTATATTTTCAGTCTGTGTATGCACAGAGGTAGAAAGTAGGCAGAGCCTAAATATATATGCATAAGTTATAAAAAGTTAATAACTTCCATGCATGTCTGAAAGATCTAGATACAGCATTTACATCTGCTCTAGAGCAAGCCTAATTGCCACAATTAGATTGAAGTGCATCTTCATGCCTCCATTTTGTAAAGTGCATATTTCACTTTATAAAATTACCGTCCACATGGCATGACAAGTGTCATTGCCCTTGCTATAACCTTTTGGGGAAAAATAAGGTTTAAACAATGTCCTTGTTCATGGGTAGGTACAGTAACAAGGTGTATGTGATCAAAAGCTATCATAACATCCAAGAAGTCCAAAGGAGACCTGCAAGTGACAAATGAACAACAGGAATGTTAAAGTCAAGGGTCAAAGGATCAACAACTTGAGAATGTGGAGGTCAATAAATCAAGCATTTCCCCACCAATGACAGAATGATAGTAATATTTCACAGCCAGGGCAGACTTCAAACTGAACCAAAAAGTAAGGCAAATTAACAGTGATGAGCTGGAACAATATTCAGAAGGACATTTAATTGAAAATAAAAATGTCACCAACAAGACTCCATGATTTAGTAATACAATGAACATCATATGTCTCACTAAGAAGCAGATCATAACATCGTATTTTGATCTGACTGATCATGAATTAATCAAGGAGGCAGAAATATCGGGATAATCCAATCTAGATGACGTCACTGAAAATAATTTCAATAATTGTCATCCATGCTGTGACTTCAACAGACATATGTAAGAATAGACTGACAGATGACAGAGGATGGTGGTAAATGGAATTCACTCAGGAGAAAGGAAGATGAGTGCCTCAGAGATCAGTGCTGCGACCGGTACTGTTTCATGTCTTTCTGAGTGATATTGTTAAAGGGTTAAAAAGAAAAGTTTGCTTTTTTTGTGGATGACAGGAAGATCCGCAACAGAATAGACACCTCAGAGGGAGTAGACAATGTCAGAAAACGTATTTTTTAACAGGCTTTTTATACCGCTTTATCATTTCAGTCAAAGCACTTTACATTGTAACTTAAACTTGGTAATGTACATTAAACAGGGACTGATATTTCTGAGGCAATGAAGATTAAGTGATTTGCCCACAGCCACAAGGAATGCTAGTGGGAATCAAACCCTGGTTTCTTGAGTTACAAGCTAGTGCTCTAACCATTAGGCTACTCCATTCCAATCAACAAAAAATATCAACAAAAATGAGAAGAATGGTTTAATATTTGGCAGTTAATATTTTATTTGAAGTGCAGAGTAATGCACTTCAGATGTAGAAATCTATAGGAGCTGTGTGCGATAGGGGGAAAGAAGCTCATATGAATGGACCAGGAGAGGGACCTCAGTGTGATAGTGTCTAAGGATCACAAGGTGGTGACACAATATGCAAAGGCAATGGCCAAAGCAAGAAGGATGCTGGCTACATACAGAGTGGCATAAACAGCAGTAAGAAGGAGGCAGTAATATCCCTGTACATTAATAATTCCTCACCTGTATTGTGTTCTGTTTTAGAGACCATACCTTACAAAGAATATAAAAAGATTTGAAATGGTTCAGAGAAAGATGACCAAAATAATTTGGAACCTTCGTCAGAAGATCCATGAGAAGAGACTTAAAAGACCCAAATATGTATACCCTAAACTAAAGGAAAGGATGGAGAGGGGAGATATGATTCAGACTTTGAAATACATAAAAGGTATTAATGAACAAACTAACTTTTTCTGAAAGACAGGAACGCTATAGAACTAGAGAACATGAAATGAAGCTGCAAGGAGGTAAACTTAAAGCAACATCAGGAAATATTTTTTTCATGGAATGGTAGTGGATGCCTGGAGTGCTCTCCCAATGGAGGTTGTAGGGGCAAAAACTGTGAAAGAATTTAAAAAGGCATGGGACAGACACAGAGGATTCATATATAGCAAGAGTATGGAATCAAAGCAAACTTATTAACTTTTACTGTACACTTTAACAAATAGAGGGGAGTAACTTTCAAAGAGCAGCGGGTACAACCTTACAACCCTAAATAAAGATATAGAGAAGGTAACCTGCATGAAGTGGTGGGTACAACCCTACAACTCTAAGCAAAGCCATAGAGGAAGATAATATGTATGGAGCAGCAGGTACCATTCTGTCCTCCTTAGTGAGCAGACTAGATGGACCATGCTGGTCTTTATCTGCCATCATTTAATATGCTACTATGTTAATACTGGCCATTAACAGAAACCACCAAAATCAAATTTAAGCACATATTCAAAGTAACAGCACTGACTCTGGCCACAGGACACTGCTTGAATTTAAAATAAAATACTGAAGGTGTCCAAAGCATTTTGACATGACTCTTCAGCACAATGCCTAAGGTACAACACTTCAGTTAGTTGCTTGGATAAGTACAAAAACAGGAAACTACATAAGTACTGGCAGGTTAAATACAAGATAATAATAAGGCAGGCAAAGAGTGTGCCATGGAAGAAAAAGCACATAATAAAAATTTTTCCAGTACATTCTTAGCAAAAAATACCTGTGAAAGAGTCAGTTGGACCATTAGATGATAGAAGGGTAAGAGTGGTACTAAGACAAGACAAGGCCATAGCAGAGAGAATGAATTTGTTCTTTTCATTAATCTTTAATGGAGAAGATGTAGGAAACTTGCCCATGCCAGAAATGGCATTTAAAGGTGATGTATCAGAGGAAGATATATTATAGTTATTTGATAAACTCAGGAGTAGAAAATCCCCTAGACCAGATGGCATACATCCCAGGGTGCTAAAAGAATTGAAATACAGGAGCAGGGGATCCAAGATGGCGATTTCATGAGGTGTGTCGATCGGTGCGGTGTTTTTCCTATGGGCAAAAAACAGAAGTCTAGGGGGGCTAAACAGCCTTCTACAGCCACTCAGGCTTTGTCGGTATTACCTGCAGTTACTGTGGGTCCTTTGGACTCTTATCTTGTCTCCGCGCCGAGACAGTTGAGTGAAGTAGGGGAGAGTAGCCCGGCTTTGCAACTGCCGGAGGTGGAGTCCTCATCCGTTGCTTCGGGCGGCGATCTTTCCACCCCTGGCTCTGTCCGGGCCTCTAAAGTTCCTCGCCAGGATATTGGCGGTGTGGGGAAGTTGGAAGAGGGTGTTGAGTCATCGGACTCCCCTGTTGAGCAGCGACAGCCCGTGGAGAGTTGGGTGGACGCCGCTCCGTCCACAGTGCAGCGGCAGAGGCCCGAGGTCATAGGAGAGATGGCAGATGGTGGTGTTGGTCCTGTGCTTGACCCGACTACATCAACCCCGTTGTCGGGCGGGTTATCATTGAGTCGAAGCGGGGAGGCCCCCCCCAGCACCGCTTGTGGAGGCCCCCGAGGTGGTGACTCTGGAAACGATATGGGTGGCCATTATGCAACTTCGGGAAGAAATACTTTCACGGATATCAAGTTTGGCGTCTCAAGTTACAAATAACGACTTGGCTATTCAGGAAAATGTGGTTAAAATAACTAATTTGCAGAGCGCTGTTGTTGAAATACAAGCTTCTTCCGTGGCTCTTGAAAAGGAGGTGGAAGTGCTGAAGAAGAATATATTGCTTATGACTTTTAAATTAGAGGTGTTGGAAAATATGTCTAGAGTAACAAACTTGCGTTTGATTAATTTCCCTCGGTCAGCTATGATATCTGCGAGGGATATGTTTAAAATGTATTTAGTAGAGAGTCTGGGTATCCCCCCCGAATCCCACCCTCCTATTGTTAAAATGTTTTATTTGCCTTTGGGGAAAAAGGTTGTGGGTATGAGGGGGGGGGGGCGGCGAAGGGATTATCTAATGGAGATGTATTAAATGTAACAGCAATATTGGAATAATCGCAGGAAGAACAGGTTGTACCCTTCACTTTATTGATTACATTAGCACTGCTCTCTGATAAGGAATGGCTTATGAAGTTATTCTTCAAGAAACGGAATGTTTTGTTTAAGGGGTTGTCTGTTCGTATGTTTCCGGATCTCTCTAGGGAAACCCAGCGGCGGCGACGGGAATTTCTCCTTCTTCGACCTGGTGTTCAGCAATTGGGAGGGCTCTTTTTCCTAAAGTTTCCGTGTAAGTGTCTGATTAAGTATCAGTCCGAATCCTTTATTTTTTATGAGCCTTCCCAATTGCTGGACTTTATAAATGCCTGGCACCATAGGGTGATGGATATTTCCCCAACTGCCTCTGTTTGAGTAAAATGGTTCAACTGTTTTTTCACACTTCTAGTTTCCTATTGAAATATTGGTATTATATTTTCTTTTTCTTATTGGTATCCTCTCTGTGTTGAGGGCTAGAGTGGGTTGGGCATTTTGAATTTTCCTTTTTGCTTAGAGGGACTGTTAGGTCTGTCATGTTTTACCTTGCCCTTCTCAGTTTCTGTTTCAAGATGTATTCTTGATATGTATTATATAAATTCATAAATAAAAAAATAAAAAAAAAGAATTGAAATATGAGATTTCAGGCCTTCTTTTAGTAATCTGTGAACTATCATTAAAATCATCCTTTGCACCTGATAATTAGAGAGTGACAAATGTAACACCAATTTTAAAAAGGGTTCCAGGGAACTGCAGGCTGGTGAGCCTGACATCAGTACTAGACAAAATGGTAGAAACCATTATAAAGAATAAAATTACTGAATATATAGATGTTGTTGTTGTTGTTAAGTGCCGTCAAGTTGGTGTCAACTCATGGCGATCCTCTGGATAGTTGTCTTAAATTGTGTTCGATCTTCAGTCAGGCAGCTCATTGTTGACAGACTGGCACCCGTAGCTGTTATTGTATCAATCCATCTCATTGCTGGCCTATCTCTTTTGTGTTGACCTTCTACCTTGCCAAGCATGATGGCTTTTTCTTCTCATGATGTGTCCAAAAGATGAAAGTCGAAGTCTTGTCATCCGAGCTTCTAAAGAAAGCTTAGGTTTGATCTCCTCTAGTACTGACTGGTTTGTTCTTCGGGCAGTCCATGGTATACACAGTATTCATTGCCAGCACCATAATTCAAAGGCAACAATTTTCTTCCTGTTGATCTTTTTCACTGTCCAACTTTTGCATCCATATGACGTTATTGAAAATACCATGGTTTGCACAAGTCAGATCTTTGTATGGAGAGAGACATCTCTGCTCTTGAGAATCTTGTCTAGGTCCTTCATAGCCAATCTGCCAAGAACAATGCGTCATCTGATTTCTTGACTGCTTGTTGCTTCTTTATTGATAGTTGATCCAAGTACATTAAAGTTGTCCACTATTTCAATTTCTTCTCCATCAACGATGAACTTATTGATTTTGCCAGTTGTCAGGATCTTTGTCTTCTTTACATTAAGGTGCAGGCCCATTTTAGGACTATGTTCCTTGATCTTGAGAAACAAATGTTTCAGATCATCTTCATTTCAGCCAGTAATGTGGTATCATCAGCATAGTTTAGGTTGTTGATGAGTCTTCTACCAATCTTCACACCTCTATTGTCTTCATACAGTCCTGTTTTTCTGATGATTGTTCTGCATATAAATTGAACAGGTAGGGGGAAAGTATGCAGACTTATCATACACCTTTGCTGATATTAAACCATTCTGTTTGTCCGTGTTCCGTTCAAATTGTTGCTTCTTGATCAATGTAAAAGTTGTGCAGGAGATCGATCAGGTGTTCTGGTGTAACCATGCTTCTTAATGTGGCCCAGGGTTTATCATGGTTTACAAAGTCAAAAGCCTTGCTGTAGTCAATAAAGCACATATAGATATCCTTTTGGTATTCTTTAATCTTTTCAAGGATCCATCTCACATCCACGATGATGTCTCTTGTTCCTCGCTCTTTCCTAAACCCTGCTTGCACTTCAGGTAGTTCTCCTTCCAGGTATAGTCATTGTCTCTGCTGAATAATCTTGAGCAGAATCTTATGGTCTAATGGCAGAAAACCAGCATGGATTTAGCCAAGGAAAGTCTTTTCTCACTGATCTGTTATATTTTGTGGAGGTGTGAATAAACGGGTAGATAAAGGTGAGCCGGTTGATATAGTGTATCTGAATTTTCAGAAATCTTTTGACAAGGTCCCTCATGAAAGACTCATGGGGAAGTTACAAAGTCATGTGATAGTAGGCAGTGTACTACTATGGATCAGGAACTGGTTAAAAGATAGAAAAAAAGGGAGCAGGGCAAAATAGCTAATTTTCTCAGTGGATATATGCTGGGCCCACTGCTTTTTAACATGAAAATGGGAATAATGAGTGAGGTGATCAAATTTGCAGATGACAGAAAATTATTCAAAGTTGTTAGAACACAAGAGGATTGTGAAAAATTGCAAGAAGACCTTGAAAAATTGGGAGATGTAATTTAGTGTGGGCAAATGCAAGTTGATGCACCATGGAGTACGAGTCCATAACGTGCACGTCTAGCCCGCGGCCACATCTAAAAAAAAAGCGGAGCCCATTTGGCCCTAATTCTGCATGCATGGGTCCAGCCATGCCCGTGGGTCCAGAATCGGGGACATCGATTTATTTATTTATTTAACGTTTTTTTCTATACCGCGCTCTTTAAAATCAGCTCGGTTTACATTCAACAGTAAATTTGTACAGTGCCGGCACACCAGCACTGTACTTACAAAGAACAGGTTATGCAACTTGGGCTAACAGGGGGTAACTATGTACAGGCATACTGTGTTTGGCACAGTATGCACAAACCCTAGGACATGGTTAAGCAGCCTGGATGTCCCTGCCCTCGGTGAATTCCAAAAATAGGTATGGATCCGCTGCTGCTTATCTCCATGTGGCCACACCTCCTCAGTTGAAATGGGCATCCCTGAAGCTGCTCCTCACACTGACAGTGTGGTGCTTGTACAAACTACCCATGAAACCAGATGATACAGATGTATAGATGCAAAACAGACCATAAAAGCTAGTCCACTGCAAAGTGATCTTTGTGCACTTAGTGATGTTACAACAGTAAGCAGAAGGTGATATGAGTGTCCTGACATCTCTTGCAGCAAAACATACATGGCAGTAGGAGAACATTTTAGTTGTGCTTGCACTGGTCATCTCTGACAACAGTCTGTACAATGTTATGTATGGACCAGAAGAAATCAGCTAAATGTCAGAGCATATCCCTCAGGCTGGAGGGCTGGGGTTCAATTCCCACGCAGGGACAAGTAACCTCAGGCCGGAGGGACTGGGGTCTCTAGTCCCATGGCCACTCCTTGTAGCCTTGGACACTTAACCCTCCATTGCCTCAGGTACGCTTAGATTGTGAGCCCTTCGGGGACAAGGGAATAAAAAGTGCCTGTTAGCATATATCTGTAAACCGCTTTGACCCAGTGAAAAGCAGTATATAAGTACAGCTAAATAAATAAATAAATAATTAGGAACCCTCATGTTGTGTGCATGAACCAGCGCAAACAGCACTACTAGATGCCCAAGAGCACCAGCAGCTGGTGCTGTGTACTCTGTTGCATGTGCTCATTCTGAGGGTCTCTTATCATTGATAGGGATATGCTTTGACATTTAGCCATAGAGATCCCTTTCTGATGTATCCTGACTGATCACACTGGCACCTGTTCATGCTACAGTCATCCCTATGGACCAGGTACTGGCCAGGCACTGATGTCCCCCTAATATTGCAGTTGCACACACCAAGCCCCCACAAGTGTCCCTTTAACCACACATGCACACTCTTTCACTTGCAGTCACACAATAAACATCTCAAGTATAGATGCCCTGCACCTCTAGAAAACAGCTGGTATAACATACTGGCATGGAGTCCCAGGACTACTAATCTGATCTGCGTTTCTCACCCACACATTCATCTATCCTATACTCATCCATATACAATCCCTACATCAACAATCCCACTTCTTGGAAGACAGAAATTGTTAAGGTGACCTAGATTCTCCAGGACCAAGCAGGAAGTCAGTCCTCACATATGGGTGACGTCGGCGCTGACGGAGCCCCCGCGGAGCAATTTCCCCAGCTTTCAAAGAAAGCCTTTGGGAATTGCAGCGCGCATGCGCGGTCCCCTTCCCGCCCAAGGGTGCCATCTTGCTCAGTCTTCTTTTTTCCGCGGAGCCCTACAGACGCTGTTTGTTTTCACTGCTGAAAAAGTTGATTTTCTCTCTTATTATTTATTCTTTTTCGGTTCGACGCCGAATTCTTTTTCCCGCCCGGACCCGCTACGCCGGTATCGGGTCCGTTTCTTTATTTTTCGGTTTTTTGTCCTTCGTGACAAGCGTTCGCGCCATTTTTTTCCTTTTCACTGGCAGCCCTGTCTTTTGACCTCGCAGGGGCCCTTTTTCCCTCGATGGCTGCCAGCGGGTTTAAGAAGTGTGATCGCTGTAAGAAACTCATGTCTCTTACCGACACACACGACTGCTGCCTCCGCTGCCTCGGACCCGATCATGACCCGATGATCTGTGGTCCGTGTGGCAAAATGTCCTCAAAAGCGTTGAGGAGTCGGCAGCATCAGCGAGAACGAATCTTCTCTGACTCCGCGTCCGGCCGGGCCCGGACCTCGTCAGAGGCTTCGATGTCCCGGGACTCCGGTCCTGAGCATCGTCGGAGTTCCTCTGAGCAGGGGTCTCCTACCCGGGAACATCATAGGAAGAAAAAACCCGCGAGGGCGGCGTCGGCGGACGCTCCTGGTTCCTCCAGGGCCAGGTCGCATAGCCCCGACAGCCGTCCCGGGTCCTCGGAGTCGGAGAGGCCTTCGAAACATCCTCGTCTCAAGATGGAGTCGCCTGGACACGTGAGGACTGTGATCCTCGTGGACTCGCCTCCGAAGGAGCTGACGTCGGGCCCGACGCCACGAGGAAGGCGGCTGCCTATAAATACTACCCTCAGTATCAGGCCTCAGCAGCTCCCCAAAAGGGTCAGCAGGCCAAGGGACAGGGTAATGGGTCCCGTAGGCAGCCGGCCCCCAAGCCCACTACACCGGCCTGTGCTCAGCAGGGTGGGGGGTTTTGACTCCATCAGCATAGCCTCTTCCCCTCAGCTGGTTTCTCTAAGCACAGGAGGCCGGCTGGTCCACTTTGCCCACAGGTGGTCAGCCATCACATCAGATACCTGGGTACTTCATATAGTTCAGAAAGGCTATCTTCTACACTTTCACCAGGTACCTCCCTCCTACTTTCCAGGGGAGCCTCCAAGACTCCCTCTGCACAGGGACTTACTCCTTCAGGAGTTGGCAAGTCTTCTTCAGGAACAGGCTGTGGATCCGGTGCCCCACCACCTGAGAGGTCACGGATTTTATTCCAGGTACTTTCTGATACCAAAAAGAACAGGAGGCCTCAGACCCATCCTGGACTTGCGAAACCTCAACAAGTTCCTGGCAAGGGAAAAGTTCAAGATGCTTTCCCTTGGAATCCTGCTGCCCTACCTCCAGCGGGGAGACTGGCTATGCTCCTTAGATCTAAAGGATGCCTATACTCACATCCTTATTCATCCAGACCACAGGCAATATCTCAGATTTGTTGTGGGAAGAAATCATTACCAGTACAGGGTCCTGCCCTTTGGCCTATCCTCCGCCCCACGGGCTTTCACCAAATGCCTGGCAGTGCTGGCGGCCTATCTCAGACTTCAAGGCCTTTTTGTGTTTCCATACCTGGACGACTGGCTCATCCGGGCCCAGTCTTCCCAAGAAGCCACTCAAGCCACTCATCGCACTGTGTCCCTGCTCCAGCACTTGGGCTTTGTCATAAACTTCGCAAAGTCCACTTTGCTCCCCTCTCAAGATCTCGAATTCATCGGCGCAAGGTTAAGCACTCTTCAGGCACGGGCCTTCCTGCCTCTGGACAGGGCCCACAGGCTCATGAATCTCGCCAGCCACTTTCGCAGCAATTCCCTGGTCTCTGCCAGGCAATTTCTGAGACTGCTCGGCCATATGGCTTCCATGGTCCATGTGACCCCCAATGCCCGCCTGAACATGCGACCTGCCCAGTGGTGCCTTCGCACTCAATGGCATCAGGCCACGGGGAGCCTGACGGACTCAGTACAAGTCTCGGACCTGCTGGTCTCTTCTCTGCGGTGGTGGCTTCTTCTGCCAAACCTAGTGCTGGGAGTGGATTTTCAATCTCCTCCTCCTTCTCAGGTACTATCAACCGATGCTTCTCTCCTGGGATGGGGAGCACATTGCCAAGGGACATGTACTCAAGGCCTCTGGACTCCTTGGGAGTCTGCGCAGCAGATAAACTTCCTGGAGCTCAGAGCCATCCGCCTAGCTCTGAGAGCCTTCTCCCACCTCACTTCTCACCAGTCTGTACTGGTCCAGACGGACAATCAAGTAGCAATGTTCTATGTGAACAAACAAGGAGGCACAGGCTCCTTCCTTCTCTGTCAGGAGGCACGACGGCTGTGCTCTTGGACAGTCGGCCACGGCATACTCCTCAAAGCGGTCTATCTCCCAGGTCAAGAAAATTACCTGGCAGACAAACTAAGCAGGATCCTCCAACCACACGAGTGGAGATTGGATCCATTAGTGGTTCAGCAGATCTTTCTCAAGTGGGGACTCCCCACCTTGGATCTGTTTGCCAGTCCTCTGAACCGGCAACTACCCAGATTCTGCTCTCGACAACCGCATCCTCTCAGAGTAGCGCCGGATGCTTTTCTGATTCCATGGTCCACAGGCCTCTTGTATGCCTTTCCTCCCATGCCGCTGGTGTCTCGAACGCTCTTCAAAGTTCTCAGAGACAAAACCTCAATGATCCTAGTGGCTCCCCGGTGGCCGAGACAACCTTGGTTCCCGCTTCTAATGCAGCTGGCGGTGGACACTCCTCTTCCTCTGGGGTTTCAACCCGATCTCCTGACACAAGACCACGGGTCTCTCCTACACCCCAACCTCCGGTCCCTTCATCTGATGGCCTGGCTGCTGAAAGGGTAGTCCTTGCTCCCCTCCTACTGCCTCGGGAGGTGGAAGAGGTCGTCTTGGCCTCCAGGCGGCCCTCCACCCGGAAGTCCTACGCTCTTAAGTGGCGTCGCTTCTCCGTGTGGTGTGCTCAGCAGTCTGAGAATCCCTTCTCCTGCTTGGTGGCGGTGGTCTTGCAATATTTGCTTTACCTCTCCAATCTGGGCCTTAAGTCCAACTCTGTCAGAGTCCACCTCAGTGCTCTCTCTGCACATCATGCACCGGTAGATGGCAGGCCTCTGTCCAACCACCCTTTGGTGGCTCGTTTTCTCCGAGGCCTCCTTCTGCTTAAGCCTCCTTTGCGTCCACCAGCCCCTGAATGGGATCTGAATGTGGTCTTGCAGCGGATTACTTGTCCGCCCTTTGAACCTATGGCTACCTGCCCTCTTCGTTTTCTTTCTTGGAAAACCTTGTTCTTGGTAGCCCTTACCTCTGCTAGGCGTGTTAGTGAACTGCAGGCCCTAGTGTCTGATCCTCCTTACACTAGGTTCTACAGGAATAGGGTGGTCTTACGGACTCACCCTAAGTTTCTTCCAAAAGTGGTTTCTCCTTTTCATCTCAACCAGGAGGTGGTTCTTCTGACCTTCTTTCCCAGGCCGCACTCCAGCCGGGCTGAAATGGTCCTGCATACCCTGTACTGTAGAAGGGCCTTGTCCTTCTACCTTGACCGTACGCGGGAGCATAGGAGGGCTGTTCAGCTCTTCATTTCTTTTGACCCCAATAACTTGGGGCTCCCTGTCTCCAAGCGTACCTTGTCCATCTGGGTAGCTGACTGTATCGCCTGGGCTTATGGGGCAGCCGGCCTCTCGTTGGAGGGTCGAGTCATGGCTCATCGTGTTAGGGTGAAGGCTGCGTCAGTGGCACACCTCCGCTCTGTTCCGTTGGCAGACATCTGCTGGGCCGCTACTTGGTCTTCAAGCCAGACTTTTACAGCACATTACTGCCTGGAGAGGGAGTCCCGCAGGGACAGTGCTTTCGGTCAGGCAGTCCTCCATAATCTCTTTGAGGTTTAGGCAACTTCTACCCTCTGGCCCTGGTGTTGGGCTACCGGTCGGGGGCGTTTTCAGAGAAGATTCCTTCCTTCTATTCTGCTGAGCTAGAGGGAGCTCATTTTTGTGCTTGGGGTCTCCGGTAGCCTTAAGCTTGGGAGTCCCATATGTGAGGACTGACTTCCTGCTTGGTCCTGGAGAAAGAGTAGTTACTCACCTGTAACAGGTGTTCTCCAGGAGCAGCAGGAATCAGTCCTCACAACCCTCCCTCCTCCCCTTGGAGTTGCAGTCCTATCATTTCGTTTTTGCTAATTTTTTTGCTGTATTTTAGCTATGTCATCAGACTGAGCAAGATGGCACCCTTGGGCGGGAAGGGGACCGCGCATGCGCGCTGCAATTCCCAAAGGCTTTCTTTGAAAGCTGGGGAAATTGCTCCGCGGGGGCTCCGTCGGCGCCGATGTCACCCATATATGAGGACTGATTCCTGCTGCTCCTGGAGAACACCTGTTACAGGTGAGTAACTACTCTTTATCTCCTCTAGATCACACAGAAATTGTCAGCATAGCCTGAAGAATCACCTTTGCACCTCTGAATATTCCTATAGGAGTGTTTATTAATGTGTATTTACCATATAACCTTCCCTTAACTCTGCATTCTGCTCTTTATAACTGCATCTTGTGATCTTCCAGATAGCAGACAGACCAGTTCAACTTTATGGAACCCATTGAAGAGCAGAGCAGAAAACTCTAAGTCCTGGTCTTATTCCACGATTCCGCTGGTATAATGTGGATGTCCGTGGGAACACACAATGTGTACACAGACCTTTCCTGAATATGCATTGTACGTCTCCGCGCGGACCATGCCCCAATTCCACCCTCTCCCATCCATGTTCTGAGATCCCCATGCTAGGGCCACGTACGTGCAGGGCCACGGAGATTTCAGAATACAGTCTTAGATGTTTTTGCTAGAAAAACATCTACCCTGTGCTTCCAGAGGGCTTATTCATGTTTATTTATTTATATTCTCTTATATACTGTGCTATTCTGCATCAGTGCAGTTTACATTGAACAGGACATTATAACTTGGAGATAACTATTTTACAGGGAACATGGGCTATGGAGGGTCAAGTGGCTTGCCCAAGACCACAAGGAGCACCTGTGGGACTAGAAACCCCAGTCCTTCCGGCCCAAGGTTGCTGTCCTCTAGTGGGATTTGAACCCCCATCCTTCTGGCCTGAAGTACCTTGCCCCAACCACTAGGCCACTCCTCCACTCCAGTCTTTCTGGAATGACCCCCCCTTAGGGAAGAACAACACAAAACTATGGATATATGATGGAAGGTTCCACATTAGGAATCACCATCCAGAAAAAAGGATCTGGGCATCAAAGCGGATAAAGCATATTTTTATGTTTCAGTTTATTTGATATACCGCAATTCATGAACCAAACATTGCGGTTTACAATTAAAAAAAAATAACATAAGAAAGAAAAGAACTCCATTTGATCAAATAGGAAAGTGAGGGAAATACTGAAACAAGGGGGAGATGAGGAGGGGGAGGGGGTGTAGATTAGAAGAGAGGAAGACCTGTCTGACTGGACACGAGTGAGTCCTTCGCCATGGGGTTAAAAGGGGCCAAAGGCTTCTTCAAACAAAAATGTTTTCAGGGCCTTTTTAAACGTGGAAAAATGTTGTTCTGTGTGCAAGTGGGCAGGTAAACAAATCCACAAAGCAGGGGCTACTGCAAGAAAGGCAGACTTCCTGGTTGATTCCAGTTTGATTAATGATGGCAAAGGAATGTGGAGACAGTAGTCATGAAGAGAACAGAGTTCCCTAGCGGGGACATGAAGGGTGACAAGGGAAGAGAGGAGCCTTATCATGTATTGATTTGTGAGCCAGTGTGATGGCCTTGAATTTAATATGAGGAGTAATAGGGAGCAAATGGTTTATCAAATAACAACCTTGCAATAAACTTGAAGAAGACTGAAGCACTTATTGTCACTAGAAACACCAACTTTAATCCCCCACCATACATCACATGCAACAGTACTGAGATTCCAATTAAGGATGAAGTAAGATACCTCGGGGTAACCCTCGATAAGAAGCTAGACCTGCGATCTCACATAAAGAAAACTGTTAAAAGCGCTTATTACCGAATGAAAATAATTAGACGCCTCAAGCCTCTTATCTCTAATGAACACTTTCGTACAGTCTGCCAGGCACTTATTACCCCCATTCTGGATTTTTGCAACCCTATCTACAATGGGCTGTCAAAACATGCTCTCAAACCTCTTCAAATGGCACAGAATACAGCAGCCAGAATAATTAACGGTTCCACTAATCATGACCACATTACCCCCATCCTTAAAGATCTCCTCTGGCTCCCTATAACCCTTCGCATAAAGTATAAGTTAATCATAAACATCTTCAAAATGAAGCACAACAGTTCTGCAACCAGCCTCCATGCCCTCTTATCCCGTGATACCAGCAACAGACCTAGAAGATTATCCACCTCTAACACCCTCAATACCCCAAGAAACTTCGCTAAATCACGCAAATGTACATCACAACGAGCAATTTCTTTGGCTGCCCCTTTGATTTGGAACTCTCTCCCCCCTGATTTACGTGCAATTGATGTTTTAAGTGACTTTCGTAAGCAATTAAAAACTTTACTTTTTATTGAGCACTATGGATCAACAAATGACTAAGATATCATCTATTGTATATATTTTATAAATAATCCACTATTTTGTTAACCCTTGTTATTTTTCCAACATTACCATATGTTGTCATGTCTATACTGTTTGTTTCCCTTGTTTATACCTTGTATTTCTTGTGACCGCTTTGATTGAAGGAAAAGGCGGTATAAAAAACTTGTTAAATAAATAAAATAAAAATAAAAATGATCTGATTTGCTAGCATGAGAAAGGCCTTGTATTTCAAACAAGGAGACCTCTTTTTTTTTAAGTGCCTTCAAGTTGATGCTGACTCCTGGAAAGTATCAAGAAATGGCTGGATTGAATGAAACCTACGGAGGGGACAAAAGGAGGATCTAATTATCTGGTGTAGTTGTGGGGAGAAAGATAGCTTGGAGTCCAGAAATACCCCTAGAAAACACATGGTAGACTGAAGTTGGATAGGGGTCCCTTTCAGAATGGGTGCTATGGATGGACAATGTAAGAAGCTGGTGAACCATATGGCTATTGACTTTGAAGGATTGAGTTTTATTGCAAACAGGGTGGAGGAGTAACCTAATGGTCAGAGCATCTAGCTTGTAAGCCACAAGACCACCACTAGCACTCCATGTGGCTTTGGGCAAGTCACTTAACCCTCCATTGCCTCAGAAGAATCCAAGTTATCAATGCCCCTGTTTAATGTCTATTACCAAGTTTAAGTTACAATGTAAACTGCTTTGACTGAAATAATAAAGTGGTATAAAAACCCTAATAAATAAATAGAATGCTAGGAATCATAAGATAGAGAATAAAACCAAAGTTATTATATGACTGCACCTTGAATATTGTGTGTAATTCTGGTAGCAATATCATAAAAAGAATATAATAGAATTAGAAAATGTACAGAGAAGAGTGACCAAAATGCTAAAGGGGATCTAAGAATATCCCTATGAGGAAAGGCTTAAAACTTGGAAAAGAGATTGCTGAGGGGAAATATGATAGAGGTCTATAAAATGATGAATGTAGTGATATGGGTAAATGTAGGTCAGTGGTTTACTCTTTCAAAAAGTAGAAAGATTTGGGGACCCACAATGAAGTTGCAACATAGCACATTTAAGACTAATGGGAGCAAATCATTTTTTTACTCAACATGTAATCAAACTCTGGAATTTGTTACCAGAGGATGTAGTAAAAGCTGTTAGTGTAGCTGGGTTTAAAAGATGTTTGGACAAGTTCCTGGAGGAAAGGTCCTTAAACCATTATTAAAAAGGACCGGGGAAATCCACTGCTTATCTCTGGGACAAGCAGTTTGGAATCTATATACCTTTTGGGAACCTGACAGGTACTTGTGACATGGATTGGCCACTGTTGGAAACAAGATACTGGGCTTGTTGGACCCTTTCTCTTACCCAGTATGACAGATCTTATGTTCTTAGGGCCCGATTTTTGAAGGCATTTATGCGGGTAACTGCCCTAGTTACCCATGTAAATGCCATATCCAGGATTTTTGAAGTGCACCTACCCGGATAATGCCCTTCGAAAATCCAGGATATGTCCCTAATGTGCCCAGGTGCTATGCAGTTTAACATTGGGGTGTGTTAGGGGCGTTCTGGGGCAAAACAGGCATAGAGGAAAGGGTTAACCAGGTAGCACTGATTTTCAGTGCTACCCGCTTAGCCTTCTGCACCTTAAAGATAGCCAAGTTTTTTCCTTGCCTATCTTTCAGGTGCAGGGCTAAGCGGGTATCATCGAAAATCAGTGCTACCCAGCTATCTCCTCTGATTTCTGGGATCTGCGGTGAGACCTGGATTTTCAAAGCCAGGGCCATATATGACCCCATCATTAAAAATCCGGATTAGGCAGAAGGTGGGTGGGCAATGCGCCATTGTTACTACGTATGACCTAGATTGGCCACTGTTGGAAACAGGATACTGGGCTTGATGGACCTTGGTCTGACCCAGTATGGCATATCTTATGTTCTTATCTTCTTATTGCGGTGCATAGCACCACGCAGCTGAAAATCGGGGCCTTAATTATTATTGTTTAGCTACATTTAAGACATTTGCTTCACTGTTGACATCCTGGAATTGTTAAGGTTTAGATAAGGTAATGTGAAGTAATTCTGAGTTAAAATATTTGATTTCTGCATTGATACTTATTCCAAAACATTCTCTGATTGGCTAAATCAGAGTTCAAGATAAGGGAAAGTGCTGAATCTTTATGCAGGAATACCTTCTGTTTTTGTTCTTCTTTCTCTCTCTCTCTGTCAATGATTCAGCTTGAAGATTGCTTTTTTTATGCTTTTCTAAGATTGATTGAGCATAGTTGGGAATACTTGGCAGTCAGGATCTTGGACTTTCAAACCCCTGCAAAAGGACTTCATATAAAATGTACCATAAAATGGTTCATAATAAACATTAATGACTATATATAGTCATGTCTGAAGATGTTACAAAGCAACAGAAGGCTGGTTGTATGATGCTGACTCCTGACCATCGCCTACCATTCATATTATTATCATTCTTTATCTAGTTTTCAGTCAGTTTTCACTGTCCAGTCTTAAGGAGTCTTTTCTTCTTTCGCCTTTTTATGATTCAATATCAGATGCAGAAAATAAATTATAAGGACCAAAATAATTATCTCCTCATCACTACATAATTATTACTGTCTTCCTCATAGAGGGCAGGCTCCTCCCCTTTCATTACAGCATTGCATAATGCCAAATGGCAGGCTCTCAAAGTCATGAAAATAACCCATCAAGGCTCAAAGTTTTAGCTGAGACTAATTTTTTAACATAATTTATAAATCCTTATTCTTGAGATTTCTCTTTCCACTTCTTTGTCTAGAATTTAGATCCCCTCCAGGTTAGTCTCCTCAAAGGATGAATCTACATCCCCAGTCATCAATGGATTCTCTTGTTCATATAGATTATGATAGAATCCCACAGAAAACTTTTGGTACTGCCTCTGATTTTTTTTTTTTAATTTAAAATGTTTTTTTTTATACCGCTTTATCATTTCAGTCAAAGCAGTTTACATTGTAACTTAAAATTGGTAATGTACATTAAACAGGGACATTGATAACTTGGATTTTTTTGAGGCAATGTTGGGTTATGTGACTTGCCCAAGGCCACAAAGAGTGCTAGTGAGAATCAAACCCTGATTTCTAGGTTCCTCAGCGAGTGCCCTGAGCAAGAAAAAGGTGTAATCTTGAAGGATCAGAATCCTGCTCCTCCAGAGATTCATTAAACCTAGGTCTCTCATATAGGACTTTTCCTCCATGAAAACAAGCACTTTACATGCCCAGAGCAGGTCTAACCTTAGATACAATGTCGGATGTACAGGACATTTTCGAGATCAGGTGGGGATGTCCAGGCTCCTGGGAACGCCTCTTCCATGTCCCCGTTCAGACTTGGATGTCATCATGCTAGGGACATCCACAGACCTGGCTTCAACAATGGCTCTGAAGATGTCTCTGTGCTTCAGAAGTGTCTATGCCCATTTTTAGACATCCAAAGCCAGATAGCGCTTCCAAAATGTCCCCATGATAAATAAAATCAAAACAAATAAAAATAATATAAGATGATATTTTTTTATTGGACGAATAATGCATTTTTAAGGTAGTTTTAAAAAGGATTTTTCATGTGTATATTTATTTATTTAACAGTTGCTTATATACTGCTACCTTCCACAGATCAGGTGCGGTTTACAATGAACGAAAAATGAACAGAATAACAGGTCTGTTTTACAAGAAACATTTTATAACTAAGTACAATTTGCTAATACATTAAACATGATTGAACTATGGATGTTAAATAATTTGTTATATAACAATCAAACTATTTACATATTTCAAACTATTTACATATTTCTCTTTACAGGATTGACAAATAGTTAATAAATCATCTATTAATTGTATCTAAATTGAAAAAAATTGAATTAGGTATTCCCTGAGATATCTATTAACCATTTCCTGTTAGTGGTAAGGTATTTTCTAGTGTGCCGAAATGGGAAATAAACAAATATGTTTTTAATTTCTTGCGGAGCTCCTTTGCATCATTTAATGCTCTTATTTCTTCAGGGAGGGAGTTCCATAGGGTGGGAGCTGCATGCGAAAATGCTTTTTTATTAGTTGTTTTTTTGGTGATTGTGAAATCTTTTGGGATCCTAATTTTATTTGTATGGCCTCTCCGTAGCGCAGTTATATGCCAGTATACCTATGTAAAAGGACTTTCATAAAACTATTTTGCATATAAGCATGGTAGCATTAAGCATGTACTTGTGTGTGACTTTAGAGTAGGCATACTCATGCGAGGAGTTTTGACAGAACATGGGAAAACTTGGGATTTATGTGCATACAAGCATTTATTTATTTTTATACTGTGCTCTTTAGAATCAGTGTGGTTTACATTTATGCTAACAGGTACTTTTTATTCCCTTGTCCCTGAAGGACTCACAATCTAAGTGTACCTGGGGCAATGGAGGGTTAAGTGGCTTGCCCAAGGAGTGGCCATGGGACTAGAGACCCCAGTCCCTCTGGCCTGAGGTTGCTTGTCCCCATGTGGGAATTGAACCCCTGGACCTTCTGGCCTGAGGTTACCTGTCCCAACCACTGAGCCACTCCTCCCTTACTTTGCATGCTTTGAGTCTTTTTAATAGTCTATTAGTGTTTTTCAGTTATTGTACATTTAGCACAAAACCTAATGTGCTGCAAGTGCAAAACCTTTGTGGTAACTCTTGGGGGCATGGGCAGCATGTTCCCAGGAGTTATCACATGGACGTATACCCTAATGTGTGGTGCAATTAACGTGGGTGCACCTAACGCTATCCATGAAGGTATCACTAGGTGCACTTGTGCTAATTGCCACATTGACAGCGCGTGATATGTACCCCCGAGCTAAATGCAACATGCTCTCCATGCCAACACTTTTACCAAATCTTGCCCATTCTCCTACCCCATACCATGATGGGCATTTCATATGTATTTTAGCGAATGAAGCTGTCAGGCCCGTGCGGTAACAGTTACCATTGGCTATTACTGCCTGCCAAAACATGCTCTAATCACTTACTGGGCTTTAGTAAAGGGGCCCCCTTATGTACTAACATTCATGGCTGTTTCCAAGTAGTTAAAAATCTCTGTGGTTTCAATCTAGCCTCTTTTTCTACTGGATTTGTGTTTATGGATCTTATAAAATAGGCTGAAAATAAGCACATGCCCTTCATACATAGATGACCTATGATAAAATTACCTTCTTGTTGACTAGTTTTCAGGATAAAATGAGTAGTGGATGACAATATTCGCATATATAACTGATTCAGAAAAGACACTTGGCTAGTTTTTTCTGCTGCACTCATATGGCTAGTTCTACTCATATTAGAATCTGCTCCCTAAAAAATATCCAGTTTAGCAGGGTGTTTTCCTTAATTAGAAGGATATTTAATAGAAAATTTTGTAATCAGATCTGGCCTAGATGATCCATCTAATTGTACCTATTTGAAACAGATCGAGTCTCTGAACCCTACTTAACTCCCTATGGGCATGGAGATTGAGGACCACCTATCTTGTTTCCCTTTGAAAACTGACCATAAGATCCTGTGTGATTAAGTTCCTGTATATATTTTTTTTTTTACTTTTTATTTATGAAATTTCAAATATACATTATAAATTGAATGAACAGGAAAAAAGAAACAGAAAAATTCAATAAGCAACTAGTAATAAAAGAAAATATACACAATGATCATAGTCCTCAAATATCAATGGAGTAAGAACGGGTAATACACCAAACCAAGGAATTAACCTGAGCAATATCACAGTACAAGCAGTTGCAACACCCCAGAATATCAGACCTCAGCCAGCCTTAACCAGTAACATTCACAGGAGATACCACCCCTTGTGTGGAACCCTCTCTATTCACAAGAAACTATAGCAATTGACCCAGCTCAAAGAATACATATTGTTTAGACAAATAAGAAATCATACATTTACAAGGAAATAAAACCTTCATAGTAGCACCAAGAGCTCCGACACTAGATCCTAAGAACAGGAACTCTCTGTACTTTTTCCGAGTATCTCTAGACACATCTGGAAAAACGTAAATCTTATATCCTAGAAATTCAGCGGACATTGACTGGCAAAATGAATGTAGAACAGCATCCCTGTCAAACTCAAAGGCAAAGCACGCCACCAGGGTAGATCTCTCAGTAACCACTTCCAAGGATGACTCCAAAAAGGCAGTTAAATTCCCCATAGCAGGGTTCCGAGCCACTCCAGTGCCTTCCTCCAGCCCCAGAACAGGAGGACTCAGGAACAGGTATCAGACCCACATGATTGGTGGTACTAGGTTCACAGGCTATTGTAGGCCTTAGCCTGCCACAGTACAGTATCTCCAGTGATCTTTAATACATCCCCCAGATATTTCCGTAGCATGTCCACAGGTGATATTATCGGACACATAGGGAAGTTCAGGAATCTTAAGTTGTTCCTCTGAACTCGATTCTCCAGAAACAGGACATTCCTACTCCAAACCTCCTTATCCTTTAACTGAGCAACATTTGCAGTTCAGAGACTTTTTAGGGCTTCTTCCAAGGTTCCCAATCTGGCAGTATGGTCTGCCACTGCAGTTTCACAAGTCACAGTCCTAACCAAAACTTGATCCACTTGAGTTTTAAAGCTATTTGCATAGTTAGCCAAAGAGAAATCCACAGACTTAATGGCATCCCAGAGCACATCAAGTGTGAATAGAGCTGGTCTTACAACCATTGCTTGGTGATTTCTCTGAACTGGAGACTCCAACAGTGCATGATGGACCTCCGTTGACTCTGATGGTGGCTCTGCTGCCGGGGACACACCAGCAGAACTTCTTCCTGAGGCCCCCTTGCCCCTCCTCAGGCAACTCCGAATATGGCAATGGTGGGGCTGTACGAAGCTCAGGGCTCAACGATGCCCTGCTGAGACTGGCATCTGACACTCCCATGCCAGATTGAGCCAAAGAGAACTGTTGTGCCGCAGTTACTGAGGAAAAGAAAGGCAAGGTTAACTGCAGCAGCGCTCTCTGCGTGAATGCGGATACCAACACTGGGGCTTTCCCCTTCCTCTTCAAAAGCATGGTAAGTGCTACAAGAACTCAAGCACTCTCTGCCGTTAGCACAACCGCTACCGCCATCATCTTGTTCCCACCTTCTGCATACTTTTTAACAACTGAGGCTACTAGAAATTGCCTCTTTCATCATCTGTTGCCTCAGGTACACACTAAGCTTGTAACTTTGTGGAAGAAACTAGGAAAAGGTCCTATTGGAATGCCACAATATAAATAAATAAGATTGCCTTGCAGTATCTGCACTGATGAATCTATCTCAATAGTAATTACTATGAGCCCGATTCCATCCTATATGTGCAGGCTCTCTGTGTGCCCAGTCAGAACCAGAAGCACAAATGGAGTCATGATTCTGATCCTGCGGGGCACGTCTAGTCTGTGGGATCAGAATCATGAACAGGCCTGTATGTGCAGGCCAGGACCATGATTCAGCCCAGCCTGCACATACAGGCCTTGCCCAACTAACTCAGCCTGGGCTTTACAATGGAGCCGCGGCACCATGGCTTCCGGTTGCCATGGCATTGTGGCTCCATTGTAAAGCCTCAATCCCAGGCCACCGGCTCCTGAACTGCTTTCCCTGCAACCAGACCCCCGATCCAGCCTCCCAAGGCCAGGGTCGTGCTTCAGAGAATGCTCTCTGCCCCCTCCCATCGCTTTGCAGCCCTGGGCCTGCCGTCTGGTGCCTGATTGGGTGGAATAAGTTCCCCATCCAAGCCGCCCACAACTACTGCCACCCCTGATCCGCCCCTGTCTAACTTCCCCATACAATGATGGAATGACCCCCTATAACTATTGGTAAGTTAAAAAAACAAGGAACAATTCAATAAGTACACAATGTGGACAAACCTCTGGCTTAGTATTAATATAATGTTAGATACTGTAAATATTAAATGTTTATTTTTGTTCATTTCTTTTTATAAAGTGTTGCATTTATGCCTTAAGAAGATAAATATCCTTATGTATGATCATTACTAAAATGCTGGTGGTTTCCTTCCACACCTACACATAATGGAGTTGTGGCATGAAAGATGAAGTAATAACTGGTAGAAGCCATTATAGAAATGTTGCATATAAACAGTTTTACCTTCAGCTCACCTCCAATTCTCCACATACAGCATGTCGTAGTGTATACTATATTACTTCAAAGAAGTAGCCGCAGTTTCTATTTTCCAAAAGTTCCTACCATAGGAAAAATCTATAGAGGCAAAAAACTCCAAGCATGCTAAGCCTTGTAGACAATTTTTATTTTTGTGTTGATGAGATTTTTGTATTATTTGTTATTAGCAATATGAGTTATAGTATAAGAAAATGGCCTACGACAGATATTCTTTGAAACTTTCTGGTTTTCCAATGATTTGATTACTATCTTGTGACCAGTGCCCAAGGACATATATACACAGAGGAATTTAAAGTAATTACAGTATACTTTCAGTGAGCCACCATCAATTATTTCTCTGTGAATTTCATAGTTTCTTTTTTTTTTTTTGCATTGGAGTGTTTGAGGACAAATATAAATATAGATTTTGCACATTTTGGGAGTTTGAGGACCTTGAAGCAAAGCGAAAGTGGAACGATGCCAGGTGCATTACAACTGAGAGAAAAGAAATGGCAAACAAGTAGCATCATGGAATTATGAAACAAAGGATTGATTTTCAGAAACCACAGAGTGGCAAAGATATCCAGATCAGTGTACCTGATTATCTTTGAAAGGATATTCTTCCACAGTTCCCCAGCTAATATTCGAACTAAAATTAAAGCAGGTAGATTTAGAACTGCTTTTTATGAGGGCCTGATTACTCAGCCAACAGGGAACTTACAGCACTAACAGTGCATGTTAATACCATTGATGTTGCTGTTAGGTGTCATCAAGTCAGTGTCAAATCATGGTAACCCTGAAGACAGTTGTCCTAAATTGAATTCAGTCATCAGTCAGGCGACTAATTACCAATACAGTGACATCTACAGCTGTTGTTATCATATTGATCTATCATATTGCTGGTCTTCCTTTTTTGAGCTGACCTTCAACTTTGCCAAGCATGATGTCTTTCTCTAATGGTCTTTCTCATCGCATGATGTGTCTAAAGTATGAAAGTCAACATCTTGTCATTTGAGTTTCTAAAGAAAGCTTAGGTTTGATCTTCTCCAGTACCGACTGATTTGTTCTTCGGGCAGTAGTCTTCACCTGCACCATAATTTGAAGGCATCAGTTTTTTCTGCCTTTTTTATTCACTGTCCAGCTTTCACATCCATATGACCTTAATGAAAATACCATGACTTGAATAAGCTGAATCTTTTACGTAGCTAGACATCTCCGTACTTGAAAGTCTTATCCAGGTCCTCCATAGCCATTCAGCCAAGAGCAATGTGATTTTTTTGACGGCTTGTCATTTCATTATAGATATTGATCCAAGTGGGTTAAAGTTGTCTACTATTTCTATTTCTTCTCCATCAAAGATGAAATTATTGAGTTTTCCAGTTGTCTGGATCTTTGTTTTCTTCATGTTAAGGTGCAAGTCCAATTTAAGACTATATCCCTTCACCTTGATAAGCAGATGTTTTAGATTGCCTTCACTTTCAGCCTGTAATGTGGATCATCTTATGTTCTTTGTGACAAATAACACATGTTAACAGTGTAGGTGATGCTGTTAGATAAATGACCCCCTAAATGTATCCAATTAGCATTGAATATCACACTATCCAGCCAAATCTGAACACTCACCTCAGAATCACCTTTAATATGTTCCCTTTTCTATCTGGCTAAATTTGTGCAACTTGCAATTTTAACAAGAAACATGTAACTGATTAGAGAGAGCATGTTTTTAACCAGGTAAATTCATGCTGCTAAAATTTGATTTTATCTAGATAACTCTTTTGAATATCATCCCCAATTTTTCAATAAGCTTTGCAATCATAGTGTAACATGTGTAATTGCAGAGAGTTAAAGTAAACAATGAATTCTGAAAGCAGTGCTATATGAGCTGCATAGCATTTAAAATGTTCTGCCCTCCATATGAAAAATTGAATGTGCATAAGTGTTAAGTAAGTAGAAGTACAGCAGATTTCGACATACGTTGAGGGCCTGATATTGACTTGGGTGTGCTATGCGCCACATCTGTGCATAGCGCTGCCCACTCACCCTTAACCCTAGATATTCAGTGCTGCGCTGATGACATTGAATATCCAATTTGAGTGCCCTGGGGAAACCGCCGCACAGACTAACCAGGTAGTGGCATTATTGGACCACTACCTGGTTAGCATCCATAGCTAAGACTAGGTGAGTCAAAAGCTTACCTAGTTTTAGCGTGGAACGCTAACCGGGTAGCAGTTCAATAATGCCGCTACCCAGTTACCGCCAATCTCTACCCTTTCTCCTCCCCGGAATGCCCCCAACATGCCCCGATGCTACCGGATAGCATCACGATGTGTAGGGGGCATAGACAGGGATATTTGATGGCACTAACCATGTAGGTGCCGTTGAGTATTCCCATTTTAGGCATTTACATGGTTTACTGGGCTGTAAACCATGTAAATGCCTTTCGAATATTGGGTCCTGAGTATTTAGGATTTCTGTGTATGTGGACAGCACCTTCTAATTTTAGCTTTCTCTTTGTGTAAACAAATGGTGAAAATACCTGAACACAGGTATCTAACTTCTGTCAATGTGATCTGCAGTTGTTGGCTGTCAGTGCCAAGAGGAGGTGCTGTTCTACCTGTCCACAAAGTGAAAAAAAGACCTGAATTAAAAATAAAAAAGGGCCCTTCTGTTCCCAGGAATAAGTGGCCTCATTATTATACAAATCTAGGAGGGAGTATCCAGTTGAGGTGTAACTTAAGGCATATATTGTCGTGACTCCCTGCCTAGGCCGAAGGCCGGTAGGCAAAAGGGCTGCCTTATTTGCCCTTTGAGTATTGTCCCAGGCTTTGACTGCCAGCACTGAATGCTGGGACTTGTAGTTTTGTATACTCTCCAAGCAAAGAAGTGTGACCACACAGTTTGTCAGGCAAAACAAAGAAATTTATTCCGGGGTTTCTCCCTCGCATCAAAATTCATAGCGCATAAACAAGGCAAGGATCATTTCTCCAAATTAAATAATGAAGGTGAACAAAACAGGCTTAACATCAAAGTCAGAAATATTCTTTCCACAGCAGCGGCACTCATCTTCCTTCAGACAAATGCCTTTCTCTGCTATGGCTGTGAATTACATCAGGCAGACTTTAAAACTTCTCAGTCAGGGTTTTCTTTCTCACTCAGCTTAACAAACCAGGATAAGTAAGCTTCTTCACCTGGCCTGAGCCTAGCACACGTTTGACTTACAAAATGAGCATTCCATTTCTACTACGTCATCAACACAAGGGTTTTCAAACATTTCTATCTGCATATCTTCCACGGCTTCGTTTGAATCCTCTTCTAGGGAGCTTATATCAGAAGCTTTAAACTTCTCACTCTGCAGAAACTCTTTTAGCTTCCCTAAAAAGTATTCTTTCTGCTCTATATCAGCACAGCTTAATGAAGAAGTTTCTCTTTCATAGAAAAGCTTTTCAACAGCTTTTAAAACTGACTCACGGCACTTACTTGCACTGCTCCTGTTCCTGGCTGGAACTGCTTTCCTTGTCTTTTGACTAGCACAGCTTTCAGAGCTTTTCCTCAGCTCTCTGACCACTTCTTCAGAAAAGCCTCTGTTAGGAACTGTAGCAAACTTGTCTGCCCCACCTTTCTTACTTGGCTGGCTGTCTGAGCTGTTTCCCCACGTGGAAACAAACCTTTCCAGCTTTCCTTCTCTGGGGTGATTTAGGACAGGTTCCAACCTTGGTTCCACTGCTTTCTGAGGGCAAGAATCAGCTGTCTTTCCTCCTCCTCTCCTTTGCTCCTTAAGCTCCCTTCTCTCGTGGCTTCTTTCCTCATGACTGCTTTCCTCCTGACTACTTTTACCAAACACTGAAGCCGTTTTAAAATGGTGCTTCTTTTCAGCCACACCCTCCTCTCTGCACATGTGAGAGCTGTTAGGGCTCAACCTAGCTCTTACCTCACTGCTTGGGCAGGGTTTAGCTCTAGCTACTGCATGCTTGGGTGGCTTGTGGTTTCTATGGGAACCCTGTTTACAACTGTTTTTAAAGGCACATTCCTCATTTCTCTCCCATTCCGTCTCATCTTCACAGCTCACCTTATCACAATATTTATTTATTTTATTTATTATTTATTTATTTTATTTAACATCTTTTATATACCGCACTATTTATAATCAGCGCGGTTTACATAGAACAAGAATTTGACGGCATAGTATTTAACATAGTATTTGACGGCAAACAAAGACCAGTATGGTCCATCTAGTTTGCCCAGTAAGGTGGCTAAAATGGTTGTAACTGCAGCTCTGTGCAGGTCACTCCCTTCTATGCTTCTGTTTAGGGTTGTACCTGCTGCTTGACCCAGATCAGCCCACTTTTATGTATTGAGTATTAGAGTTTGTTTTGATTTTATCCTCTTGCTATAAATGGATCCACTGTGTCTGTCCCATGCCATTTTGAATTCCATCACTGTATTTGCCCCCACCACATCCATCAGGAGGGCATTCCAAGCATCCATCACCATTTCAGTTAAAAAGTATTTCCTTAAAAGCAGGGGCTGGTAGCCACCTTACTGGGCAGACTAGATTGACCATACTGGTCTTTATCTGCTGTCATATACTATGTTACTATGTATATGCCTTAAGTTACACCACAACTGGGTACTCCCTCCTTGATTTGTATAACAATGAGGCCTCTTTTCCCTGGGAGCCAGAGGGCTCTTTTTTTTAAAATCAGGTCTTCTTTTACATAATTTTTGATTTTTAATTTATCAAGTTTGGGCCCCCTTATTTTCATGCCACTGCCATTCAGGTCATTTCAGCGGGGAAAACCTTTATAAATGGCAACCCGCATTTGGATCACGCTTATCTACAGTTGGTACACATATGAAAACAATGATTTGGCCTGCAACTTTTCCAGCAACTTTTAGCATTGTTTGCTTGTTTTAGAGCTGTCTGCCTAGGATATAGAGAGTAGGGAGAGTAAAAGGTGATAGGTCTAGTTTGCTCTACAGTGGCATAAATTCTGACCAAGCAGTCCCTGTAATGCAGCAGGGGCTCAGGCAGAAAGGGGTCCCACATAGCAGCGGTGGCAGCAGTGCGGCAAACTTACTTTATCACATTTGCCATGGTGCTCCGCTCTCGTAAGTCTGCTGCGGGCCTGGCAGCTGTTCCTCACTGGGCACCATATTCAAAGGCATTTATTTATTTATTTATTTATTATTTTCTTCTATACCGCTTTTTCCCAAGATCAAAGGCGGTTTACAATTAACATAATGAACATGGTTTTACATGGAACATCGTATTTTTTTTCAAACTATGTACAATTAACTTTTCATGAACAATAACATGGAACATATAATTATACAAATGCTGTAACTATTTACATCAGTCAAATATTTACATTAGTCAAATATTAATCGTGGTGTTTAAGGGTTGTTTTTTCCTAAGTGTGTTGAGGTTTGTGGCTTTTTGATCTGTGGTTAAGGAGGATTTTTATGGAGGTGTGGTGAGGGGGGTGGGGGGGGGGTTCATTAAGATTTATAAAGTGTTCTTTAAACAGATATGTTTTTAGTTCTTTCCGGAATGTCTGGAGATCCTTTATTTTGCGGAGGCTTAGTGGGAGTTTATTCCATAGGGTGGGGGCTGCATATGTGAATGCTCTTGAGCTTGTGGTTTTTTTTGTTTTTCGAATGGATTTTTTTATGTCTAGTGAGTGGGTTGCGTTTTGTCTGCGGGTTCTATGTTCTTTTGGAGCATGTATTAGAGTGGTTAGATGTGAGGGTGATATGTCGTTGATAAGTTTAAATGTGGTTAAGAGTATTTTGTATGATATTCTACTATTTATGGGAAGCCAGTGTAGTTCAGCGAGGATGGGAGTTATGTGGTCAGTGAGGCGGGCTTTTGCTGTTACTCGAGCACAGATGTTTTGAGCTCGTTGTAGTAAGTTGGTATTTGTGAGAGGGAGGCCGATAAGTAGACTATTACAATAGTCGAAGTGTGGAGTGATGAGTGTGCTGATAACAGATCTGAAGTCACGTGTGTCTAGTATTGGTCGTAGGTGTTGAATGGTCTTAAGTTTATAGAATATGGTTTTCATGGTTTGTTTTATGTGAGGGAGCATACTAAGTGTGTGATCTATTATGATGCCTAGGTATTTTACTTCCTTTTTGATTGGGATTATTGTGTCGTTAATTGTTACTGTTTCAGGGAGAGTAGTATCTGGTTTTCTTGTTACGAACATTGCTTCAGTTTTTTTTAGGTTGATGCTGAGGTTATTATTTTCTAGCCAGGTATTTGCTTCGCTGATGCAGTCTAGTAAGTTCTGGTAGGTGGGATTATTTGTGTTTATTGGTTGAGTGAGCATGATATCATCTGCGTATATGTAGTGGTTGACTTTATGTTTTTTAAATATATTTGTGATGGGTTGAAGATACAAGTTGAAAAGGAGGGCCGATAGGGCCGAGCCCTGTGGAATACCTTGTCCTTGTATGAATGGTTCAGATGTGTCTTGGCCTAATTTAACGTGTATCGATCGGTTTGTGATGTATGATATAAACCATTGTAGAATTGTTCCTCCTATTCCTAGGCTTAGGAGTCTGTTAATGAGTGTGTTGTGGTGGACATTGTCAAAGGCACCAGCTATATCAATGAATATGAGGATGTAACCTTGGTTGCATGTGTCAGTGCCTTTTATGAGGTCATCCATGAGTGTTATTAGCAAAGTTTCGACTCCGTGTGATGGGCGGAAGCCGAATTGGTGTGAGTCAAGTGGTGCATGTGTGTCGATAAAATCTTGTAGCATTTACACAGTTTACAGACCTGTAAATTGTGTAAATGCCACTTAGAGGGATATTCAGTGGCATTAACATGGTTAGTGCCATTGAATATCCATGAATAACGCTGCTACATGCCCTGATGCTAACCGTGAAGCATCAGAGGGTGTCGTCGGCATTCCAGGGCGGAGCAGACACGGCACCCATCGCTAAGTGGGCAGCGATGATATTGCACCACTGCCTGGTTAGTGACCCGTGGATAAAGATAGGCACAGCAAAAGCTGGCCTATCTTTACTTATGGGAGCTAACTGGGCAGCGGCTTAATATCGACGCATATGACCCCAACATTGAATATCCACGTTTAATGTTCAGCGCCGGCAGCTGGCCACTTTAATCATGCTAGCTGCCGGTGCTGAATATTGGAACCAGTGTTTTTATTTTTTTAGACTCTTAGTAGTCAGTCATATACATACAGTAGGTCTACATTTTAAGCAGCAGCATTTGAGACTTTGACTTGGAAGCAGTGGCTGGATTTACTTTGGGAAATAGCTGCTGGTTTACACTGATTGGTTTATACTCGTATTTTATTTATTATTTATTTATTTCTGAGTTTTCTAAACCGCGTTATCAGCAAAATCAAGGCGGTGTACGTGGAACTATTAACTGTACACAGAACAAGGCACAGGGGTGCAGGTAACATTTAACCATAATGTAGGATTACTACAAGAAACAAAACATTAATATCGAGAAAGATATTTACATGAATATATTTCCATGAATTGTACAATTAAAAATCTAGAGATTCCCTGGGATGTGGAGTTGTCATGATGTGTTAATAGTTAAATGTGGTAAATTCAGCTATTATATTTGCTTATATAGGGTAAATACTGTCCTGATATCTTATTCTGATAATATTCTGTGTACAAATGTGTCTTAATTTGCTTTTTGAGGGCGGATAGGTCATTTATACATCTTAGATACGTCGGGAGAGAATTCCAAAGGACTGAGAAGTAGAAAGTAAAAGCTCTATTACTCGTTGCTTGGTTGGTTTTTCTGAAGTCTTTAGGGTTTGACAACTTGTTTTGTAATTGGACATAGGCATATGTGGATGGTGGCAGTGACTCCTGACTTCTCTCTTTTTATCTTTGAATGAATTAAGCTGATGAGATTTATTTTCTGCCAAATTTTTGGGAAAGAGATATATAGATTTTATAGTTTTATAATTCCCTGCATCTGAACATCTTGCATTGTGTTTTTGAATTATATTTTTTATGTACAGGAATGTTTTGAATTTGGATGTGGTATGAATAATTGTTTTTCTGATTATAGGTGGGAGATCTGCCTTTTTAAATTCCATCCTGGGTGGGGGAGGGGGAGGCAACATCTCATGGGCAGGTCTGTAGCTTTATGTTTTGTGTTAATTTTGTGTCTGAATCTTTTTGTGCTTTACCTATAGACTGTACATTGCAGATCCGGGAGGAATCATTGTATTGCTATGTTTTTCATCATTTTGTATATGTTCTATTTTTTTGTATAAGTTTTTAGTTTGTATGGGAAAAGTATATGCCCCTGAAGCAGGAGATAGTCTGAAATACGATGTGTGACAAAAAAGAAATAAATGTTTTATTACAAAATCTACAGAGAAATTATGCATTGTCCCCTTCAAAGTAATCTCCCCTAGATTTAATGCACTTCTGCATTTGCTTCTACTACTACTACTATTTAGCACTTAAAAAGCGCCACACATGCAGCGCTGCACAGCTAACCTACAAGAGATAGCCAACATACAAGAGACAGTCCCTGCCCATCAGAGTCATGCTCATCTGAGCTTACAATCTAGTTAGAAGAGTACAGAGCATTAGTCAGTTAGAAAAGTACAGAGCATTAGTCAGTTCTGCAGAAGGTACGGTGCGGTACAGTTTGGTCTATAGTTTGGTCGCAAACGTTGACGGAGGTTAGGGTAAGATGAGGATGGAAGTCAAGATCTGAATGCAATGGTGAAGAGATGGGTCTTCAACCTGGATTTGAAGAGGGCCAGGGAGGGTGCCTGGGGCACAGACGCAGGGAGGCTGTTCCAGACGTATGGTGCAGTAAGGTGAAAGGAGCGCAGTCGGGAGTTCGCGGTGTGGGTGAAAGGCATTGATAGAAGTAATTTGTTGGCGGAGCACAAGTTTCGAGTGGGGATGTAGGGAGAGATAAGAGATAAGAGGTATTGAGGGTCTATAGAGTGAATACATTTATAGGTCAGCAGGAGAAGCTTGAATTGGATGCGGAATAGGACAGGGAGCTAGTGAAGTGACTTGAGAAGAGGAGTAATGTGGGCATGGTGAGGCTGGCAGAAGAGTAGTCGAGCAGCATGATTTTGTATAAATTGAAGGGGAGGAGGTGGCTCACGGGGAGACCAGCAAGGAGTAGGCTGCAGTAGTCAAGACGAGAGGAGATTAAGGAGTGGATAAGTGTTTTGGTAGTGTGTTCAGAGAGGAAGGGGTGAATTTTGCTGATGTTGTAGAGAAAGAAGCGGCAGGTCTTAGCTAAAAGCTGGATATCAAAACTACTTAATCTATTATGTAAAATTCTATAACACTTCCCTTTGTTCACTGTAATGTTAACTGTTTAGAATATGTTACAATGTAATATTTCAAGTTTTGTTCTATGTAAACCGCTTTGATTTTGCTGAAAAGTGGTTTATAAAACTTGTCAGATGGCTGCCTAGGGTGAGAACTTACACAATCTTGACGATGCATATATTCATATGATTCTTGCAAGGTATTGTGGGTATTGTAGTTCATTCACTCCCAAACACAGCTGATGACAATAATTTGAGTTGTGAAACCAAGTGGTAAGATCAATAAAATACTTCTTTTATTGATGGGGTTTAATTCACCCAGCACATGTATGCTTGATAGCACTATAAATGAGGTTACTTGCTTGCAGTGTTTAAAATGGATAACAAAAAGTCACAAAGTAAACCAGAAAACAACCTTCAGCTTGTCAGGCAATTAGCTAATGTTTTCTTAGCAAGTAATTACCAAATACAAAGGCACAAAGTAAAGAATAAACTTTGCTGGTTAGGTTAACTTCTGCTTATTTTCCACGCCGATCTCAGCAGTGATTCTCCCTTGCTCACACACACAATCAGGTGCAGCCCTAATTACTATCAATGGACCAGCTGAAAGCCTTTAGCTGGATGGCTGCTACTGTGTGAGCCCAAATCCTGCTTTAAGAGCTGTTTGCAGTGGAAATAAAGAACAAAGTTAGGTTTCTTTGTGATGGCTGATGTGTTTGCTCATAGCAAGCTAGCATTTAGATAGAGAACAGTCCATATAAATAGTTTCATCTGCTGTATCTCCCCCTTCATCAACAATCATAGGGTCAATATCATACATTGGCACAGATGAGTCTTTCATTAAGGCACTATCATGAGAATGCTTATTCCCTTGCTGCCATTCTCTATTATAGATAGGGTCTGGATCAGTGTTCATACCTGAGCCTCTCCTGCTATCATTATTCCTCTCTGTATAGCCTGGCCAATATGTAATCCAATTCTGATGTCCAGCCTTCCAATCTTGATCCCTGGACACTGGATCTCCTCTCACACCCCTTCTGGCCTTGGTCTGAAAGTCCCTTCCACATGCAGTCTTCTCTCTTCCAGGTAGCCACTGGTGATTCCTATCTCTGCCACTCCATTCCTCTGGCTGAATCCAGTCCAATGGACTCTGCTGGCTTTTGGAATACCTCCCAGTATGAGTACTGCCTTGGAATCTCCCAGACCTTCCAATGGCCTTTCTTCTCTTCCTTCCAGAGAGTTTCCTTCTCTCTCTATCTGCTTGGCTTGGCTTCTGTTTCTCCAGGTGATACTGGTGCTTGAGCTTGTAGCCGTTGCTGTCTCTGTATCTGTATCTCTTCCTCCCTCTGTAGCTGAAGCTGGGCTGGAGCTTGTAGTAACTGTTATCTGAAGAATAAGCTCTATTCTTATTCTGTCCTAATGTGTGCTGCTCCCTAACACAGCGCAGCTGTCTTGAATCAGGCCCTGCCCTTTGAGATGAGTGCTTAGGGATTACCTCATAGCTCTCTTGATTGCACACACATTTTCTCACTTCAGCCCCTCTCATGGCTGCTGGAAACCTGGTGCATTCTGGGACTGGTAGTCTTTTATGTGAAAACTCTGTTTTCTCACTTCTACCAGAACTGACAGATTGCTTGTTCAGAGTCACATCATCTTTTCTATAGCTCCTACCTGAGCTATGATAAGCTTCCTTATCACAAACTGTTCAATAAATAAAATAAATAAATAAATATGAGCGGAGAAGGAGAGAGAGGTGTCAAAGATAACCCCTAGATTGCGGGCCGAGGAGACAGGAAGGATAGTAGATCCATCCACATGGACTGAGAGAGGGGGAAGTGGGGAGGGGGGGAGGAGTTGGGTGGAAAGACAAGGAGTTCAGTCTTGGCCATGTTCAGTTTCAATCGGCTATGAGACATCCAGGCAGCAATGTCCGAGAGTCAGGCAGAGATCTTGGACTGGGTTACTGGAGAAATATTAGGTGTAGAGAGGTAAATTTGGGAGTCGTCGGCATAGAGATGGTACTGAAAGCCATGGGAGGAGATAAGCACTCCGAGACCTTGGGTATAGAGAGAGAAAAGGAGGGGGCCCAAGACAGATCCCTGAGGTACACCTACCTGGAGCGGGGTAGGGAAGGAGGAGAGACCACCAGAGCATACACTGAATGAGCGATGGGAGAGGTAGGAGGAGAACCAGGATAGTACGGAGTCCTTAAAGCCAAGCGAGGAGAGGGTGGTGAGGAGAAGGTTGTGGTCAATGGTATCAAAGGCAGCAGAAAGGTCAAGAAGGAAGAGGATAGAATAGAGGCCCTTAGATTTGGCCAGGAACAGGTCGTTGGTAACTTTTGTGAGTGCCGTTTCAGTGGAGTGTAGGGGACGGACGCCGGATTGTAGTGGTTCCAGGAGGGCCTGGGAGGTGAGGAAGTCGAGGCAGCGATGATGGACTGCTTGTTCTAATAGTTTGGATATGAAGAGAAGGAGGGAGATGGGTCGATAGTTAGAGGGGCATGTGGGATCAAGTGAGGGTTTCTTAAGGAGGGGTGTGACAACAGCATGTTTGAAGTCAATGGGGACAGTTGCCGTGGAGAGAGAAAGGTTGAGGATATGAGTGATGGAGGGGACAATGGTGATGGAGATGGAATGTAGGAGATGGGTGGGGATAGGGTCTGATGAACAGGTGGTGGGTTTGGAGGAGGAAATAAGGAGTGCGGTTTCTTCTTCAGGGATCAGAGGGAAGGAGGATAGGGTGGCGGGGAGTATGGATGGGTTCTTCTTCAGAGATCGGAGGGAAGGAGGAGAGGGTGGCAGGGGGAGTATGGATGGGGGAGGTGGGGGGAGGATGGATGGGGAGGAGAATTGGGGAGGAGGGGAGGTAGATGGGGGGGGGTAGGGACTTGGAGGGTAATTTTGTGGATTTTGCAAGTCTCAACAAACTGTGCTACTTCTGGTCATCCAATAAAAGCTTGGGCACCATCCTGGTGCACACCTTACGCATCCCCAGCTCCTGCACCAAGATGGTCCGCACTGACTCCCTGTTGAGGCTGATGCCAGGTGCAAGAAACTATAAAACAAAAAATTATAAACAAATTGCCGTCATTAATCACAATTAGACGTTTATCCAATTTTCTAAAACCAAGGTTTTAACGCATTGCCGTGCGTACAGTCCCAATCATGACATGTGTTTAAAAAACACCAGCTTTTTTTTAAAAAACAACAACCGCAAAGGGAAGAAGCTCACTTAAATGCCATTGCACAGTTCACACAAACAATATCCATAACCTCTTAAGTTTCAAAAGCTTCCAAAGTACTACCAAAAAAACCCCCCGGGTCCTGATGCTTGATCATTCAAAAAAGGGGGGAAGTTATTCTTATACTACTTCGCTAGACCCCGGGAGGGCTCTACCAGTTGTACATAACCGTGCTTGGAAAACCACCTTGTGCATTGCCAATAAAAATAGCAGTGGTGCATTAAATATTAAAAACTACAGGACCTTAAGAACTTCTAAATCCATACACGTAGAAATGATTAAACAACGTTACTGTCTGCCACTTCACAAATCACCCCACCATACTTTCTAAATACCATGCCGTTGAAAATCACCATCACCAAGCCCCGAAAAACTAATACATTTACAATAGAAACTGCAAAATGAAAAGCTCCAAACAAGAGACACCCGATGATGGAGGGACTCACTTTTCGACGCTCCACACTGCACACAGTGGACTCTATCAAAAATGCATGTGACTTGAAAAGACGCCGGAGTATGCGCCTTAAAGAACCGCGTTATGCAAATAATGTGGGAGGAGTAATCAAGTGATTGTCAGTTCGTCGCACACTAAGAAAAACTTAAATTTGCCAATATATCAGAAGTAGCAGTGGTGCATTAAATGTTAAAACCACCAGGACCTTAAAAAACCTCTAAAATCATACACGTAGAAATAAATAACCACCGTCCCACTTTCTGCCACTGCACAAGTCACCCCGCCATACTTCCTGAATGCCGTACCATTTAAATCACCATCATCAATCCCTGATGTCTAATACATTTAAATTAAACTAAAAAATTTAAAAAACTACAAATCAGGGACTACGGATACTAGAAGGACTCACTTTTTGACGCTCCACACTGCACACTGTGGACTCTGCCAGAAACGCATGTAACTTAAAAGGACGCCGGAGATGAGATGATAAACATTTGATTATTCATCCCACATTATTTGCATAACGCGGTTTGGTAAGGCGCATATTCCGGTGTCCTTTTAAGTTACATGCATTTCTAGCATTAATTACCTCCCGTCTTGACTACTGTAACCTCCTACTTGCTGGTCTTTTTCAGTGTCTTCTCTTCCCTTTTTAATCTATTCAAAACTCTGCTGCGTGGTTAATTCTCTGCCAGCCACATTACACTCACATAACACCTCTTTTGAAATCCCTTTACTGGCTCCCTTTCTGCTACTGTATGCAATTCAAGCTACTTCTCCTGACCTATGAATGCATTCATTCTGCTGCCCCTCTTTAACTTTCCTCTCTCCTCTCTCCCTATACTCCTCCACGTGATCTCCGTTCCTTCTCTCTGTGCCCCTCTCTTGTACCAACTCTAGGCTTCGTTCCTTTGACCTTGCTGCTTCTTTTGCTGGAACAAGTTTCCCCTGTCCTTACATCAAATATCCTCATTCTTCCTCTTCAAGTCCATGCTCAAAGCTCACCTCTTTGAGGCTGCCTTTCGTTCCTAGTTTCCTTCCCTTGTGTTTCATCACCTTATTGCCCTTATTTCTTGTATTGCAAATGCAATGTGTGCCTTCGAGTCAGTAAGCTCTATAAGCAGGAACTGCTAACTTGCACATCTATACAGAACTGCATACTCCTTGTAGCGCTCTATAAATTATTATTATTAATAATAATAATAATAATAATAATAAACCCTCCAATATTTAGGCATCATTCTGGACTCAGAGCTGTCCTTTTCTTCTCAATTGGCAAGGGTTTCCAAGTCATCTTTCTTGGCCTTATGTTGGTTTCAAGCCATCAACCCTTCTAAAACAAACTTGCCCAAACTACTGCTTCACTTCTTACAGTGCTGTGAAAATTGGACTACTGTAACATCTCCTACCTTGGCCTCCCCCAATACCAACTTAAACACCTCCAGACCATTCAAAACATGGCTATGCATACTCTCAACTGGGCCTGGAAGATTGACCATGTCACCCCGCTTCTTATCACTGGTTGCCTATTACTTCATAGATCCAGTTTAAGACATTGATCCTCACCCATAAATTTATACATGATGCAGCCCCCAAATACCTGCCATTGCTTGTTACTCTACATGCCCCAGCCTGAACACCCCGCTCTTTGCATGGATTTTGGTTGCATTTCCTATCCCCAACCTTAGTCAAGTACGAAATCACAAGGGAGATTGCTTTCTTCACTGCCGCCCGTGCTCGCTGGATTAATTTTCCCACCTCTATCTGAATTGAGCCCAATTTCAAATGCTTCAAGAAAGCTGTTAAAACATTCCTTTTCAAGACTGCTTTCAGCCTCAGTCCATCCACCTCTTAAGGAGCTGTAACTTGATAAATGACTAGTAGTGCTACTTGTCCATTCCTCCATCACTCCCCCTCCGTCACTGTAAACATCTCTCAACCCTTCACACTATTTTTGTCTATTTTAGGTTGCTTTTCTGTCTCCTTTCTTTATCTTTCCTATCACATGATGGAAGTTCCTTTTCTTAATCTTTTATTTTATTGTATTGTAAACCACATAGCTTCTGGTTTACAATATAGTTATGCTCATCACAGCACAGAGGACTACACAAAACTAAGCTTTCAGATTTTACAAGTGCCTGTTTTTATCTTAATATAAATTTCAGCTTGGGCTACAAGTTTAGGATTATTCAGACTGTCTACATTCCTTGCATAGCTTTAAATCAGATATCTGAGTGTGCCCTCAGTTCATATAAGGTCTGCTGGCCAGGGACACTTAAATTCCTGCCCACCGTACCCCTCACCCCACCCACCCCTGGGTTGCATTTCCTATATAGTTGTCATATACATTGAAATCTGTCCTTCTATTAGGTGTTACACCCACCTTTGTTTCCTTTTCTCTTTCTCCTAGGACCACTTTATAACAGTCTTATTCAGCATGCCGTGTATTCAGTGCAATATATGTGGTGCTTTCATTTTCAGAAGAATCATTTGGAACCTAAGAGCTTGCCCTATATGCCTCAAATTAGCTGCTATGCATAAAGAACTGACTCTACTAAGGGAAGAATTAGCTGCAATTAAACATACCTTCTCAAGGGTACAAACTACAAAATTCACCACAGCTTCCAAAAAGAATCAAACAGCCCAGGAACAACTGGATCACAGTGGGCTCTGGTAGGTTGCGACCTGTAACTACATCAAGAGATATCCTTGCATAATGCCTTATCTGCTTTGGATAATGATGGTGCCCAGTCCCTGGTAACTGCAGTGCCCTTACATGGGAGAGACAATGCCCAACCTACTGATAATGCACCAAATATGAAGAAAAAAAAATCACAAAACAGGAAACTACTACTACTTGGAGATTCCATCATCAGAGGCACCAACTTGAGAACACAGTTCAAAGGATAGAAGATGGTCAAATGCCTCCCAGGCTCTTCAGCCAGCAGGAATATGAACCAAATTGTTGGTATAGTTAGTGCAGAAAGTGAGCACTCTAAAGTTGACATTGTTATACACTTGGGTACAAATGACCTGGATAAAAACAGTGCCTCGGCAGTTCAAAGGGACTTCCAAATTCTGGGAGAGAAACTCAAGCCCATTTTTAATACTATAGCATTCTCGGAGGTTCTACCTGTTCTTGGTAAGGGAGCAAAAAAACTGCATCACATAAACAACTTTAATACATGGCTACAAACCTGGCACAAAGAAGAAGGATTCGGATATATAGACGACTGGGGAAGCATATGGACCAACAAGAGACTATACTATGCTGATGGACTACATCTCTCTGTCACAGAGAAAAGGACCTTAAGTGAAAAATTCAGTCAGTATGTGGACAGGCATTTAAACTAAGGAAAGGGGGTGACAGATGGAGAACAATAAGTTCAGGACATCACTCCCAGCTAAAACAAAATAACATTGGAAACAGTCAAACATTTAAACCACACATCAGTGGCAAGTGGGAAGAGGTATGTACAATGAAATGCATGCAAAATACAGGTAAGCCAGTCAACAAAGCCAACAAAGTTCCTGACCTGGAAGCCCTAATGGTGGCAATGGACTTGGACATTGTGGCCATTACAGAAACATGGTTTAACGAGTTGCATGAATGGGATATAGCCATAGCTGGCTATAATCTATTTAGAAAAGATAGAGAGGGTAGTATATGTCAAAAGCAATATTAAAGCTGCTGAAATGCAGGGTACATGGGGAAAAGAAGAAGCACTGTGGATTGTGTTGGAAAGAGGAGATGGCACTGTCATCTATACTGTTGTAGTCTACTGAACCGAAGAAATAGATAGAGAATTGATTATTGGTATTGCAAAGATAGCCATGAAGGGGGAAGTGATCATATTGGGAGACTTTAATTTACCTGATGTGGACTGAAGGATCGCTTCTGCAAATCTGTAAGGAAGTAAAAAAAATTGTGGATGCCTTCCAAGATGCATTACTTAGACAAATGGTGATGGAACTGACCAGGGAAGGCTCGATGTTGGATTTAGTACTCACCAACGGAGATAGTGTGTCGAATATCTGGGTGTGTACCCATGTGAGCAGCAGCGACCATCACATGGTATGGTTTGAGATTAAAGCCAAGGCAGAATCCAATTACAGCAAGCTCAAAGTCCTTGATGTTGTGTATCCCAATTTTACCTTCACTCTTTAGTTTAGTCAGTGTATGCCCCCCTGTCTCTGTTCTCCCTTCTTGTGTCTTGGTAACCGCTTTGATTTAAGGAAAAGGCGGTATAGAAAACCTGTTAAATAAATAAATAAATAAAATAAAATGGCTAAATACCTGAAGGAGGAGTTGGCAGGGTGGGAGACAGTAAGGGAAGTGGAATTGCCATGGGCTAAACTAAAGCAGGCAATAAAAGGGGCAACAGATACATATGTAAAGAAAGTAAATAAAAACAAGAGGAAAAGGAAACCTATTTGGTTCTCCAAAGAAGTGGCTGCACAAATAAAGGCAAAAAACAGAGCTTTCATAAAATTTAGAACCTCACAAACAGAGGCACACAGAAAATAATACAGGATAAAACTAAAAGAGACAAAAAGAGAAATAAGGATAGCAATATCAAAGACAGAAGAAAAGATGGCAAAAGATGTGAAGTGTGGCGACAAAATATTTTTCAGGTATATTTGAGAGATGAGGAAAATCAGAGGTGGAATTGCAGGACTTAAAAGTGATGAGAATGGATTTGTGGAAAGTGATATTGAAAAAGCGAACACGTTAAACAAATACTTCTGCTCTGTTTTTACTAAAGAAAATCCTGGAGAAGGACCACCTGTGATTGACAAATATAGAAAATGGAATGGCATAGATACCACACCATTCACAGAAGATGTTTTGTAAGAACAGCTTGCAAAACTGAAGGTAGATAAGGCCATGGGACTGGATGGGATACATCCCAGGATACTGAAAGAGCTCAGAGAGGTTCTTACAGGGCCACTAAAGGATGTTTTTAATAGATCCTTGGAGATGGGAGAAGTTCCACAGGACTGGAGAAGGGCTGATGTGGCACGTCTTCACAAAAGTGGTAATAGGGAAGAGGTGACAAACTACAGGCCAGTAAGCCTTACCTCAGTGACAAGAAAATTAATGGAGGCACTCCTGAAAGAGTGAGTAATGGACTTCTCGAAATCAACAGATTGCATGACTCAAGACAACATGGTTTACCAAAGGACGATATTGCCAAACAAATCTGAGTTCTTTGACTGGGTGACCAGAGAAATAAATCAAGGGCATGTGATGGATGTGATCTACCTAGATTTCTGCAAAGCCTTTGATACTGTTCCTCATAGGAGGCTTATCAATAAACTCAATAGCTTGAGGATGGGTCCCAAGGTGGTGAACTGGATCAGAAATTGGTTGACTGACAGACAACAGAAGGTGATGGTAAACGGAACTCACTCGGATGAAAGAAAGTGATTAGCGGTGTGCCCCAGAGTTTGGTCCTGGGGCCAGTACTGTTCAATGTATTTGTGAGTGATATTGCGGAAGGACTGAATGGAAAAGTCTGTCTTTTTACAGATGATATGAAAATTTGCAACAGAGTGGACTCTCCTGATGGAGTGGAGAACATGAGGAAAGATCTACAAAAGCTGGAAGAATGGTCTAATGATTGGCAGTTAAGATTTAATGTGAAGAAGTGCAGTGTCATGCACTTGGGAAGCAGAAATCCAAGGGAATTGTATGCGATAGGGGGTGAGAGGTTGATGTGCAAGGACCAGGAGAAGGACCTTGGAGTGATTGTTTCTGAGGTTCTCAAGGTGGCAAAACAGTGTGACAAGGCAGTAGCAAAAGCCAGAAGGATGCTGGCTTGCATACGAAGAGGAATTACCAGCAGAAAGGAAGAAGTACTAATGCCACTGTACAAGTCACTGATGAGGCCTCACTTGGAATATTATGTTCAGTTTTGGAGACCATATCTCGCAAAGGATATAAAAAGACTGGAAAGTGTTCAAAGGAATGCGACCAAAATGATTTGGAGCCTGCATCAGGAGATGTATGAGAAGAGACTTGAAGACCTAAATATGTACACTCCGGAGGAGAGGAGGGACAGGGGAGATATGATTCCAACCTTTAAATACTTAAAGAGTATTAATGAACAAACAAACCTCTTCCAAAGACAGGGAATCTGTAAAACTAGAGGGGCATAACATGAAGCTGCAAGGGGGTAAAATGAGAGGCAATGTCAGGAAATACTTTTTCACTGAAAGTGTGGTGGAAGTGGTTGGGACAAAGAAAGTGACGGAATTCAAAATGGCATGAGACAGACACAGTGGATCCCTTTATAGCAACAGGATAAAATAAAAATAAACATAACTATTTCAACAAATAGGGGTGACCTACAGGGAGCGGTTGGTACACCCCTAAACAAAGGCATGCAGAAGGGTGACCTACTCAGAGTGGCAGGTGAACCTGCTCTGGCCACCTTGATGGGCAGACTAGGTGGATCATACTAGTCTTTATCTGCCATCATATGCTATGTTACTATGTTACTATGCACAGTTTTTGTGATATATCAAATAAAAGTAACCATAACCATCCTCAAACACAACTCCTCATATCCTCTTCCATATCCACATGTGCCCCCACCCATCACTATACCATTCCTAACACACACATGCATCCCTCTCCCACAAAACCTTACCACTCCCTCATACATACACATACTTCCATGACAGCCCCCTTAAAGCCCTCATAAATACAGCCAGCTCCAAAATAATCCTGCTAGTAAGCTTCTGCATGCTTTCTCTATGTTTGCCTGATAACAAAGTATTCAGTTTATACAAATATACAATGGACATGCTTATATCATAGTCATTTAAGAAACTATTATCATGGACAGATGAAGAATCTGATCTATGCCAACCAGAAGCTGTGTTTTGCTATGATTTGTCTATATCAAGAAAATAATCTTCATCACATCGATTAGTGAGGCAAAGAAATATTTCAAAAGGTTACAGCAGCTTTCAAGGGAGCAATAAACTGTTTAAAAATGTCTGATAAGTTCAATGACATGGAGTTTCTTCTACAAAGACTAGTAAGTAGGAGATGATTCCAATGATGGTTTCAAAAACTGCACTGACAGTCATATGGCATGAGCAACAAATCCCATGCATGAAACATGGATGCACTGATAGGTGAAGCACAACCTGATGATGTATTAAATGGTCTACAGTAGTGTAGGCAAGAAGCCTCTGATATCCCTCCTTCCTCTGAAGAGCCAGGTCCTTTGGAATGGTAGAACCTCATTCCAGAGGAGTGGTCCGGGGAAGGGGGTATGATTTAAGGCACACGGGAGTCCATTTTAGAGGAGTTTAAGTAATCTGAAGATGGATGTTCCTTAGTCCCTTGGAACAGGTAGAGCTCTGATGGTACTCAAGGGCTATCTAATATTTCCTGGTAAATGGAGTGTTATATGGTGTCACTTGGAGGAAGGATACCTGATCGTACTTGTGGAGGTGGGGGAGAGGCATCTGATACCATTTCTGGAGGTTGTATACTGTTTTTGGAGGGTAGACGTGAAGCTACTCAGGGAATTGTCTAATGGGGCTCATAAGTGATGTGCCCGGGAAAGAGCAGCTTGCGATCTTTGAGGTTAATGGGCAGAACAAAATCTTCTGTCCAAACAGCTCCTTTCATCTTGGGCCAGCAGGTATGAGGGATTTCAGACACAGCATGCTGATACCACACTTTTTGTGTTAGTATGCATGCTACTACCATCCTCATTATATTAAAGGGTTTTATACCATGCAGCTAGTGAAATGTATTGTATTGTATCATATGTTTAGTGGCATTTCACTATACACATTCAGGGTCATTCCAAGGCACGAATAGCGGGGATGAACGTCCTATTGGGATGTCCATCCCTGATATTCGGGCCCTTTCCAGATCCCATCTACCTTCCCATGCGTTGTACAGGGAAGATAGATGGGGGCAGTAAAGGGGCAGATCAGGGGCAGCATTAGGGCGGGCAGTGGGCGGTTGTCAGCCCCAGATGTACATAGATGATTCCAATGTTTGCCCTGTATGTCCAGGTCCGGCGTCTTGAATGGGGAACGTATTCCACCTCCAAGGTGGAAAACATTCCCCTAGTCAGTGGGGGATGGTGAGCCTGGGACACAGTAAGGGTGGGAGGGGGGGGGCAGAGGGCATTCCCCGCAGCCCGACCCTGGCCTTAGGAGGCCAGAACGGGGGTCAGGCTGTGGGGAATGCAGCTTTGGAGGTGGTGGCGGGGGATCGCGACTTTTCAATGGAGCTGTAGTGCCATGGTAACCGGACGCCATGGCACTGCGGGCTCCATTGGAAAGCTCTGACTGAGCTAGCTGGGCAAGGCCTGTACGTGTAGGCTGGATGGAATTGGGGTCCCATCCTACACATACGGGTCTGGTCGTGATTCTGATCCCACGGGGCTAGATGAGCCCCGTGGGATCAGAATCACGGCTCCCTATGTGTGTCCGGTTCTGACCGGGCGCACACAGGGCTGATAAGTTCATTACATTTTTACTAAATCATATGCTTAAAATTTTTAGCATGTTTTATTGCATAAGTCCCATAGGCAGGGTATATCAGACGTCATATTGACACCCTTTAGCCATGCCCTATTGAAAACAGTCACCACAAAAAGATAATAATATTTTTGTCAATGTGGCCAATTAAGAATTTTTTTTATGGTGACTGTTTCAAATAAGTCAAGAATGTGGCTATGAAGTCCAATGTGCCAGTTCATATAAAACTTCAGTAGCGAAAGTCTACATCTGTCCCAATTTCTTTTCAACAAAGTACTTCTCATGTTATTAATAGCCTCAGTTTAAGAGATTTTCAAGGAAAAAGACTCAGTATTCATACTCATTAAAAAGCACTGCTTTGCACTTAACACAGAGAGGATATTAATCATCGCACTACAGTCTCAGACGACATGTATCAGGATGTTTGAAATAAGTACTTCTCATTCCATTGATATAAGATTACACAATTTATATTTTATGTATTTCCTTGTACAAACTGAATACTATATTATGCCATTTTTACAATATCAATCAAACAAGGCATTACAGAATAATTTTCAGACTGTCTGTATCAGGGCAAAGTCCCTGGGTGCAATTTATCTGTGGACTTTGCTGAAATTTTCAGAATGAGCATACCTATATACTCTCATTTTGAAATTTGCCATGGACATTTGAGGCAACCTTTTCTGCAAGAACGTTTTCACGTGTAGATTCAAAAATTTAATTTGCATATGTTATTTTCTTCCCTTGATCTAAACCCTCTCACAGTAATACCTCCTCTAAATATACCTGAAAGAAATCATTGTGATAGAGCAGGCACAGTTTAGTCACACGGAGAGACGGTAATTCTCAGATAGTCAAATTGGGTGTGAATTTTATAAATTCATTTGCTCATATATGGCTACAAACATACATAAATGGGCTCTTATAAAATACCATGAAGGTACATACTTTCCAGATAGGCATAGCTGGGGGCACACTCTGGGCCTAACATAGAGTTCACAAATACACACATTGATTACGAAATACCTTAATTTCTGTATGTATTTACAAACTTTATGCACTTCTGTTTACACCCGCTCTCAATCACATCTGCATTTAAGGCACAATCTGCTTCTTCTGCCTAAATGTCTTTACAAAATAGGTACATATATAAGATAAGCACATAGGTACTGGCATGGAAACCAAACAACCAGGGTTTGATTCCCACTAGCACTCCTTGTGGCCTTGGGCAAGACACCTAACCCTCCATTGTCTCAAAAAAAAAAAAATCCAAGTTATTAATATCCTTGTCCTTGCTGGGCAAACTAGGACCATACTGGTCTTTATCTGCTTTCATATACTATGTTAATGCACATTACTAAGTATAAGTTACAATGTAAACTGCTTTGACTGAAATGATAAAGTGGTATAAAAAAATGACCTGTTAAAATAAATTAGTGGCAATGTAGATGCCTACTTGCTCTCTTAAATCAGGCATCCTGTTATAAATTTCCTTCTTTATGTTCATAATAAGGGTGTGCATGGGTATATTCTATTTTTCATTTTGCTTTCTTTTGTTGGTGGGGAGTCAGCTGGCAGCATTGGGAAATATAAAACTGGTAGAGCAGGAGCAACTGGGGATCTAAGGGTGATAGTGTTTGAAGACCTCATGGTGGCAAATTGTTTACAAGGTATCAGCTAGAGACAAAGAAATACAGGGAATATTGGAACAAGCATGACCATTAGAAACAGGGAGGCATCACATGGACTATCATGTTCATTTCTGGAGGTCGTATGTCACAAAGGATATAAATAGGCTTGAGGTAGTCCAGAAAAGGCCAACCAAAATGGTGGGGGGTGATGCTTCAATAATCACATGACATGGGACTTAAAGACCTCATTAGGTATACCTAGAGGAGAGGAGAGACAGAAGGGATATGGTGGAGAAGTTTAAATAATTTAAGGACATTAATGCCCTTGGAAAGCAACATCTGTAATTAGAATTCATGATATGAATCTGCAAGGTGATATATTTAGGAATACAAGTAAATATTTTTTCATGGAAATGGTGCTGGATGCCTGTGATAGATTTAGGAATATAAGTAAATATTTTTTCATGGAAATGGTGCTGGATGCCTGCAGTGCCCTCTCGGAAAAGGTGATTGAAAGTAAAACAGTAACCAAATTCTAATAAACAGAGAATAAGCACAAATGGTTCCTAGTTGTAAAGTGCATATTAATGCAGGACTGGAGTAACATCAATGAATAGTAGTTACAGCCCAAAACAGCAGTGATAAGATTGCATGGACACCGAGGTATCTCTCCTGGTCCATGCAGTGTGCTTCCAGGAATGTATGGGCCAAACAGCAGTGGTGTGATTGCTTGAGATCTATAAGAAAGCTTTGGTGTAACCTGCACCAAGTAGGGATTAAAATCCTGAAGACAATGATACAATTTTGAGAGGCTGGGTGCCAGCATTAGCCCAGGTTTCTAACTGTATATTATTTCTCATGTTTATGTTTATGTTTATTTAAAACTTTATATACCGCCCGTCACAGGGTATCAGAGTGGTTTACAATCATAAAATCATAAAAGGCTGCAGAAAGGAGAGAACACCAATTTAGAAGTTTCCAAGAGGGGGAAAGGAAAGAGAACAGAAAAGTAAAAAAACGACAAGACAACCAATAAAAAAAGTTAATTACAATACTCGTTAAGGGGAAAGGTAGTAGGAGGTGAGGGAGGGGGCGGAAGGTTGAAAGCCATACAAAAAAGGTGAGTTTTTAAGTGGGTTTTAAAGGATTTGAAAGAAGAATCCAATCGGAGGGCAGGGGGGAGCGAGTTCCAGAGGCGGGGCCCAAGAAAGTAAAAAGCGGAAGACCGTGTAGATTCTAAGTGGGCTTGGGACGGGGAAGGAAGGAACAAGTGTTTGGAGTGAACAGAACGGAGAGAACAGTGGGGGGTGTGAAGGTGTATCAGTTCAGCAAGGTACAAAGGAACACCAGTGTGAATAGTTCTGTGGACAAAGATAAGAATTTTGAATTGTATGCGATATGAAACAGGGAGCCAATGGTGGTGCAAAAGGAGGGGGGTGACATGATCAAAGCGGGATGCATGTGAGAAGATACGGACAGCTGTATTCTGGAGACGTTGGATGTGGGACAGTTGAGATTGAGGGAGACCAGCTAAGCAAACGTTACAATAGTCCAAGCACGAGAGAACTAAGGAGCAAAGAAGGGTAGCCAGAGAGGAGGAGGAGAGAAAAGGATGGACAGCACGGAGTTGCTTTAACACAGAAAAGGAACGTTGAACCAAGGATGAAATGTGACTTTTAAAGGTGAGGGCAGAATCATGAGTAACACCTAAGTATCTAAGGGAGGAGACTAAGGGGATAGGAGAGGAAGAGAGAACCGGTACAAGAGGAGGAGGGGAGTGACCAAAGGTGAACCAGATCGCCGCAGTTTTCTTGAGATTGAGATGGAGGAAGTTGGAAGAAATCCAAGAAGCAATGGCAGAGAGACAGTTGTTGAGAGGGGTGATGTCTGGAGCCAAGGAATCAGTGTGATAGAGGAGAAAGATGTCGTCAGCATAATAATGTGCGGAAACACCATACTGTTGAACCAGGAGAGTGAGGGGGCCAAAAAGACATTAAAGAGAACAGGAGAGAGGACAGAGCCTTGAGGAACCCCACACAAAAGGGGGGTGGAGGGGGAGGAAGCAACACCGGATAGGACAGAGAAAGAACGACAAGACAAAAAAGAGTGGAACCACTTTAGGACCAGACCAGAGAGACCAGCATCTTGAAGTCGAAGTAGGAGGTTGTGATGATCAACAAGGTCAAAGGCAGTGGAAAGATCTAGTGAGACAGCAAGGGAGAGAGAACCGTGATTGTGGGCAGCATGCAGTTCATTGAGGAGTGAAAGAAGAACAGATTCAGTGCTATGACCAGGACGGAAGCCAGATTGCCGAGGGTGAAGGGTAAGGGAAGCCTCAAGATGCGTGGAGAGCTGGAGGAAAACCAATTTCTCTAAGAGTTTGGAGAGGAAAGGAAGGTTAGAGATAGGGCGCCAATTTGAAGGGGAAGAGGGATCCAGGGAACTGTTTTTCAGGATAGGATGGACCAAAGCATGTTTCCAGGAAGAGGGGAAGACACCAGAGTCACTCCATCTCTCTGTGTTTTTTTTTTAAATTGTACTTTGCACACTGCTAAGAACAGGCTTTTACAAAGAACTTTTTTGCAAATTAACAAGTCAGTAAATCTTATTTGCAATTGTATTTTTTACATTTATAGCTCCACTAACCTCATTCAGCTGGACTTTCCAGGGATATCAGAACCAGAACCAGTGAATGAAAGATGAGAATAATGGCAATCTGTGATGTAGTCCCATGAAACTAAAGACTTTCAGTCACAGTCAGCTTGGAGGACAGCTCTGTCAGATTTAATATAAGTTTAGAAAGTTTTGAAAGTCTGTTCTTGAAGCAGTCTGAATCAATTTTTATACACAGGACATCTGCTGTAGTAACCTCAGGGAATTAATTACTGTGGGGAATGTATTGCATGATACTATACACTCCGTATTGCAGCTTTACGAACTGAGCATCCCCTCAAAAAACAAGAGATTAGGAATGATTCTGTATGCCCTTTTATAAACATGTGACTTGAGGGTTTTTTGCTTTTGTTAACAAGGACTGAAGTCCTAAGACCATGGACATGAGATGCAATGAGAATTCCCTATGAAATGAATGATAGCTCTCAAGTACAATTATAAAAAGTGTACAAAGGGAACCTGGCCTGATTGAGAAGGAGGATACCTGTGGCCCATCCATTGGCCTTCACTACCCTGGAGGACCCCTGGGACTATAAGAACTTGGCATTTCAGCGTTGCCATCGGAACCTGGCCTGATTGAAGAGGATACCTATGGCCCGTCCATCGACCACAGAGACTTTCACTGCTACTGCTGATTGCACTGCCTACAGATCTGGCATCTGGAATTTGGACAGGCATCTGAGGGGGCAATCCACTACCCTGGAGGACCTTCTGGGACTATAAGTTCATGCCTTTGCTTCCTGTGATCATAGGTTGCAATCATGGGGCATGATCCAAAGAGGCATGTACAAAGGGGCAAAACATGCCTCTTTGGCATCACTAAGGCATTTCAGTGAGGCTCCTTGTTCTTTGTTATTTTGTAATTGGCTTTATTTATCTAGTGTATGATGGGGAAGTGCAAGAACAAGGCTGGGGCTAAATTGCAGGTTGCTGTGGGGCTGTCAGGTAAAATTGTCAGTCCCATAGATCAGCACCCAGCCTCTGTAATGACATTGCAGTCTTCACCTGAAGGGGTTAGTCTCCACTCTGGCGGACATTCCCTGCCACCTTGTCCAGCTCCTCTCTTGTCCTCTACTTTAATGAACGGTGTTTCCCCTGGACAGGATGTGCAAGCTCCATCAAAGTTATCTTTTCCAAAACAGTGTTGTTGGGGGAGTCTGTAAGGTTACCGTCTCCTCCACTGTATCACCGGGAGGTAAGGATACGTTACAGGACATTTGGGGGGCAATTCAAAATATCAATAAATAAAAAGTTGTCTTTTACAGTTGCTGATTTATGTGTTTTTACAGAAGAGACTGTTATATTTTTCAGGAACTTGATGGGAAAGTTTCCTTTCTGGATAAATCATTAGTGGACATGGATTCTCTAGTGCAGCCACTTCAGCAGGCACGTGTCATTCATATTAAGGACTCTTTGTCTCTCCATGCTAAGGTGGAAGCGCTAGAGAATTCATTGCGTGCTCGGGATCTGCGTTTCTTGAATTTTCCTTATTTACTTTCCTCTGATATTTTATTGAAAAAGTATTTTTGTGAAGTATTGGCATTTATTGGTCCTGTTTAGTATGTCCATGCTTATTATCTCTCTACTCGGTCCAAAGAAGTTAGCATGGATGTACTGGTTCCTTCAGTTAGTCAGAACCTTACAGCCTTCCTTGAGGACTCTACTGATGTTTCTAAACGTTCCACTCTTTTGGTCACCTTTGTTTTGGAGGCAGTAGAATTTTGTATTTTTTTTTTTTTTTTACATTTTAAATTATTACAAACAATTCCAGAATACAATCTGAAGCGAAATACACATATCATAAAGAGACAAAGTATCTCTATAGAAATTTCACCCGAGGAAATACAAAACAATAATTCTAGACCACCATAAAGCCACTATAAGATTCAAGAAAAAAGAAATCATACTTAGGACCTAAGTTACAAAACAAATAATCACAGGAGCATTGATGTCATGGTATGGCAGCCGATATGGGACTCCCCTCTATCCCTCCCTCCCTACTTTGTATAAATTGCAACAATTGCAGGGCCTCAAAAAACAAATATTGTTTAGCACGATACAAAATCACACACTTACACGGATATCTTAGTTCAAATTGAGCTCCCAGAGAGAGGGCTCTCTGGCGTAAAGCCAGAAAGTCTCGCCTCCTTTTCTGGGTGTCTCGAGCGAGATCAGGAAAAATATGTATTTTTGCGCCCATAAATTGAGATTGAGACATTTTAAGGAAATACAATTTTAGCACAGCATTCCTATCTGATTCAAAGGCAAAATTAACCACAAGAGTAGCCCGGCTTGTCACCACCTCCAGCGAGCTTTCAAGAAATTCAGTCAAGTTCAATGTAGGAGACGCTGGTCCTGCAGCATTACCCTGCTGACCTAGCGGGTCCACTGAAGAAATAGACACATATTGGGCCCTTGCCAGGGGGGGTAGCGAAACCTCGGGCATTTGTAAAACTTCAAGAAAGTACTTACGGACTAGGTCCAACGGTGCGAGCATGGGTGACCTCGGGAAATTCAGGAATCTTAAATTATTCCTCCTCAACTGGTTATCAAGAAATTCAATTTTTCTCACCTGGATCAACCGATCCCTTGAATTCACCACACCAAGGGCCTGCAACTCCTCCACCTTAAATTCCACCTGTAATATTTTTGTAGCATGAATAGCCGCCTCTGTTTCCAGAGAGGAGCACTGCGCTTTAACTTCAGACAAATCCTGAGATACAGAACCCACAAAGGGTAAGAAGGACTGCTGGAGGGTAGAGATAGCTTCCCATAAGCTATCCAGTGTTACCGGCGCCGGTTTGACCACACTCCCAGGCAGCCGAGACGCCACAATACGGGGGGAGCTACTTCCACCAAACTCAACCCCCGAGGAACCGCCGGAGGGAGACACTCCTGCTCGACCCCCTGCGACTCCAACCGCTGACAAATCCTTCCCACGGGAGCCCTCAGCAGACCCAGCAGCTTCACGCAACGGTGAAACCTCACTCGACTGCCACACCGTGAGAGAGCCTCCAGGTTGAGCTGGGGACGCCTGAACAGGGCTCAAGGAAACCCCTTCCACACTGAGATCCGCCTGCACCAATGGCAAATCCCTCGAAGCCATACTGCCAGCGGGGGCACAAAATCCAGTAATAGACATCTGAACAAGCTGGTCAGCCGAGGAAGATGACCCCGAGGGCTTCTGGGCAAGCTGTTTCCTTTTCCTCCCCATCAGAGAAGATCGTTCAGGTACCGGACCAGGACCCACACACTCGGCGTCCTACTCCATCGCCATCTTGGATCGAGCTCACGTCCAGAATTTTGTATTCTTAAGCCTTTTTTTAAGAAAAAGGAAGCCCAGTTCTGTGGTCAATGACTGAATATTTTTCCAGATGTAACATGCAGTACTCAACTGCATCAGAAGCAGTTCCTGGAATTGAAGCCCCTGGTTTTGGCCCTTGAAGCAATCTTTCATCTTCATTTCCCCAGTAAGTGTGTTATCACCTTACAGTGGATTCTGTTTGTTTTCCAGGATGTTTCTCATCTGGAAACATTTCTTATGGACCGGAAGAGCTCTTCTGTGGTGGTTAATAGTTGATTTTGAGATGCCTTCTGTTGTAGCTATTGTAGCTTTTTTCTTCTGATTGTAATATGACTTTATGTTTTGGGTACAGGTTCTCTTGATGTAGGCTTTTCCATTTGCTACTTGTTCTTATTATATAGATTTTTTATTATTTGGTATTTTCCTTTGTTTATTTGGTTGTATGTCTAAAAATCTTATAAATAAAAAAGGGTACAAATCAGTACGGATATTCGCGTTCTGAGAAATAAAACTCAATACATGACTGAATGGCTACCTACCCTCCCCTGGATAATTTCAGCTTTCCAGAAAGTAGCCACTTTAGAATCTCAACAAGACAGAGTCCTTCTGTTTTTTTATTTTTTTTATTTTAGGTGCCATCAAGTCAATGCTGACTCCTGATGACCAAGCATTCCCTGGGTTTTCTTTTGCAAGATATGACCAGAAGTAGTTTGCCAGGACTTTTCTTCTGAGGCAATGTAGGGCAAAGTGATTTGCCCAAGGTCACAAAGAGCGACAATGGGAATCAAACCCTGATCTCTTAAATACTAGGCCGTTGCTCTAACAATAGGCTACTTCTCCATGCCTGACATATTAAACCCTAACCGATAATTGCTGTTGAGAACAAAAGGAGCATCCTCTGACATACACAGACAGGGAGAGAGTCCTGTTATCCCTCCACTACCTTTTTTTTTATTTTTATTTTTCTTTGTTTATTGCGAATTTTATAGGGATACACATCAAGCAAGGCACCATTTAAAAACTTGTTAGTAATAAAAAAAAATAATAAAAAGAAAATAAAAAGGTTTTCTAGCCCACATTAAGGGAGGACAATCACCTCTAGCAAGCAGAAGCAAACAAAAACTTACAGGACAATCCAAAACAAAACCACTAAACAGAGTTTAAAAATTATATACCATAAAACACAACCTCTGTAAGGCTCTACTTGTTAGTCAAAAGATTTTTCAAATGAGAGGGTCAGTAAACACATACTTAACATTCTTCAAAATGATCAAACATTTACAAGGAAATCACAAAAAGAAAGTCCCCCCTGCAGCCAAGACATGAGGTCTAAGCTGCAGGAAGGATTTCCTCCGCACCTGAGTTGACCTTGCCACATCTAGGAAAACAGAAACCTTAGATCCAAAATACAGGAAATCTTTTTTCAAGAAATAAGCCCTCAAGATTTTAACCTTATCAGCCACAGCAGATAAGGATACAATTAAGTTGCCCCAGCTGAGATCTCCTCATTAGAAGATTCCAAAAAAGTAGTAAGATCCAAATCAGATTGTGTCTCAACATGGGCAACCTCACCATCACATGTCATTGATCGAATAGGCAGATAAGAAAGATCAGAAACCCCAATAGACTCAAAATCAGACATTAATAAAATCTCTTTGCAATATTTCCTAAATAATATTAATGGAGACAGCAATCTCGTCTTTGGGAAATTAAGTAATCTTAAATTCTTTGTCCAATGAGCGTTTTCTAGGGGGCTTCAATTTGTTTAAGCAACACATAACTATTTTTCACTCCCACATGACTCTTGCAATAAACCCAAAAGATTATCCACATCATCCAATCGCAGGGAGCAAGCAGCAATCCTAGTATCCCCTCACAGGACTTAGTAATAACCTGTTGAGAAAACTTCAAAGTTTGATCAATAAAGCCAGACAGCAAAGCATTGGTCTCAGAAACCACTTTCCAAATGTCAAATAAGGAAACATCAACAGAAGAGGCCGAAGGTAATAAACCTAAGTCCTCAAGCTTACCCAACTGAATAGGAGTTAACAATAAAGAACCAGCACTGAAGCAGTGGTGGAGGCCCTCAGAAACCACATTTAAAAGAAGCCGCCACCGGCGGGAACAGCAGGAAAGCCCGCCACCATCTTAAGGCTCCCCCGAGAGGGGTAGAGCACCTGAGTGGGCCAGCCAGCCTTCCCGCTCAGGGACTCCAGCTCAATCGGGGCTGTGGGAGGAGGAGCAGCCCATTAAAAGAAGCCGCCGCCGGCGGGAACAGCAGGAAAGCCCGCCGCCATCTTCAGGCTCTCCTGAGAGGGGTACAGCACCTGAGCGGGCCACCAGCCTTCCTGCTCAGGGACTCCAGCCCAATCAGGGCTGTGGGAGGAGGAGCAGCCCATTTAAAATAAGCCACTGCCGGCGGGAACAGCAGGAAAGCCTGCCACCATCTTCAAGCTCCCCCAAGAGGGGTAGAGCACCTGAGCGGGCCAGCCAGCCTTCCCGCTCAGGGACTCCAGCCCAATCGGGGCTGTGGGAGGAGGAGCAGCCCATTTAAAAGAAGCCGCCACCGGCGGGAACAGCAGGAAAGCCCGCCGTCATCTTCAGGCTCCCCCGAAAGGGGTAGAGCACCTGAGCGGGCCATCCAGCCTTCCCGCTCAGGGACTCCAGCCCAATTGGGGCTGTCTGAGGAGGAGCAGCCCTATTAAATGAAGCCGCCACCAGGCGGGCCCGCGCCTGCCGGGTCTGCGCCTGAGGGCCTCGCCAGAGGGCCCTTTGGTGTGGCTCTTAGGCGGGGCACGATAGTCTGGGGTCAAACATAACCCAGATCCAGCCCAAGAATCCACTCTATTAACACGGACAATGCTAGAAATCCCACGAAGCAGCGGAAGCGAACACGTTTTCCTACAACTGTTAAGGTAACCTGCAAAATAAAGTATTCCACTGTCCTAAGGTCTATGAAACTCATACCACGAAGCTGTACTTACCTCTAACTAGGAGCCTCGATATAACTAGCAATCGCGTATATCTATGTACAATCCATGTTTACTACATAAACAGCTCTTGTATGTAGCATTGTATTATTGTCAGCCAATCATATGTATAGAGTATAGGAAACTGTAACTATTGTTCTATTGCAAATTTGATAACTGCATATATACCACACCATATCTTGAAGCTAGCCAACCTTATATGTTGTACATATACTAGTGAGTTGACACCTATACCACCCATAGTATAATCACACTTATTTGCACTACATCCTGGCCACCAGATAGCCTCCACCCTACACATACTCAATAATTACACCCTACAGGGTTGGTAATGAGAATGTCTCCCTTAGGCATCGCCTTAGTTGCTCTGTATCTCTTATCAGAATTGATCAATAACGCCACAGCTCTATCTTCCAATCAGTTTAACATACCAATCCTTCGGAACCATAAGAAGAGATGGTCAAATGATACCTTTCACAGATTTGACGAACCGCCCCTAACCCGCCACTCCCACTTACTGCATATCACATTACAACAGAACAAGAAATCAAAACAAGCGGAAAACCCTCATACCCAAAGCCTAAGATGTGCGCTCATAAATGCCCAATCAATACGCAAAAAATGGCCAGTGATCACAGAACTGATATCTTACCATGACCTTGACATGCTCATGATTATAGAGACATGGCTCTCTAGCGATGATAATGTCCTACTCAACCAACTCTTGCCATCCAATTTCACAATTCACACATGTCATAGAAACAACAAAGGAGGAGGAGGAGTACTCGCCCTCACCAAATCGGACCTACACTTCCACCTGATAAATGCAGACAGCACAAAGAATCTGGAGTCAATTACTATATCCAACAAACTCTGCTCTGTTAATCTCATTTATAGAGCCCCATCACTAGATCCGGATGCCCTTTCCTCAATAATTGACCTGGCATCTAACACTCAAAGTCCATGCACACCAAGCTGGGTTTTGGGAGATTTCAACCTACCATCACTACAAGAGACTCAGGCTTCAGCCTTCCTTGAGGCTCTCAAAGACCTAGGATATACCCAACTAGTAGATGAACCTACCCATGTTAAAGGAGGTCTACTAGACCTGATATTTGCTCCACAGACATCTCCCATGTCAAAGGACACCAACGGATTGTCCATAACCGCAGGTCCCTGGTCTGACCATAAACTGATTGTTTTCCAACTACCCATACTCAGAAACAACCAGAACAAAGTCAAAAGGCAGACTAACTCCTCCAAGGCACCAGAACGAAGGTTTCAAGCCTTCGATAGAGATGTGATCCTGAGTAAAACACGCCCACTTCTTACCACGACGATACTCAACCCGGAAGATATGGTTTCTGAATGGAACAAAAGCTTCAGTAATATTGTCTTATGTCCACCATCCAACAAGCCACCAAGGACACGAGCCTCATCAGTTTGGTACACCTCAGAACTACGATCAACTCTCACCCTCCTATGAAAGTTAGAAAGATGCTCACTCAGAAGTAGATCAAGAGGCATATAATTCCCATCTTGCACATCATTGTGAAGCAGTAACTGCAAATTTAAGGCAATTTCACATAGATTCACTGAAACAATCATTGAACAAACCTCATGACCTTTTCAGCCTCGTAAAGAACTTAACAAAGGAACCGATACCTTAACAACCAAATGAAATCCACCCTCAAGACTTTGCTGACTATCTGCAAGCAAAGATAAGCCATACCAACAAATCTCCAGTACCCTCAATGGCATTTGTACAAAGTAATATAACACCCTTGACCATGTTCACTACGCCATCTAAGAAACACATTGAAAACACCATCGCTACGATCAACACCACCACTGCCCAGATTGACCCCTGCCCTGCCTTCTGGATAAAGGAGCTATGGTCTGATCTTAGCCCTTTTATAGCCAAGCTCATGGAAAGATCCTTCACAATAGGGGTGTTTCCTCAATCCCTCAATCATACCTCCATTAGACCTCTGATGAAAAACGGTAAGCTCAACAGCCTGAAAGTGGACTCATACAGACCGATATCGAGTATACCACTTCTTGCCAAAATAATAGAAAAAGAGGTACAAAGACAAATTCAAGACCACGTTGACAACATTTCACCACTAGACCTATGCCAACATGGTTTTAGAGAACAACATGGCGTGGAAACCCTCCTCTCCACACTTATCAATAATATAACCACAGGAATTGATAACATCCGGCAGGGATTTCTCCTTATTTTCCTTGACATAGCTGCTGCCTTCGACTCAGTATGTCACGAGCTACTTCTGGTGTGCCTCAGAGAGAAGGGTATGTCAGAGACAGCGATAGTCTGGTGCGAATCATACCTCACAAACAGATGGCAACATGTATGTTCAGGTGCCTCAACTTCTAAACCTTTCCACCAGAAGCAAGGAGTCCCACAGGGATCCTCCCTCTCCGCCCTGATGTTTAATATCTACATGCAGCCTATCTGTAACCTCATTCGCTCTTTTGGGGTAAACTGCCTGATTATACGCGGATGACATCCTACTTTACATGCCCTTCTCGACAGAAAACCCAGACCTTTCACCACTTACAGAATGCTTTGATGCAGTATCCAATTGGCTCCAATCCCAAAACCTTAGAATTCAGCACAAGAAAACAGAAGTGCTGTTCATCACGAGGAATTTAAATTTTATCACACCAACACATATAAAAGTCAAGGAAGCAGAACTTCAGACTAAAGCCTCGATCCGGTACCTTGGAGTCACCCTGGACCAGCACCTTGACATGAAGATCCACATAAGCAACGTAGTTAGAGCGATATGCCACAAGATCCATACCCTCAGGCACCTTCGTTTCCTACTTGAACCAAGCGATTCTGGACTATTTATCAGGCACTAATCACGCCTCATTTTGACTACGCAATTTCAATCCTGCACGGTCTCCCTCAATCTACTTTAAACCCTCTACAGCTCGCGATGAACGCGGCAGCAAGAGTTCTAATCAGAGCTTCTAAGAAAGATCATATCACACCCATCCTAAAACATCTTCACTGGCTTCCCATACAGTCCAGACTATCTTTCAAAATTCTGCTGCTTACTTTCAAATCAATCAATGGGCTAGCCTCTACATCATTAGCAGAGCTTATCCATACCACACCATCCAACAGGTCCAGGAGATCGGCAGCTATCAACACTTTAGTAGTCCCAAAAGAAATAACCCAATGCACCCATGCTACAGTTAACAGAGCTTTCAAACTATGTGCACAGAGAAGCTGGAATTCTCTTCCACCCAACATATGTGCAATCAGTGACTTGGTCCAATTTAGGAAGGCAGTGAAACATTACCTATTCCTTCAGTACTACAAGATAAACTAAGATACAGTAGTGTCACCCGCAGTCTAAGATAGATATTATGTCTAAACCTACCCTATAAGACACTCATAAGTATAGCCTGTATAATATGAAAATCCGATGTAAATAGTTACCCTGAGTTAACCAAGTTTTATTTCCTGTTTCCTGTAAGCACAGTTCATTATATGCAACGTGTATGTTTTATGTAAACCGCACTGATGTCGAGTAGCGCAGTATAAAAGAAATGTAAATAAATAAATAAAATAAGCCCTCAAGATTTTAACCTTATCAGCCACAGCAGATAAGGATACAATTAAGTTGCCCCAGCTGAGATCTCCTCATTAGAAGATTCCAAAAAAGTAGTAAGATCCAAATCAGATTGTGTCTTAACATGGGCAACCTCACCATCACATGTCATTGATCGAGTAGGCAGATAAGAAAGATCAGAAACCCCAATAGACTCAAAATCAGAAATTAATAAAATCTCTTTACAATATTTCCTAAATAATATTAATGGAGACAGCAATCTCGTCTTTGGGAAATTAAGTAATCTTAAATTCTTTGTCCAATGAGTGTTTTCTAGGGCTTCAATTTGTTTAAGCAACACATAACTATTTTTCACTCCCACATGACTCTTGCAATAAACCCAAAAGTTTATCCACATCATCCAATCACAGGGAGCATGCAGCAATTCTAGTATCCTCTCACAGGACTTAGTAATAACCTGTTGAGAAAACTTCAAAGTTTGATCAATAAAGCCAGATAGCAAAGCATTGGTCTCAGAAACCACTTTCCAAATGTCAAATAAGGAAACATCAGCAGAAGAGGCCGAAGGTAATAAACCTAAGGCCTCTAGCTTTCCCAACTGAATAGGAGTTAACAATAAAGAGCCAGCACTGAAGCAGTGGGGGAGGCCCTCAGAAACCGCATTCACCAATGCAGTTACTCGGCCCACCAAGGGGGTTATCTCCTCCCCACTCACGCCAGTTTTAAAGGAGCAGGATTCAGAGGTGGTGTCCTATCAATGGAACTCAGGGAGACACCAGATAAAGATGCGTTAACAGAGGTAGACATATCAAGCCATAGAAATTCTGATCTAAGCTTCAAATCTTCCAACACTCACACATGCTGGTCCATTGGGCCACCCTTCTCGGTGTCAAAACTGCTGTCACAGAGTCTTTCTCCATCGCCTTACACGTCCTCTTACTGCGCCCTTTAGGTATCCCCGGCGGCAAAAATTAGGAGGGCAGAATGCCCCGAGCCCTAAAATGGCACTGAAGGGCACCAAAGTGGTGTTTCCCTTTGGTCACGTGCCCCTTCAAGCCTATGCCCGCGGGCTGCGGAACAGCTGTAGGAGTTTAAATGCCAAAGAAATGTCTCCCCTCGATGACGCTGGAGAAGGAGGAGGATCCCAGAGTTTGCACTGACTGGCAGACTGAACTACTCCAACAGACAGCCCGCACTTGCAGAGCAACATCCTCCATTTCTCCTCTATCTCAACAATAAGACAAATGTACTTTGGTCCAGTAAATCAAAGGTCCTCAGACATTCTAGTTGTATGGGGAAGAGATAAAAATAGTTTCCACAGACCACCAAGAGGATAGAAACCCAAAAGGCCAAATACCCATTCAATTATACCTAAACCACTACCTTGTCTATCACCACCTAGTTGAACCTATCAGTACCTGGCCACTATTTGGAAACCTAGTCCTAATGAATGTCAGGTCAGCCAATAAGAAATCCTATGATTCATGATGTCATCAATGAATTCCACCTAGATATCTTGGGAATAACTGAGACCTGGCGAGATTAAAATCGGGGAGTCCCACGGACTGAACTATGTCCAATAGGATTCACTATGCAGCATCAACCAAGACCAGGGAAATGGTGTGGAGGGATAGCAGTCCTGATGTGAGAGGCAATCAAATCATGCAGAGTTGCTATCCTCCACCTGCACGAGTCAGAATGTCTCTTAATCCAGCTAAGAGATGAGGAGCCAATTTGCAACAGCACATCATCTGTGCAAGAGCTTCTGGATCTGGTTACAGAAATTTTAACTTGCATACTGAAATCAATGACACTATAACCAGTGGCTTCGTTGACATGATGGCAGAAGTAGGATTCACGCAAGTTATCAAATCTCTGATCCATGCAAAGGGACATATTCTAGACATGTTGTTTTGCAATGGGATAGACATCGTGGAACCAGAGTCTGGTGGCATTAAGATAACACCATTATCATGGAGAGATCATTTTCTGATAAAATTTCTCATATTATAGAGGGGCTTTCACTATTGCAACCTGTAAAATGGTGAGAGCATTCTGGTACCTTAAGGCCTTCACCACTATAGGCTAGATAAACCAACTAGCTGCACTTTTAAAGCAGGGGGCTCTGTGGGCCCCCTCCAGTTTTAACAGACATTTCAAGGTGAGTCCCAAGAACTGGGATAACCAACCTTCCAAGAACATTATAATGTCCATTCCCTCTATGCCTTCAGGAACTTCAAGCAATCCAAATTTATTTTTGTAACACTGTTTAAATCCTCTAAGTCTCTCTCTAAACTCTATAATTTATGCATATATTTCTGCACAGTGCCAAGTTGCTCTGCATATTGGTTTGTCCGAGCTCCCAACTGCTTCAATTTGTGGGTGATACTTTCCAGATGCTGTTTCATGCCTGCTATATCATCCTGAAGTTCTTTTAGAATATCTTAAACCTGTAAAAGTTCCTGCATTAATGTCTGAAGCGAGACCTCTGGTTTTTTTTTTTTTTTTGCCAGAAGCTATCTTTAATAGCGAGGGAGGTTCTTGTTTTGATCTCATGACTTCTTGCCCCAACAGCACTGAGAATCTAAATTGACTAGTCTACCTTCAGACATGTTGCAAGTACATTCACAATGAATTGGCTGAATAATCAGTCTATAAGAGGGTAAGATTCTTAGAAGATAACAGAGTCTTTACAGAGCTCCGTCGTCAGCACCCTTCCTCTTATAAAATTTTCTATAAAGAGCACCCTAAAACAGAGGCACTACCAGAGTTGGAAAGAAATTAGAGACATGAGAAATATGACTGCTGAGAGTAGCTGTTCAAAATAGTAAACAGACTACTACAAACCCCAAAACAGGTTCAGCCTTCCCAATCACAATGACCAGTGATTTTGCAGCATTTGCCAACAAAATTAAAGCTCTCCATTATAGCCTACAGACAGTTACACTGAGCCCACCCTCACTAAAGATGAGAACACTTCCTTGTGAACCTCATGTACAGTCATCTGGGACTCATTCAACCAAATAATGGAGGAGGATCTTTAAAAAATGTTTAAACATCTACTGCTGACATCCTGCCTCCTTGACCCTTGCCCAGCAAAGATAGTATAGCTGGCTAGCAGAGGCCTCATTGAAGGGGGTAAAACAATTTGTGAACTCCTCTGTAGCAGAAAGGCAACTGTCAACAGCACTAAAAAAGGATGTAGTGCACCCCTTCTGAAAAATGACTCTATTGACCATGACAAGCCCAAAAACTATCAACCGGTACCAAACATCCCTTTTCTGAGAAAACTTATAGAACAGTCTGTTTTCAACTCAACAACTGGCTAAATGAAAGAAAATGGCTAGACACATGTGAATATGGCTTTACACTTGGATGTGAACACAGATGGTTCTAGTATCTCTGCTCTACGATCTCCATAGAAAACATTACATAGGATCCACATCAGTATTAGTGCTGTTTGATTTCACAGCAGCCTTTAACACTGTGGGCCACAATATCAAGTTTGCACAACTGGTAGAAACAGGTATTGGTGGCATGGTATTTGCATGGTTCAAATCCTATCTGTCCGACAGACAAGTCAATTTTATTCAACAACATTGCTTCATTACCTTGGACAATGAACTGCAGGGTGCCACAATTTAATATCTACCTCAACCCTCTGGATCAGTTGTTTAGAGTGATGGATGCAACATTCTATATCTATGCCAGTGATGTATATCTACTCATACCCACTGAACCAGATCAACCCACGGCTTAGGAAAAATTGACTACCTGTCTAACATCAACTTAGGAATAGGCAAAAAACAACAAACTTTGCCTGAACCCAAGTAAAACAGAGATTCTGTGGATTCCTAATGCATGTGGACAGGTACCTGACATCAAACTCCTTTTTGAAAACGACAAACTCTTCTAAAATCATAGGTCAGGAATCTTGAGATACTGCTGGACTTGTTACTTACTTTGAGCCCAGTATTGAGACAACACTTAAAAACTGCTTCTATCACCAACAGCAACTATGAAATCTCTCTATATATATTGAAAAGATGAGTCTGATCATAGTGGTCCATGCAGTGTTGATGTCAAGGCTAGACTACTGTAATGTCCTGTACTGTATATTGACCAGTCCCCAAAGAATTTGCACCAGCTTCATTTAATACAAGATGCTGCAGCATGACTGATAGAGGGTTGCAAGTGACATGACCATATCACACCTTTCCTGCTGGCAAGGAGATGAGTGAGAAGAGCATTGGTGAATACAGACGATTGAAATGTGGTAATGGGGAGTGGATGAAAGACAGAAGGGAATAAGAGGCTAGTGAAGGAGTGAGATGAGAAATGGGGAACTGAGATGGAGACTAGAAGAAGTAGATGGAAAGTTTCTAGGTGAAAAGTCAAAAGCAGATTGAGGATAGATGGTTAAAATTTGAGTGGATGAATGAATAAAGAAAGAAATGGAGAAAAGAACAAAAAGTGAAAGATCAGTATGTCAGAGGCAAATGTAGACAAAAAATGGAAAAAGAATAGGAGAAGAGAAGAGAGAAGAAAGAACAAATGGACAGCAGACAATGGAGAGTTAGCAGAAGACATGAAGAAATCTGCACTAGCTACCTACCAGTAGCCTACAGGGCCAAATTTAAAACTATATCTAATTGTCAAGGCCCTCAGACAAAATAGGTGAGAATACCTAAAGAACAAGTTAGCCCTCTACACACCTTAGAGGCTTCTAAGCTTGTCTCAGTGAGCATCCTTAACCCTACCCTTGCCAAAGGAAATCACACGTTGTACATCTGTCAGTGAGCTTTTTCAGGAGAAGCCCCCACACTCTGAAACAAACTCTCAGAGGGGATACATCTAACTCATGAGAACATATGAAATGCCATACTGGGCCAGACCAAGGCCCATCAAGCCTAGCATCCTTTTTCCAACAGTGGCCAATCCAGGTCACAAGTACCTGGCAAGTTCCCAAAAAGGCACACAGGTTCCATCTACTCTTCTAGTCTCCATCCCAGTTCCCAATTTCTCATCTCACACCTTAGCTAGCCTCTTATTCCCCTCTGTCTTTCATCCACTCCCCATTACTACATTTCAGTCCTCTGTAATCACCATCCTCTTCTCACTCATCTCCTTGCCAGCTTTCCATGGCCTCTCTCAGTTAGTTCCATCATGCCCACCATTTCCTCCCCTCTTTCTCACCACCCCAATTCAGCATCTCCCAATCCCCTCATCCTTCTGCTTTATCCCAAAGTCCAGCCTCTCATGCTTTCCCTTCCACCTCCCCAGCTCTCCCCACCATAAACCACCCCCGCCCCCCCCCCCATAGACCATCAGCTTCTATCCCTTCCTCTTCTCCATCCTCTCCCCCTGCAGTGGTCCTCTCTTATCTCCCCTCCCAGCCCAGCATCTTCTCTCTCTCCCCTGTTCATTCCCATCCTAGGCCAATATATCCCTTCTCTCTTGTAACTTAAAATCTCTACCCCTCTCTCTCTCTCTCTCTCTCTCCCCACCTGGGAAAATATATCATGCAACACCATCTCTGGTGTCTTCTTTCTTTTTCTGAGTCAGCAGCAGAAAGATCTCATAGCATCATCCCCAGCTTTATCTTTCTTTCTCTGATTCAGCATGCAGCAGCCAGTGCTGCCTGTAGCATTCACTTCAGGTGAATGGCCCCACGTATTGGAAGTGAATACTACAGGCAGCATTAGCTGTTGTTTCTGACTCCGAGAAAGAAAGATGAAGCTGGGGATGGTGCTGCATGATGCCAGAGCTGCATGCACAGTAAGTTGTGTCAGCTCCTAGGTCCACCATCTGTGTCCCTACCTACTATCCCCATACCCAAAGAACCTTAGTTGGGGAGACATGAGGCCCTGGCTCACCTCTGCACAGCTGCTGGAGTGAAGAGCAGCATTTTCCTTCATTCCAGCAGCTGTGTTCTCATGGAGCCTGCTGGCACGCTGAGTACCAGGAAACAGGAAATGCCCTTTAACCTCCAGCGTGCCAGCGGGCACCACAAGAACACAGTTGTCGGAGTGAAGGAAAATTCTGCTTTAATTCTGGCAGTTGTGCAGAGGTGAGCCAGGGCCTCGGACCTCCCCAGCTACCCTCTGAAGCCGGCCCTGCAAACGGTCGTGACGTGAGCAACAGCATGTGCGGGATGAAGTTGGCACGGGGGCCCTGAAGCACAGGGTCCTGTGAGAACATTCCCGCACAATGGACGGGCCTGCCCTGCCTGCTGCTAATATTTAGCTTTCAAGTAAATACAAGAAATCAAAAGAGTCACTATTAAACTGGATAAAAAAAACAAATTCAAAAAATCTCTAACTGTAACATAAGAGGGGTACACATAAGCAATGATTAACACATTAAGAAATAACAAAAGATACACCATAATTAATCGATTAACATCTTAGTCCCCAACCTCACCATGCATCTCTCTAGCCCTAAAGAAGTAGGATTTAGTTATGTAGTAAATGACGGCAGAAAAAGACCTGCATGGTCTGTGTACTCTGACCAGTGAGGTGGCAAGGGTTTTCTTGGTGTTGTGTAAGTGCTCTTAAGTTATTGCTACTTTAATTCGGTCATGCTACCTTGGGGCTGTTTTCACTTTATGCCTCTGCCAATGCCTTGGAGTCTTTTTGCTAACATTGATGCTGTTCTACTCCTTTCAAAGTGCCTTGGTGTTCTCCCAAAAATTGTTCTGCTGTTTTGCCATCTTCTATGACCTTGGAATGTTCAATGAACTTTTGTCTCCCTTTGCCCTTCTAACAGTGACTTCCTTTAGTCTTCTCCTCGATACACTGTCCTCACTTGGTTTTAGGGGCTCTGTCCTGTCCTGGTTCTCTTCTTATCTCTCCCATCACTCTTTCAGTATTTGTTCTGGTGGTTCCTCCTCTACTGCTATCCCTCTCTGTTGATGTACCCAGGGGGTCTCTTCTGGGCCCTCTTTTTCTTCCTCTATACCCAGTTCCTTGGTGCTCTGATCTCCTCCCATGGCTTTCAGTATCATTTTTATGCTGATGACTCTCAGATCTATCTATCTACATCCAAACTTTTTCTGACACTCCAGGCCCACATATCTTCCTGCCTATCTGACATCACTCTGATGTCTCACCGCTGTTTGAAATTTATCTTGGTCAAAACTAAACTTCTTATTTTTCCCCCAAACTCTCCTCCCCTCTTCCTCATTTCTCTATCTCTGTAGATAACACTCTTCTTCTTCCTGTTTCCTCAGCCTGCAACCTTGGAGTTATCTTTGACTCCTCCCTCTTCTTCTCCACACATATCCGACAGATAGCTAAAACCTGTTGTTTGTTTCTGTATAACATTATCAAAATTTGCTCCTTTCTTTCTGAGCACACTACTAAAATACTTATCCACTCTTAGTCACCTCCCATCTCAACTATTGCAACCTCCTCCTTACTGATCTCCCTCTGAGTCATCTCTCTCCCTTTCAATCTGTTCAGAATTCTACTGCATGGCTAATCTTCTGCCAGCCCCCATATACTCATTTAACCCCTCTTCTCAAGTCACTTCATTGGCTCCCCTTCCATTTCCATATCCAGTTCAAACTTCCCCTTCTGACTTATAAATACATTCATTCTGCTGCTCCTCACTACCTTTCCTCTCTCCCTACACTCTCCTTGTTAACTCTGCTCCTCCACTGGCCTGCTTCTCTCTATGCCCTTTTCTTCCACTGCCAACTCCAGACTTTGATCCTTTCACCTTGCTGCTCTTTATGCCTGGAACAAGCTACCTGAGTCTGTACATCAGGCTTCATCCCTCCCCCTATTTGTACCTATTTGCCTTCTTTCCACACACCACACCACACACCTTCTTTCCTCCTCCAAACTCACTACCTGCTCCTCTGATCCTATACCTACCCATTTCCTAAGCTCCATCTCCTCCACTGTTGTCCTGCCATCTCTCATATTCTCAACATATCACTCTCTATTTCAACAGTCCCTGCAGGCTTCAAGCATTCAGTGGTCATACCTCTCCTCAAGAAACCCTTACTAGAATCTACCTGTCCTAACTATCAACCCATCTCCCTCCTCCTCTTCATTTCTAAACTGCTTGAACATGCGGTTCACTGCCATTGCCTTGACTTTCCCTCCTCTCAAGCCCTCCTGGATACTTTACATTCTACTGAAATGTCTCTTGTCAAAGTCTCCAGCAACCTGTTCCAGGCTAAATCCAAGGACCTTTACTTGATCCTCATCCTTCTTGACCTTTCTGCTACTTTTGGCACTGTTGGCCACAGCCTTCTCCTTGATTCCATGTCCTTGCTTGGTTTTAAGGGCTCTGTGCTATCTTGGTTCTCTTCTTATCTCTCCCATCACTCTTTTAGTGTTTGTTCCGGTGGATCCTCCTCTACTGCTACCCCGTTCTCAGTTGGTGTACCCCAAGGATCTGTCTAGGGTCCACTCCTTTTTCTCTCTCTATACTCAGTCCCTTGGTGCACTCATCTTTTCCCGTGGCTTTCAGTGCCATCTTTACACTGATGATTCCCAAATCTACCTCTCTACACCTAAAATCTCTCTAGCAATCCAGGACAGGCAAGATTTTCAAGCGCAGAGATATCTCTGCATTCAAAGATTTGACTGGTCTAAGAGATGGTATTTTCAATAATATCATATGAATGTGAAATTTGTACAGTGGAGGACAGGAAAAAAATTGATGTCTTTGAATTATGATGCTCGCGAAGAATATGATCTATATTATGGACTGCTAGAAGAACGAATCAATCATTGCTGGAGGAGATCAAACCTAAGCTTTCTTTAGAAGCTCAAATGACAAGACTTTGCATGATGTGTCCAAAGTATGAAAGTATGAAAGTCAAAGAAAAAGATCATTAAAGAAAGACATCCTGCTTGACAAGGTTGAAGGTCAACAAAAAAAGAGGAAGGCCAGCAATATGATGGATTGATACAATAACAGCTCTTATACGTATGTGCCACTCCATCAACAATTAGCCATCTGAATGAAGAGCGAACACAGTTAATGAAAACTACCCACAGGGTCACCATGAGTCAACATCAACTCAATGGCACTTAACAACAAAAACAACAGTGTGCTCACAGTTCTCAAACTGGTTCCAGTTTCTGAATTAAGATGTTAAACAAGTCTTGGGTTTTTTTTTTTTTACATTTTGGGTAGTTCAGGGATGATTTCAATAGAAGTAATCGGGCTGCTAACATCACAGTGTGCCGGGGTGGAAGTTTACAATCCAGGAGCATGCAAACTGGATTGTGAAGTACCACCCCTGGATTGTGCATGTCTGGCTCATTATGTAGCTCTATTGTGTCATAATATCTAAGAAAATGTCTGACCCCTACCTTTAACCATCATCAAATGCAACAGTGAGATCAGGCTCTTTTTGGATTTATGGAGACACCAAATAGTATGAAGCTGAGCTCTCACTAGAAATCACTGACAGGACTAATGAGTCACTCTGTTTATTTCTGAAAAAGAAGTACTTGTGACTGTGCCACAAATCTGATCTCTTATTTTCTGTTAGTAATAGAAATTTATAGGCACAACATAACATATGGACATATAGGAGATAAGTATAACTCACACAGTGATCTCAGCTACTGAAGTTAGCTCCAAAGCTCACTGGCTGCTGGAACAAATGTTTCAAATTTGATGTAGGTATAAAGGAGATTTATTGCCCATGTGCTTAAGTACTGGCAACAGCTGGTCCTGTTGCACCATGTCTCTTACACAGCAGGCTGCCCAGCAGTTGTGAGAGTACATTAATTCCATGTTTTTATTGTACATTTTTAGAAACCATACACAGATTGCTGTGATCAAAATGCAGTATGCTATTGCTTTTTGAGTATGTGGGTCAATAAATTTTTCCAACTCACTTTAGATGTCAGGTAGCATTAGCTGCAGGATCCAGTGAGGTGTTTTTCTAGTTTATTTCACCTGTTATCCACTTTCTACTGGGTGATATATGTTTAAAGTCGCCTAACTATAGTTTTGGCATAACTTTGTGCTGAGATTACCGCTCAGATACATTTTCTGTCTTTTGGTTCCATTCAGTTGAATTTGGGAAGAACATCTGGATGACTATTTGGAGAGCTGTGGGATGGGTTTTAGTTGGAACTTTGAATTTTTTCAACTCTGTCACTGAAAAACAGTATTTCGGGATCATGAAGAGGGCATGAACTCCAAAACCCTCCAGTTCTGCCTCCGTTCTTCTGTCAAATTCCTAGGAAATATTTGCACATTGCACAGCAGCTTCTGGCATAAATATATTTATTTTGCATCAGACAGACTTGGCTGCCAGAAATTGATGTACATTCAAGAGAAGTCTTCTGTATTGACTTTAGATGTCTATAACGTCATTAGGAGGATGCAATCTTAAAGAGTTAATAAGGGGAGGACACAGACGAATGATGGAAGTTATCCAATGCATGGCCAAGAACAATTTATAGGTTGTATAAATCCCAAGTACAATAAAGTACTGAGGTATGTGGCACCCCATGCCTCTATTTTTAAATCAGAATGACAAATATTTATATCTATCTAGATTTCCATGTCACAGATATATGGGCATGACCTATAAAGGCAAGGCAATGGAGACTGCACCAATGTGATAGAGAAGCAGCTAGTTGCCTCAAAGAAGCAAGCCCATACTGCTGTTCTGACTTGACTGTCTGAAATAGTCATTGGCTGAAAAAAGCATGGAAGGAAACGGAGGATCAAAACAAATGCCATTAACCCTTTATACAACAATCTATTGTGAGATGTTTAACTAAGCTTGAATGTCAGTTGTTATATATTATCCATTTATTTAAGAATACATTTTTGAGGTCTCAATCAATGTGCTTTCATGTAGGAAGTCACAAAGAAGGTCAGAGTAGTCTTCATTTTCAAAGAGAAATGTGAGACAATGTGTTATATTTCAAGTGCTTATAGGTATACTTTTGTAGTGTCCTCTCTGATGGGACACTTTCATTTTTCAGGTACAGTACTTGATGTTTGTTGGCTTCTAAGACCTTCCAAAAGTTTGCTTACTAAAACGTTGATACCTTGCCTCAGGGAAGTGTCTTTAGCTCTTGTATTTTCAGCACTAGCTCAAGACAAGTTAAGTCAGGTATACTTGGTATTTCCCTGTGCCAAGAGGCCTTCCAATTTAAAATTTTACCTGAGAAAATTGAAGGTCAAGTAGCTTGTCCAAGGTCACAAGTAGCATCAGAGGGATTTGAAACTTGGCTTCTGTGGGTAGCAACTGGTTTCTCAGACCACTAGGCTACTCCTCCATGCCAAAGGCCTTAGTAGGCACACACTAAGGAATGGGTGAGTACGAGCATATCATGTGATTTTCTATGTGCTCATTAAAGTCTAATTTGCATAAACAGCTATGGTCAACATTATTGGCACCCTTGCATTTTAGGTATGTTGGACCTGATATTCAGCAGCAGCAGCTAAAGCGGGTACAGCGCCTAGCAGTCGCCGCTGAAGAGTTAACCCAAATATTCAAGGCCAAGACCATATTCAGCCATTGGCATTGAATATCCAGGTTTTCCGCACAGCCATGCATGGCACAGAAGCTAACCGGGCTGTGGCGATACTCAGCCGCTGCCCAGATAGCTTTGGTAGCAAAAGTTAGGACAGCTTTTGCTGTGCCTAACCTTTGTTGCTGAGGGATAACCAGGCACGGTTGAATATCACCGCTGACCGGTTATCACCAGGTACTGCCCCTGGAATGCCCCGATACACCCCAATGCTAAGCGGCTAGCTTCAGGTGTATAGTGGCATTAATTGGGGATATTCAGTGGCACTAACCATATTAGGGCCACCGAATATCCCGCTTAGGGGCATTCACACAGTCAATGAATCTGTAAACCATGTAAATGCCTTGCAATATTGGGCTCATTGTGTACAATGTCTTCAGAAATAATTGGAAATATTTTAATAGTATGACAACATAAATTGGAATATTATGTTCAAAGGTATACAACATAAAGATGTCTGTGCAACATAGACAAACTAATTTCTGAGAAAAAAAACAAAATATGACCTGGACAGGATTATGGCACCCTTCACTCTTATTCAGTTGCACAACCTGTGGCAGAGATGACAGCCTCCAAACATTTCTTGTAGCCATCTATAAGTTTCGTACATCTGTCTGCTGATAGTTTCTCCCACTCTTCAACTGTGATTTGTTCCAGTGGCAGATTTGAGCTCTTTCCAAAGGTTCTCGATTGGATTGCGATCAGGACTCATTGATGGCCAGTTTAAAACAGTCCATTTTTTTCTTTTTAACCATTCTTTTGTACTTTTGGGTGCATGTTTTGGATCATTATCCTGCTGGAGGACCCATGACCTTCAACCCTGACCTAGCCTTCTGACACTAGGTAGCACCTTTTGCTACAAAATACCTCGTTAGTCCTCTAATTTCATGATTCCTTTAATACATTCCAGGCCTCCAGTTCCTGAGGCAGTAAAACAGCTCATAACATTATGGAGCCTCCATCATATTCAACTGTGAGAAGGGTGTTTTTTTTCCTTATGAGCTATATTTCTTCATCTGTAAATGTATCTCTGGTCTGCATTGCCAAAGAGCTTGTTTGTTTTCATCTGTCCACAGAACATTTTCCCAGAAGGATTGTAGTTTCTCAAGGTGGGTTTGGGCAAAGATCAGAGTGTCTCTTTATGCCTGTCTTTGAGCAGTGGGGTCCTCCTTGGCCTTTGTCCATGAAGTCTTTTTTTTTTTAGTGTGCGGCGTAAGGTGTGGGTTGAAACCACTACTCCAGCTCCAGGTCAGGGCCGGCCCATCCATTGTGCAAGAATGTTGCCCACACATGGCCCCGCACCTTGGGGGGGCCTCACGACTGACCGACTGTAGAAGGAGTCGGGGAGACCCGAAGTCCTGGCTCACCTCTGAACAGCCATAGGAGTAAAGAACGGCATTTGCCTTTTCTTCCATAGATATGACAAAAAGAAGCCCACCGGCACGCTGAATGCCAGGAGGTTAAATAGGGGCATGTCAGACCTCTGAAGCCGATCAGGCATGGGGCCTCTTTTGGTGTGTGGTGGCAGGGAGGGGGGACTGGGAACTAGAATGGGAATGGAGGGACTGGGTCTAGAATGAGACCGGGAATGAGGAGCTAGAATGGAATGGGGATGACTAGGGACTAGAATGGAAATGGGGTGGGGTGGGGGCAGGAATGGAAATGGGCTAATGTTGGGGGAATGGGGGGAGGGACTGGAGGAGGATAGATACTGGGGGGATTAGGACAGGAAATGGCTTGGAGATGGGGAACTGGGACTGGAAGGGAACTGATACTGGGGGTTAGGACTGGAAATGGGCAGATGCTGGGGGACCGGAAGGGAGTTGATGCTGGGAGGGACTGGAGGAGAAATGATACTGGGGGTTATGAGTGGAAATGGCCTGAGGATGGGGATGGGGGATGGGGGACTGGGACTGGAAGGGAACTGATGCTGGGAAGGACTGGAGGAGGACTGGAAATGAGTTGATGTTGGGGATGGGGGACTTGAACTGGAAGGGAGCAGATGCTGGGAGGGACTGGAAGAGAACTGATACTGGGGGTTAGGACTGGAAATGGAATGGGGGACTGGGACTAGAAGGGAGCTGATAATGGAATGGAGGAGGACTGATACTGGGGGCTAGGACTGGAAATGGCCTGTGGATGGGGGATTGGGACTGGAAAGAAACTGATACTGGAGTACTGGAAGGGAGATGATGCTGGAAGGGACTGGGGGAGGACTGATATTGGGGGGTTAGGACTGGAAATGGCCTTAGTATGGGGCATAGGGGACTGGGACTGGAAAGAGACTGGGACTGAAAGGGAACTGATGCTGGGAGGGACTGGAGGAGGACTGATATTGGGGGGTTGGAAATAAGCTGATGCTGGAAGGGTGGACAAATGGAACTGGAAGAGAGTAGATGCTGAGAGGGGCTGGAACTGGATGGGAGTGGATGCTGGGGGAGGACCAGAAGGGGGTGGGGCTGAGACTAGCAGGAGAAAAAAAGCTGGGGGAGTGAGGATGGAGAGTAGAACAGATGTTTTGTGAGGGAGGGAAGAAAAAGCTATGATTGGCTGAGTATTGGGAGAGTAAGTGGGGATTGAGAATGGAGGGGTGAAATTAGAGTGGATGAAAAATGAATAAAGAAAGAAATGGAAAGAGCAAAAGGGGAAAGATCAGTATGTTAGAGGCAGAAGTAAAGAGAATAAAAAAAACTAGAAGAGAGAAAAAGGATAAATGTACAACAGACAAAGGAGAGCTAGTAGAAGACTTGAAGAAAGCAGAAGGAAGTGACTGGGGCAATTGCAACTGAAAAATAAAATGCCCAAACAAAACATAGAAACATGTCTGCAGCAAAAGACCACATGACCTATCTAGTCTGTCCTTCCATATCAACCACTACAACAGTCCCCTTTTTTTCTTTAGAGATCCTCTGTGTTTGTCCTCATCTCTACCACATATACTGGGTGACTATTCCATGGATCCACCACTCTTTCCGTAAAGAAATATTTCCGCATATCACTCTTGAATCTATTCCCTTTCACCATCATTCCATGTCTTCTCATAGGAGAGCTTGCTTTCAATCAAAAGAGGCTCTCCTCCTGTGCATTTATGCCATGGAGGTATTTAAATGTCTCAATCACATCACCTCTATCCCACATTTCCTCTAAGGTATACTTTTTAAGATCCTTAAGTCTTTCCTCGTATGCTTTATAATAAAGACCACTAACCATTTTAGTAGCCACCCTTTGTAAGAATGCCAGCCTGTTTATATCCTTTTGATGGTGCGGTCTCCAGAATTGTACACAGTACTCCAAATCAGGTCACACCAAAGACTTATAAAGAGGCACTATCACCTCCTTTCTTCTGATGGCCATTCCTCTCCCTGTGCACCCAAGCATCCTTCGAGCTTTCGCCCTTGCCTTTTCTACCTGCTTAGCTACTTTAAGATCATCAGATACAATCACACCTAGGTCCTGCACTTCTTTAGTTGACAAAAGTATTTCACCCCTTATACTATATCGCTCCCTTGGATTGCTGCAGCCCAAATGTATGACCTTACATTTTTTTAACATTAAATCTCAGCTGCAAAATTCTAGACCATTCTTCAAGCTTAGCTAGATCCCTCCTCATGTTATCTACATCTTCCTGTGCAGATTTTGGTATCATCCACAAAGAGGCAAACCATACCTGACAGCCCTTCCTCTATATCACTAACAAAGATGTTAAAAAGATTGGGAAATGGGAAATGTGCATGGCTAGTGTTTTTGTTTAGTACAAGAGGAAATTTAATTTATAGTTTTATTTCTCCAGAGGTGGTATATATTCCAAGTTTGGTTTTTGGGGTTCCCAGTTTAATTATTGTCTTCATATTTATAAATTGTGATCCCTTGTTCTATGTTTGGTGACAGACTATGTTTTGCATGTGTAACCGAGCTGCAGTATTCTGTTCATGTAGTTTCTATGTGACAGTCCACTTGTTCTTTTTCCACAGTAGATGTATTGGTATTCTCTGAGATGTATTGGTTTAATATTTGCAGTGTTGCCTTTTGATAGGTAGGGTTTTGCGCTTTGTGAGTCCTGTAGTGCTGTTATGATACGGCGGGTTTGCTATGGATTCTAAATGAGCAAGGTGCATAGTAATTCCTAATGTGCCTGCCAGTTGACACTGGAGTATAGTACAGTGGTGTGCAAAAGTCTGGAATCACTTGTGAGATTTGCGTTTTTCGTACTTTCTAACGTTTTTTTTTTAATTTTCCGTTAGCCCAGCATATTCATCTTTCTACCACGTTAAAAGGGATACATTTGGCTATTAGAGTTGACTTTTTTGCATTCCTTGCTTCCAAATTAAATACTTTACAGACACTGGGAGATAGCTATTGCGATTTTTGTGGATCCTGCATCAAAACTGCATCGAGATTATCCAATGTGCACATGTTATTTCGGACCAATGAGGAGGCTGGTTTCACTAACCAATCACAATGCAGATATCTAGCCAACAGTGCAGCTATAAAAACGTATGGAATTTTTGAATTTCATACGCTTTCTGGATCGAGCATGAAGATGATTCGGACACTGACGTTGGAGGAGCGTGTTCGTGTGTCCTTTATGAGCGAGGAAGGATTTTCAAGCCGTCAGATAGCCAGGAAAGTTGGCTGCAGTCAGAGCACTGTTGTTAAGATTGTACAGAAGAAGAAAGAAATGGGTTCAGTGGTGGACAAGCCTCTTTCAGGTCGTCCATGTGCATCAACATCATGCCAGGACCATGCACTACGACGCATTTCACTGACTAATCACAAGTTGACCTCTCCTCAGCTGCTTCGAGAGTGGTCAAACAAGAGTGAGGTCAGTGTCAGCTCATCAACAGTTCGTCGCCGGTGCCTGCAGTTTGGTCTCAAGGGCTGCAAAGCACGGAATAAGCCACTGATGACTGACATACAAAGGCGCAACTGGATCGTGTGGGCGAGAAAGCACTCAACCTGGTCGACTGAAATGTGGGAAAAGGTGCTATTCAGCAGTGAAAGCACCTTCTGCCTGTTTGGTAACCAAGCCCACACTTATGTGAGGAGATTTCCTGGAGACGAATTCAAGCCTGAGTGTCTCAACCTCACTGTGAAGCATCCTTTGAAGGTCACGGTCTGGGGCTGCATGGCTGCCAGTGGCATTGGATGTCTTCACATCATCGATGGAATGGTCAACGGAGCCAAGTACATCACCATACTGCAAAAGTGCATGGTGCCATCAGCACACCAGCTGTTTCCTGGCCAGTTCCTCTTCCAATATGACAATGCACCCTGCCATCGTTCCAGACAGATGATCAGCTGGAAGCAACGGAACAACATCAAGTCAATGGACTGGCCTGCCCAGTCTCCAGATCTGAATCCAATCGAGAACCTGTGACACAAGGTGGCCTTGGAAATATTCAAGAGGCATCCAACATCAAAGCGTGAGCTGATTGAGTCACTCATTGCAGTTTGGAACTGCGTTGTCACCAACGATCGCCTTGTCAGACTGGTTCATTCAATGCCGAAAAGGTGCAGTCAGGTGATCAAGAACAAAGGGTGGCCCATCAAATACTGAGCCATCACTGACACATAAAAATGGCCTTTTTCAAGGCCACATACATTAATTTGAAGGAAAGCTGGCGTGCATCCATAATATTTTAAAGCATACTTACAATAATATATCATTGGCCAACAATGTACATTACACGATTTTCACAGAAAATCTATCAACAGGACAACTATGGGGAACAAACTCAGAAAGTAAGGGCCAAACCAATACTAAAAGTTGGCCCTAATAGCCAAATCTATCACTTATCATGAGATACACAGAAAAAGCCACTGAGAGGAAAAAGAAATTAAGATATAAGGTCACGAAATTGAAAAAACGTCAAATTTACAAGTAATTCCAGACTTTTGCACACTACTGTAATGTAGAAATCTGGTAGTCTCTTTATCCTCACCACCCATGCAAATGGTATTGAGACACTCATTAAGAGGCGTGTCTACTAAAAGTTAATGCGCATTCACAAATGTTAATGTGCGCTAAGTGCAGCAACACCCATTTATTTGTACTGGTGCAGTGGCACTTAACACACATTAACATTTAATAAATATGCCCCTAAGTCATTGCGAGGACACAAGAGACTTGTGAAGAGTTTCTTTGAAAGCTGCCTAAAATTTTAGATGGCAACATATACATTTATGCAAATGAGGTCCAGTGGCTATGCAAATGAAGTACAGCAATGAGTTTCTGCACATGGCCCAGCATCAACCCTTGGATCGCCCCTGCTCTAGATCAGCCTTAAGCTCTTTGGATGTTGTATGTGATATTTCTCCAACAGTTCACACTAACCTTTGAAGACTTCTTGGATTAATTTTCCTCTTCCCATCATGTCCTGGGAGGTTCTTGACAGTTCCATGAGCAGAAATCTTCTTAATAACATTGTGACCTGTAGACACAGGAATCCCAAGGCCTTTGGAGATGGTCTTATACCTCTTTGAAGTTTGATGTTTGGTGATTATGGTTTTCTGACTGTCTCAGGCAGCTCCTTTGGCTTCACCATTGTGAAAATGGAACATGGGGTGAATGTGGCCTTTTTAAACATTAATTTGCTGATTCAAGTCATGTGAGTACTGACAATTGGTCACAGGTGTGTCTAATTTTACTGCAATGGGAATGCGATTCTTCTGTTCAAGCTGATTTTGAATTGTTTATAGAGGTCTATAAATTAATGAATGGAGTGGAACGGGTAAGTGCAGATTGATTGTTTATGTCATCAGAATATAGAAAGACTAGGGGACATGCAATGAAGCTACAGGTGAACCTATTTAAGACTAATAAGAGAAAATATTTTTTTCATTCAACATGTAATCAAACTCTGGAATTTGTTACCAGAGGATGTAGTAAAAACTGTTAGTGTAGCTGGGTTTAGAAAAGTTTGGACAAGTTCAAGGAGGAAAGATCCATAAACCATTATTAAAAGGGACCCAGGATATTACTGCTTGACCCAATACAAGCATTGTGGAACCTGTGTCTTTTGGGGAAACTGCTAGATACTTATGACCAAGATTGGCCACTGTTGGAAACAGGATGCTGGGCTTGATGGACCTTGGTCTGACCCAGTATGGCATTTCTTATGTTCTTATAAACATGTGAACATAATTTAATGCAAATAATAATAATATCTCCCCTCAGCCATTTCTTCCCCAGGTTGATGAGTCCCAACCTTTTTAGCCTCTCCAGAAAAGGGTATTCAGCCATCCGCAGAACCATTTGTGATGTTTGTCATGATCCCACAGTGACAGTGGCAGCAGACAGTCCTGCTACTGCTGTGGAAAGGCAATGTGCCACATGGGGTGGTCCAAGGGCCCTGGCACCCCAGGCAGAGATCCAGGCTGCCTCCCCCTCCCACTGCCGCAGAACCCAGCTGTGGGGGAAGAGGCCGATAGTGCCAGATTCTGCAGCCCTCCAGGTAGCTGGAAAATGCAGGAGCCCAGAAAAATGGTGGCTGTCATCCTCTCTCTGAGATGTATCAGTGGCAGGCGGTGATGGGGCCCCTGCATGGACAGCTGGTGGGGGGGCTGCATGGCCATCCATGTGTGCCTCTGCCCCCCCCCCCATCTGGACCCTGTACCCAAGGCGCTTGCTAAACCTGCATGTTTAATATGCTGGGACTGCGACCACCACCACTGGCAGATCATGGGCATGTCTGCATGGTGGGGTGTTGGTGGTGGCGTAGGAAGTGGCACCAGCCTGCAGCAGACAGAAGCCTTGTCCTGGTCATGTGTACCATGTGCATTGCAGCATTAGCTAAAGGTCAACTGAAGGGAAGCATGTCAGCAACAGGAGCTGTTGTGCATATAAGGCAGCACTGTGGTGCAACACGCACAGTTGATGTGTATATGTGTGGAGGGTCACAGGTTCAGGTCCCTACTGTGGTTTCTGTATTGCATATTCCTGTGGACAAGGTTTAGCTGACAGTGTAAGTACAGCTCCAGCATGTGCAACCCTCAAGGAGATGGCCAGCAGGGGTGGAAAAACCCACCAGCAGCACTGACAGGCTCCACTATCCACAGCTGGTTGGAGGCTAATAGCACACAGTAATATAGCACATGCAAACAGAGCAAACGTTATCAATCCTTGAACTGACATTAAGACAAGAGTATCAAGTAAGAATGCCAGCCATCTCCACTTTTTGCTCAGTGTGCCAATGAGAGTGTATGTGTATGCATGTGTGTGTGTGTATGGCTCCCCTTTGTCCTGTGACTTTCTGCACTCCCCTTGGCTCACATTGTACGAGTTTTTCCCAGCCTTTGTTTGAAAATCTGAATAACACAAGGCAGAGGATTGTGGGTATCACCTGAAACAGTGCAGATTGGCCTGGATGCGTCTGCCACAATGGTAGGGCCACTGGCTGAGATGCCATTGTGCCCGTCTGCCACCTGCATTGCCTGGGTGGCCACTATATGTCATGCTGAGATGGCACTCTCATTATGACCAAAAAGTGACCATGGCACGACTATATATCCACATAGAGCTATTATAATATTTGGTTCCAAAGATGTGGATGCGTTCTCTGTCTGGGGTTCTCAATCACTGAGCAAATGGTTGGGTGGCAAAGCTGAGTATCCCAAGGCAGGGTGCTTGTGGTTGCACTGAGCATGTGCTGTGAGTGCTGGCCAACTGCAGTTGGTTTGTGCTTAGCTGACACAGTCCAGAGAAGGGCAGTAGGGGCAATCTTACTGCCTGTGCTTTAGACAATTGTTAGTCCTCAATGGTTGGGGCAGCAGTGCTTCATGACATACTCACAGGGGTCCTGGCAGGATAGTGGCTCCACACCAGCCTATACACCCCCCCCCCCCTGCAGTGGCTGTCTATGGCAGCAGCATATTGACACTGGCCCCTAACCTGCACTGTTATCAGAGGGTTATTGTTCAACATGGGTAGAAAACAGGGCCAAGCTGTTGCTGTCACTATTGCCTACAGCATGCAGGAAACAAGGAGAAAAGCATGACACTAGCAATGATGCAGACCTACAGCAGAGGCCATTTCTGATTCAGTGGACCAGGTGCTGGGCACCCCTCCTCACCTCAGGGTGACATCTGAAGCCGCTCTGTAGCACGGCTTGCTGTTATGTGCATGTAGCACACTCAGCCAGTGTGTCTTATTGAGCTGATATGCTGTATCAGTGCATTCTCTATTGGTTCTTCAGCTGCAGACTGCTGTTTTGCATGTGCAGTTCCTCCTGGGTAGTGGAGGGCCCAACCTATACTGGCACAGAAAGCAAACAGTTTGATCAGAGATCTGCAGGTTCTACCTATCTGTGTAGAACTGTGTGGAGGTGTAGCCTACTGGTTGGTGCAATGTCGCCATGGACAAAGGTCCAGGGTGTGATTTTGACATGTTCATTTTGTGCCTGGGTGTGTTTGCCCACCTCGCACAGTCCTGGCTCTGCTATGACCTGCAGACAATCATTCTTCTACATTTCTATGCATTATGGCCATATGTTGGGTAGCCCAGCATGGCATTCCCCATCATGGACATCTGTGAGCATGGCTTTAGTGGCTCTGTGGTGGCGCATTGCAGCGGGTCAGTGATGTATATGCAGCAGATGTCTGGGTCAACTAGTATGGATGCGTTTTCTGTTTTGCCATCATTGTGACCTCGCAGCTTTACATAAAGTGGATATATCTCGTACATTCAGGCATCTAACACTCGTTGCATAGCCATCCCTTGCACTGTTCTGCCATCATTACTTGCCCCACATGGGGCAAATGGGTTCAACTTGTCCCTTTCTATCATATTTATTTATTTATAGTTCTTTTATACCGCACTCTTTTTCATCAGCGCGGTTTACATTAAACAGGAATACTCATTGCAATCAACAGACTGTGGTGAGTTTACATATAACAGGAGAATATAACTGGGATTTTAACTTATGGAAACTTTGTACATATTTGTAACATGTAAAGAACCTATATACACAGGATAGAATTTCTTATTATCTTACATGTAAAGAACCTATATACACAGGATAGAATTTCTTAATCATGCCATTCAGTCAGGTGTATTGTCTTGCTTGTGCACAGGCTGAGGCTCCAGTCCCACCCACACAAATGGTGTTTCATGTACCCCATTGCACTGTTACTTTCGGTTCACACACACCAAATGCTTTTGGCCTGTATGATCCCATATATCCACCCACCACACGCAATGCAAATTCTCTGCTTGGATGATCCATAGTACAGCCCTGCACCTACCATTTGACCATCAGGGAGATTCATGGCAGTAAGCTGTCCCACCATGGCCCTCAGGGGTCATTTGCAGCAGTTAGCCATATCATGCACACCTCTCTTGTGACTGCTCCACATGTGCACTCATGGACAATCCTCCCTTTGTTGCTCACATCAAGCACATGCTGCCTCCACCCAGACACTGTCCTGGCCTATGGCATGCCACACACTGACAGTACATCTGAATACCTGTCCATACCTCAACTTAATATAGCTTATGGCATGGTGCATGCTTTTCGGTGCATCTAGGACTGCATGCCTGTCACAGCGCCCTCCCACCCATGCTGCATCCCCTCCGCTGACTCTGCTGCCACCACCACCACCCACCATGGCACAGCCAACATGCACACTGACCTTCATCACTAGGCAGCTACCTATCTCGCCTAGTCAACAGCATAGGCCTGCTGTATGGTCAAACATGCTCATCACACATATTGCCACGTTCCCAAGCATCAGGTGAGTCAACTCCATCAGCCAAAAATTGTGCTTGCATCTATACCTTCTCCAATGGCTTCCCTGCCACCCTTTTAGCGTTTCAGTGGTTTTTCTGCATTAAAGTGCATGCTAGACACCTTCCCACAGCATGTGCTATTATCACATGGTAAGTGTCCACTACTACCCCTTAATGTCCTATTACCGTCCGCTAAGTGTCCACTACTGCACCTTAATGCAGCATGTGCTATTACCACCTGCTAAGTGTCCACTAGCACTCCTTAACACTGGAACACCTCTAATACGCCCAGCACACTTGCCGCACAGTAACCCATTATTGCTGCCATTAACGCATGGAAAGGACTGCTCCCTTACCACTGTTTAGTAAATATACCCCATAGTCTTAAAATGGGCCTGCACCTTAATGTAAAGAAGACAAACATCCTCTCAACTGGGAAAATCAATAAGTTCATCGTTGATGGAGAAGAAATTTAAAATACTAGGCAACTTTAACCAGCTTGGATCAATAATCAAAGAAACGACAAGCGATCAAGAAATCCGGTGACACATTGCTCTTGGCAGAATGGCTATGAAGGACTTAGGCAAGATTCTCAAGAGCACAGATGTCTCTCTCCATACAAAGATTAGATTTGCCCAAGACATGGTATTTTCAATAACATCTTAAGGATGCAAAAGTTGGACAGTGAAAAAGATAAACAGGAAGAAAATCAATGCCTTTGAACTATGGTGCTGGGGAAGAATACTGTGTATACCATGGATTGCCCAAAGAACAAACCAGTCAGCACTAGAGGAGATCAAACTAAAGCTTTCTTTAGAAGCTCAGTTGCCAAGACTTTGACTTTTATACTTTGGACACATCATGTGAAGAGAGAGATCATTAGAGAAAGACATCATGCTTGGCAAGGTTGAAGGCCAACACAACAGAGGAAGGCCAGCAATGAGATGGATCGACACAATAACAGCAGCTATGGATGTCACTTTATCAACAATGAGCAGCCTGACTGAAGACTGTACACAGTTTAGGTGAGCTATCCAGAGGCTTGCCATGAGTTGACACCAACTTGATGGCACTTAACAACAACAGCAACAAGTGATAATTATTTACAGTGACTAGTGATAACATTACTGTTTTCATGACCAACCAAAAGCCTACAGTTGCCAAACTTTATATGGGAACCTTTGAAAAAAATTTCTTTCCCAATTCCATTTATTCCGACAATATCAAGGCCTGGTACCGCTACATTGACAATGTCTTCATGTTATGGCGAGGTACTGAATCTCAATTAGATTCTTTCCTCCAGCGGTTAAATTCTCAAGATGCCAACATTAAATTCACCAGTGAGTCACAGAAACAATGTATCACCTTTTTGGATCTGTTAATCACAAGGGAAGAGAAAGGTTGGGGCACTTCTGTATATCGCAAATCGATCGATCGGAATACTTTCTTGCACCATGATAGTGCACATCCCCCTCAGTTAAAGAACAGTCTGCCGTTATCTCAATTTTTGAGGTACCGGCGGAACTGCTCAGATGTGAAGACTTACAAGAAACTGTCTGTGAGTTTGAAAGCAAACTTTGTTGATCGAGGGTATCCTTACCCCTTGGTACAGAAGGCATACCAACGAGCACTATACAATAATCGTGATTTATTGTTAACACCAAAAAAGAGCACGGAGGACTTTAGTATGAATCGAAATATTAATTTTATCACTCCTTATTCTCCAATAAGCTCGGGTTTGCAGAAGATCTTGAGAAAACATGGAGCCATACTTCATGTAGTACCAGGCATGCAAGATAAATCAATACGATGCGTATGGAAACGCAGTCGTAATTTGAAGGAATATTTGAGTCCCACCAAATTACGAGATGTCACGCCGGTTAACCAGAATGATTCCGAAATCGGTCACAGTAAGTGTGAACACTGTACGATATGCGATATTACTGCTGAATGTTCCCAGTTCATCTATAAAGGTATGACTTACAAATTGAGGCACATCACTACCTGTGAGTCAACTTATGTAGTTTATGCCATGAGATGTCCGTGCGGCTTACTTTACATCGGCAAAACGATCCGTCCTTTTAAGATCCGGATGAAGGAACATGAAAGCAGGCTTCGGTGCAATCGAAAAGAAGCTCCTTTAGTAGAACATTGTTTGTTATACCGACATGTGTTTGCACAGCTCAGTTGTTGGGTTATTGAACAAGTATTGGGAAACGGGCAAGGGAGATCGCGTGATCAACAATTACTTTACTGAGAACAATGGTGGATTTATAACTTAGGCACGGTACAACCGGGAGGGCTTAACTTTAGCATTGATTGGACAGTCTGCATTTAACGTCCGACCAATCGATGATTGTTTTAACTCTACCAGCAGTTTCAAGGCATTTAAAAATGACGGCTTCACCTCTGGCCCACATGCGCGGCATTTTTTGGATTCCCCAGAGAATTGGAGGGTGATCGCTGGTTAAGAAAATGAGCTGCGCTGTGGTCAGGTTAACAAGATTTTTCTTCTTTTTCCTTTTTCTTTCTCGGATTATTCTTAAATAACATGGTGAAGTTTTTATATATTACCACTGTTCAGTTATTGTTGATGTCATTTTTTATAGGAAATTGATTTGACGTTTGAGTCCCTTGAGAAACCCTTTTATGGAGAAACGCACGGGCGCCTTATAAAGTTGGCGTTGGGACGCGCTTCAAGTTACTTAAATGGTCACAACAAGATTGAGAGCAACAAAAATCATAAGAAATCCAAGGAAATTATGACGCACCACATTAAAATATAAGATGAGTATTTTTTCAACATTGAAATCTCATTGTGAGATATAATTGACACGTCATTAGTTCCTATCAATATGAGCCATTGATGCAAAACCAGCACATGTCTGGAAAATTTTACAATCCCTAGAATTTTAGTGCTAATGGCTGATTCTGAGGCTCAGTCTGTGACAACAAAGAAATACTGAACGAATTGGATTGGTTAATTGTTGAATGAGGTTTAGCTTTCATTACATTTTAGTAGTCATTCACGAAGAACGACCAGTTACTAGTTAGTGATCATATAAATTAAATAAGCAAAGGGAAATTATTCAGCCTTGTCAATCACCTTTGCTGATTTTAAACCATTCGGTTTCTCTTGTTCCATTCTGTTGCTTCTTGATCAATGTAAAGGTTGTTTATGAGAACTATCAGGTGTTTTGGTACCCAGATTCTTAACATGGCCAAGAGTTTCTCATGATTTACACAATCAAAGTTCTTGCTTTAATCAATAAAACACATATAGAAATCATTTTGGTATTCTTTTGTCTTTTCAAATGTATGTCTTCTAGTATATGTTCCGGTGGTTCCTCCTCTACCACCATCCTGCTTTCAGTTGGTGTACCACAGGGCTGTGTCTTTTTTTCTCTCTACGTGTTCTGCTTGCTTATCGGACATTGCTGCCTGGATGTCTCACCACCGTCTGAAACTGAACATGGCCAAAACTGAGGTTCTCTATTATTGTGAATAACACTACACTCCTCCCTGTTTCCTTAGCTCATGACCTTGGGGTCATCTTTGACTCTCTCTCTCTCTTTCTCTGCACACATCCAACAGATAACTAAAACCTGTTGCTTCTTCCTCTATAACAATGGCAAAATGCATCCCTTCTTTTTATACACACCACTAAGACACTTATCCACTCTTTAGTTATCTCCTGTCTAAACTATTGCAACCTCCTCCTCACTGGTCTCCCTCAGTATCATCTCTCTACCCTTCAATCTGTTCAAAACTCAGCTGCGTTGCTAATCTTCCACCACCCTCGATATGCTCATATAACCCCTCTTCTCAAGTTGCTTCATTGGCTTCCTATCCATTTCCAGTTCAAACTTCTCTTACTGACCTATAAGAGCACTCATTCTGCTGCTCCTCACTACCTGTCCTCTTATCTCTTCCTACACTCCTTGGGAACTCCACTCTTCTGGCAGATCCCTTCTATCTGTGCCCTTCTCTTCTACTGCCAAATCTAGATTTTGATCCTTCCATCTTGCTGCTCCTTATGCACGGAAAAACTACCTGAGTCTGTGTGTCAGGCTTCATCTCTGGTAGGCTCTCTTCAATTTCAGGCTGAAAACTCATCTCTTAGAGTCCACTTTTGGAACCTGATCCACTTAGTCTCCTATGCGTTTCCTTATCATTCCCCTAGATATATCCTTGTCCTCAGTTGTTGTGATATCTGACTAGATTGTAAGCTCTGATGAGCAGTGACCATCTTTTACATATGTTTGTATAGCGCCGTGTACGCCTTGTAGCCTTATGCAGATGATCAGCAGTAGTAAGATATATCTCACATGATGCTGTCTCTTGTTCCTCGCCCTTTCCTGAATCCTGCTTGCCCTTCAGGCACTTCTCATTCCAGTATGGTTGTAGTCTCCACTGAATGATCTTGCATAGCATATTTCTGGTGTGTGCGATCAGAGTGATTGTGCAATGATTTTCACAGTCATTTGAATCATCTTTGTTCAGTATTGGTATGAACACAGATTGTTTCCAGTCAGTTGGCTATGATGTTGTCTTCCAAATTTCCTGGCAGAGCCTGTATTATGATGTTGTTGTTGTTGTTGTTAAGTGCTGTCAAGTCGGTGTCGACTCATGGTGACCCTCTAGATAGTTGTCCTAAATTGTGTTCGGTCTTCAGTCAGGCGGCTCATTGTTGACAGACTGGCACCCATAGCTGCTGTTATTGTATCGATCCATCTCATTGCTGACCTTCCTCTTTTGCATTGATCTTCTACCTTGCCAAGCATGATGTCTTTCTCTAATGATCTCTCTCTCTTTGCATGATGTGTCCAAAGTATAAATGTTGAAGTCTTGTCATCTGAGCTTCTAAAGAAAACTTAGGTTTGATCTCCTCTAGTACTGACTAGTTTGTTTTTTGGGCAGTCCATGGTATACACAGTATTTGTCACCAGCACCATAATTCAAAGGCATCAATTTTCTTCCTGTCTATCTTTTTCACTGTACAAATTTCACATCCATATGATGTTGTTGAAAATGCCATGGCTTGAACAAATCAAATATTTGTATGGAGAGAGACATCTCTGCTCTTGAGAATCTTGTCTAAGTCCTTCATAGTCATTCTGCCAAGAGCAACGTGTCATCAGATTTCTTGACTGCTTGGTGTTTCTTTATTGATAGTTATTTATTATTTATTTATTAACATTTCTTATATACCGTGCTATTATAATCAGTGCGGTTCACAGAAGAACAGAAACACACTACAATGCATTATGGTACATTGAGTTTACATGGAACAGGTGGTCAAAAACTTGGATGAACTGGGGAGAACTATATACAAATTATATACAAATTATACAGTAGTAAGAATTCACATGGGGCATGTAGGATTCGTAGTGGATGCGAGATCCAAGTAGTTGATCCAAGTAGGTTAAATTCAACTTTCAATTTCTTTTCCATCAACGATAAACCTATTCATTTTGCCAGTTGTCAGGATCTTTGTCTTCTTACCATTAAGGTGCAGACCCATTTTAAGACTATATTCCTTGATCTTGAGAAGCAAATGTTTCAAATAATCTTCACTTTCAGCCAGTACTGTGGTATCATCAGCATAGTGAAGGTTGTTGAGTCTTCCACCAATCTTCACACCTCTGTTGTCTTCATACAGTCCTGCTTCTCTGATGATTTGTTCTGCATATAAATTAGAGGTAGGGGGAAAGTATGCAGCCTTGTTGCACACCTTTGCTGATTTTAAACCATTCTGTTTCTCCTGGTATTATAACAGCTGCATTTGACTGCTGTAATACTACAATGGGAATGCCATTAATTCCTGGCGCTTAGTTCTTTGATAATGCTTTCAATGCTGCTTCAACTTCATCACCAATGGTTCCTGATCATAAGGTACAGATTGAAACAGCTGTTGGTCCACTTGGTCTTTATGGTATAATGACTCATTGCATTCTTTTTACCTTTTCTTGATCTTTTAAGCATCATTTAGCATAGATCCCTGAACTTTTTTTGCATCTTGACTCGAGGCTGGAATTTTCTTTTTAACTCTCATACAGTAGCTTTAGGAAAAAAGTTCTTGTTCGTCCTCTAATAGTTTCTGATTCTATTTATTTACATGCATCATTGTAGTATTTCTCCTTGCCTTGTTTTTCTGCACGTTGGAAATCTCTTCTGAGGTTCTGTGATTGCCTCTCTCTTTCTCCTCTGACTTTTACTTCTCTGCATTTCTGGGCAATTAGAGTTTTTTTAATCATTCATGTCAGCTGTTTTTGTTTTAGAGGAGTGCAAACACACATAGATATAATTAATAATCTTTTAAAACTTGTTATACTGCCCTTATTTAATCATCAGGGTGGTTTACCTAAATTTAAAATATTAAAAGAAAATGTAAAATCTCCAATATGACAGAGTAAAGAGAAAGCAACAATCATACATTACAAAGTAATATACAAGTGCAAATGCTGGCACCTAGACCTATATTCAAGCCATTTTGCAAACTCGTACATGCAGCGAGTCTCAGTCAATCACAGAGAACTAGATGTTTACCTCCATTCAAGTTATAGGAGGAAACAAACATTGGAGGATTATACAGGATATCCCCCTTAATCCCTTCTATAGAAGGATGACTGAAATGAACAGATGTAAATTTGGATGTGGCTGCTTTGGACCTTAAATGTGCACCCCCTACATAAAATAGAGCATACGTGTATATTTTATTTTTTTTTTTATACCGCGCTCTTTAGAATCAGTGCGGTTTACATGTATACTAACAGGTACTTTTTATTCCCTTGTCCCCGAAGGGCTCACAGTCTAAGTGTACCTGAGGCAATGGAGGGTTAAGTGGCTTGCCCAAGGTCACAAGGAGTGGCCATGGGACTAGAGACCCCAGTTCCTCTGGCCTGAAGTTGCTTGTCCCCATGCGGGAATTGAACCGTATATCTTTTTTGTCCAGCACAGACTGTGCTTCCAGACACACCTCCAGCATTGCCCTATATAACTTGGATGTGAATGGGGCAGATGCGTGCACATTTGGGCCCTTCTAAAATGGATATTTGCACACTGATGTAGTTTTGACTTGTATGTGCCAGTACATCAACATGCAAAACACATAAAAGGCTCCTAACATGACCTCCATAACCATTTATTAAGGAAATATCATGAAAGGCTTAGAATATATAATCCAAAGATATTTAATTACTTTTGTTTTTATATAATATCAGAGAACTGCTTTTATTATTGTCTCTAATAAATTGCTGTTCATTGTAAAAACTGCAGATCCATTTAAACCATCTGAAGACAGCATGTGGGTTTTAAATGCTTTACATATAATTGTCATTCCATGCTGTTCTCATAGTTTGGCTAAGCATTGTGAATTTTTCATATTTTTTATAGAAATGTACTGGTAAAATCAGATATAATGAAAGAAAGTGTAGAAAGCTATTTCCCTTGTGAATCATTTCATCTATTATACCATGGCTTAATTTTGACTGACAATTTGCAGTATTAGATTATCTGTTCATTTTGATATGTACAATTATAGATGATGCAACCAAATTAGAGTCTCCATTTCTAAACCCACCCATGTTACTGTCTGATGTGTAACACCATAGATAAGCAGAATAACTAAACTTCAGAAATATAATGTGTGGCCAAATGGAAGCTGAAATAATACTATTTCTTAACAACAAGAAGACATGCAGTACTTGTACTGTAAAGTGCTGTCGAGTCGGTATCCATTTACCTACAAAAATCTAGGTCACACTAGTGAAATAAATTACCTGAAAGGCAACCAAAATCTGGTCCTCAAGATCTACCCGTTTTTTTGCCTTTCTGACTAAAATTAATTAATAAGTCAGAGGCACAATTGAAAGAAATTAATTCTTCTAAAGAGTTTGAAGAGCAGTTAAGAGAGTTACCATAGAATATGGCTCAGTTTAAAGAAACAATATGGGCATTTAAGATCAGGAAGTTAAGTGAGATGAGTCACAAGGATAATATCCATGAATCTGTAAAACAACTGGTGAACAAAATGTCAAGAACGGTGGATGACAGCAACTTGATCACTTGAAGAGAAATTCAGCTCTGCAGGCTAAGGGGCATGTCTACTAACCTTAAACATGGGCTTGAGCGTGCACTAATGTGTCTTGACAACAGTTAGTTCATGCATTAAATAGACAGTGCATGATTATTCCATGCTATCTGCTTAGCTTGTGACAGAGAGGGAAATGGGTGGGGAAGGGAAGAGCACAGTTGTGTCTGTACATCGCAGTTAGCATGACCGGTTGACAAAGTGCATTCACTGTCAATGTTGTAATTCGCTTGGGTGCGCTTAATGCTGCGGATGCGGTATCTGCTGGAGTCATGCTGTTCACACCAGCAACAGGTAGTGCATGGCTTTTGCACATATTGCATGTTGATTTCTACCCTAAATATGCAAAACCTACATAACCCTAGTGCACTTTAGTAAATATACCCCTAAGTGATAAGAGTTTTCAATATTCGTATCATAAGAATTGAGTTGAAAAAATGTTGACGATGTCATCCACCCAGGCCTTTAAAGACCATGCTGTTATTTCTGCTTTGGAGAATACCTTGCTGTGATCTGGACTTGACTTAAAGCAGACACATATGGACATATCTACAGTGATGCCATCCGCCCAGGCCTTTAAAGACTTTGCTGCTTTTTTTGCTTTGGAAAATATCTTGTCATAAGCCATACTATACCAGAGGGGCCCACAGTGGACCAGGAACACAGGATCTAGTACAAGAGGTAATGGTGTTAGGGCCGCTTGACAATAGCGATCATAACATGATCACATTTGATTTAATAAATGGTGAGAGGATAACAAGAAAATCCACTGCACTAACATTTAACTTTCAAAAATGAAACTATGATAAAATAAGGAAAATGGTTAAAAAACTAAAAGGACCAGTTCCAGAGGCTAAGAGTCTACAAAAGGCCTGGGTCTTATTTAAATATACTGTCTTAGAAGCCCAGACCAGATGTATTCCATGCTTTAAGAAAGTTGGAAGGAAAGCCAAACAACAGCCATCAGGGTTTAAAAGTGTTATAGCTAAGAGGAAATCCTTCATAAAATGGAAGAAAGAACCAAATGAGGAAAACAGGAAACAACGTAAGTACTGGCAAGTTAAATGCAAGACACTGATAAGGTAGGCAAAGAAAGAATTTGAAGAGAAGCTTATTGTGGAAGCAAAAATGCAGGATAAAACATTTTCAAGTACATGCATAGCAAAACATCTGTGAGAGAGCCAGTTGGACCATTAGATGATAGAGGGGTAAAAAAGGGCACTAAGAAAGGACAAGGCCATAATCGAGAGACTGAATTAATTCTTTCCTCCAGTCTTAACTGAAGAATATGTAGGAAACTTACCTATGCCATAAATGATATTTAAAGGTGAAGTATCAGAGGAATTAAAACAAATCTTGATAAATCAGGAAGATATATTACAGCTATTTGATAAACTAAAGAACAGCAAATCACCTGGACCGGATGGCATACATCCCAAGGTGCTGAAAGAACTGAAATATGAGACTGCAGACCTACTATTAGTAATCTGAACTATCCTTAAAATCAACTGTAGTACCTGAGGATTAGAGAGTGGTCAATGTAAAGCCAATTTTTAAAAAGGGTTCCAGGGGTGATCCGGGAAACTACAGACCAGAGGCCTTGTCATCCATACTGGGCAATTTTAAAGAACAAAATTACTGAATATGTGGATAGTCATGGCTTAATAGCAAGAAGCCAACATGGATTTAGCCAAGGAAAGTCTTGTCTCACTATATTTTTTGAAGGTGTGAATAAATAGGTAGATAAAGGTGAGTCAGTTAATATAGTGTATCTGGATTTTTAGAAAGGCTTTGGGGTATATTTACTAAAGCACATTAAGGTAACAGATGTTAACAGCAGTGATAAAGGGCATTAATCCTTAAAAAGCGTTGGGCGGGTAGGGGGCATTCTGGTGTAAAGCACCCTATGGGCTATTTAAACGCATGTTAACAGGGCGCCTTGGACATTTAACACACATTAACAGGACATTGCACGTTAAGTGGAAGAGTAGCCTAGTGGTTGGGGCAAGGTACTTCAGGCCGGAAGGTCGGGGGTTCAAATCCCACTTGAGGACAGCAACCTTGGGCCGGAAGGACTGGGGTTTCTAGTCCCACAGGTGCTCCTTGTGGTCTTGGGCAAGCCACTTAGCCCTCCATAGCCCATGTTCCCTGTAAAATAGTTATCTCCAAGTTATAATACCCTGTTCAATGTAATTTCAGTTTGTTCAATGTAAACCGCACTGATGCAGAATAGCGCGGTATATAAGAGAATGTAAATAAATAAATAAGGTGACAAGCATGCACCTTAAGGCATGTTAAGGTGATATATGTTCTGTAAGGTGGAAAGCATGCACCTTAAGGCATGAAAATGGCTGTAACCCAAACGCTGGATAGAGTAGGAAGGAAAGTCAATGTAAAGGTGATGAAAGGAAGGACAGGTGGGAGATGATGGACCTACCATATCGGTGGGCACCCTACGTGGCAGCCATTAAAGTGGACGAGCATGTGGGATGCAGCTGTACCAATGTACAGGATGGTGCCAATGTAAAGTGCTGCAATGTTAGTGTGTGGCATAGGATGGGGAAGATGTTTCCTTAGCAGAGCCAAAAGTGGCAAGATGTTTGCAGCAACAGGAAGACAGAGTAGTAATGGTGACGTGCAGATCAGGCACAGGAGAGGCAAGAGCAAAGATCTAGAATGCGGAAAACAGTACCAGTATAGGTCATGGTGTAGCAGCTTGCAAAAGAAGACATGACTGTACACAGCCGACAGAGGCAGATAGATGGCTGAAGGAAGGATGGTGGCTGAGGAGAGGGTGATACGGGCTGGCAGCACTAATGTGCAGAGCCCTGATTATTATAGGCATGAAAATGATCTGAGTAGCACACACTCACAAAAAGAACAAGTAGGAATCAAACCCCTGTCCCCTGCTTATGGAAACATTGCATTAACAAGTAGGCTACACCTCCACACTGCTCTGTGTAGCAACAGCTGGATACAAAGAGACTTCAGGTCACTGCCTAAAATGTTTGCTGTGTGTGCTGCTTTAGGGTAGCCCCACCAGTACCCATGATACAACATTCAGAACAGCACTGTACAGCTGATCACCAAATGGAGAATACACTTATCCAGCACCTCAGCTCAGTAAGATGCACTGACAGTGTGTGATACAAGCACAGAGCACCTACAAACCGTGCTACTGAGCAGTTTCTGTGGTCACCCTGAGGTGAGAATGGGTGCCCAGCACCTAGTCCCCAGAACTTGCAGTTCTAGAGATGGTCTCTGCTACAGATCCCCATCACTGTTAGTTTGTGGCTGGTATGGTTGCAATATTCCTTGGGGCTGACATACTTTGCATCACTAGAAAATGGTGTTTTTGTGTTCAATATAACATACTGGGTAATGCATCCAAAAAATGACTGTGTTATCTATTTGTTCAATTACATAATCTATGCTTAACAGCTACCGGGTGGTCTCAGACTTACAATAGCATCTATCCCATAGACTGGAACGTCAAACATGGGAAAAGATATGCTGAATAGCATCAATGACCTCCTCAGTAGCTGTCGGCAGTATCTCTATATGGCCAGCTTTGTATAAACAAATTTAAATCTTCTTATAAATATGAAAAGAAGCTGTCATATAACTTGGAGGACTCATCTTTTCAACAGTCCATGACACTTATCTTTACTGCCGTGGGATCAGTTAAGAACAGGGATAAGTTCAGAGTTTCACGAGTGCTGGACATGATAGATCTTGGTCTGACATAGTCTGGCATATTTTCAGGTCCTATGTGCTGATGTGCCACCTAGGCAGCTGCCTGTTCCATTCTGTGCACCAGCAGACCCCACTGCATGACCCATGTGCCATCTCCGTTGCACCATTTCCACATCAACATAGTGCCCTTTCATACTAGGGCACTATGCTGTTGCTGCTAATGGAGCACTACTATCACTATCTTGGGATCCCCTGTCTATGCTTCACATTGCAGACATTAAAATAGTCTCTCTCTCTCCTCAAAATGCACCATTTCCATGTGGTTTTACTTTGCATTAGGGTTCCCAGCATTAAGGCCCTTTAGGACATATTTGCGCAAGGCACGTTAACAGCCACTCTCCATCCACAAGGCGCTTTGCAGTGCTGGAGCCTTAAATACACATTAAAGCAGTGTTTTAGACACGTTAAGGGTGCAGGTTTACCAATAATGTCTGTTAACAGCACCCTGGCTCCATTAAAGCCGTTTAGTAAACATACCCCTTTATCAAGGTCCCTCAAGAGAGACTCTTGGAAAAACTCAAAAGACATGGAATAGGAGGCAATGTACCATTGCGGATTAGGAACTGGTTAAAAGATAGAAAAGAGAATAGGACTAAATTACCAATTTTCCCAATGGAGAAAGGTGAATATTACTCCGCTGGGCCTGCTGCTTTTTAACATATATATTAATGATCTGGAAATGGGAATAATGAGAGAGGTGATTAAATTTGCAGATGACACAAAATTATTCAACGATCTTAAAACCAAGAGGATTGGGACAAACGGAGAGACGCTGAAGGAGACGGAGTTTGAAATCAGCTCTGGGACTGCTGCTGGCTTCCTGGTGTGCAGGGACTCTGTGCTTCAGAGAATCGGGCAGGCGCGCCCGGGGCACCCTCCTACCTGGTGGGGTCTATTGGACCTTTAAAACTATCTACCTCTGGAGTTGTTCTTTGGGACAAACGGAGAGACGCTGAAGGAGACGGAGTTTGAAATCAGCTCTGGGACTGCTGCTGGCTTCCTGGTGTGCAGGGACTCTGTGCTTCAGAGAATCGGACAGGCGCGCCTGGGGCACCCTCCTACCCAGCGGGGTCTTTTTCCTTTTCTATTTTCATCAACCATTTTTCTGACCGCAGAGCGTGTCCGCGGGGCATGGCTCGAAGGGGCGTGATCAAAGGGGATAGTTTAGCCCCTTGAGCGCCCCTTTAGCGTCACGGAGGCGTCTGTGGGATATTGCTTGCTTTTCCACCCCGTAGTCTCGTTCTATGGGGAAGCGAAAGGCAAAAGGAGGGAATAAGGTGCAAGAGACCAATGTCGGCGATAAACCGACTGGTCCTCCTGACAAGCATTTCCCTCCTATCCCTCTAGCGCAGTCCTCCCCAGAAGGGGTCTCCCTAAGTTCTGGTGGGAGAACCCCTCCTCCCTTGCCTTTACCATCGCAGCCGCAATGGTTGTCTAGAGAGTCTCCAGAAAGTGCAAGTATTTCTACTGTTAATGTTATTTTTCCTTCGCCTGTGACATTTAATGTTTCTGACAGTTTCCTGCAATCTGTTTCTAAACCCCCTGATGAGGAGATTACGTTAAAAGATATATGGACTGCCTTGCAATCCATTGATAAGAAAATGTCTTTAACACTGAATGCATTATGTGTCTTTTCTCAAGAGGCCGTCGTATCTTTACGTCAGCTTGATGAGAAGGTCACTTCTGCAACTAAAGTTGTAGGGAAGTTGAGCTCTCAGGTGAACTTGCTTACTGCGGCCAATTCCGCCGCTGTTAAGGATTCGTTGATATTATACTCTAAAGTAGAGGCTTTAGAGAACTCTTCCCGGGCTTGCAATTTGCGTTTCCTAAATTTCCCTCACTCCTCATTGTTATCCACTAAGATTCTTCTTGACAAGTACTTTAAAGAAATATTGCATTTTTCTGATACAATTGATATTTCTCAGGCTTATTACTTGTTGCCAAGTACTAAGCGTGTCAATATAGAGGGTGGTTTGGATGAGATTGTTGCTCCTATTTCAGACTTGACTGCCTTTCTGGAGGACTCTTCAGACTTAATCACTACCAGGTCTACGTTAATTGTTATATTATCTTCGTTTGGTCTTAAACAGCGCATTTTACGTGCGTTTTTTAAGGCCAAAACTGTTAAATTTTGTGGGCAATCTATAAATATTTTTCCCGACGTATCCCGTGAAACCCAATTTAGGAGGCGTCAATTCCTTCAGCTGAAGCCTAGAGTTTTAGCGTTGAGAGCAACGTTCTTCTTACGTTTCCCTTGTAAATGTGTGGTTAATTATCAGGGAGATTCTTTTGTTTTTGTAGATGTCTCACATTTAGAAAATTTGTTGTAGATCGGGCAAGTGCTGGGTAAGGGAATAGTTTCTGGGTAATATATATCCTTCTATTGGTTGGCCCTAGTGGCCTGTTTTCTTGTGTAGTTATTTTTATTGTACTGTCTTTGTTTTTTCCCTTGATGTGGACTATATCTTTAGTGTATTTTCTTATACATATTGTACTAAGTATTAATGATTTACCTTATTTTGTGGTGATGTATTTTGCTGAAAATCCATAAATAAAAAAAAAACCAAAAAAAAAAAAAAAAACCAAGAGGATTGTCAAAACTTGCAAGAGAACCTTGATAAATTGGAAGACTGGGCATCCAAATGGCTGATAAAATTGAATATGGACAAATTCAAAGTTATGCACTGTCACTCGGTTCCCGGTGACACAAAGATTATACGCCACTAGGTAGCGCTGTTAAAGAACAAAGAGTCCAAGTGTAGGGTAATAAAGGCTTTTATTCCCCGTTTAAAGCAAGGTTCAACTAAGAGATATTTTAGACAACAGAAACAGTCCTTTGTTTTAAAAGGTACCAATATTCACTGGCTAGTTAACTGTTACTTCACAGTTTAAAGCAGGTTTTCTTCATAGTCATATTCAGTATAATAAACATCAACTTATACTTCATTTATTCTTCTGTGGAGCATACACACTTTGGAGCATAGGCAGTGCACCAATCACATTCCATTTCCTCAGGCAAAGGTGAGGGAATAGTGCTGGGAGAATCCACTTCCATCAATTCCTCTCCCCTGTACTGATTCAAAGGGCTTTCACTGTCCCTGTCTCTTCCAGCATGGTAATCTACAACTTGGGAGTTTGGCTTCACATAACCAGGGACTCTTAAGGCTGGCGGTAGTTTAGTGAACCAGTCTTGACTCTTGTTTCTCCTAGGAGGAATCCTTCTTTTAGCATAGCTTTTAGCAGTACAATCATTACAGTTAATTTTCAATGCCTCATACCTTGGCTCACTGAGTAAAAACTTCCGTTGCTTATAAAACTGCTTTTCCCTCTGAATAGGTGAAACTGGGCAATGATCCTCTAGAGATAAGCTTCTGTCAGAACCTCCCTCTCTGGTTCTTAGCTTTCTTCTCTCTATGTTACAAACAGGCAGAGTATAGGAACTAGGCGTGGCAGACCCTCTCACCTTGGAGCAACTTCCACTAAACTCCCCTTGCACAACAGGTTCAGTTTGGGCTTTCTGGCTTCCCACCTTGTGAGGTCTGTTTCTCCTCCAGCTTCCAGCTTGGCTTCTTTCACAGCAATCAGGCTTATGTCCTTGATAGCCTCCAGGCTCCTCTGCTGTTTCTCCTTCTAGTCCAGCTCCAGTTCCTTCTTCCTCTTTCTCCTCCTTCCTCAGCTCCTGCTGCTTCATATGCTCATTCCACTGCCTCCTCTGCTTCCTCTGCTTATGCCACTCCTGTCCAGAAGCATTCTGCTCTGGCTTATAAAGTGAACCGTTACTGCTGACTTCCTGGTTCCCTTTCAGCTGCAGGTGATCAGTGAGGTTAGGTTCATTAAGACCAGTAGGTCTGTTCCTGCTCCTTCTAGCTGTGCCTGGAGGTAACTGCACATCTAGTTCTTCTAAAACAGGATTTCTTTTCTTAAAACCAACTTTATTAATGCCCGCATCATGACAGCACTTAGGGAAAAACAAACCAAATTACAGTTACATGATGCAAGGTTCCACATTAGAAATCACCATTCAGGGAAAGGATCTGGGTGTCATCATGGATAGTACATTGAAGCCCTCCGCCCAGTGTGCAACCGCGGCCAAGAAAGCAAATAGAATGCTAGGAATCATAAGGAAAGGAATAAGAATAACTCCAAAAATATTATAATGCCTCTGCATCACCTAAGGAATTGAACACTGTTCTCTTAACCACCAAGCCACTGTGCTAACCACTAGGCCACTTCTCTACTTTGTGAACTTCGATACACCTTTTAAAATTACCCTCAAAGAGTAGCAGTCTAATGGTTCAGTCTAATGGTTAGAGCACTAGCTTGCTAACCAAGAGACCAAGGTTCAGTTGCCACTAAAACTCCTTGTGGTCTTGGGAAAGTCACTTAACCCTCCTTTGCCTTGGAAGAAAGGCCTGGCAATCTACTTCCAGTCACACTGCCAAGAAAATCCAGGAGCTGCTGATGGATTGCCAGGAGTCTTATGTTCTTAGGACATTCCCATTCAAATGGATAAGAAGCTGGATGTGAGAAAAGCACCAGAATGGCATTGATAATAGAAGTGTTAGTTCCACGCTATTATTCTGTGAATCGCATAGAGAGTGAGAAATCCTGAAATACCAAGAAATGTAGCTGGAGACCAACATTTCCTATCATATTGGGAGCCACGGGGCCAATGACGAAGAATTTCCAATTTCACCTCGACCAGTTACTTATTCATGCTACTTCTTATGAACTCCAGAAGGAGACTTGCTTTGGCATGATAGAAGTACTATGCCAAGAGTTAGCAGTAAATCTGAAACTGAGATCATACTCCACATACTTGTCTTAGGAGTGAGGCTCATTATTGTCATGGTATGTGAAAAGTAACCCATTTTGAGAAATTTCCTCAAGGGTAAGCCATCAGTATCTGGCCTTTACAGGCATTACGAGAACTGTTAAGGATGCCTGAGGTGGCAGAAGAGGAAGGGACCTCCTCTGAGGCTAGAACACCTCTGAAGTATATAGTTAATGCATGCATAGGCTGCATAATCCTTCCCCATAGTGAAAGCCCTGGAAACACTTTTAATTACAGTGATTATATACATATGAAAGTATATGAGCATTTGCGAGCTAAAAAATATCTGAACGGGGTCATTTCTTGCCTCCACTGCCCACTCAAGTCTTTCTGGGGTGCAGGGGTTCCACCTGTTGAGCTCCTTATCCCTCTTCATTCTTGCTGCAGACTCTTAAGAAGAGGCAGCCTGCAGGTCAGGATGCAGTAATGGAGCATGCAAGATGCCAAAACCTTTGGAACAGTGACAAGAAGAGCTATCACCCTGATTTGACCAGGCACCTGAACATCCCAACAGCCCTTTCTTAGACAAGTTGTCATCTGGGTCTGGGTGTATTTTGTAAAATTTAATATTGATATAAGGCTGGAAAACTGATAAAAAAAATTGTTTAAAAAAATGGATGAAAATAAGATTTAATAGTTTTTTGTTTTTTTTTACCCATTAGGAGCAATCCTGATAAACTTTGGATAAATCCGTAAGGTGTAACCCATGGTTAAAGCTTTAAAGATGATACAGCCTGAGGTTTTTCCCCCTATATCTAATGATGGTGTGATTTATCATCTCGGTGATTATTGATGTATGTGATGGTTTGATTTTGCTGATTCCATCTTTATTTGTGAATGTATAAAACAAACTCATCTGGAGAAATTGCCACTGAGAGAAAGACAGCAAGCCACACATGGAGACAGAGGGTCTGGGTAGAAAAGAGGAAAAGTAGCAGGTGATAGAGAAGAAAAGGGAGAAAGATGGATGGAGAGGGCAAGAAGGAGAGACCAAGAGAGAGAGAGAGAGAGAGAGAGAGAGAGAGCAGAAAATAAGGTGGAAAAATTAACCTGGGAATACAAAGGATGGCAAAATAAGGCTGAAGACAACATAGGAACACTGACTGCCCTTGAACTCTCAAGAAAATCTCCAGCATTGACCATTCCTCCCTGTATCAGATCCCCAAAGACAAATGTGTCCATGTCTAGGCATCATTTATCACTAAACCCATAGATAGTCCACCCAATGGGATCAACTCCTGATGAAGAATGTTGTACAAGAATGGCTGTCTGAAACATAGTACTGTGTCAGAGCTATTGAATGTTTTATATGAGATATCGAGCATGAGGCAAAATTAAAAGTAATTGAATATTTTAAATGAAGCACCAATCAATTTATATAAGAATTAATTGAAAGCAAGATTTATAATTAAATGGACTAATCACATAGTATTGCATTGGTTGCTTAGATTTCAGACCAGTCCATTAGTCTGAAATCTAAGCATATAGTAAACATTACTTATAGAAGGTATAGAGGTAGATGGCCACTTCTGAGGTCATAGCTAAATACTTATGTTATAAATATGTAGCACATGCCTAATTCTGCATCCCAACCTGTGCATGCTCATTCCCCATCTAGAAGGGGTGAATACTTGTGATATCCTGAATATGTAGGATATCAAAAATATCCCTATATCTCCTAATTTTTAAGAACGTGTCAGATGTATGCCAGTTTTACAAGTGTAAAAGGGTAATGTTAAACTGCCTGCATGGGTTGAAGGTACACACATACTTTCCCCTCCATGGACTGTGCAGGATTTTCAAAGTAAAAGTACGCATCCATTTTACTTTGAGAATTTTCCCAGGAAAAAGAGCCATTACACATTTATATCTAATAGCTTGTCTAGAAATTTTTTCTGTCTAAAATACATGCATACTTTTGAAAATGAAAAAACTTGAACTTAGTTCCAAACCTAAGTCCGAGTCACAGTTATGCATAGTGGGTAAAACGGTCTTGTGAAATTGAACTATATGTGCTTTACCCACATACAAAGCGGGCAATTTTATAATGGGATCAAATACCCACAAATAAACCCAATGAATTCATGGGTAATAAATCAAATAAAGGAAAAAGTGTGGCAGGCTAAAAGTGAGATATATGGGTGAACTAAATGTAATGCAACAGAAAAAACCTCAAATTTGGATTGCAGTGATTCAATCATAAATGGATGGATTGCAATTGCATCTCTGAGCCAGTTCTTATGATTAAAACATCATCAATGTAGTGCTTCCAAAGAATAAATAAATAAATAAAGCCAATATATAGAGCTGGAAAGCCATTTGTTTTCAAAGGCAGTTACTTTCAGTTAGCCAGATTAGAAAATATAAATCATACTACTCAAGCTAGTTGACAAACAAAATCATAGGGGACACAAGATGGTAATCGACCTACCAAAGTGGAATGAATGATATCTAATGTACCGTCGGGACACATCGATGTAAACTACAATCTTCATTGTGGCTAAAATAATAGAATCCATAGAACTGGGTAAATTAATCTGCAAGAGAATGGTATTCATGTAAGAGAAATCGCACATGGAAAACTCACTTCTGGGACATGTGGTTTTAACAAAATGTTCAAAATAAATTGAAACAGGTTCCAATGGAGATCCATTTGAGAAAACAATTGGACATTGAGGAGAATTCATTTAAGACCAGTGGATCTTTGGCAAGATGTACAAAACTGTGATAAGAGGCACTCCATATATAAAAATCTGCTTTCCTGAATGGTTGAAAAAAGAATATTAGAATAAGCTGAAAGAGGGAAAAAAAGAAATTAGTATGGCAAAAGTACACACAGATTTAAAAATGACTACAGATGTGAAGAGAGGTGTCAAGATGGTTTTCAGGTATACTGGGGAAAGGATGAAGGAGAGAGGTGGAATTGCAAGACTCAAAGATGCCGAGGACAGATTTGTGGAAGTGAAAAGGGAAAAGCGGAATTGCTGAACAAATACTTCTGTTCCGTGTTCACAAAAGAACATCCTGGAGAAGGACCACGTGTGGCTGACAAAGACAAGGGAAACAGAATAGATGTAACACCATTCTAAGAAGAAGATATTTGTGAACAGCTTGCAAAACAGCTTGAAAGTGGACAAGGCCATGGGATTGGATCAGATACCTCCCAGGATACTGAAGGGAGGTTTTGGCAGGACCTTTAAAAGATGTGTTTAATAGATCCCTGGACACTGGGGAGGTATCGCGGGATTAGAGAAGGGCTGACATGGTTCTTTTTCACAAATGTGGCAACAAAGAAGAGGTGGTAAACTACAGGCCAGTAAGCCTTACCTCAGTGGTAGTAAAATTAATGGAGACACTGCTGAAAGAAAGGAAAGTGTTTTTTCTGGAAGTCAACAAGTTGTGAGATCCAAGGTAATGTGGATTTACCAAGAGAAGACTGTGCCAAACAAATCTGATTTCTTTGACTAGGTGATCAGAGAACTAGATCAAGGGCATGCGATGAATGTGGTCTATTTAAATTTCAGCAAAGCCTTTGATACAGCTCCCCATAAGAGGCTTGTGAATAAACTGAGCAGCCTGGGGATGGATCACTAGGTGGTGAACTGGATAAAGAGCTGGTTGACTACAGAAGGTAGTGGTGAATGAAACTCACTCTAAAGAAAGGAGGGTAAATAGTGGAATCCTGGCCTCAGGGATCAGTCCTAGGACCACTACAGTTCAATGTCTTTGTGGGTGATATTGCCAAGGGGTTAAAAGGTAAAGCTTTTCTTTTTGCAGATAAGAACATAAAAACATAAGATATGCCATACTGGGTCAGACCAAGGTCCATCAAGCCCAGTATCCTGTTTCCAACAGTGGCCAATTTAGGTCATAAGTACCTAGCAGTCTCCTCAAAAGACACGGGTTCCTCAATGCTTGCATAGGGTCAAGCAGTGATATCCTGGATCCCTCTTAATAATGGTTTATGGACCTTTCCTCCAGGAACCTGTCCAAACCTTTTTTTAAACCCAGCTACACTAACAGCTTTTACTACATCCTCTGGTAACAAAGTCCAGAGTTTGATTACATGTTGAGTGAAAATTTTTTTTCTCTTATTAGTCTTCAAAAGGTTACCCTGTAGCTTCATTGCATGTCCCCTAGTCTTTTTATATTCTGATTATGTAAACAATTGATCTACGTTTACCCATTCCACTCCATTCATTAATTTATAGACCTCTATCATATCTCCCCTCTGCCGTCTCTTTTCCAGGTTGAAGAGCCCTAACCTTTTTAGCTTCTCTTCATAGGGGTATCCTTCCATCCCCTTTACCATTTTGGTGACTCTTCTCTGTACCTTTTCTAATAATGATATCCTTTTTAAGATACAGAAGAATTGCACACAGTGTTCATGGTGCAGTCGCACCATGGAACGATACAGAGGCATTATAATATCCTTTATTTTATTTTCAATTCCTTTCCTTATGATACCTAGCATTTTATTTGCTCTCTTGGCCGCCCTTGCACACTGGGTGGAGGGTTTTAACATGTTATCCACGATGATGCCTAAATCTTTTTCCTGGGTTGTGGCTCCCAATCAGCCACCGCATCAAATACAAAATGATACTAAACATATTCAGAATCAGACACAAGAGCTCTGCACTCAGCCTCCAAGCCCTCATACTCCCTGACGCCAGCAATAGACCGAGAAGAAAGACCACAGCAGACATACTCAGCACCCCAAGCAACTACACAAAAGCATGCAAATCCACCACACAAAGAGTCCTATCACTGGCGGCTCCAACAATATGGAACACACTCCCAGACGACCTACAATCAACTGAAGATCCGAAGGACTTCCGGAAACACCTAAAGACAGTACTCTTCACTGAGCACTACGGCCCAAACGCATAGCCAGACTCTACAGACTTGGACCAACCTTAGACTCGATTGAAGTTCAATCACAACCCGCTATGGAACCAGCAAACCCATGTATATAACTGTAAAAAGCGCATTCTGTAAATAGCTCACACTAATCAGCACACCCACACCCATGCGCCCTCACTGTACATAGACTTATCTGACATAAACACCATTGCCATTGATAGTTTGATTTGTTCACCGCCTTGATTGAAGGATAAGGCGGGATAGAAATACCCTTAAATAAATAAATAAATGTAACCATAGTTTGGGTTGTTCTTCCCTAGGTGAGTAACTTTGCACTTGTCCACATTAAATTTCATCTGCCATTTAGATGCCCAGTCTTCCAATTTATCAAGTTTGTCTTGCAATTTTCCACATTCCTCTTGGGTTTTAACAACTTTACTGTAAATAGTTTTGTGTCGTTTGCAAATTTGATAACCTCACTCGTTATTCCCTTTTCTGGGTCATTTATGAATATGTCAAAAAGCAGCGGACCCAGCACAGATCCCTGCGGTACTCCATTATTCACCTTTTTCCATTGGGAAAATTGGCCATTTAGCCCTACCCTCTGCTTTCTATCTTTTAACCAGTTCCTGATCCACAATAGTTCACTGCCTCCTATCCCATGACTTTTTAGTTTTGCCAAAAGTCTCTGATGAGGGACCTTGTCAAAGGCTTTCTGAAAGTCCAGATACACTATATCAACCGACACACCTTTATCTATCCATTTATTCACACCTTCAAAAAAATATAGCAGATTAGTAAGACAAGATCTTCCTTGTCTAAAGTCATGTTGGCTGTCTCCGATTAAACCATGACTATCTACATGTTGAGTAATTTTGTTCTTTATAATGGAACCCTTTTAAAAATTGGTGCTACAATGGCGATCCTCCAATCTTCAGGTATTACAGATGATTTTAATGATAGTTCTAAGATTACTAATAGTAGATCTGGAATCTCATATTTTAGTTCTTTCAACACCCTTGGATGTATACCATCTGGTCCAGGTGATTTGCTACTCTTCAGTATATCAAATAGTTGTAATACATCTTCCCAGTGTATCGATATTTCTTTCAATTCTTCTGCAGTATCACCTTTAAATATCACTTTAGTCAATGGTAACATCCCTACATCTTCCTTAGTAAAGACTGAAGCAAAGAATTCATTCAGTCTCTCCGCTATGGCCTTGTCCCCTCTTACTGTCCCTTTTACCCCCTATGGTCCAACTGACTCTCTCACAGGTTTTTTGCTACAAATGTACTTAAAGTCTTTATTACGCGTTTTTGCTTCCACAGCAAGTTTCTTCTCAAATTCTCTCTTTGCCTGCCTTATCAATGCCTTGCATTTAACTTGCCAGTGCTTGTGCTGTTTCCAGTTTTCGTCATTTGGCTCTTTTTGCCATTTCCTGAAAGATGCTTTTTTGGCAACAACAGCCTCTCTGACCTCACCTTTAAACCATGCTAGCAGTTTTTTGGACTTCATTCCGCTTTCCTTAAAGCGTGGAATACAGCTGGTCTGGGCTTCCAAGATAGTATTTTCAAAGCTTGATGTAAGTCTTTAACCTTTGCAACTGCTCCTTTTAATTTTTCTTCCTTTTATCATAGTCTCCCTTTTGAAAGTTAAAAGGTAGTACTGTGGATTTCCTTACCATCCCTCCGCCATTAATTAAATGAAATGCGATCATGCAATGATCACTATTGCCAAGTGGCCCCAACACCCTTATCTCATGCACCAGATCTGGTGTTCCACTAAGGACTAAGTCCAAAATGACTTCCCCTATGGTCAGTTCATGAACCAGCTGCTCCAAGAAGCAGTCATTTATTTCATCTAGAAACTTTATCTTCCTAGCATGTCCTGCCATGACACAGACCCAGTCAATACCAGGGTAATAGAAATCATCCATTAATATTACTGTTTTGTAACTTTTGTTAGCTTCCCTGATTTCTTTGAGCATTTCATTTGTTCATTCTGGCCAGGCAGTCAATAGTATACTCCCACTGCCATCGCCTTCCCCTTTTTACATGGAATTTCAATCCATAGAGATTCTACAGCGAATTTTGTTTCCTGCAAAACTTTAATCCTTTGTGACTCAAAGCCCTCTCTAATTTAGAGTGCAACCCTCCACCAATTTGATCAGCTCTATCATTACAATATAGTTTGTACCCAGGTATCACAGTGTCCCACTGGTTGTCCTTCTTCCACCATATCTCTACTAATCATATCTAACTTCTTCTTTAGTGCTAAATATTCTAACTCTCCCATCTTATTTTTTAGACTTCTAGCATTTGCATACAAGCATTTTAGAGACTGTATTTTATTCATATTAATCAGGTTATCGGCAGGCAGGGGTAATTTGGAATCTTTAAGCTCTGTCTGCTTCGTACTCAAGGGCATTTGGGCTACCTTTGTCTTTATTGGAACCTTTCTGCTGATGTGCCCTAACTTCATTTTTTTGGTAGTATCCTTCAAGGATACATTGTTCTGAACCATGCGTCTTTGGCAACTGTCGGCTCTCTCCTATTATCTAGTTTAAAAGCTGCTCTATCTCCTTTTTAAAGGTTAATTCCAGCAACCTGGTTCCATACCAGATAAGGTGAAGCCCATCCCTTCAGAAGAGTCCCTCCTTTCCCCAGAATGTTCCCCAGTTCCTCACAAATCCAAAACCCTCATCTTTGCACCATTGTCTCATCCACGCATTGAGACTCCGGAGCTCTGCCTGCCTTTTGGGTCCTGCGCATGGAACAGGAAGCATTTTGGAGAACGCTACCCTGGAAGCTCTGGATTTCACCTTCCTACCTAAAAGCCTAAATTTAGCCTCCAGAACCTCCCTATCACATTTTCCTATGTCATTGGTACCGACATGTACCAAGACAGCAGACTCCTCCCCAGCATTATCTAAGACCTTGTCTAGAGTGATTTAAATTTAACTGATTTCTTGGAGAATTCTCAATGTTTGATCTCCTCGTCTGCCACTTTAGTGATTACCTTGGTCAATTTGGCTGACAAGGCCAGGATAATGAAGGCTTTTTTTTCGAAAAAGGATGTTTCTTTTCATGGCCATAAATTATCTATTTTTCCAGACGTCTCACGCTTTACTCAACTTCGGAGGAAGTCCTTCCTCCAGCTCAAACCTAGAGTTTTGGCTGGGGGGGAAACCTTCTTCCTCCGGTTTCCTTGCAAATGCTTAATTACTTTGCAAGGGATAGATTATGTTTTTCTTGATCCTTTGCAACTTGAAACACTATCGACATCTAGTCAGGTTTAAGACAAGATAAGTTTTGTTTTGTATAAATTGGTTAAATGCATATTATTGTTGATACATGTTTCCGGTTGGGAGTAGTAGCCTTAGGTTAATTTGCCCTGGTTATCTCCTTTTGCTGCTTCTTCGTGATGTGGGCTATGTAGTGGTTTTGACTTAAGTCATTTTTGTTTTAGAATTGTTTTTCTTTTTCCTTTTGTACCACTTAATTTTTTTGATTGCTTGTTTTTGTAAATTATCATATAAATAATAATAATAAAAAAAAGACCTTGTCTAGGTGGTGCGTGAGGTCCGCTACCTTCACACCAGGCAGGCATGTTACCAGGCGATCTCATGTCCACCAGCTACCCAGGTATCTACATGCCTAATGATCGAATCACCAACTATAATGGCTGTCCTAACCCTTCCCTCATGGGCACATGGCCCTGGAGAAACTTCCTCAGTGCAAGAGGGTTTTACATCACCTGGAGGACAGGTCCTAGCTATAAGATCACTTCCTTCCATACCAGGGTGATTCTCTCCTGTTACGTGACCTCTCTCCTCCATGGCAACAGGGGTGCTGCCAGACTGGAGGTGGGACTTCAGGACTATATCCCTGTAGGTCTCATCTATGTACCTCTCTGTCTTCTTCATGTCTTCCAAGTCTGCTACTCTTGCCTCCAGAGGTTGGACTCATTCCCTGAGAGCACAAAGCTCCTTGCACCTTGTGCACATGTAAGACCCCTCACCAACTTGGAGAAAATCATGCATGTGACACTCAATGCAAAAGACTGGAAAGCCCCCATATTGCTGCTGGACTGCTGTCTGCATCTTTGTTTTAAGGTTGTGTTCAGATATTGAAGTTCTTTACTTACTAATGGTTGTTACAATACTTATACTAATAAAACTATACCTAATATGTTTAATGTACTTTGTTCACCTGAAGTTTAATTAATCTCAAGTCCTTAATGTATGCCTGATAAGAATAAACAGCTGCACCTGAGAATGAATATGGCACCTCCTTTCCTTTAAGAGGTTTAAGCACCTATAAAGCTATGATTATCCCAGGGGTGGGTGGGTGTCGGGGAGGGAGTGAGGGAAAGAAGACTTCTTAAATGCTGGCTGCTACACAGTACCCTGTACTGTGCTTCTAAGGTAATCTGTGACAAATCTCCAGGGGGAGTCCCACAGCCTTTGCTTGGATAGAGAAGAGTCTTGGGTTCTAAATTTAACCAGAAAGCTCTCTGCTGTGTTAAATTTAAACTGAAAACTCTTTGCTGCTACTAGGCCCTTACTGTTTTAACAAATACACTAGGTACACAGATTAATCAGCTTTAATCTAAAGAATTCCTTTTTCCCCAAGATTTAGAAAAATTCCCAGATGCAAATACTTACAATTGCAGCTTTCTCTCCAGAAGTAGCAGTCCCCTTTTGTAGTCCTTTAAGATGATACAAAGATATACAACAGAGTGGTCACTTCTAAAGGAGTAGACAACATGAGAAAAGATTTACAAAAATTAGTAAAATTTTGAGTCAATGCTGACTCAGCAGCTCCAGGGTTTTCTTGGCAGTGTTACTGGAAGTAGATTGCTAGGCCTTTCTGCTAAGGCAATGGAGGGCTGAGTGACTTGTCCAAAGCCACAAGGAGTACCAGTGGGAACTGAACTTGGTCTCTTGGTTACTAAGCCAGTGCTCTAACCACTAGGCTACTCCTCCACTCCACTTTAAGAATTAGAAGAATGGTCAAATATTGGCAGTTGAGGTTTAATGAAAAAAAGTGCAGAGTAATGCACTTGGGATGCAGAAACCCTTAGGAACTGTATGTGATTGGGGATGAGAGGTTGGTGTGTACAGACCAAGAGAGGAACATCAGGGTTATAGTATGTGAGAATCTCAAGGAAGCGAAACAGTGTGACAAGGCGGTGGTCAAAGCCAGAAGGATGTTAGGCTGTATATAGAGAGGAATAATCAGCAGGAAGATGGAGGTATTAATGCCCTGTACAGGTCATTGGTCAGGCCTCACTTAGAGTATTGTGTTCAGTTTTGGAGACTGTACCTTACCAATGATATTAAAAGACTTGAAATAGTTCAAAGGAAGATTTGGGGACAGCACCAGAAGGAATATAAGAAAAGACTTGAAGACTTAAATATCTATGCCCTAGAAGTAAGGAGAGATGGGGGATATGATACAGATGTTTAAATACTTAAAGGGTATTAATGAACAAATAAACCTTTCTCAAAAGATGGGGAAGCTGTAGAACTAGAGGACATGAAATAAAGCTGCAAAGAGGTACATTTAAAAACAACATAATAAAATATTTTTTCAAGCAAAGGAAAGTGAATGCATGGAATGTCCTCCCGAAAGAGGTGGTGGGACCAAAAACTGTGACGGAATTCAAAAAGGCATGGGACAGACACAGAGGATCATTACTTAGCAAGGGTATGGAATCAAAACAAACATACATATTTTATTTATTTATTTATTTATTTACAGGCTCTTATATACCGCGCTTTTCAGTATCAGTGCGGTTCACAAATAACAAAATTTTGCATCAGAACAAAAGATCTTGTGCTTACATTATTTTTTTTTTGAAACTTTTATTTTCATTTTGCAACAAACAAAGAAACAACACACCAAAAAAGACAAAACAAGTATACAATAAGGAAAAGTAAACCCATTACCCCCCACCCCGGTGCTTCTTCTCTACCCGTTTGTATCAGCATGTGAGCGCTTCCAGTTAACAGTGATTATATATCAAACAATACAAAAATATCCATAATACAGCATGATCATGAGACAGAGATATATACAAAGTTAGACAGTCAGATGAGAGCATTTAGCAAAATGTACATATTCATTGAACATCCTCCATTAAGACCAATAAGAAGGAGTCTGAACGGAGGAAGCACACAGACGAGGTATTTGTTCATATTTACTGTAGAAACAGGCATGATTCCACCATTCATTGAGGCTCAGATGGGAACTAATTTCCCAGTATTACTCAATGAGGGAAACAGCAATGCCAAGCATAAAGTTCAAAAGGAGATAAGCCATTTCTTGGGAGAGAGGGGATCCCCGCAACTGGGTGAAGTCCCACTATCCTCCGAGAAAGGGACTCCTGAGAGTGCAATATAGACTAAATACGACCCCAGACCCGACGCCAGTTATACTGTAGTGCGGGATATTCATGCATAACATGAAATGAAGTAATGAACCAATGGCCACAGGACGTGTCCAGCAACCATTACCCTGAGTAGTGTTCCATATGTCTAAACTGTGAGGAGTGTAAAAAACACCGGTGGGCTAGAAAGAAGAGGGTCTGAGTGAGTGAGGCGGGTCGGAAACCCGTGTCCCTCTGCTCCAGATAAGGCTCCATTGCTCCGAGGTTAAAGTCACATGCAATTCTCTCTCCCATACTTTCTGCGCTATAGAGGTATCTCTAGTGATAGCATTACATAAGGTTTAGTAAAATTGGATGCTACACCCGGTAAACTACCGAGAGATCGGAAGTTTCCAATCAACCTTATGCAGAGAGTGCCGATGGCGGGAGTACTCTAGTGCTCCGAATGCAATGCTGAAGTTACACTGACCAGAGTCGGGAGTCGAAAGGTTGCATAGGAATATTAAAGGCACCTAAAGTGTCGAAAAACATTGGTGGATAGTGGGAATCTAATGGGAGAGTCATACCAGGGAGTAAGGTAAGAGGAATCGGTGAGCAAAGGCCCGCTACTATATCTAGCCACACAGGTCTGCTCGGTACTGGAGCTTCCAACCAACAAGCACCTTGTTTGAGAAGAAAAGATTGAGGGAGCACTTGAATAAAATCGCCACCAAGTATTAATGGAGCATTAGCGGAGGCCGAGGCCAACTGCGCAAAACTTGCATAGTGAGCAGGGTTGTCCACATTCGGGACATAGTGCAAATACACGTGAATTCACTATCTCCAACCTCAAGGTGTACACGGGCCCATCTACCCTCCATGTCAGCGCTAATATCAGGTACAGTAGCGTGCAAAAACTTCTTGACCAGAATGACTATCCCGAACCATTTGGAAACGGTGGGAGAGTAGGCAGCTACCATGTGAGGCCTAGCATTGAGTTTCAGTGTTTCAGCAGAGTGTAATGCGTTTCCTGAAGAAACACCTAATCAACGTGCTCGTGGCTAAGATAGCTAAGGATTTTCTTTCTGCTGAGTGGACCAGCAATGCCTTGTACGATAAATAATAAGATTTTACATGAGGCCATTCAGAAAAGTTAAAATTCTGAGCATGATAGCACACATAATTTCACTGTGTCCCTCAAACTGACTGTATCTTGGCTGTACACATGACATAGGAAATAAGCTAATATAATACAATGAAGCGCCCCACATTAACAAAGATAACCGCAGTACGGTAGAGGAGAAGCAAAACCCCAAAATTACTGGCGACCATGTGTCTGCGGGGAGAAACCCCAGAGAAGGCCGAAATTGAAAAAACATATAACCTGTAGGACTGTGCGTGCTCCGAATTCGACCGAGGCACACATCATGAAGGGATAGGAGACCAAAGACAAAAGTCATACAGAGAAAGAAAGAAAGTCCAGGCTATTTCTGTGCTGGGCTATGACCGCCGCATCGGGCCCTTCAAAATGGCGGACAGAGCCGGCAGATAAGAGTCCAAAATTTGGGATTAGCGCATCTGTTCTGCTTCTTTGGAGTCCAAAAATGTTGATAATAGATCAGGATCCTCGAACGTCCTGGTCTGGTTATGGAGAGTCACTCGGAGCTTCGCTGGATACAACAGGCCAAAGCGAGCCTGTAGCTGTTGAAGTCGAGGGCGAAGAGCAAGGAGTTTCTTCCGACGGTCAACGGTAGGCTTTGCCAAATCAGGAAAGAAGGAGACCTTACGACCTTCATATTCCAAATGATGATTCGCTCGGGCAGCATGTAAAATTTGTTCCACTTGTTGATATCGTAGCAAGCTAAAGATAATAGGCCGGGGGGTCGTGCGGTTGAGCGCCATGCGGGCGGGAACACGGTGTGCTCGATCGATTTCCAGTTCTCTGTGAAAAGTAATCTTCAGCAAGGAGGGAAGAGTTTTGAGCAAGAATTCTCTTATATCTCCTGCTTCCACTCCCTCCGGCATTCCAAGGAGCCTCACATTGTTGCGACGGGCGCGATTATTGCTATCTTCCAACTCCTTTTGAAGATTCTGTATCTGGCGCTCAGCCTCGTCCAGTTTGCCCAAGCGCACCTCGTGCGAGTCGAGGACCCCCGCCATATTGTCCTGCCGTAATGAAAGACCTTCAAGTCGGTCTTGGAGCACTCCAAAGTCTTCTCGCATGGCTCGAAGCGCTTCTCCATTAGACTGCACCAATTCCTTCACGCCGCGTATTTCCTCCAAAATCTCCAGGTGCATTGCGGGGTTTTCACGAAATGGAACCATCTTCTGCGGGGAGGATACCTCCGTTTTGGAGCGTTTTCCGTGAGAAGAAGAAGGAGACCCGAAGTCCAAGCGCGCTGGTTTGTGGGCCGCCATCCCCCCCGAGGTGCCCCGGTCAGCTCGGAGCAAAATAGTAAATTTATATAGGTATTAAGTCAGGATTCTGAGTAGGCCTCTCGGGAGCTTCAACGCAAAGCGTCCTACCCGCTGGACATCAGGCTCCGCCCCCCTTGTGCTTACATTATAACAAGATCGTGAACTTGGGATTGTAATAAGGGTAACTATATACAAATCAACAACAGAGGTTGTTGTAAAACTATTTACAGTTTATATTACAAGATGGTAATCATAATTCAAAAGACCTTATAATCAATAATCGTTGTGAGTGTGCCTGATGGCGGATTTGTTGAGTACTTCATTATGAGTTAGGTTGTTGGAGTGTCAGAGGCTGCATGAGTGAGTTGAGGTGCGGGAGGTGGTTGTGTTAGGTTAGGGTGGACGAAGTGAAGGCTGAATAAGTGATGCTTAAGAGCTTTTCTGAACTGTGAGAGGTCTCCGATTGATAGGATATGAGGTGGGAGGTTATTCCAGCACTTCGGGGCATAGAATGTAAGGCTCTATTCCTAGTTGTTTGAGTACATTTAGTAGACTCAACTGGTATAATCAGCGTATTGGCTGCTACTGACCTTCTCAGCCTGTTATTGGGGGTGATGGTGATGAGTGCAGAGAGGGATGAGGGTGATAACCGGTTAATTGCTTTAAAAGATAGGAGTAGTGCCTTGTAGATGATCCTGCAGTGTAACGGTAGCCAATGTAGTTCCATAAGTGACCCGGTGAAAAGCGGGATATAAATGCAGTTAAATAAATAAATAAATAAAATAAATAAGTGTGGGCGTGATGTGATCTCTTCTGGATATGCCGCAGAGAATGCGGGCTGCTGCATTCATCGCCATCTGCAGTGGATTGAGGGTGCTTTTGGGGAGACCGTGCAGGATGATGTTGGCATAATCGAAATGTGGAGTTAAAAACTGCCGCTTCTGAGGCGCACCTGCGCCTTGCGGGCCCGCGTTTGAGGGCCTCGCCAGAGGGCCCTTTGGCGTGGCCCTTAGGCGTAGGTCCGTGGCGTGTGAGTAAAGTCTACTTTATAATCGTTGGGCTTATCTGTTAGGCTGTTATATTATGGCTGCAATCTGCTGCTTTCCTTCCTTCTTGATTCCTCTTTTCTTTTAACTGTCACTGTCTCTCTAAACCTGTCCTATCTCATAAATGGCGTTCTTTTCTTGTTTTCTGTAATATATTGTATTGTAAACCGCTCTAATGCTTTGGCCTGAGCGGTATATCAAATTGTAATTAAACTTAAACTTAAACAAGGGTCTGGAATATTGTTCTGAAGTCGTCTGGGGCTTGTAGAGGTCTTAGGTGCCTTAATGTCAGTATTTTATTGTAGATGGACTTGGTGGTATTCTTTATGTGGTCTTTGAAGTTGAGCTGTTGGTCGATTGTGACACCCAGGTAGCGTATCACAGATTTACATGGGAGCTCTGCATCTCGCACCTTCAAGGTAGTGGGGGGAGAAACGTTCTTGTTCTTGGTTATGAATAGGACCTCGGTTTTCTTAAAGTTTATGCGTAGATTCTGGGATAAGATCCAGTCAGTGATTGCGTTGAAGCACTCTATTAGTGGGGAGAGGTCAGGGTGCATAATTTTGATTGGGGTGAACATCAAGACATCGTCTGCATAGATCAGGCTGGATACATTAAATGAGTGGATGATATCACAAATAGGTTGCATATATATTTCCCTGCTGTTGATGGAATGGTTCAGATGTTAAGGATCCTATCCGAACATGTTGCCAACGGTCAGCTAGATAGGATTTACATCATTCCCAGGCCAAGCCCTGAATTCCCTTTTCTTGGAGGCGGGAGAGGAGTTGCTCATGGTTCACAGATTCAAATGCGGCAGCAATGTCGAGGAAGATGAGTACAAACCCATTTTCAATTTTGTCGATACCTCTGGATAAGGTATTGGTAAGTACGGTGAGTAGAGTCTCTACACCATGGGATTCTCTGAAACCATGCTGGCATAGATCAAGAGGGGCTGATATGTCAATGTGTTGCTGCAGCTGCATTTGAGCCACCTTCTCGATAAGTTTGGCTAGAAGGGGTAAGCTTGAGATCGGGCGATATGAGTCTCCTTGTCGGGTCAAGTTTGTTGTTTTTCAGGAGAGGGCATATAGGCATTTGTTTAAGAGTTGCTGGGAATGTTCCTGCTGCGAAAGAGAGCTTCATGATGTAGGATAGAGTTGGGCTGAGTTCTGCACGCATTGTTCTGATCCAGTAAGCAGGACATGGGTCATTTGGGGCTGTGGTGGTGTTAATAGTAGCAATAAGGTCGGCAATGTATTTCTCTGCTGGAGGGATGAAGTTTGTTAGCAGTGACTGTACTTGGGGAATGTGACTGGGTGTGGGACTTGGTGCCGCGTTTGTTTTAAGGATTTTAGATTGGAGGTACTCGGCATAGGGCTGAGGCTGAATTGATACTGTCTGATTGGCGGAAGGTGCCTTGGTTAAGGATTTAGCAATGCTAAAGAGGTCGCGTGGTTTATTTATCGAGCGGAGGAGGAGCTCCGTATGGTGTTCTCTCATTTTTTTCAGATATTTTCTCACAGTGTTGCTTTAAGGTGTTTTTGTAAATCATTTGGTCCTATATGGAACGAGATCGACGCCATTTTCTTTCGTGCTTTCTTAGAAGCTGAAGAGATGATCGTAATTCAGCAGAGAACCAAGGGGCTGGTTTTCTGTTTCTTGGTGATTTGGTGAAATGGAGAGGGGTAACTTTCAAGGAGCATGGAGTGGCACATACAATTCTATAATTCTGGCACCCTACTGGGAAGACTAGATGGACCATGCTGGGCTTTATCTGCTGTCACTTACTATGTTACTGTGACAAGTTGCATAAACTTGAAGTCTGCATCAGAGGGGGGTGGAAACAGCAGATACTTAAAGGAAGGAACCACGATACAGTGTCAGAACTTAGGTAGTTACCATGTCACAGTTTCCATGCCATTGCCACCACTACAGGCCCACAGATGGGCAGCAGCAGTGGAAATGGTGGGAGGGGGCTGGCGGATGGAGGGTCTGCCTAGGTTGCCTGTGATCCTTGCACTGGACCTTCAACGGCTATACTTACCTGCCTTGCAGGCTATGCTGCCACTTGTTCTCTAGTAGTGGCATATGCTCCTAGTACATTGTGCTTGGACTGCTGGATGTCTCCTTTGGTATTCACGAGACCCACATGTCGTCTGTACCAAGGCACAAGTCTCCAGCAATTTCTCTGCTGATGAAGCACTCATAAGCCTGAATATGTTAGTATGTAGGAACCATGGCATGAACCTGGAATGCGGTGAAAGACATCTGCTATTTCATCCTGGACATTGCAGATCACCTGCATATTCATAGAATAGAAAACCTTTTTATTTTGGTACATTTATTTATTTAGCTAGGCTTATATACCGCTTAGTCTAAACGTCAAAGCAGTTTACAATGGGGAAAAAAGGAGCCAACATGGAACAAGGGCTTGAATAAAGGGAGAACAAATCATTTAAAAAGGGAAAATAAAAGATTAAACTGTATGAGAGTATGAAAAGTTCTTCTAAGTCAAGGTTTGTTAATATTATGCTTGAATAGATTCATCAGCCGCAAAGTAACTGATGAAAAGGAGTGTCTTTAGCTGCTTTCTAAAAGTCAGCAAGTCAGGAACGAAGGATAAGGTCAGAGCAAAGAGGGAGAAAGCCCTCTTTGAAGCTGAAACAGTGGTCTTGACGTATAATGTGGGAATGCATAATGTGTTGGCAGTGTTAGATCTTCTGATTCTGTTGTTAGGTGTCTTTTTGAATAAGAGTCTCAAGGTGAACAGCTGAGAGGTTGTTAAGCACTTTGAATATTGTTAGTAGAGATTTCAATTTAACCCTTTCTTGGATTTGAAGCCAATGCAGTTTCTTGAGAATGGATGAAATGTGATCAGCTTTTGATTTGTCACAAAGGATACAGGCAGCTGTGTTTAAAGCTAGCTGTAATGGGGAAGTTGTGGATGTTGGGAGGTCTTGCAAAACAATGTTGCAATAATCAATAGAAGGAAGGATAAGAGCCTGTAATATGGTATGAAAATTATTATTATCTAGAAGAATTTTAAGATGAGAAACGGTCCTGAGTTTGTAATACAGGTTCTTAGCAATATTACTGACATGAGTGGACAGTGAAAAGTGTTGGTCAAAAATAACTCCCAGGTAACAAACTTGATGTTTGACTTGCAGCTTGGATCCAGAAATGGTTATGAATTCTAGGGGAGTGAAGTTAGGATTCCTAGAGACAAAAAAATGTATCTGTCTTGTTGTGATTTATCATAAGGTCATGCACAGATAACCAATTGGAGACATCTGTGAAACAGCTTTCCATGCTGGTGAATATGGGCTTGTATGTACTGATGGGTGTATACAACATGACATTGTCAGCATAGATGTAATAGTGTATATTATATTTCTTCATGATTGCACATAGTGGCTGTAAAAAGATGTTGAACAAGAGAGAAGATAATGCTAATTCTTATGGAATGCCTTTGAGTTGGATGTATGGAATTGACATCTTTTCACCTATTTTAACCTGGAGTTGTCGATTTATGAAAGTAAGATCTGAACCAATTTATTGTATTGCCTCGTAAACCTATGGATTCTAAACGCCGAATGATTTGGTGGTTTGGTATTGGATCAAATGCAGCCTTGATGTCAAGGAAAATGAGTATGAAGCCGCTTTTGGGATTATCAGTACCCAGTATTGTAGTGTTTATGAAAGCAGCCATTAAGTATTCTGCACCACGATTTGATCTAAATCAGTATTGCTGATCATCTGGTGGGTAGTGGGAATCAATATGATCCCCTAGCTGCAACAGAACTGGGTTCTTTTTCAATTTTTGCTAAAAATGGGATGCTTGCAGTGGGTCTGTATGAGGCTGGTTGTTCAGAGTCATTTGCTGAAGTTTTTTTCACTGGACGTATGGATGCCATTTTTAAAGCAGGTGGTAGGTAACCTTGAACAAGCGACTGCTGAACAATGTTTAAATGAAAGTGGATAGTAGAGAGCGTGCAGCTTGAATCCAGCTAACAGAACAGGGATCAAGTGGCAAAGTAGTATTTTTGATGCTCAAGATAATTTTTTCCAGTTGCTTCCCTCCCTCTTGGCCCTGATATTGCATGGAAGCCGCTACTGCCATTTAGTAAACATACCCCCCCTCTGTTTAATGGATTAACTGCAAAATCAAAAAACAACTACAATGAATACATTATGTGTCTGTGAGACTGATTTTTTATTTGAGGTTTAGAGATCTACATTCCTTGTGTAGCCCTTAAATCAGATATCTAAGTATGCCCTCAGTTCATGTAAGGTCTATTGGCCAAAGACACTGATGATATAAAGCTACTTGGAATAGAAATACTTAGACTTGCAGGGACCTGGTCTTACCTGAGTCCCCCACTTACTTTAGAAGCAAAGGTATCATTTAAAGTTACAGGGACCTTTGCACAGTAGGCAGATACATAGAAGTTAGAAGTTAAAAGTTCAGTTTGACTATTTTTGCTTCCATTGTTTGAATTCTCAGTTGCAAGCCTGCTCACAGGGTGGGGCTAATTAAATTATCTACAGCCCTTCCACAAGTACCTGGTCAACCCTAGCATTCACAGCTTCCACAGTTTCCAGAGCCTCCACACAGCTAAGCTTTCAGCTTTGTATCTTTTTTTGCCTGTCTTCTTGTTGTTTTTGCTGCTGATATAACATTTAATTGTTGGTTATACATTTATTTTTGGGAATATTCTGACTGCTTACATTCCTTGTGTAGCCCTTAAAACAGATATCTAAGTGTGCCCTCAGTTCATGTAAGGCCTACTGGCCAAGGATACTTAGGTTCCCGCCCACCCGACCCCTCACCCCACACACCCCAGGGCTGCATTGCCTATATAGCGGTCAATGTATGCAACCGCTATATAGGCATCTATCCTTTTAATTTGGTTTTAAGCCCACCTTTTCTTCTTCTCCTTCTAGGACTGCTTAATCAGCATGTCTTGTATTCAGTGCCATAACTGTGGCACCTTCATTCTGAGAAGAATCATCTGGAACCTCGGAGCTTGTCATATATGCCTCAAGTTAGCCGCCATGCATAAAGAATTGACTCTACTAAGGGAAGAACTAGCTGCAATGAAGTGCACCTCTTCTAGAATGCAAACCAAACAAAGTTTACCACTGCTCCCACAAAGAATCAAACATCCCAGGAACAAACGGATCACAGTGGGCTCTGGTAGATTGCGACCTGTAACGCAGAGAAATCCTATACATCATGAGATATCCCTGCATAATGCCTTCTCTGCTTTGGTTAATGAGGATGCCCAATCCATGGAAACTGAAAGGCCCTTAAATGCGACAGTCACTGCCCAATCTCCTGATAAAGCACCAAATATGAAGAAAAACTCACAGAACAGAAAACTACTACTACTTGGTGTTTCTATCATCAGAAGCACCAACTTGGGAACACAGTTCAAAGGAGAGAGGATGGTCAAATGACGCCCAGGCTCCTCAGTCAGCAGGAACACAAACCAAATTGTTGATGTACTTAGCGCTGAAAGTGAGCACTCCAAAATTGATGTTGTCATACACTTGGGTACAAACAACCTGGCTAGAAACAGTGCCTCTGCAGTTCAAAGAGACTTCCAAACTCTGGGAGAGAAACTGAAGCCCATTGTTAACACTGTAGCATTCTCAGAAGTTCTACCTGTTCTTGGTAAGGGGTCAGAAAGGCTATATCGCATAAACAGCTTTAACATGTGGCTCCAGACCTGGTGCAAACAAGAAGGATTCAGATTTATAGGCGACTGGGGAAACAGATGGAACAAGAAGAGACTACACTGTGCTGATGGGCTACATCTCTCTGTCGCAGGGAAAAGAATCCTAAGTGAAAGATTCAGGCAGTATGTGGATATGCATTTAAACTAGAAAAATGGGGTGACGGATGGGGAAGGACAAGTTCAGGATGTCACTCCCGGCGAAAGCAGAATAACATCAGAAACAGCCACACTTTTAAACCACACATCAAAGACAAGTGAGAAGAGGTGGGCAAAACAAAATCAATGCAAAATACATGCATGCAGTTAAATACATTGCATGCAGTTAAATGCTGGAAAGCAATGAGCACAAATGTTCGAAGCTTAGCCAACAAAGTTCCGGACCTGGAAGCCCTAATGGTGGAAATGGACTTGGACATTGTGGTCATTACAGAAATATGGTTTAATGAATCACATGATTGGGATATAGCCATAGCTGGCTATAATTTTCTATTCAGAAGAGACAGAGAAAGTAGAAAAGGAGGAGGAGTAGCCTTGTATGTCAAAAGCAATATTAAAGCTACTCAAATGCAGAGGGCATGGGGAAGAGAAGACGCGCTCTGGATTTTGTTGGAAAGAGGAGATGGCACTGTCGTCCATACTGCTGTAGTCTACAGACATCCGACTCAAATCGAAGAGATAGATAATGAATTGAGTATAAATATTGCCAAGATAGTCACAAAGGGGGAAGTAATAATTTTGGCCGACTTTAATCTACCCGATGTGGATTGGATTACTTCTTCTGCAAATCTGGAAAGAAGCAAAAAAATTGTGGATGCTTTCCAAGATGTGTTACTTAGACAAATGATGATGGAACCAACCAGGGAAAGCTCAATGCTGGATTTAGTGCTCACCAACGGTGATAGTGTGTCGAATGTCTGGGTGGGTGCCCCTGTGAGCAGCAGCGATCATCACAGGGTGTGGTTTGAGATAAAAGCCAAGGTGCAGTCCAATCATAGCAAGCTCAAAGTCCTAAACTTCAAAAACACTGACTTCACTAAAATGGCCAAGTACCTGAAGGAGGAGTTGGCAGGGTGGGAGAGGATAAAGGAAGTGGAATTGCAATGGGCTAACCTAAAGGTGGCAATAAAAGGGGCAACAGTAAAATATGTAAGAAAAGTAAATAAAAACAAGAGGAAAAGGAAACCAATTTGGTTTTCCAAAGAAGTGGCTGCTCAAATAAAGGCAAAAAACACAGTTTTCGCAAAATTCAAAAGCTTGTAAACAGAGGAAGACAGACAGGAATACAGGATTAAACTCAAAGAGAGAAAAAGAGAAATAAGGAAAGCAAAATCAAAGGCAGAGGAAAAGATGGCTAAAGATGTGAAGTGTGGCGATAAAACTTTCTTCAGGTATATTTGGGAAAGGAGGAAAATCAGAGGTGGAATTGCAGGACTCAAAAGTGCTGTGAATGGACTCGTGTAAAGTGACATTGAAAAAGCGAAATTGCTCAAAAAATACTTCTGCTCTGTTTTTACTAAAGAAAATCCTGGAGAAGGACCACCTGTGACTCCCAAATATAAAAATGGTAATGAAGTAGATACCACACCATTCACAGAAGATGATGGGTTAGAACAACTTGCAAAACTGAAAGTGGACAAAGCTATGGGACCGGATGGGATACATCCCAGGATACTGAAAGAGCTCAGAGAGTGTCTTGCAGGGCTGTTAAAGGATGTTTTCAACAGATCCTTGGAAACAGGAGAAGTTCCTCAGGACTGGAGAATGGCTAATGTGGTACCTCTTCACAAAAGTGGTGACAGGGAAGAAGTGACAAACTACAGGCCTGTGAGCCTTTCCTCGGTGGCTGGAAAAGTAATGGAAGCACTCCTGAAAGAGTGAATAATGGACTTTCTCAAAACCAACAGGTTGCATGATCCGAGGCAACATGGTTTTACTGAAGGACGATCTTGCCAAACAAACCTGATTAAGTTCTTTGACTGGGTAACCAGAGAACTGGATCAGGGGCATGCGATGGATGTCATCTACCTGGATTTCATCAAAGCCTTTGATACTGTTCCTCATAGGAGGCTTATCAATAAACTCAGTAGTTTGGGGATGGGTCCCAAGGTGGTGAACCGGATCGGAAATTGTTTGACTGGGGTGATCAGGGGAGTGGCTAATTCCAAGATGGCGACAGTGAGTGTTTGAGTCACTATGCCTAAGCGGAAGGGCAAGCCCAGGACTTTTCCCGCAGAGTCGGAGCTTGCGGTTGAGAGCTCAATGGATCGGTTTGTTCAACTCACCGGTGACCAGAGACGGGAGATTCGAGCGGGTTTGGAACCGTCAGCGGAGGAGACTTTGGCGTCTGCCGCCTTAGAGCTGTCTCTCTCCCCTGAAGAGTGGATACCTCCGGTTCCATTGGGTACATCGATGACCCCCCTGACGCCCGGTCTGGTAGTCTCGCCTGTGGAGGTGGAGACGGCGGATCTTATGCAGGGAGCACTAGAGGTTGGTCTTGAAAGTCGGCCGCCAGTATTGGCGGCTATAAATGGTTACAGGCTCTCCTGTCGCCGCCTTAGGTTTTGTTTAACTTTTTCCTTATGACATTGCGGGTTCTCCTTCCCTCAATGGATTATGGATAGTTATTCCCCCTTTGTGTACTAATGATGCAATTTGTTTATATTATGATTCCTGTATGTATTTCTTTCTGTAATGTTTCACAAGGAGCATCTTTGCTGTACAAGCGTTTTCTTGCTTGGTATAATTTGTAAAATTTATAAATATAAAATTTAAAAAAAAAGAAATTGGTTGACTGACAGACGACAGAAGGTGATGGTAAATGGAGCTCACTCGGATGAAAGGAGGGTGATTAGCGGGGTGCCCCAGGGTTTGGTCCTTGGCCCGGTACTGTTCAATGTATTTGTGAATGATATTGCTGAAGGACTGAATGGAAAAGTCTGTCTTTTTACAGATGACACGAAAATTTGCAAGAGAGTGGACTCCCCTGAGGGAGTAGTTAACATGAGGAAAGATCTACAAAAGCTGGAAGAATGGTCTAATGCTTGGCAATTAAGATTTAATGCGAAGAAGTGCAGTGTCATGCACTTGTGAAGCAGAAATCCAAGGGAAATGTATGTGATAAGGGGAGAGAGGTTGGTGTGCACGTATCAGGAGAAGGATCTTGGTGTGATTATTTCTGAGGATCTCAAGGTGGCAAAACAGTGTGACAAGGCGGTGGCAAAAGCCAGGAGGATGTTGGGCTGCATACAAAGAGGAATTACCAGCAGAAAAGAAGAGGTACTAATGCCATTGTATAAGTCACTGGTGAGACCTCACTTGGAATACTGTGTTCAGTTTTGGAGACCATATCTTGCAAAGAATGTAAAAAGCCTGGAAACAGTTCAGAGGAAGGCGACTAAAATGATTTGGAGCATGCAACAGAAGCCTTAAGAGACTTGAAGACCTAAATATGTACACTCTGGAGGAGAGAAGGGATAGAGGAGATATGATTCATACCTCTAAATACTTAAAGAGAAATATTGAATAAACAAACCTCTTCCGAAGACGGGTAAGGTGTAAAACTTGAGGGCATAGCATGAAGCCGCAAGGTGGTAAATTGAAAGGCAATGTCAGGAAATACTTTTTCACTGAAAGGGTGGTGGATGCTTGGAATACCCTCCTGATATGGTGAGAGCAAATACAGTGACAGAATTCAAGATGGCATGGGACAGACACAGTGGATCCCTTTACAGAAACAGGATAAAATCAAAATAAACTTAACCATCTAATTTCACAACAAATAGGGGAGTCTTACATGGAGCGGTGGGTTCACTCCTAAACAAAGACATGGGGAGGGGTGGCCTGTATAGAGCAGCAGGTACACCTGCTTTTGCCATCTTACTGGGCAGACTAGATGGACCTTACTGGTCTTTATCTGCCGTCATTTACTATGTTACTATGTTACTATGTCTCTCCTTATCTTAACTCACTTCATTGACTACCGATTGAGAAGTGTTCTATTTTTAAAATGCTTGTCTTAGCTTTTAAATATTTTAATGGTCAGCTTCCAGCCTATCTTGTAAATAAATTGCAGAAGTATATCCCAGCCTGTACTCTGAGGTCTCAATCAAATTGTTTATTAACATTCTTGATGAACATCAATATGGCTTTAGACCCTTCCATGGAGTAGAAACCTTACTAACGATCCTTTATGACACAATATTAAGAGGTATTGATAATACTAAACAAGCCTTTATTCTTGTTTTCCTTGACATATCAGCTGCCTTTGACAGTGTTGATCACTTAACAATGTTAAACAGACTTCAAAAAATTGGTATAACATCTACTGTTTATAATTGGTTCAAATCCTATCTATCAAACAGAACCCAAAATGTAAGAATCCACACCCAAATATCTAACACCTTCAAACAAACTCAAGGTCTTCCGCAGGGATCTGCTTTATCTGCACTATTATTTAACATTTACTTACAACCAGTTTGTAACATCTTTAAACGCCACAATGTCTTTTATCATATTTACGCCGATGATATAATGTTCTACCTCCCATTTGAAATCCCACACCCACCTCTCCAAAAAATAACAGAATGTTTTAATGAACTAACTGAGTGGCTCAAAGAACAAAATCTACTTATCAACTTTACTAAAACAGATATTTTATTTATCACTAAAAATCAAACATATATACCCCCAAACACGATTACACTAGATACTCATGAAATTAATATAAAAAAAGAAGTAAAATATTTAGGTGTGATACTTGACAATAATCTAAATATGGATTCACATATAAAATATTTAACTAAAAATATACATTACAAACTCAAAACACTAAAACAACTAAGACCTTTGATTCTTCTACAAGATTTTATTAACATAATTCATGCTATTATTACCCCACATTTCGATTTTGCAAATACAATACTTAATGGTATTTCGAAACAAAATATTAAAAAGATACAAATAACTCAGAACTTAGCTGCTAGAACGATTATGAATATAAGCCCACTTGAACATATTACACCAATTTTAGCTGAACTTCATTGGCTACCAATTTACTCCCGAATCAAATATAAAATTCTTGTCACTACATTTAAACTTATAAATAAACTTGCACCATCTGCACTAAATACACTGATTAACATTGACATTGATAAACGATCTCAAAGGAGCAGAAACATAAATACTTTAACAATACCAAAAGATTTTACAAAAGCCAGAAAACAAACCAATAAGAGAGCTTTCTCACACTCTGCTCCAATACTCTGGAACAATTTACCTGACAACATTTGCCTACTGTCTGACATAAAAGAATTTAAAAAAAAATTAAAAACTCACTTATTTACATTACACTATAATACACTCCCAAAACAGAATTCTCAAAGGGATACAGGCTAACATTTATTTTTAATATTATATACCCTATTTTCAAAAATAAACGACACTAATACACTAATTTAACCATACTACACACTCATTTACATGATGATTAATAATTTAACTAGCAATGTATATATGTTCTAATATGTTATACTTGTAATGTTACAATTTTCCTTGTAATTTATAATTATCTGTTCTATGTAAAATGTCCTGGTATATCTCATACCAATTAACCTACTGTTACATGTAAACCGCACTTGAAACAAGGGAAAGAGCGGTATATAAATAACTGTTAAATAAATAAAATAAATAAATAAATTAGTGGTTCCCTCTTGCAAACATTTTCATCTTGAATGTACACGTCGTAATGCTTATTCATGTTTTTTACCACTACTATGGAATGGAATTCCAAAGATTCACCATTCTATGAACAATTTGTTATGTTTTCAGAAGGTGATAAAAATATACCTTTTTCCTGAGATATGATGGACATTATAAGATCTTGTAAATTAAATAATATCCTGTACTATCATTTTTATGAAGAGTAGATATGTGTTATGATGAGGTATTTTCAGCCTGTGTTATCTTACTTTTTATTATTATGCATGTAATTTGTAACCTGTCCTGAGCAATTTGAAAGGGCAGGATAAATATCTAATAAACAAAGAACATGAGTAAAGAAATTGGTCTGCAAAAATCCAAGGAAGCAGTACAGTGTAGGGAGCGAAGTACTTCTGTCAATGAAAGAAGAGCGGGACCTGGGCATGATTGTTTCTGATGATCTTAAAGTGCCTAGGCAGGTAGAAAAGGTGATGGCAAAAGTCAGAAGGATGCTTGAGTGCTTAAGGAGAGGAATGGCCAGCAGACAAAAGGAGGTGATAGTGTCTCTTTAGTATCTCTGTATAAGTCTTTGGTGCAACCTCATTTGAAGTATTATGTGCAATTGTGGAGTCCACACAGTCAAAAGGACATAAACAGGATGGAGTTGTTGAAGAGGGTGGCCACTAAAATGATTAGTGGTCTTCATATAAAGTAGATGAGGACAGACTTAAAGATCTTAATATGTATATGTTAGAGGAAAGGCGGGAGAGAAGAGATATGATAGAGATATTTAAATATCTTAGTGGCATAAATGCACAAGAGGAGAGCCTCTTTTGATTAAAAGCAAGCTCTACTATGAGGGGACATAGGATGAGGGTTAAAGGGGATAGACTCAGGAGCAATATGCGTAAATATTTCTTTATGGAAAGAGTGGTAGATGTATGAAATGGTCTCCCAGTGGAGGTAGTAGAGATGAGGACAGTATCTGAATTAAAGAAAATGCATGGAACAAACACAAGATCTCTAAAGGAAAAGAAGGGACTTTAGTACATTTTGTTTGTAGCTTGTTATGCTGTGAGGGCTTGTGTGCATCAGTGATGCTGAGATCTAAGCTATTGGTAGCTTAACTATTGGCAGGGTCTCCAAAGATGGACAGATCTCAGCTGAGGTGCCAGACCAAGACAAACCAGCCGTCTGGGCAGCAGCAACATGGGACGGTGTTGGCGGCAGAGGATCACATTTCTGTGATAATGGCAACAACATTAGAATTACCCAAGAGGAAAAAATGAAAGTAGATTGCCAGGCCTATCTTGCCACAAAAACCCAGTGGATAGTCACAATAGAACAAATTGTACTATAGTGCTTAAAGATGAGACACCCAGGTCGGAAAGCACTAAAACTGGCTACTGGGAGGAGCTGAAGATTTCAGAGTAAAGCCAGCATTTATGATGTGGTTGGACAAAGCCCTTGGGACGTCTGACTGCTGGTGTAGCAGCGCATGAAATGAGAGTCAGAAGCTGCAAAGATGTCTTACATATTGGGATATGGAACATACATATCATGAACCAATGGAAGCTGGAGGTGGTCAAGAATGAAATGGAACAGCTGGGTGCCAGAGAAACTGAAATGGACTGGCATCAGGCACTCTCCATCTGATAATCACATGATCTACTATGCTGGAAATGAAAGACAAAGAAGAAATGGTGTTGCTTTTATAATCAAGAAGAAACTTGCAAGAACTGTAATGAAATACAATATAATCAAGGCCTGATCCTGTTCCAGATATAGAACCCCTCTGTGCGTTAAGACTGAACTGGATGCACAGAGGGGATCGCGATTCTGATCCCGTGGGGCAAATCTACCCCCATGGAATCAGAATAACAAACAGTCCTGTATGTGCAGGCTGGGATTGCGATTCTATCAGTCCTGCACTTGCAGAACTGCACCTGGCTAACTCAGTCAAGGCTCTTCAATGGAGCTGCAGCGCCATGGTGTCATGTTGCCATGGCACCTGGCTCCATTGAAGAGCTGCGATGCCAGTCGCTGGAGAATAAAGATAATTCCCTGCAGCCTGACCCACGATCTGGCCTCCTAAGGCCAGCGTTGGGCTGTGGGGAATGTCTTCTGGCTCCTCTGTCCCATCCACACCCCGGCAGCAAAAAATAAAGAACTTCCAGAGAAGTTACTTTCCCGCACATGTTGCTGGCTCCAGACTTACAGGGGCCGACATTTATAATCGGCCCTCTACATCCAGGGCTGGCGATCACCCAGACTCTGCCCAGACTCCGCCCCTTCCCCGCCCCCATCTAACTTCCCTGCACAACCGGCAGGGAAGTTAGTCAGGGTCAGGAGTCAGCATGAATAGCCCAGTCGCCATCCCAATATGTTGGGACGTCCATCCCTGCTATTCGTGGCTCAGAATAACCCCTCTCAGTGATCACTTAATCTCTATTCATCTATGAGGAATGTATATCAACACAACTACAATTCAGGCATATGGCTCAACAACAGCTGCAGAAGAAGAAGTTGATGAGTTCTATGAACAAATACAAGCTGAAATGGACAGAACATGCAAACAGGATATCCTGATAGTCATGGATGACTGGAATGCAAAAGTTAGCAACCAAGAAGGCAAAATGATTGGAAAATATGGACTTAGAATTCTGCAAGACCATCAGTCTTTCTGCAGCTTCATTTCTGTTGCCAAGTCCATATTTTCCAATCATTTTGCCTTCTTCTTTGTTGTCAACTAAAGCCAGAGGAGAAAGAGAGGCAATCACAGAACTCAACAGAGATTTCCAATGTGCAGCAAGATGAGTCAAGAAGTACTACATTGACACATGCGAGGAAATAGAATCAGAAACTAATAAAGAACACGATCGACTTTCCTAAAGCTATGAATTCAAGAAAAAATTCCAGCCTCATATTGGAGTGATGCTCAAGGATCCATGTTGAATGATGCTGAGAAGATTAAGAAAAGGTGGAAAGAATATAAAGTCATTATACCATAAAGATCAAACTGACAAACAGCTGTTTCAACCCGTACCTTATGATCAGGAACCATTGGTGATGAAAAAAGAAGTTGAAGCAGCATTAAAAGCCTTATCAGAGAACAAAGCACCGGGCATTGATGGCAATCCCATTTAAGTATTACAGAAATCAGATGCAGCTGTTATCATACTTACAAGGCTCTGCCAGGCAATTTGGAAGACATCATCACCGCCAACTGACTGGAAAAGATCTGTATTTATACCAAAACTAAAGAAAGATGATCCAACCAACTGTGGAAATTATTGCACAATCACTCTGATCCCACATGCCAGCAAGATTCTACTGAAGATTATTCACCAGAGACTACAACCATATTGAAACAAGAACTAACTGAAGTGCAAGCAGGATTCAGGAAAGGGCGAGGAACGACAGACATCACGAATATGAGATAGACCCTTGAAAAGACAAAAGAATACCAAAAAGATATCTATATGATTTTTATCAACTACAGCAAGGCTTTTGGCTGTGTAAACTATGAGAAACATTAGGCGACATTAAGAAGCATGGGTATACCAGAACACCTGATGGTTCTCTTTCACAACCTTTACATTGATCAAGAAGCAACAGTTCGAAGGAGAAAACAGAATGGTTTAAAATCAGCAAAGGTGAGTGACAAGGCTGCATACTTTCCCCCTACCTGTTTAATTTATATGCAGAATAAATCATCAAAGAAGCAGGACTGTATGAAGACAGCCGAAGTGTGAAGTTTAGTGGAAGACTTATCAACAACTTTTGCTATGCTGATGATACCACATTACTGGCTGAAACATTTGCTTCTCAGGATTAAGGAGCATAGTATTAAAATGGGCCTGCACCTTAACATAAAGAAGACAAAGATCCTGACAACTGGCAAAATCAATAATTTCAACATTGATGGAGAAGAAATTGAAATAATTGACAACTTTAACCTACTTGGATCAACTCTCAAAGTAATGACAAACAGTCTAGAAATCAGATTATGCATTGTTCTTGGCAGAATGGCTATGAAAGACCTAGACAAGATTCTCAAGAGCAGAGATGTCTCTCTCCATACAAAGATTCAACTTGTTCAAGTTATGGTATTTTCAATAATGTCATATAGATGTGAAAGTTGGACAGTGAAAAAGATAGACAGGAAAAAAATCAATGCCTTTGAATTATGGTGTTGGCAACAAATATTGTGTATACCATGGACTGACTGAAGAACAAATCAGTCAGTACTAGAGGAGATCAAAGCTAAGGTTTCCTTAGTAGCTCAGATGACAAGACTTTGACTTTGATACTTTGGACACATCATGTGAAAAGAGAGATCTTTAGAGAAAGTTATCATGCTTGGCAAGGTAGATCAGCATAGGAGAGGAAGGTCAGCGATGAACTGGACTGATACAATAACAGCAGCTATGGGTGCCACTCAATCAACAATGAGCTGCCTGACTGAAAACTGAACATAGTTTAGGAGAATTATCCAGTGTGTCGCCATGAGTCAACACTGACTCGACAGCACTTAACAACAACAAAAAACATTTTCACCGTGTTGAAATTTTTCTATTTAGTTATCTGGTTTGTGATTATGCCCATATTTTAATGTAAAGTAACTGTTCTTTCTTTTGATTTTATAATTCAGTGAATTCAGTTTCCAACTCTTTTGTGGAAATGTAGCCTTAGACACAATTTTCAGAAGAATTCCTCCAGGTTAAAATAAAGCTAAATTTCATTCAGTTTGGCAGAGGGGCAAATGTTAGCTCTTTGGATGGTACTGGGACCTCATGCTGTGATAATTGATGGTGAGGGAGATATACTATTTCTACATCATTTGCACTTCTATTAATGGATGCGAAGGTTTGTTTGTAAGAGTTTTGATAATGGTCATTTCCATCTGGTAATTGCATATCCTAGTTCTGACAATCATATTTATTCAGTGGATCCAGAATATCCCAGTTGTTAGTCTGGTCTTTGGCTTCAGCTGTTAAATTGTTGCTCTAAGGGGAGATTCTGGTCTCTAGCTGGTTATGGATGAGGCAATTCAGTTTTCTTTGTTTTTCTCTGATACTCTATATTGTTTCTTAGCATGTCATTTTTGTAGCCCTTTCTCCGGAGGCCCTCTGAAGCTGATGTTTAGTTTCTGTATAGCTCTCATGATTCCTTTTTTTGGTATTTTTAGGAATATTTTTTTCTGGTATAGCTGGTGCACCAATGCATTCCTCATTTTGTAACTAGTGCATTTGCAAAACTCCTCTGAATAGCTAGAGTTATATGTTGTCACTACAGGGCTGGTAATCCTGAGTCCTTTTGGAATGATATTGCTCTTCTTGCAATGTGAAAGAAAGTATAGGTGACTGTTTGGCTTGGTTTCCATCTTGATGAGTTTGTGCATTAGTTTCTTCATCTGAATGTATGTGGTGTCTTCCATCTTGAACTGAAAACTGTAGTTGGATGTTAGTCCACTTAGATATGTACAAATGAAAGTCAACAAACAAGTTGTAGGTGCTACCTTTTTATTGAATTAACTTTAGGGCTCTTTTACTAAAGATGTGCACTGTCAGAGGTTTGCCCAGCATGTTGCCATCAGTTAATACATGGATCGCAAACACTAATGTGCAGTGCAATCAATGCGGGTGCACCTTACAACACCCATTGACATATCATGTGCACTTGTACTAATTATCACAGTGCCACTGAATGTTTGGAAACTGCCCTTGTGCTAGCAACAATGTGCTCTCCATGCCCCTATTCCACCCATAACCTACCCACTCTTAATATTAGTATGCCATGGGCATTGATTTGAAGGCACACATTGCATTTTGCCATGGCCAATTACCTTGCATTTTGGCAAGTGGTAGCTGCTATGCCCACATGTTGCTAAAACATTCATTAACCACTTTAGTAAAATGGCTACTTTTTTTAAAATACTTTATTTATAATTTTCTTGAATACAGTGCAAATATTAAGGAAACAAAGTAGAATGTTGCAAAAAAAAAAAAATCCAAGAATAATACAAGTCCACATAAAAAGAAGCACATCAAGGGAAAGGAGCCAGACAATAATTACCATAGAGAAAAGAAAGAAGGAAAAAAGGAGTACTCAGACTCCACAATAGGGAGCAAAAATTTAATATCAATTCTACCCTCTAATTCCCAATGCCTTCCTTTTCATTCAAAACCTTTTGCAATGAAGTTACAGCAATATATACATAAGTTTGTCCTCCGAAAGTGATAACACAATGACAGGGAAATTTCAAGAAGAAAGACGCTCCCAAGGCCACTACCCGAGATTTCAACTCCAGAAACTGCTTCCGCCGGATCTGGGTAGTCTGGCCCACATCAAGAAATACCTGAAGTTTTTGTCCACAAAAAAGAGCCTCTCTGTACTTAAAGTAAGCTCGCAATATTCGCAGCTTAGCAGACTCAGAACCAAACTTCACTACCAAGGTATTGCGTCTGGGAATGACGTCTGCTGAATTCTCCAGAAAAGCAGTTAGGTTCTGGCCAACCGACAGAGCCAAGGGAACAGAAACCCCTCAGCAGATGGTATAGGGACAGAGCCAACAGGAAGGTAATACAGATGGGCTACTTCTGAATTTCCCTCTAAATGTAACACTTCCGTAAAATACTTTTCAAGTAAAATATCAGAGGATAGAAAATGAGTAAAGGGAAAATTTAAAAAACGTAAGTTACATGCTCTCGACTGATTCTCCAGTGCCTCCAGCCGATAAGACAAAGTGAGGGAATCTCTAATTAAGGCAACATTACTGTCACGGCAGGACTGGAGTTGAGAATCAGTGTGAGCGACCTGCTTACCAAAAGAAATTAATTGCTTATCTATGTATTGCAATTTACCAACTGCATCTTGAGAAAATTTACAGAGGGAAGATACAGTAGAAGATAAACGAGTATCAATATTCTGAATAGCGGTCCATATGTCTACAAGAGTCACTTCCCCCAATGGGGGAGTGACAGTCACTCCATCAGATGCAGCCGGATAAATGGGAAGTGGAACCAAGGGAGAAACATCAGGGGAACATTCCAACAATGTAGATGAAAAGGCTGGACATGGGAGAGGAGGAGGAGACCGGAAAGCAGGGCTCAACAAAACCCCGTCCGGTGGCTACCAGGCAGCAGGGAAGTGAGATGTTTGTCCATAGAGCCCACCATCTTACCTCCTTGAGCGCACGCTCCCGGTTTAACACCAGCCTTTGCCTTCTGCTTATCTATAGAGAACAACCAACACTCCAACTTCACAACATTTATTTATTTATTTATTTATAGTCTCTTATATACCGCACTATTCAGCATCAGCGCGGTTTACAATAAACAAGGAGTTACACAATTCAACGCTACTTTGTGTTTACAGAAAAAACAGGAAATACAACTCGGATAACAGGGTAATTAATTAATATAACAGACATGATCTCATCCTGGCTTCAGTATTGTGTATGGGAGGTCTGTGGGGTGTCTGTATTGAATTTGTATGTTTGGAAGGTCTGTGGGTAGGTTGTGTTATCTGGATTGTTTAATGGATAAGACAAGAGGAAGAGGTAGTGTTTCAAAGCTTTTCGAAACTGCAAAAGGTCTGGTATTGATCGGATGTTTTGAGGAAGGCTGTTCCAACACCTTGGTGCACAGAAAAAGAAAGCCCTGTCAGAACTTGAACTTCTCATGTGCGCCAAAGGGGTGTGTCCTGCCCCTTGAGTCACGCCCCTTATGTCATGCCACGCAGGCCGCAACACGTGGCCGTGTGAGATACCGCTGGGCTTTGTAGAAGCAGGGGGAGGGTCCTCTGGACCTCGGAACATCCTCCAACTGCCTGCACGCTCTTCTCCAAGCCTCCAGACAAGCCTGCTGCACTGTTCCGCGATGCTGACAAACGCGGCAACTCCCACGTACAGCAGCTCACTCTCCACTACCCCTCAGGTACCGCTGGGTTTTGAAGAAGCAGGGAGAGAGTCCCCCGGACCTGGGAATGTCCTCCGACTGCCTGCATGCTGTTCTCCAAGCCTCCAGACAAGCCTGCTGCACTGTTCCACGATGCTGACAAATGCGGCAACTCCCACACACAGAAGCTCACTCTCCAGTAAAAGGGCTACTTAATGTTTCTTTGAAAAGCTTTCAAGAGCTATTATTTCTTTATCAGGTCTATGAAGAAAAAATGAAGCTTCATTGGGTTTAAATAAAAAAGTGGCATATTAAACCCACTGGCTGTGGCCTATACTATGGAGGGTCAGAAAAGCAGAGCCTGAGGAATTTTATTGCCTGTTTGAGACTGAATTTTGGATTAAGGTTTGCAAGGGAGCTATATGTTAGCTGTAAAAGATGCTGATTAGAAGCCCATGGTGAGGCATCCATCTAAGTTTGTAAATAAAGAATGTAAATAGTACATTAATGTCCCATTCATATATGGAAAAGAAAAGACTGGAATTCCTTACCCAGGAAGCTCACACAGAAGGATGAACTACTGACTATCTCTCTATTGCAGTAATGCCTTTTTTCCATGTGATCTGTCCTTACTTTCATGCCTTGGACCCAGTATGCTACTACATCCAGAAACCAAATTGTTTCACTTACCAATTTGGCATAATTATTTCTGCTGTACAATCTCAGTAGACTCTGGCTTTCTGGAAGTCTTTAGTTCTAAACAAATTCAAGATACGTAGAAGCACACAAAACAGTTTCTTTCCCCAAACAGGGTTCATTATTCCTGCTAGAAAACTCTGGCTTCTCTTATAGCCATCGATCAAACCTTTAATTAGTTCTAGCCGCTTGCATCCTCCCTCCTGTGATCTGGGTTTCCCTCTTCTCACAGAATCTTTTCCATTTCTTTTATAAGAACATAAAATTCCACTCACCCATCCGTAGTCTCCGCTCTGTCCACATTAACCGTCTTCATCTCCCCTCCCCCTCACAAGCTCACCTATAATCAACCAGACAGTCAGATTTATTTTATCTTGGCCCCTCCCTGTGGAATTCCCTGCCTACTACCCTTCAACTAGAAGAGTCTTACCCCAAGTTTCGGTCCCTCCTGAAAACTCACCTTTTCTCCTCTGCCTTTAACATGCCCCCCTAATTTCTCGATTCCCCACTCCCTATCTCTACCGAATTTATTTGTCTATTTTCCTCCTTCCTCTCTAACTCCACTTCATATTACATTGTAATTTCCTTTCTTTTCTGGCTTAATTTTTTATTTGTACTGTAAACCGCCCCAATGTAACGGGGACGGTATATCAAAAGTTTTAATAAACATAAACATTAACATAAACATAAACTACATCCTCCTGTAACCAATTCTAGAGTTCGAGTGAAAAAATATTTCTCTTATTAGTCTTAAACAGGTTACACTGTAGCTTCAATGCATGTCCTCTAATCTTTATATATTTTGATGGCATAAATAATTGTTCTACGTTTACCCGTTTCACTCCATTCATTAATTTATAGACCTCTATCATATCTCCCCTTAGCCTCTTTTCAAGGTTGAAGAGTCCTAACCTTTTTAGCCTCTCCTCATAGGGCTATCCTTCAATCCCCTTTACTATTGTGATGGCTCTTCTCTGTATCTACCAAGTCATCTGGAGAACACCCAATGACAGGCTCCCACCAGCATGGTTCTATCTGGGCTGCTTCTAACTTTTGAGCAGGATGGCTTGTCTATCTGTTAGTTAGTTGGTTAAATATACTCTCCTCCTTTTTATTCCTGTAGTCTATATCTGGATACTCCAACTACCCTACTCTTAGGGGTATGTTTACTAAATGGCGGTAGCAGCTTCCATGGGATATCGGAGCTGCTACTGCCATTTAGTAAACATATCCCTTAGTCTCCTTCACCTAAGAACCTGTTGCCTCTTTGGAACTGTAGTTTTCTCCAATGATGTTCCTTTCAACCTGCTTAGGGGTCTTCTCCCTGTTCTTTACCTAGATAGATAGATAAAGATATGTTCCTCTTAGGCCCTTCTCTCTTCCATGTTTACTATAAGAGATATATGCTTAGCAGATTTTCTTGCATAGATGTTTTCTGTTTTTTTTCAATCTTACTTTATTTTGTACTGAATATTTATACATTCATACAGACAGACAGATATGTATCTGTATCGATAACTATCAGTAAAATTGATTGTATACTGGGGAGAGCCAAAAAGTCGCCAGGGCCCGTGTGCTAGCAGCAGGAAGGAGGAGCCTGCAGTCCTGCCCTCCCTGGGCTCTTTAAAATCTTTTGCCCACCACGTTGAAGCCGGGAGAGCCAGAAAGTCGCCGGGGCCCGTGTGCTTGCGGCAGGAAGGAGGAGCCTGCAGTCCCACCCTCTCTGGGCTCTTTAAAATCTTTTGCCCACCACGTTGAAGCCGGGAGAGCCGGAAAGTCACCGGGGCCCGTGTGCTCGCAGTAGGAAGGAGGAGCCTGCAGTCCCACCCTCCCTGGGCTCTTTAAATTCTTTTGCCCACCGTGGAACACGAGCTGTGGGTGCCCGAACGGGTGTGACCAAAGGGGCTTTTCCTCCCCTTTGGAGCCCCTTCAGAGAACTGAGGAGTGGTGAGGAGTGCTCGGAGAACCCATGGGTAAACGGAGGAGGAAAGTTGCTGTTGCTTCTGGTGCTAAGGCTATTAAAATCATGGGCCCCATGTATCAACATCTAAAGAGGCCCTCTGTGGAGCAGGAAGTTTCCCTGGGATCCGTGAGTACTGTTTCTGACCTCTCCTTACATGTGCAAGGATTTGCCCTACTCGGTTTGGAAGACGTTTCAGTAGGTGTGCCGTCCCCTAGTGTTGGGAAACCTGGGGGTGGGCCCCTCTTGACTGAGTCAGAACTGCCTTCACTTTTGTCAGTTAGGGATACTCATAAAGTGTCTTCTATGCCGTCTGTGTTGGACTTTCCTATTTCTGCCTCATTGGTTATTCCACAGGTGGATGTTTCATTGTGAGATGTGTGGGAAGTGCTCACATGCATTGAAGCTTCTTTTGGTGCATCTCTTTCCCGCGTCTCACAGTTTTCTAAGCAGGTAGTGCAACAGTTGTCTATTCAGGATGAATCTATTACTAAATGTAAATCATCTTTGAATAAATTAGAGGGTCAGGTCTCTGTGGATCAGGCTGCAGTGTCGTCTTTCATATGTGATAATGTTATTATACATCATCAAATGGAGTCTCTGGAAAACTCTGTCCATTCAAAAAATTTACGTTTTTTGAATTTTCCTTGTACTCATTATCTTTCTCCAATTATATTGTTGCAAAAGTATTTTAAGGAGGTTTTATTAATTGAAGATGTTAATGCAATAAAATTTTCCTCAATATATTATGTTCCTATTTTGCCTGCTACGGAGGCCTCTTCTCCTATTGTCAAGGACGGAGGTAATCCTCTTTCTCAGTCTTTAGGTGTTTCCGCTTTTTTGTAGTCTTCTAATGATGAGATTACTATGCGTGCTACCTTAATTGCTTCTTTCATATCCATGATGGATAAAAATTTGATTATGCAATTGTATTTTGCTAAGAAAGATCAGGATTTTTGTGGTAGCCCTATTCAAATATTTCCTGATGTTTGTAGACTTACTCAGAAGCGTAGGAAAGCTTTTCTTTTGTTAAAATCTCGGTCCTTGGCAATAGGTGCCTCTTTTTTCTTGAAATATCCTTGTAAATGTATTTTGATTTATGAGCGGACTAAATATGTATTTATGGATGCAGATCAGTTGGAAGTGTTCTTGCTTAGTAAGGAATCTGGTTAAGCTTTTGTCTTCCTTTCCAAGTTAAATAGGACTGTTATAGTATAATTCAGAGGCCCTGTTTATATGTTTTTGTTTTGAAATTATGTTTAAAGATTATGGTACATTGATGGGTTTACTAGCTCTCTCCTTGATGTGGATTTGATTGTAATTCCTGTTTATTTTATAATAAAGATAGTTTGAAACTTTAAAAAAAATTGATCGTATAAGAATGAGTTAATTTTTCTGAATTATCTTTTAGTTAGGGTTTGTTTGGTACAGTATGTGCTGATGCTGTACAGATTAGTTCTGAATTACACTGACCTGATATTTCATCAGCCTTGATTTTATTCCAGTTCTTGTTCCTAAGATGACATGTGATATAAAAGAAAAGTGAATCTTGAGTCAGATATTCTTTCCTTGTTAACATGTTCCAAGCTGAAAAATTATTGCAAAAAATAAATTATAAGCAATACAAAATAAAGTGAGATAGAAAAATCCAGAAAAGCTGCATGCATGCAGATTTACTAAGCACATACCTCTCATGCTGAGCATGGAAGAGAGATGAGGCTAAAAGGAGCATCTTCAGCAAGAAATCTGATCAAATAGTTACAAATGGAAATTACAGCAAACAACGACATCATAATTGTATATAAATACAATTTATATAAAATATAAAATTTTATGTACTTCAGGACGGAAGGTCGGGGGTTCAAATCCCACTAGAGGACAGCAACCTTGAGCCGGAAGGACTGGGGTTTCTAGTCCCACAGGTGCTCCTTGTGGTCTTGGGCAAGCCACTTAACCCTCCATAGCCCATGTTCCCTGTAAAATAGTTATCTCCAAGTTATAATGCCCTGTTCAATGTAATTTCAGTTTGTTCAATGTAAACCGCACTGATGCTGAATAGCGCGGTATATAAGAGAATGTAAATAAATAAATAAATAAATAAATAAATGGCTGGTACTGATTCTAACCTCTCACTTGGTTTTCAGCTTGTCGTGCTGTGAGGGCTTGCGTGCATCAGTGATGCTGAGAGCTAAACGATCGGTAGTTTAACTACTGGCAGGGTCTCCCAAGATGGACAGGTCTCAGCTGAGGTGCCAGACTAAGACAAACCACCCATCTGGGCAGCAGCAGAATGGGATAGTGTTGACGGCAGAGGATCACATTTCTGTGACAATAGCAACAACACCAAACTTAAACTGCGCGGAAGAAAGGCCCGGCAATCTACTTCTGTATCTTGCCATGAAAACCCAGTGGATAGTTACAACAAAACAAATTGTGCTATGGTGCTGGAAGATGAGATCCCCAGGTCGGAAGGCACTCAACTAGCTACTGGGGAAGAGCTGAAGACTTTTCAGAGTAAAGCCAGCATTCATGATGTGGTTGGATAAAAGCCCTCGGGAAGTTTGACTGCTGATGTAGCTGTGCATGAAATGAGAGTCAGAAGCTGTAAAGATGTCTTACACATTGGAACATGGAACGTATGAAGCATGAACCAAGGGAAGTTGGAGGTGGTCAAGAATGAAATGGAACGTGTACAACTTGATCTGTTGGGTGTCAGCGAACTGAAATGGACTGGCACCGGGCACTTTGCATCAGATGATCACATGGTCTACTATGCTGGAAATGAAAGACAAAGAAGAAATGGTGTTGCATTTATAATAAAGAAGAAACTTGCAAGAACTGTAATGAAATACAATGCAGTCAGCGAACGCTTAATCTCTATTCGTTTACGAGGATTGCCTATCAACACAAATATAATTCAAATATATGCCCCATCAACAGCTGCAGAAGAGAACGAAATTGAAGAGTTCTATGAACAAGTACAAGCTGAAATTGACAGAATATGCAAACAGGATATCCTGATAGTCATGGGTGACTGGAACGCAAAAGTTGGCAACAAAGAAGAAGGCAAAGTAGTTGGAAAATATGGACTTGGCAACAGAAATGAAGCTGGAGAAAGACTGATAGAATTCTGCAAGACCAATGATCTATTCATCTCAAACACCTTCTTCCAGCAACACAAGCGGCGACTGTACACATGCACCTCACCCAATGGATTGTATAAGAATCAAATTGACTACATCTGTGGAAGTCAACGATGGAAAAGCTCTGTAACATCAACAAAGACAAAACCTGGAGCTGACTGTGGTACAGATCATCAACTACTAGTATGAAAACTCAAGCTAAAGTTAAAAAAGAGCAAACCACTCATGAATGCAGCAAAATATGACGTTGAGAATATACCATTGGAATTTAAAGACTGCCTGCAAAATCGATTTGCTGCTTTACATACAAATGACAGAGCTCCGGAAGAGTTATGGAATGACATCAAGAAGGCTGCATTGGAAGAAAGCGAGAAGTCTCTACAAAAGGTGAAAAAGCAAAAACGGCCAAAATGGATGACGGAAGAAACTCTGAAAATTGCCCAGAAACGCTGAGAAGCTAAAGCCAGATGAGAAAGAAAGACAATCGCCGAACTCAACAGAGATTTCCAACGTGCAGCAAGACAGGACAAGGAAAAGTACTACAATGACACTTGCAAGGAAATAGAAGCAGAAACTATTAGAGGAAGAACAAGATCGGCTTTCCTACAGCTACGAGAGTTAAAGAAAAAGTTCCAGCCTCGAATTAGAATGTTACAAGATGCTCAAGGTTCTATGTTGAATGATGCTGAGAAGATCAAGAAAAGGTGGCAGGAATATACAGAGTTTTTATATAATAAAGATCAAGTGAACCAACAGCCATTTCAAACTGTACCTTATGATCGGGAACCATTGGTGATGAAAGAAGAAGTTGAAGCAGCATTGAAAGCCTTATCAAAGAACAAAGCACCAGGCATTGGTAGCATTCCCTTAGAAGTATTGCAGCAATCTGATACAGCTGTTACCGTACTTACAAGGCTCTGCCAAGAAATATGGAAGACAACATCATGGCCAACTGACTGGAAAAGATCTGTGTTTATACCAATACTAAAGAAAGGTGATCCAACTGACTGTGGAAATTATCGCTCAATCGCTCTGATCCCACATGCCAGCAAGATTCTACTGAAGACTATTCAAAAGAGACCACAACCATACCTGGAACAAGAACTACCTGAAGTGCAAGCAGGGTTCAGGAAAGGGCGAGGAACGAGAGACATCATTGCAGATGTGAGATGGATCCTTGAAAAGACTAAAGAATACCAAAAGGATACCTATTTGTGCTTTATCAACTATAGCAAGGCTTTTGACTGTGTAAACCATGAGAAACTTTGGGCCACATTAAGAAGCATGGGTATACCAGAACACCTGATCATTCTCTTGCGCAGTTTGTACATTGATCAAGAAGCAACAGTTTGAATGGAACAATGAGAAACAGAATGGTTTAAAATAAGCAAAGGTGTAAGACAAAGCTGCATACTTTCCCCCTACCTGTTTAATTTATATGCAGAACAAATCATCAGAGAAGCAGGATTGTATGAAGACAACAGAGGTGTGAAGATTGGTGGAAGACTCATCAACAACCTTCGCTATGCTGATGATACCACATTACTGGCTGAAAGTGAAGATGATCTGAAACATTTGCTTCTCACAATCAAAGAACATAGTCTCAAAATGGGCCTGCACCTTAATGTAAAGAAGACAAAGAACCTGAGAACTGGCATAATCAACAGGTTCATCGTTGAAGGAGAAAAAATTGAAATTGTGAACACCTTTAACCTACTTGGATCAACTATCAATAAAGAAGCAACAAGCAGTCAAGGAGTGGAGGAGTGGCCTAGTGGTTGGGGCAAGGTGCTTCAGGCCGGAAGGTCAGGGGTTCAAATCCCACTAGAGGACAGCAACCTTGGGCCAGAAGGACTGGGGTTTCTAGTCCCACAGGTGCTCCTTGTGGTCTTGGGCAGGCCACTTAACCCTCCATAGCCCATGTTCCGTGTAAAATAGTTATTTCCAAGTTATAATGCCCTGTTCAATGTAATTTCAGTTTGTTCATTGTAAACTGCACTGATGCAGAATAGCGTGGTATATAAGAGAATATAAATAAATAAGAAATCAGACAATGCATTGCTCTTGGCAGAATGGCTATGAAATACTTAGATAAGATTCTCAAGAGCAGAGATATCTTTCTCCATACAAAGATTCAACTTGTTCAAGCCATGGTATTTTCAATAACATCATATGGATGTGAAAGCTGGACAATGAAAAAGACAGATAGTAAGAAAATTGATGCCTTTGAATTATGGTTCTGGCAGCGAATACTGTGTATACCATGGACTGCCCGAAGAACAAACCAGTCGGTACTAGAGGAGATCAAAGCTAAGCTTTCTTTAGAAGCTCAGGTGACAAGACTTCGACTTTCATACTTTGGACACATCATGCGAAGAGAGAGATCATTAGAGAAAGACATCATGCTTGGCAAGATAGAAGGTCAACGCAAAAAAGGAAGGCCAGCAATGAGATGGATCGATACAATAACAGCAGCTACAGGTACCAGTGGAGGAGTGGCCTAGTATGTCTAGGGTCACACCCTCCCATGCCCTGCTCTTACTCTGTCTCCGGAACCCCCCCTCCTGCCCCCGTCTAGGCCTCCCTGTACAGGGAGGATATTGCCAGCTATTCGCGGGACAGAATGACCCCCATAGCCTCTGCGTTTTTAAACTCTGTACGTTAGATTATGCTTTGTGGCAGGATCTGATTTTATGATTACAGGATATACCTTCTTTTATATAGTTTTTTCCGGTTCTCCCCTCAAATTTATATTTGTTTTTATTGCTTTCTCTCACCTATAGTCCAGTGGGATTGTGACATACTGTGGTGTGAATCTTTGGTAATTATCCATTTCATTATGGTTTATTGATATCACTTATGTTTCCTTCATTCTGTACATATCATCTCTTCTGTAACATTGTTGATGTCAGATAGCTTTTTGAACTAACTTTGTGCAACAATCTCTTTGAGCTTTATTTCTTGCTTGAATTATGTATTGATATACAGATTTGCTAGTTTTCTTATCCTTTTATTATTTATCCTTCTATTATTTATTGGTTGTTTATTATGGTTTAATGTATTTTACATTTACATTCTCTTATATACCGCGCTATTCTGCATCAGTATTAACAGGGTCTCTCCATTTCAAAGCAAGATAAGAGTGTGTGGCTTTTAATTACTAGTTATCTTAAAAGGGTTTTGGTATACATTTTTAGAAAGAGTTAGTCTTTTTTGTGCTTTATTTTAAAAGGAGAAATATTTTGGGTTTTTAGTTGCGTAGGTTTTAAACTCTGCTGTTAGTTTCTCTTTCTCATCACACACACACACACACACACACACACACACACACACACACACATCTGAGACCTCATCAGATGTTCCCTCCCTTTCCACCCTGGCTCCACCCACCCCATGTGAACCTTCTTGCTTTATAGGGCCACTCCCCAATTAACTACACACAGGGACTTAGAACAGCATGTTTGGAACACATTTAAAATAAGTAAACTGCTTTTTCTTTGAGAGGACAGCTGAGAAACAGGCATGTACTTTGATAGGTCTCTCTTTTACTTCAACAGGTACCAAAGCTCCATAAATTGGACAATGGCTGGGAAAAATCATATTGACAAAGCTGTTGCCCCCGCTACAGCTTCTGCCTCTGTCAAGACAAAGATCCCAATGCCAGATGAAGGACTGGTTCCATGTACAGAATGCTTACATGCAGAAGCTCTCAAGAAACAGGTGAAGGAGCTCAGAGAAGATGTGGCAAGGTTGAGGAGCATTCAAGACAGGGAGTACATTGATGAGATGCTTCTTGAAACATCCAAGCTCTCCAGCAGAGGTGAAGATGGGAGCCTACAGAAGGACAAAGGTTGGACATGCATCACCAGGGTCTACAGAATCACCAATCCAGTTCCTCCAAGCCCTTGAATTGAAGAACCATTATGCAGCCCTAGAAGTGGAGGAGGTGGAGGCATCCCATGAAAGGGAAGAACCAGAGCTTGAGCACCCCAAAGTTGCAGAATCAGTGACCACTAGGAAGAGAAGGGTAGTGGTGGTTAGTGACTCTCTTCTGAGGGGTACTGAGGCATCCATCTTCTGACCAGACTTGATGGCCAGAGAGGCATGCTGTCTGCCAGGTGCTAAAATTCAGTGTGTTATGGAGAGTTTGAGACTCATCAAACCTACTTAATATTACCGGATGTTGCTCATCCATGTTGGCACAAAAGATACTGCTTGGTATCCGACTGAGCACATCAAGAGTTACGTCATGAATCTGGGTCAGAGGGTGAAGCAGATAGGGATGTAGGTAGTGCTCTCTTCAATCCTCCCTGTTGAGGGTAAAGGTCAAAATAGAGACACTTACATCCTGGAGATAAATGCATGGCTAGGGGGATGGTATCATCAAGAACAATTTGGTTTCCTGGACCATGGGATGCTATTCCAAGGGCTGCAGAGCAGAGATGGTGTCCATTTGTCCAAGAAGGGTCAACATGTCTTCAGTAGCAGACTGGCTAACCTACTGAAGAGGGTTTTAAATTAGATTTATTGGGGATGGGTGAAGAAAGCCCCCAGGTAAGTGAAAGCCCCCAGGTAAGTGAAATATTAAATACTTTTATAGAAATAGGTAAAGGGGACAGCATCTGGAAAGCAATGTCTATAAATGTCCATAGCATGGGAAATAACATCCAAGATGCTGAGGCTTTAATGGGAGAGGCTGACTTGGATTTAGTGGCAGTTACAGAGACATGGTTCACGGATAACCATGATTGGGGTATAACTATATCAGGCTATATGTTGTTCAGAAAGTACAGGGTAGGAAGAAGGAGAGAAGGAATGGCACTATTTGTAAAAAAATAATATTAAAGCTATAGAAATTCAGGGCTTAAAGGGAGAGATGAGGCACTGTGGGTTAAACTAGAAAGAGTGGAAGAGAAATCCATTTGCATTGGCGTGATATACAGATCTCCATCACAGGGAGAAGATGTGGATGGAGATTTAATAGAAGACATACAAAGCATTGCCACGAAAGGGGAAATGCTACTGATAGGTGATTTCAATATGCCGGATGTTGATTGGCGCATCTCTGCTGCGGTGTCATCTAGAAGCAAGGAGATCCTGGATTCTTTACAGGAAGAACCATTCAGGCAACTGTAACAGAACCCACATGTGTCAGGCCATACTGGACTTGGTGCTTACCAATGGGGAAAGTGTTTCTGATGTTACAGTGGGAGATCATCTCACATCGAGTGATAACCAGATGGTGTGGTTCAGCATTAGGACTAGGGCTGATAAAATCCATTCAAAAGCAAAGGCATTATACAGGGATATCTCTTGATATATAGGGTGTCTCTGCATTAGAGGTCACAACCTACAAGAGACCACTGTGATCCATTTGTTCTTGGGCTGTTTGATTCTTTGATGTGGTGTATTTAGATTTCAGTAAAGCCTTTGACACTGTTCCTCACAGGCGACTTATAAACAAACTGAGCACCCTAGGGATGGACCCTAAAGTTACTGCTTGGGTTAGAAATTGGTTGGGTAGGAGGCGACAAAGAGTACAAGTAAATGGAGCTCACTCTGAGGAGAAGGATGTTACCAGTGGTGTGCCTAGGGATCGGTTCTTGGCCCGATTCTTTTTAACATCTTTGTTAGTGATATAGCGGAAGGGCTGTCGGGTAAGGTTTGCCTCTTTGCGGATGATACCAAAATCTGCAATAGAGTAGACACCCAGGAAGGTGTAGATAACATGAGGAGACATTGACATCTCCGCAGCCTTTGACACCGTACATCATGAGATCCTCCTTAACAAACTGGAATCCATAGGAGTTGTGGGAACCCCCCTCAAATGGTTCTCCTCCTACATATCGAACAGAAGGCCTCAAGTACAATTCAATGGCGAACAAGCTGAACCGTTCTCTCAAACACAGGGCATACCCCAGGGATCAGCTCTCTCGGCTCTGCTGTTCAACGTTTACATGCAACCCCTCTGCGGCATTTTTGAAAGACATAGCATCAACTACCACATCTATGCGGATGATATCATGCTCTACACACAACTGGACACCGCTGACCCCAATTATACACAGCTCGAAGGCTGCCTGGATAAAATGTTGCTATGGCTACAGGAAAATAACATGACGATTAACCACAAAAAAACGGAGGTCATGTATATATCCAGCAAACCGAACTTCAAGCCCCCTGATACAATCACCCTGTGCAATAACACGTACAAAGCAAAGGCTGAAATCAAATATCTAGGAGTCACACTCGACTGTAATCTAAAAATGGAGGCTCACCTACGTAAAACAAACAAAGCCATCTTCCATAAGCTTAGAGTGATACAACCTCTAAGGAAGATAATAGCACCAAGTGACTTCCGGTCCATGGCTCAAGCACTCATTATGCCACACCTGGACTACTGTAATGCCATCTTACAAGGTCTGCCCAAGAAAACACTAAATATCCTTCAGATGGCCCAACACGTTACTGCCAGGATCATAATGGGTACAAGCATTTCGGAACACATCACCCCAATATTAATCGACCTACATTGGCTTCCAATTGCAGCTAGGATACAGTACAAGATGCTAGTAACCACATTCAAACTTATCAACAACATAGCCCCCTCTTTCCTGGCCTCACTTATCAGCACACAACCTGCAAATAGGGACAGAAGAGCTACCAACTTGGGCACCCTACAGGTCCCCACCACCATCAGAACTGTGAAAACAAGTACATCTCGCAGAGCCTATTCATTCTCTGCACCAACTATATGGAATCAACTCCCTTCTGAGCTGCGTTTAATCACGGACATTACAATCTTCAGGAAAGAGATAAAAACCCACCTTTTCAAATGCTACTACAATCAGCCGTGACTATGAATATGCAAAATGTGTAGTCCAAAATGTGTAATCCAAATATGTAAATATGTAAAAATGTGTAATCCAAAAAGGTACAATTGCCAGCCAGAAATGTGTAAATATGTATGTATAAATGTAATATGTATAATTCTTCCCCCAAGACACTAACCCTGTGTGCTGTGACCTCCCATCATATCTATGTATTTACTGTACCCTCCCAGTCCTGATTTGACGCCCCCCAAAAGAAGAATCAAACCGCTGCTGATCGCTGGAAGCAGCGGTATATAAGTGTGCATTAAATAAATAAATAAATAAATGAGGAGGGATCTAGCTAAGCTTGAAGAATGGTCTAGAATTTGGCAGCTGGGATTTAATGTAAGGTCGTGCATTTCGGCTGCAGCAGTCCAAGGGAGCAATATAGTATAGGGGGTGAAATACGTTTGTCCACTAAAGAAGAGCGGGACCTAGGCGTGGTTGTGTCTGATGATCTTAAAGTAGCTAAACAGGTAGAAAAGGCGACGGCAAAAGCTAAAAGGATGCTTGGGTGCATACAGAGAGGAATGGCTAGCAGAAAAAAGGAGGTGATAATGCCTCTCTATAAGTCTTTGGTGCGACCTCATTTGGAGTATAGTGTGCAATTCTGGAGACCGCACCTTCAAAAGGATGTGAACAGGATGGAGTTGGTGCAGAGGGTGGCTACTAAAATGATTAGTGGTCTTCATTATAAAGCATATGAGGACAGACTGAAGGATCTTAATATGTACACCTTAGAGGAAAGGTGGGATAGAGGTGATATGATTGAGATGTTTAAATACCTCCATGGCATAAATGTTGAGGGAGAGAGCCTCTTTCAATTGAAAGCAAGTTCTGCTACAAGGAGACATGGGATGAGGGTGAAGGGAGATAGATTCAGGAGTGATATGCGGAAATATTTCTTTACGGAAAGAGTAGTGGATCCGTGGAATAGTCTCCCAGTGGAGGTGGTAGAGATGAGGACAGTAACTGAATTCAAAAAAGTATGGGACAAACACAGAGGATCTCTAAAGGTAAAAAGGGGACTGTTGTAGTTGTTGATATGGAAGGACAGACTAGATAGGCCATGTGGTCTTTTTCTGTCATCATATTTCTATGTTCTGCTTGTGTAACCAAGCTGAGGTATTCTGTTCATGTAGTTTTTATTTGACAGTGCCACTTGTTCTCTTTCCCCAGTAGAAGAGGTATTGGTATTCTCTGAGATGTATGGTTTAATATTAACCGAGGTAGGGCAGACTCGATGCTCCTCGCCACACTCAGCTACCTCTCCCCCCCCCCCCCCAAACCTTTCCCCTTTTAAAAACAAAACTCTGACACCATTCATTTTGGGAAAACAACTGGTCGCAGCTTTATTAATCATTAACAGATCAACCATCAATTGCAATAACCATCTTAACACATATACTAGTGGACTGATATATCACCCATCATATCACTAGCAAGGTGAGATCGCCTCTGCTTTTCTGCCAACTTCCCTTCCCCCCCCTTAGCCCCGACTTCGCCATAATTAGCAAAAGCCAGCCAGGGGTTGTCGGGGGTACCCCACCCCCTTCCCAAGCTTATCCTAAATCTCCAGAACCTGGCACCTCAGGGATCCTGCCACTGGCACGGTTGACCTCACCGTCACCGCACCGCCCCCTCCAACAGCTGCGACCAGCGAGAATCCCGCTGAACTACCCATTCCAATGTCTCCTGCCAGTCATTCAGTAATAAATCGCAGCTTACCGGGGACAAGTGCACCCTATCCCAGCCGTACAATCCCGCACAGCCCACATCTCTCCAAGCATGCATTATTTGGTACCCACCATGCCCACATACCCAATAGCCAATTTGCCAGTTGATCTTCGCTAAACCCCTCGACAGCACCTCTGGTCGCAGCAACTCGGCCTTGGGATAATGTCCGACCACATTAATATTACCCCCGGGAACATCTGAAGCACCTCCCCCAAATCTTTCTGCACCGCTCTGATCAACTGCTTGCAGGTCCACGCCGAGAAATCGTTGCTCCCCAAATACATCAAAATGAAGTCCGGTGAGCTCCACAACCTCCCATGGTGCCGAAGCAAGGGGAGCAGCTGCGTCCATCGTAGACCTTGTTCACCCATCCATGAAACGGACACCACCGTCGGATCCAAACCAAGAGTAGACCCCACTGGCCGCACCGCCACTTGCTGATCTGCCCAATGTACAAACGAGCAGCCGATCAGCCAACGGCCATGGAGACCATGCCCTCTATCTGTAAAAGAAAACAAAATTAGCCACGCACTTCCCACACCACCCTTTTTACAAACAAACATATCCCAAGAAAGCTTTAGAATGCCATCTACCGATGTGCTGCACCTCCATCCCGGACAAACCCGCAGCCGCTGCATTAGTGGCTGCCCCAATGCGGAAGGAATGCGCCGCAAACTCAAGCGGCTCCTCCCCGATCCGCTGCAGACCCATCCGTAACACCACCATCACCTAGAATCGGGTTATCACTCTAGCATCCGCATGAATAAAAAACAGACCCCCCACCACCAGGCAACACTTCAGGAAGTCCTGCAATGCCGCCACTGCACACGCTATTCCCCCCTTTGATCTCCTGTAACAATATCCACAACCCATACCCTTGCTGGTCCGTCTTAAAGTGGGCCAACAACACCCGCACCCACCCGCTTTCCACCTGCACACGCTGGCGGAGCAAACCCCCACCACTGCCCGACCTACCCGAGTCTGCTACTAGCTCTCCAATGTGAAATGCCCCAAAAAATGCCAAGCAAAAAATGGCTTTAAACAATATCTCTTCATATTTGGACACTGCCACTAAAGGTAGCGCCATACACAGGCGCCACAATAAGTCATACGTAATCAGCCGCCTGCTGTCCCTAGGCCTTGGCTCAACTCTCACCCACCCTTGCAAGAGCCGGCAAGTTAAAAAGCTCCTAGCTGCCGAAGGCCACCCCACCGCTCTAGCGAAAAACATGAATCTGGGTAAATGTGACCGGGCCGCTACCTTGGAAAGCCATTTCTCCTTTGCATCCACCACATATTGTGCCAACATCCAATCGGACACCGCGTCGGGCTGCCAACCCTGTGCCACCAAGAAGTCTTCGACTTTGTCACATCCTCGCTGATACGTCGCCCACGTCGCTCATGCCACTGAAATCTGTAGCAAACTCAGCATTTCCTCTGGCCAACCTGCCATAACCGCTCTGGGACCAGCAAGCCCACTGCGTCCGCTCCTGGTGACAGTCTCCGGAGCAGGTCCCACTGAAAACAAGAAAGAGCATCAGCCACCTTGTTTGTACATCCCGGTATATGTCTTGCTTTAATCGCCACATTCAAGCACAAGCAAGCTAGCACTATTTTTATTTTATTTATTTATCTATTTCTTCTACCTCCCGCATTAATTCCACTACTTAAACACACCGCGGGATATAGTTGTTAACCACACTAACTACTGCTGCATTGTCACACCACCATAATACTCGTATGTTACAAAGGTGCTCCGTCCACAACTCCAATGCAACCAGAATGGGAAAAAGCTCCAAGAAGGCCACATTATTCACTAATCTATCATCATACCATGACTGCAGCCATCGATCAGCACACCATGAGCCAGCAAAATAAATGCCCAACCCCGACCCCCTCCGCCGCATCCATGTACAACTGCAAGTGCCCTGATGCAACCTCCTCCTCCATCATCACTGTCGTTCTGTTAAATTCCCTCAAAAACCTATCCCAAATCCTTAAATCCGCCCTCATCATCGGAGACACCCTAATCCGGTGATTCGGTTTCCGTACCCCCGATGTCGCCCTTGCCAATCGCCGCAAAAACACCCTACCCATCGGTATAACACAGCATGCAAAATTCAAAGCCCCCAGCAGCGCCTGCAATTCCTTTAAAGTCATCTTTCTGGAGGCCATTGCATTAGCTACCAACAGTCACTACCAATGCCCCGACCTTATCCCTCAGCAACCTAGCGACCATATACCTTGAGTCCAATTCCACCCCCAGAAAGGTGAGTCTCCATCCATCTTTTCCTCCGCTAACGGCACCCCAATTTCCTTTGCCACTTCCATAAAACCTTGCAATAGACTCTGGCACTCCATGGAATTTGCTGCCCCCACAAAGAAAAAATCATCCTAATAATGCACCACGTTCTCACAACCCACCTCCTGTACCACCGCCCAATGCAAAAAGGTACTCAATTTTTCAAAGTATGCACAGGAGACCGAACACTCCATCGGCATGCATTTATCAAAATAATACTTATCCTCAAACCGGAAACCCAATAACGGAAAACTAGACAGATGCACTGGAAGCAAACAAAACGCCGATTCAATATCGACCTTCACCATCCATGCCCACCCCCCGCGCGCTTCACCAATTCCACTGCCCAGTCGAACGAAGCATATCGCACCGCACACTTATCCCAAGGGATATGATCATTGACCGAGATGCCTTCTGGAAAAGACAAATTATGAATTAGCCGAAACTTACCCTTTTCCTTTTTTGGGATAAGCCCCAGCGGGGACACCACTAAATTTGGGAATGGCCTCTCATCAAAGGGACCGGAAATCTAGCCCAACTCCAACTCCTTTGACAATTTACTCTGCACTATGGACGCTAACCGCCGCACTGAGGGAGAATTGCGTGGCGTACCTGACACCGGGATAACAAAACCCTCCCTAAACCCCGTTTCCAACACCACCCCGTCCCCTCATCTCGGGTATTGCCACAGACGCGTCCGCAAAACCCCTACCTGTATTGGGGTAGGGGCAAAACTGCCTAAATCCATCTCACTTCGTGACTGACCCACTAGCTGGTCCGACCCCTTTCTTACTACACTTTGCCGCCGCATGCCCCCCTCCACAACTGGAGCAGGCATGTCGGAACTTGCAATCAGGAAATGGGCACGATGACTTATTAAAGCACCAGCAAATGTCGCCCATTCCCGCTCCCCCCACTTTCTGCTGCATCATGGCTCCAGCAGACCGAAAGAAACGACTCACATTCCCTGTTGTCACGGCCCCCAGCTTCACTCCCCCTACTCCTCCTGCCCCAGACTTAGCTGACATTTGCGTCAGCCAAAGATTAATATCCTGCTAGCCCTATTACAATAACCAGATCTCCTCCATTTTATCTCAGAACTTTTCATCATAGTTAACCATGACCATCCTTCATGTTTCTGCGCTGCCTCCAGAATACTGTCCGTTTAAGCCAACAACATCCCATACTGCTCAGGACAATGATGCCCCCATACGCTCACCAAATGCAAAAAAGCTCACGTCCAATTCACCACACTCCTGGACACCTTTTTCACGTGCCCCACCTTCTCATCCTCTCTTCTCTTCTTTTTGCTATCCCACAAAAGCCTCCTCCTTTCCAACAACCAGAAGATATCAATATATCTCCTCTTCCTGATCTTACGACTCAAGTTCCTCGGAACACTTTCCCATAACTCTGTGTACACAGCCAGTGAAGGAGCACTGCCAACTGTCCTACTCATCCCCTCCCCGCTACCGCCCGCCTCGAGTACGACGCCTACGCCACTCGAGGCTGACGACGATGATAAGACAAGGAAGATGAGGATGAATCCGACCCATGGTGCCCCCTACACGCATGCCTATGCTTCTTGCGCACCTTACCCTTTGTTCCCGACAGCTCACCTGTATGCACCGACACCGCGCCCTGATCAGCGTGTAACTCACCTGATGCACTTGTGTCCCCTGTACCTACAGCCAGTTCTGCCGTCGCCACCTGGCCCTCCTGCACACCTTGCTGTTGCCGCTCTACCGGCCTCACTCCAAATGCCTCCACTCCGGCATTCATGTACACTGTCTGCTGTACATCCAGCTGCTCCGCTCTAGCCTAGCCACCACCTCCTTGTGACGCCGAGTACGAACCCATCGCTGGTATCTCTGGAAACATAAATGGAAACACCGGGATAGGGACCACTGAATGCCAAGCAGGCTGCCACTCCCCGAGCCACTCCGCCCCAATGACCCTTGACCTCCACCTACCTAATGCTCCCAGGACCCTGCCCCCTGGCCTATAGCCCCCCGGAGTCATCCAGCCTGCGACTGAAGGGAGCAGCCCAGCCCCTTCCAGTACCCCCAACAGTCCCTCACTCCCATTACTACCCCCACACTCTCCCTCCGGCGCTACCAACTCCCCTCGGTTTCGCCCCCCACAAGTCCTGGCCCGCAAACGAGACCCCCATGCCTGCCCCCTGCCCCTCATCCTCCCTTGTGGGGACCGCGGCCCCCTCCGCCTCCCCCATCTACCATCCCCAGCCTCCCTAGGGCACCTACGGCAATCCCCCCCAGCAGCCCCTCTCCCCCGAGCAGCAGCCTCAACCCCCCTTACCCCCATATCAACACTTGCCTGCCGTATCCCCCTCTCTGAGGCCCTACCCGCCCTTCCGGAAGCCATACCGGCCCTCCCAGGCCTTCCCCCCCGCTGACTCCCATTTGCTGGCATCAATAAAACTCTCCTCACATTCTCCCACACCGCTTATCTGCCAAGACCACTTTTTTTTTTTTTGCCAAGCCCTGGTACCCTCCTTAATCTTTCTTTAATCTAATACCCCCAACCCCCCACCTGCAACCACTTGCCTTGCGCCGACCACTCCGCCTGCCGATCCCCGACCGCGTGCCGGTCTCTCACACGCATGCAGAGCCCAAGGAGAATAAAAACACACCGTCCACTCCTGTCTGCTGCAACCGCCGCACTGTCTGATACAGGTAGGCTGCTCTCCCGCCTCTGACTCACAGACCCCGCTCCAACTCCAACACCGGCTACTGGTCCCCTGTCGAGCCTGGCCGCTGCCCCTCCGCACTCTCTGCTCCTTCTCCCATCGTCCCCCTCGGCTCCTCGATGCGTGCGCTCACGCCTCATCGGGGAGCCAATCAATTTAAAGAATGTGCTGCCTCGCCGCCTTCTTTCCTCCCACCCACCCCCACCCCCACCCCCACCCTGTATGCTTGTCCTCGCGCATCTCGCCGCACCACCCGGTTACGGGCGGCCGGCCTGGATGTCGCCATGTGGGCCTTCACTTGCAGTGGTGCCTTTTTGATAGGTAAGATTTGTTGCTTTTTGAGTCCTGGTATTGCTGTTATGATATGGCGAGTTTGCTATGGGTTCTAAATGAGCATTGTTTATAGTACTTCCTAATGTGTCTGGTGGTTGGCACTGGAGTATAGTAATGTAGAAATCTGGTAGTCTTTCTTTATCCAGATACTCATTAAGAGGCATGTTTACTAAAAGTTAACATTATGCAAATATTTATGCAATTGAGGTCCCCTATGCAAATAAGGCCCTGCAATGAGTCTCTGCACATAGCCCCACATCCTCCTTGGGCCGCCTCTGACTCTTGAAGTACTTAATATGGAAGGGCAGACTAGATAGGCATGTTTCTATTTCACAACGCTGTTATTTTAGTATTGATATGATTTATTCCTCCCTTTTTATCTGTTGTAATTTTGATGTCATTTTTTATGATGTCTCCATGCCGCTTATATCAGTTTTACACATAGGTAGTCATTTTTACACCCGGTTTGGTTGTACATCACCCGCTAATCGCTTTGGGGCCGATTCAGTCCCAAAGCTCCCTGCATATAGAGAGGAAATGTGCGGGGAGCTCTGGATGGGGACAGGAGGGGGAGGACCGGAGGAAGAGCATGGGTGGAGTGGAGGTGGGCTCACATCCCTGGACATACAGGGCCTATTCTGTTCTCGGCCTGTACGTCTGGTGGGGGGGGGGGGGTGCAAGGATGCTTGGGAACTTATTCCACTTCGGAGGTGGAATTATTCTCCCCACTGGAGATGATCGGCACCGGTGGGCCCCAAAAGGAAGACGAGCGGCAGATGGGGGTTCTCTGCCACCCAGCCCCAGCCATAAAAGGCCCCTCCTGGGGTCGGACAGTGGGAAAATTAAGTCCAAATGTGGTGTTGGGCAGCAGGGCTCCTGCATGGTATCCTGGTGCCATGGCAATGGTATGCCATGGCACCGGGGCTCCATGCAGGAGCATTGGCTAAGTTTGGCGGAATGGTTGCTGGACATGCAACACTTCAGAATTGGGGCACATCCAGCCTGTCCATTTGCCCTTATTTTTCTCCTGCAGGTACAGAATCGGTGCAAATTCGCACCATCCAGATTTTGGACATCTGGACAGGTTGGACGGACCCCGATCGTAATTGACCTCATAATGTCTTAAGATTTTAATTTGCTACACTTTATTGTCCTTTAAAGTTGTTTTTTATATAATTTTTAATTCCATGGCTATGTTATGGTTCCTATGGAAATATAATTAATTGACAATAGTATTATATGACATAGTTCTGTAGTTTATTTAACCAGTTTTCTATACTACCGTATGCTTCAATCCAAGTGGTTTATATTATGTAATCACTACAAACAGGAACTGGATACATTCCTTTGTCCCCAAAAGGCGCACACTCTATGTGTACCTGAGGCAACAGAAGGTTAAGTGGCTTGCCCAAAGCCACTAGGAGTGCCTATAAGACTAGAAACCCCAGTCCCTCTGGCCCGAGATTGTTGTCCCCAGGTGGGAATTGAACGCTTGGCTCTCCAGCCTGAGGTACCATGTCCTAACCACTAGGCCACTCCTCACTCAGTTTAGGACGTCCTCCTCCTTTTTACATATTTTTATCTATTTGTGATATTTTTCTTTGTGTCATTTGATGTTTTTTAACCTTTCATTGTTTGTAACACTTATCAATATTCAATTCTGTTTATTATTAATATATAGAGAGGCCTATGCTCCTAACGAAGGTAGTGTCGAAACACAGCCATGTCGGGTTCTGTGGCTTTTTAGCCATTCACCTCAATAAATTAGCTTTTGGTTCTACACCTCACTCTGGACTGGTCTCCTGGTTGGACCCAAGGCATCATTCACATTGCCTGGACTGCTATCTTGGGAATGGACTACCCACTTTGCTAGTGTGTAGGTGACATCATCTCTGAGTGTCTTCTGAACTGCGGTAAAAAAACATAGTTTGCTTGTGTGTGAGAGAGGAAGTTGTCTGTACCTAGCTGGACACACCACATTATTCACATTGCCTGGCCTGCTTTCCTGGGAGTAGATGTCTTCCTCTCTTCACCAACATGTCAGTGAAATCATTTTTGAGTGACTTCTGCATTGCTACAACAGCCATGATTTGCTGCTCCACGTGGCTGTATGTGCATAACTACAGGAGAAAGCCCATATGAGCAGGTAGCACTCTTTTGGATCCCCTTCAGAGCCCAGAGGAGCAAGGAGATTCTGCCCATTAGATGATCGTACTTACATATATGGGAAACATGCGGATAAAACTAAAATGGAAGCCTCTGATAAAAGGGGAGGCCCTATAGATGAGGATGTGAGTTAGGTTAAATGGTACCAATACATTCCAGGTTCATGTGAATGACTCTGTAGTTTCTTTTAGTTATTTGATCACTCTACTCTGCCCCCTCCTATGGCTTTGTTATCTTGCCCTGGGGCACGTTCCCCCACATTGGAGTTCTCATCCCTCAAGCCTTCGGATACTTCTTGTCTTATGGTAGTCTCTGCCCCCCAGATAGTTCCTGTTGTATTACCTAAACCACAATGTGCGATTTGCAGTTAGTGCATGAATCGGGGTGTGGTACCTGTCATAAACCCATGATAACAGTTAGAACATAAGAAATGCCATACTGGGTCAGACTAAGGTCCATCAAGCCAAGTATCCTGTTTCCAACAGCGGTCAAACCAGGTCACAACTACCTGGTAGCTCCCCAGAAAGGCACACAGGTTCCATAATGCTTGTCCCGGGGCAAGCAGTAGATTTCTGCTCTTTATGGACCTTTAATAATGGTTTATGGACCTTTCCTCCAGGAACTTGTCCAAACTTTTTTAAACCAAGCTACAGTAACAGCCTTCAGTATACCCTCCAGAGTTTCCAGATTTTGATTATGTGTTGATTGAAGAAAACATTTCCATATTAGTCTTAAATAGATTACATTGTAGCTTCATTGCATGTCCCCTAGTCTTTCTAATTTTTGATGGCATAAACAACCGACATATGTTTACCTGTTCCTTTCCATTCATTAATTTATAGACCTCTATGATATCTCCCCTCAGCCATCTCTTTGCGTCGTCTGATTTCTTGACTGCTTGTTGCTTCTTTATTGATAGTTGATCCAAGTAGGTTAAAGTTGTTCACAATTTCAATTTCTTCTCCTTCAACGATGAACCTGTTGATTATGCCAGTTGTCATGATCTTTGTCTTCTTTACATTAAGGTGCAGGCCCATTTTGAGACTATGTTCTTTGATTGTGAGAAGCAAATGTTTCAGATCATCTTCACTTTCAGCCAGTAATGTGGTATCATCAGCATAGCGAAGGTTGTTGATGAGTCTTCCACCAATCTTCACACCTCTGTTGTCTTCATACAATCCTGCTTCTCTGATGATTTTATATCCTTTTTAAAATATGGCAACCAGAATTGCACACAATTCAAGTGTGATTGCACCATGAAATGATACAGAGGCATTATAATATCTTTGGTTTTATTCTCCATTCCTTTCCTTATGATTCTTAGCATTCTATTTGCTTTCTTGACTGCTGCTGCAAACCTAAATCTTTTTCCTTGGTGGTGGTTCCTAAAGTGGTACCTTGCATCCTTCTAGTTTGCGTTGTTCTTTCCAAGATACATAACTTTGCACTTGTCCAAATTCAATTTCATCTGCGATTTGAATGTCCAGTCTTCCAATTTATCAAGGTCCTCCTGCAATTTTTCACAATCCTCTTGTGTTTTAACAACTTTGAATAACTTTGGGGCTTGTTTGCAAAGTCGCGTTAGCGGTTTCTGATCATTATCGGAGCCGCGGCCCCATTGAAATCAATAGTGCTACGGCTCCGATAATGATTGGAAACCGCTACCGCGGCTTTGTAAACAAGCCCCTTTGTGTTGTCTGCAAATTTGATCACCTCACTTGTTCCCATTTCCAGGTCATTTATGGATATATTAAAAAGCAGCGGGCTCAGTACAGATCCCTGGCGTACTCCACTATTCAACTTTCCCCATTGAGAAAATTGGCATTTAGCCCTACTCTCTGCCACCTTTTAACCAGTTTCCAATCCACAATAGTACGCTGCCTCCAACCCCATGACTTTTAAATTTGGTCAAGAGTCTCTAATGAGGCAATTGTCAAAGGTTTTCTGAAAATCCAGATACGCTATATCAACCAGCTTACCTTGGTCTACCTGTTTACTCACACCTTCAAAAAATATACTACTACTAATACTACTGTTAATCATTTATATTGTGCTACAAGGCATACACAGTGTTGTACAGACAAAAGACGGCCCCTGCTTATCATAGCTTGCAATCTAATTAAGACAGACAAGACAAAAGATAAGAATAAGGGTAGAACAGGGAAGGGTAAGAAGACCCAAGGGAGAGAAGGGATCAAAACTCAAAAAGCAGCCTCAATGGGGGCGGAGCCCGATGTCCAGCGGGATGGTCGCATAACGCTGAGGCTCCCGAGAGGCCTACTCAGAATCCTGAATTAACACCGGACATACTTGAACTTCTGCTCTGATCTTGCCGGGGCACTTTGGTGAGATGGCGGGGACCAAACCCACGCGCCTGGAATTTGGATCTCCAGCGGCTTCTCACGGCAAACGCTCCAAAACTGAACCCCCGTCCCCGCCGAAGGGGCTGGCTTTGCGCGAGGGCCCCGAAATGCAGCAGGAAATCCTCGCAGAGATTAGAGGGGTTAAGGACCTCGTGCAGTCAAACGGTGAAGCACTCCGAGCGCTGCGGGAAGATCTTGGTGTACTGCAAGGCAGGCTAGAGGGGCTCTCTTCGCGTCAGGACAAAATGGAGAGCATATTAGACTCCCATGCGGCCCGGTTGTCCAAACTCGACAAAGTTGAACGTCAGGTACGGGCCTTGCAGAAAGAAGTGGAAGATGGCAATAATAGAGCGCGCCGCAACAACCTACGACTCGTGGGCATACCGGAGGGAGCGGAATCGGGAGACATGAAAGAGTTTTTATGTAAAATCCTCCCTTCCCTGCTCCAAATCACCTTTACCAAAGAATTGGAGATCGATCGCGCTCATCGTGTACCCACAAACATAACGCTCAACAGGCAGACCCCGCGGCCTATCATCTTTCGACTTTTGAGATATCAACATGTGGAGCAAATTCTCAGTGCCTCTCGGGCAAAGGGCCACATGGAGTTTGAGAGCCACAAGATCTCCTTCTATCCTGACTTGGCTAAACCCACGGTCGACCGCCGAAAGCGCTTTCTGGAATTCCGGCCGAGGCTTCAACAACTACAAGCACGCTATGGCCTGATGTATCCGGCCAAGCTCCGAGTCACGCTCCACAATCAGACAAGAACATTTGAGGACCCTGATCTACTAGCGGAGTTTTTGGATTCTAAAGAAGCCGACTTGATGCGCTGACTTCCAGAATATTCCTGCAAGTATTCTCATATCTGCTGTACCTGCCATATTGGATTTGCCGCGGCTCAGCAAAGAGTCTGGCGAGGGCGGTTTGTTGCCTTATTTTTGATGATATCTGTGACCCGACTCCATCTACCCACAGTAGCCTCGATGAGTATCAGAGACAGTGTTAATTATGGACTCTGGTGTTTCTTTTCTTTTTCATGTCTCTATTTTCCTCTCTAGGGCCTCCTCCCGCAGACATATGGTCGCCATATTCATTGGGGGTTTTGCTTCTTCTCTAAGTTACTTTGGTACATACTTTTCAATATGGGGTGTATTAGCCAGCATACTCGGTGATTATGTCATTGTTGTACAGATTCTGATTATGTTGTATGTTTTCAAGCGCCCTTACCTAAAATGTCTTTTACCGATTGATGGCACCATGTAAGATTTTCTCATTGAACGTAAAAGGAATCAATAATCCGATAAAACGGAAGAAAATCCTAAGCTATCTAAGTCATGAAGCTGCGGACCTGATTTTCCTCCAAGAAACGCATTTAAATTCGAAGGAAACTCTTAAACTCAATATTAAACCTTACATGGTGGCCGCCTATTCCCCAGCCGTTTCTAAGAAATGTGGGGTTGCCATACTGGTTAGGAAATCTCTGCATGCTACTATTATTGCGACTAGCTCAGATACAGCAGGTAGATGGTCCAGAGTTCACCTCAAGATAGGTAGCCTTGAAGTTACATGTATATGCCTTTATGCTCCTAATGTGGATGACCCTGCCTTTTTTGCTACCATTGCTCAGGTTGCGCAGGCCTCTGCTAATACTTCATTGATAATAGGGGGGGATTTCAATTTAGTTCTTGATCCCCTGATTGACAAACAGCCGCCTAGGACAAGTGGTCCCCCCAAGAGTCACGCCACGCTTACCTCTTTGATCAAAGATCTTGCTTTAGTTGATCTATGGAGGTTACTACACCCCAATGAGCTTGACTTTACCTTCTTCTCTTCCCCTCACAAATCCCAGTCTCGCATAGATTTCTTTCTAATATCAAAACTGTTAGTTCCTCAGGTGGACACTGCAAAGATTCACTCCCAACATATTTCAGATCATGCTGCTATTTCTTTTCAATTACACACTACTGCACCCCAAGGGAACTCGGGGGCCTGGTTCTTTGATAGAGCCCTGTTAACTCAGCCAGAGTTCCAGTTAGAAATTCGAGCAGCCATACAGGATTACTTCCATTTTAATTTACCCCAGGATACTGCGAATTGGGCTTGGTGGGAGGGTTTCAAAGCGGCCATTCGAGCAACGATCACTAGCTATCAAATCCGCCTGCGGAAACAACGCAAACAGCAGCTACTCATACTAGACCAACAAATCAAAGCAGGCGAACGAGTTCTAACTTCACGTACTGATCCATGTGTCTTAATTCGCTTACAGCGTCTCCATTTTCAATATAATGCAATCCTCTCAACTGCAGCTTCTAAGAGTATTGAGCTTCAACGAGGGACATACTATCGTGAAAACAACCGAGCCGGTCGACTTTTAGCCAACGCCTTGAAAGGTCAAAAAGAAGCCAAACGCGTAGCGGCCCTTCGAGCCCCACAGGGAGGGGGCATATTGACCACAGACTCCGATATTGTAGAACTCTTTCGGGATTTCTATACCCGCCTATATCAATCTGAATGTGAGTTCTCATCAGAGACCTTCGAGCGATTGTTTTCTGGTATTCAGCGGCCGACCCTCTCTGAAGCTGATAGGGATGCGCTGGATGAACCCTTCTCTACTTCAGAGATCCAATCTGCCCTAAAACGAACAGCCTCGGGTCGAGCCGCAGGGCCTGATGGTCTCCCGACCGAATTCTACAGAACGTTCAGTGCAGATTTAGTTCCCTACTTAAAACTCTATTTTACTGCCCTTGCGGTAGATACATCCTCTTTGGGATCCTTTTCTGCAGCTAATGTGGTAGTATTTGAGAAAGAAGGCAGAGACCCGCTGCTAACCGCCAACTACCGTCCAATCTCCCTACTTAATGCCGATTATAAGATCTTCGCAACGATCTTGGCCACCCGGCTATCTGACAGGATGGCCACCCTAATCCATCCCGACCAATGCGGTTTTATACCCGGCCGATCCACCGCTGACAATGCTCGGACCTTGTGCCATGTGCTATCCAGTGCTGCCAATCTAGATCACCCATGGGTGGGTCTTTCCCTAGATGCTGAAAAAGCCTTTGATCGCCTAGAATGGCCCTTCTTATTTGCAGTTCTCCGATGGTATGGCTTTGGGGAGGGCTTCCTCCGATACCTCCAAGTCATGTATACTCAACCCGTCGCCAGTATTTGTGTAAATGCCATTAAGTCTCAGCCTTTTAATCTCCAAAGAGGCACGCGTCAAGGTTGCCCCCTATCACCAATGCTCTTTGATCTAGCTCTTGAACCCCTTGCCCTCCTTATTAGACAGTCCGCACGTATTCGAGGTGTCCCCTTCAGTCACAGAGAGATTAAACTCTCTGCATATGCAGATGACCTTATGCTTTTCGTATCCCTTGATTCGCTTCCAGCTGTCTTGGATCTGATTGATGGATACTCGCAATTATCGGGCTATAAAATTAATTGGACCAAATCTGTAGCATTCCCACTGAACCGCTGGGTACATGAGGCTGACATGCAGGCCTTTCCTTTCCTTTGGCAATCCCGCATGGTGAAATATCTTGGGGTCCATTACTGTTCTCCTTTAGAAGACACTATTAGTTTTAATGCCAAAGAGGTAGTCTCCAAAGTCCGTGAGCTCACAAATCGTTGGTCTCCCTTATCCCTTACATGGTGGGGCCGCCTAGAAACTGTGAAAATGATGATAGTCCCCAAAGTGAACTACATTTTAGAAATGCTGCCATGCTTACTTCCGCTACACACTTACAAAGATATTGAGGGCCTTCTCGTCCGCTATCTCTGGCAGGGCAAACCACCAAGGATAGCTAAACAAAAACTACAGTCTGCGAAGGAACTAGGGGGTACCAGATTTCCTGATTTTCTCAGATATCATCAAGCCTTCCTACTTAAACAAGGTGCCCGATGGCTAGATGCCTCAACAGACAGCAGACCAGTTTGGCTTGATATAGAAGAGGAGCTTAGTAGCCCAATTCCGTTGATCCATCTCCCCGGTATGTTCCATCAAGTAGACACCCGCCATCCCCCAATGATTGTCGATACTCTTGCGGCCTTTAACACTCTCATTCTATCACTGGGCCCAAACGTATGTCCTCAGGACGGACTCCCGCTGTGGAATAACCCCAGAATTCAAGTCCTAAATAGAACGATAGCATGGAAACCCTGGTACTCTAGGGGGATCTGGACACCCCAACAGCTCTTCTCTGCAGCTCGTTGGAAAACCTTTTCTGATTTACAAAAGGAATTTGCGTTACCAGCGAAACATTACTTTCAATTGATGCAGCTTCAACACTGCCTCAAAAGTGCTCAAATCATGCCGCCCTCTGTCCCTACTGAGGACGGGCTATTAGAACTAGTTCACTCTATTAGTAGTACACATGGGGTAGCCTCTAACTTTTATAAAATATTATGTCAGGGTACAGATACTGCCACTTTTAGAGCCCAACAAGCCTGGGAGCGTGAACTGCAAACCACTTTAACCCCTGTGCAATGGAGCGTTTTCTGGAGCAAAGTAGTGCGGGTTTCCCGGTCTGCCTCAGTTACCCAAACTCTCTTCTTTTTTGCACATAGATGCTTTTATACTCCAGAAAAAATAGCCAAATGGAACACAACTGCTAGGGACCAGTGTTGGTCTTGCCATACTGCTGTGGGAACCCTCGCTCATGTTATTTATGAATGTCCTCAACTACAGGTTTACTGGGGGCGGGTCTGGGGTTGTATTCAATTTATCTTACACCTTCACGAGCCTCTCTCTTGGAAGATTGTGGGACTCCGCTCAGTGGCGGAGGTCCCCTCTCTTCCTAAGAAGGGTCGCTTTCTCCTTGATTTCATGCTGGGTATAGCCATATGTTTAATCACGAGGAATTGGAAGGATAGCTCTCGACTTACTGTCAATGAATGGTGGAACCTCGTCTGCTTATATAGTAAATATGAGCAGATATCTCGGAGAGCTATTCCCCATACCCAAACTCACTCTCGCTTGTCTAAATGGCAGATGCTCAATGATTATGTACAATCTGCTCATTGTTCCGACATGTCTGTTTAATGTGCACTCATCATGTTTCAGATCACCGTTAGGTTTTGTAACACAATAATGTCAGTACACGCCCGCTTCGGGAATGATTAGTTTTCTAGAGAAGAAGCAGGGGGGAGGGGGATGGCAGGGGTTTACTTTGGTGTATGTATCACATTCTATGTATCTGTCTTTTAGCTGTATGTCTTCCTTTCCTTTGTTGTTATAAAACGAAAATAAAGAATTAAAAAAAAAAAAGCAGCCTCAAAGAGGTGAGCTTTCAGCATGGATTTGAAAAGGGGCAGAAATGAAGCTTGAGATACAGATTCAAATAGTTTGTTCCAGGCATAAGGAGCAGCAAGGTGAAAAATCAAAGTCTGGAGTTGGCAGTGGAAGAAAAGAGCAAGGAGAAAAACAAGCCAGTATGGAGAGAAGAGAGAGGAAAGAATGAATGATAATAATCAGGCCTTCATCCTAGCCTTCCTAGACGTTGCCTCTGCTTTTGATGTCGATCATAACATCCTTCTGACAAGACTAGATCACCTAGGAATTACTGGAATAACCTTACAATGGTTTAAATCTTACATATCCAACTGCTCGCAATATGTAAAAATCGATCAACTAACATCCACCATCTTCCCCCAGGAACAGGGAATTCCTCAAGGCTCTGCATTGTCCGCTCTCCTTTTTAATGTTTACCTTCAGCCACTCTGCTCAATTTTTAAGAAACACAAATTAAATTAACACATTTACATGGATGATATTATGTTATACGCTCCAGTAGACACACAAAACCCCACATTCCACAATATCATTGACTGCAGCCACGAAGCAGAATCCTGGCTGAATGCAAATAACCTTCACATCAATTTCAACAAAACTGAAATAATGTACACAACTAGAAATCAAAATTTTACTCCCCCCCAAACAATACAAATACACAACTCCACCCATAAAGTAAAACAAGAAGTCAAATATTTAGGAATCATATTAGACAATTCCCTAAATATGTTAGTTTTGACTGTTTGATTTGGGATATCTTCTACAAACTAAGAACAATTCAAAACCTCTGACTCCTCCATGACACACAAGACTTCAGAACAGTTGCCCAAGCTCTGATCATGCCCCACTTGGACTACTGCAACAGTGTGCTACAGGGGTTACCTAAAAAGAACCTACACAGTATGGGGGTTATTCTGAGCCACGAATAGAGGGGATGGCTGTCCCAATGGGATGTCCATTCCTGCTATTCGTGCTGGCTCCTGCCTCCATCTAACTTCCCTGCCATTTATGCGAGGGAAGATAGACGGGGGCAAGGAAGGGGCGACCCAGGGGCAGAGTCTGGGAGGGCAGTTTGCGGTCGCTGGCCCTCGATGTATAGGGCTGATTCTAATATTGGCCCTGTATGTCCAGGGCCAGCAAAATGTCCAGGAAAGCTATTCCACCTCCGAGGTGGAATAACTTCCCTGGATGTGATTTTTTGAACAGCCCTGGGTGTGGATAGGGCAGGGCGGGCCAGGGTTTATTCCCTGCAGCCTGACCCCCGAATAAACACTTTTATTTGGCTGCTGGCATAGCAGCTTTTAAATGGAGCCATGGTGCCATGGCAGCATGATGCCATGGCGCTGCGGCTCCATTGAAGAGTCTTGATTGAGTTAGCCGGGGACAGTCCTGCACTTGCAGGCTGGACTGAATTGCAGTTCCGGCCTGCACGTGCAGGACTGTTCATGATTCTGATCCCATGGGGCTAGACGTGCCCTGCGGGATCAGAATCACAATCCCCTCTGTGTGTCCGGTTCAGACCAGATGCATAGAGGGGATCTACGTGTGGGATGGAATTGGGCCCAGAATGTTTCAGCCAGAATCATAGCAAAAGCAAGACTAAAGGATCACATCACCCCCTTCTTACAGAACCTCCACTGGCTCCCGATACAGAGCAGGATGAAACACAAAAATTTTAGTAACCATTTTTAATTTACTCAACATCTCCCCTTCCATCCTTGCTTCACTGATACAGACCCAAATTGAATCCAGAAACAGAAGAAAATGCAACCAAATCTCCTCTTGGTATCGTCATCCATCCGCAAGACTAAAGAAAAAACAAAGAGCAGGAGCTTTCACATACACAGCCCCCACCCTATGGAATTCTCTTCCAGACTACCTCAGAGCAACCAAAGACCTACAAACCTTCTGAAATGATCTGAAAACCCTGCTACTCATTGAATCCTACATTAACGGCACTTCCACCAACAACTAGCACACTCTTCCCCCTTTTTGCCCCCTAACAGTATCTGTAACCCCACACAGATACTATGCAGCTGATTATACATTCAGCATCCTGTATATGGATCAGTACTTTTCATGTAAATAGTTGTACCTTAATCAAATGCCATATTGTTTAATGTAAAAGTTACCATGTATATAGTTAATTGTTATTTGTAACTTACTTTTGATGTAAAGCACCTCTGATCTTTTGGAAGGGGCAGTATAGAAAAACCATTCAAATAAAATAAATAAGACAATGGCAGAAGACTGCATGTTCAAGAAGTTTGGAAATGAAGGGAAGAAGGGAGATGGGTCAATATAATTAGAAGGACAACAAGTGTCAAGTGAAGGTTTCTTGAAGAGAGGTGTGACCAGGGCCGGCCCGTCCATTGAGCGAGAATGTTTTTTGCACAGGGCCCCGCATTTCAGGGGGCCCCGCGCAAAGAACATTCTGATCTTAAAGTAAATTTTTAAATTTAAAAAAAAACTGTCTGCTGCCGCGGCCGCCGCAGCAGAATCAAGTGTGCCGTGGGGCCCCCCTGCCCGGCAGAGCCTGCCCTCCCTGCATCAGCTCCCTCTCCACAGTCACACGCACCGGCTTTCAGAGCGCGAGGGGAGAGTTTCTCCCTCGCGGCTCTGTTAAGCCCACGGGCGCTGATGGGAAAGTTCCCATCAGCCCCTGCGGGCATAACAGAGCCGCGAAAGGGAAACTAGTCCCTTCGCGCTCTGAAAGCCAGTGTGTGTGACTGCAGAGAGGGAGCTGATGCAGGGAGGGCAGGCTCTGCCAGGCAGGGGGGGCCCCGTGGCACACTCGATTCTGCCGCGGCGGCCGCAGCAGCAGACAGTTTTTTTTTTAATTTAAAAATTTACTTTTAAATCAGAATGTTCTTTGCGCGGGGCCCCCTGAAACGCGGGGCCCTGTGCAAAAAACATTCTCGCTCAATGGACGGGCCGGCCCTGGAGGGGAGGCTGAGCCTGCCAGCACTCAGCCGCCACCTCCTTCCCGGGGATGACCACGGAACCCCGCTCGCTAACCCGTGCATTTTATTTAAATTTTCCCTGGGCTGGGGGGGGGGGCGGTTAGGAGTGGTGATGGGCTATGGGGGAGCTAAGTCTGGATATGAGCTAATGGGGTTAGGACTGGAAGTGGGCTGATGGGGGGGGTAGGACTGGTAATGGGCTATGGGGGGCTTAAACTGAAAAGTTGGTGATAGGGGGTTAGGACTAGAAATGGTCTGATGGGATTAGGACTGGGAGTGGGCTGATGGGGAGGTTAAGACTGGTAATGGGCTATGGGGGGCTTAAACTGAAAACTGGGTGATGGGGGGTTAGGACTAGAAATGGGCTGATGGGTTTAGGACTGGGAGTGGGCTGATGGGGAGGTTAGGACTGGTAATGGGCTATGGAGGGGCTTACACTGAAAATTGGGTGATGGGGAGTTAGGACTAGAAATGGGCTGATGGGATTAGGACTGGGAGTTGGCTGATGGGGGCTTAGGACTGGTAATAGGCTATGGGGGGCTAGGACTGGTAATGGGTTGGGGGGGTTGCTAGGACTGGAAATGGGCTGAGTGGAAGGGAAGGCTTGAACTGCAAATAGCTGATGGGGATGGGGGCTTGGAATGGAAATGGGCTGTGGGGAAGGGGGGCTTGAACTGCAAATAGCTGATGGGGAGGGGGGCTTGGAATGGAAATGGGCTCTTAGGGGAGGGAGCTAGGACAGGAAATGGGCTGTTGGAGGGGCTAGGATAGGACTGGGAATTGGGTGTTGGGGGGAGCTAAGATTGGAAATGGGCTGTGGTAGAGGCTTGGATTGAAATGGACTTATGGAGGGACTAGAACTGGAAGTAGGCTCATGGGGGGCTTGGATTGGAAATGGGCTGAGTGGGGGGAGCTAGGACTAGAAATGGGCTGATGGGGGGTCAGGACTGGAAATGGGCTGATGCGGGGACTAAAAGGGAGCGGATACTGGGTGGGGCTGGAACTAGAAGGGAGCTGATGTTGGGGGAGATTAGAATGGGATGGGGATGGGGCTGGGAGAGTGAAATGGAGAGGGGAAAAATATTTTGTGTGGGAGGGAAGAAAAATCTACAATTGCCCGGGTATTGGGAGACTAAGTGGGGATTGAGGATGGAGGGGAAAAATTTGAGTGGATGAAATAGGAATGAGGAAAGAGCAAAAGGAGAAAGATTAGTATGTTAAAGCAGATATAGAGAGAGAATGGAAAAAAAACTAGAAGAGAGAAGAAAGGACAAATGGACAGCAGACGATGGAGAGTTAGCAGAAGACACAAATAAACCAGAAGAAAGTGGCTGGAACAATTGCAACTGAAAAAAAATGCACAAAAGGTACAAAGATATCTCTTTATTTTGAATTTATTAACTGGAATATGTCAGCTCTGGGAAATGTGCATCATTAACATCTGTGCTTTGTTTAGTACAAGAGGAAATTAATTTATAGTTTTATTTCTACATTGTTGTTGTATATTCCAAATTTGGCTTTTAGGGTTCCCAGTTTAATTATTGTCTTCCTGTTTCTAAATTGTGATTCCTTGTTTGGTGATGGTCTATGTTCTGCATGTGTAACTGAGCTGAGGTATTCTGTTTATGTAATTCCTATTTGACATTGCCACTTGTTCTCTTTCCCCAGTAGGTCATGTATTGTTATTCTCTGAAATGTATTGGTTTAATATTTGCAGTGTTGCCTTTTGATAGGTATGGTATGGTGCTTTATGAGTCCTGGTAATGCTGTCAGGATATGGCGGGTTTGCTATGGGTTCTAAATTGGCAGTGTTTGTAGTAGTTCCTAATGTGCCTGGCGGTTGGCACTGGATTATAGTAATGTAGAAATCTTTTAGTCTTTCTTTATCCATACACTCATGAAGAGGCATGTTTACTAGAAGTTAGTGTATGGTAACATTATGCTAATATTTATGCAAATTAGGTCCCCTATGCAAATGAGGCCCAGCACCGAGTCTCCGCACATGGCCCCGCACCCCCCTTGGGCCACCCCTGGGTGTGACCACAGGATGTTTTAAGGCTACAGGGACAGTAGCAGTGGAGAATGAGAGGTGGAGAAGGGATGACAGAGGAGAAGATGGAATTAAGGAGATGGGTGGGAACAAGACCAGAAGAGTAAGTTGTGAGTCTAGAGAAGAAAAGAAGGTGAGAGGTTTCCTCATCAGAGATTTTAACAAAGGATGAAAGAGTAACAGAGATTGAGGGGAAAAGTTGGTATTGAGTGGGGGAAGAGGGGATGAAGTTGATCTGATTGGGAAATGGACTGTGATCTTGTGGATTTTGTCGTGGAAATAGTTGACTAGTGTTTGGGAAGAAAGAGAAGGAGGTATTAGAGGGGGCACCTTGAGGAGAGAGTTAAGAGTTGAGAAGAGATGGCAGGGGTCAGTGGCAAGGGCATAGTAGTTTTGCTTGGGAAGTACTAAGGCTGACTGGAAATAAGTAAGCATGAATTTGAAGTGAAGAAAGTCAGAAAGGGAGTGGGATTTGAGCCAAATGCGCTCAGCAGAGTGGGCACAGGAGTGTAGATAATAGGTAATTGAAGACAACCAGGCGGAGCAGAGTATCCAGAGTAGAGGAGAGGGCAATATTATAGCAAACTATAGTCTCATTAACAGAGTTAGAAGACAAGGTGGAAGAAAGAGATGATGAGATAGTAGTGGAGAGAGCCAAAGGATCGATAGAATGAAGATTCCTAAAAAGGTAAGAGGAGACTGGGCGAGACTGAGGTGGGGAGTGATGAAGAGTGAAGTTTATGTGGTAATTATCAGATAAGGAAAGAACTGAGGTACAGAAATTGGAGGGTACACAGTTAGAGAAGAAAACCAGCTTAAGGCAGTTACCACGCTGGTGAGTGGAAGCAGAAGAGCAAAGTTGGAGGTTGAATGAGGAGGTAAGAGAAAGGAGTTTAGAAACATAGAGGTCAGAAGGGTTATCAACGTTAATATTAAAGTCACCAAAAATAAGGGAGGGGTAAGAAGAATCCAGAAATAAGGAAAGTCAGGAGTCTGAGAAAGGTAGAGGTGGACTTATCGGGAGTCTATAGATAGAAGCTATCTGGAAAGGTAATAAGACAAGACTTTCCTTGACTAAATCCATGTTGGCTTTCTCCCATTAAACCATGACCATCTACACATTCAGTAATTTTATTCTTTATAATGGTTTCTACTATTTTGCCAAGTACAAATGTCAGGCTTACTGGTCTGTAGTTTCCCAGATCACCCCTGGAGCCCTTTTTACAAATCGGCGTTACATTGGCCATTCTCCAATCTTCAGGTAATAAAGATGATTTTAATGATAGTTCACAGAATACTAATAGTAGGTCTTTAATCTCATATTTCAGTTCTTTCACCACCCTCAGATGTATACCATCCTGTCCAAGTGATTTACTACTCTTCAGTTTATCGAATATTGTAATATTCTTCCTGGTTAATCGATATTTCTTTCAACTCTTCTGATATATCACCTCTAAATACCATTTCAGTCATAGGCAACTTCCCTACATCTTCTTCACTAAAGACCAAAGCAAAAAATTCATTCATTCTCTCCACAATGGCCTTGTCTTCCCTTAGCGCCCCTTTTATCATTCTATCATCCAATGGTCCAACTGCTCTCTTATAGATTTTTAATGTACTTGAAAACGTTTTTATTATGTGTTTTCACTTTTATGGCAAGCTTTTCTTCAAATTCTCTTTTTACCTGCCTTATCAATGCCTTACAACTAACTTGCCAGTGCTTATGTTCCCAGTTTTTGTCATTTGGCTCCTTTCTCCATTTCCAGATGTTTTTTGGCTACAACAGTCTCTCTGACCTTGCCTTTAAACCATACTGGCAGTTTTTTGATCTGCCTTCCACTTTTTTTAAAGCGTGGAATACATATGCTCTGGGCTTCCAAGATAGTAGTTTTAAACAATGCTCATGCTTGATGTAAATCTTTAACCTTTGCAGCTCCTCCTTTTAGTTTTTTCTAAACTATTTTCCTCAGTTTATCATAATCTCCCTTTTGAAAGTTAAAAAATAGTACTGTGGATTTCCATGCTATCCTACTTCCATTTATTAAATCGAATATGATCATGCTTATGATCACTATGCAGTTGGTGCTAGCCTGGTGGTGGCCAAGGATCAAAGGTATTCCCACTGTGTACTCTGTAGATGGGGGAGGGTAAAGAGACAATGGCATGCTACGGCTGAGCAAAGCAGCCAAGCTCAAGGCAACTCGGTCCCACCACTTAATCTATACTACAACGATTAAAGAAACACGAAGATAATAAACAAAAACATCCCCGGCTATCTATCCAACAAGCAAAGGCCAATCAACTAGTATTTTACTTCAACAAAAATCTAGAAAAGCACAACTGCTTCTTTAGTGCTTTTTAAAAATCTAACAACTTTAGATTTGGCAGACCACGTGTGGGAGAAACAATTCCTCATTCTGATCTCTACAGCCTTCAGATCCACATCAGGGAAGGGTCCAGCTATCCAAAGGAGCCATCGGATTGAAAAATAAAAGAAATCCACACAGACACCGGAGGCATCAATACTGACTGATGACCACTGCACTGATCAGCAGACTGCACTCATATGGGGGAAGCCATCCCTAAATCCAGCCATTACAGTCTTTGGATCCATATCAGGGAAGAGTCCAGGCATCCAAAGGAGTCCTGCAAAGCTGTCGGATTGAAAAATAAAAGAGATCTACACAGATGCCAGTAAGCACCGCCTCTGAAGGAGGCATCATCACTTACCAACACCATATTCATAACCACCCTCCCTTCCCAGGCAGGCCTTCACTTCAGTGGGCCCTTGCCTAAGGGCCATGCCAAAGGGCCTTTAGGTGTGGCCCTTAGTATGACCTTAGCACAACAAAAGAAAGATTGTGTGCCCAACCATCACAGTGAGTACCAATCTTCTTAGAAGAGCCCATCCCTCCACTCAAAGCATCACACATTGTAAATCATCCAAAATGGTACATCTGCACACCGTCCTTGCTCTCATACTGTGCATTACACTAGTCCTCACACAAGCTATCACAGAAACTGGCCAAATATCCCAAAGGTCGAGCATACAAAAAGCAATTTAAATTTCCCCAACTATGCTTTTGTTGGATAGAACACCAAGAGAGGGGGCATCCCCACTCTTCTGCAACAAGCTGTCCTTTCAATCAATTTTGTAGACAAAGATCATTAAAATATATAATCACACTTAGCTTGCATAGCACTGATGGAGCAGAGTTGCGAGGCATCTCATGACGTGTCATGTTTCAAGATGTCACTTAGACCAGCTCTGCATCAAGTGTCATGTAGCCTCCTGCTCCCATGAAACTGAACATTTCTGAAACCATGAAACTGCTCAAAATTTTTAAAGTGGTGGGCGTCTAAAGTCATCTGTGCCTTTTGTCTCAGGTCTGGCCATATGCAAATAAGCATAATTACAAAAGACTTGACCAGTCTTGTTCTAAATTCAATCCTGAGGGAATGACATTTCGTAAATTAAAAATCCAACATTGCTCTAATCATTGTAACATGGACACCTGATCTCCCCTCCATGGATCATCAAGAACATAGTCAATAATGCACCATCTAAAATCTTAAATTATACTGAAACTCAAGACAGTGAGCTACAATCAGAGCTGATAAAGTTGCTATGTTGACACAAGAAGAGGGTTCTCCTAAACAGATCTTAACAAGCCTGGTGTTCCTGCCTATATACTTAAATTCACAAAGGCAAAGGAGGAAATAAAGTGAAAAATCTAATGAATATGTGGTGTGCCATCGAGTGTAAAAAAACAAGTTGAATCTGCCAAAGTGGTCTCACAAAATATAAAGGACCTAATTGCACATACATAATCTTAAATACAATTCACACAATGCACATGTTTTTCATATTTGATTTGCTCCCTTGTAATTGTGTATAGGAATTTCGTTATGCGCTGCAATTTGTGGATTTCATATCTGGATTCAGAACAGAAGAATTGGCTCTTTATGATTTCTCAATAATCTGTGTTTCATACGTTTTCTTTTTCTTATTATAAATGTTCTTATAAATGCATTTAAGGATTACGGAGATCAGTTCCGAATGATACCGGCATATGATATGCTGTAAAAGCTTTTTCCTTTATAAATCCCTGCACTTATGACCCTTTCTCTGGCATGTCTACTAAATAATGCCTATTGATAAACCTGATATAGGTTAGCATTATGTTACATTTAATCATTAATACTCTTGGTTTCCTAAGAATTTTTTTTAAAAAAGGCAATAGGGGTTTCCCATGTTCTATGGTGGTATTCAAAAGGTAGATATGCACCTAGGTTTTTGCTCACAGACACTGTAGCTATGTGCTCTCTGATATTCAATTTACACCATTCCTTTGTGTTCCTCTGATCTAAACTTTTCAAGTTATTGTACATTTTTGTTTAGGGTTAGTAACTGTGTTTCTTTTGTGGGATTTTTGACCGCGCTGTTTTTTTCTATTGGCTCTTGTGCTCAGAGATACAGCAATAGGATTTGTCATTTACTATAAAATACAGTATATCATTCTGACACTATAAAACAACCTATGACCTACATATAATTCTATTTCTTAGATTTTTTTTTCTCTTTTTTTGTAACTTTTATTTAGTAATAAGTAATACATGCCAACAACAATGAAACTGCATGCCTCCGAGGGGTGAACTCTTATCCCCTCGAAGGTTACCAATCCATACAACTATGGCAATAGAAAAACAGAAAATCTTTCAAACACAGTTTATATTTTCTTTTTATGTTGTGGGAACTCAGCTAACCCCTTCCCCCTTCCCCCTCCCCCAATACTCCCCCCCATCCCTACCCCCCCCCTGGAATCCTATCGTCCCATGTTATCTCATACCAGACTACTTCCATCTTGGGTATCACCCGCTCCCTGTCAGCACCTTAACACCCTGCAGTCAATATTTCATTACGGCTGAGTGAGCCCAAATTTTGGATATATGATTCCCAAATTAACAAGAAGTGGGACCACCTTTTTACATTACCCCGAGCCCTCCATCTTTCCGCCATCATCAGTTGATGGAGACTATTTTGCCACTCCCAAAAGGATGGTGGTTGCTGGTCTCGCCACCTCTGGAGTATGGGCCCCTTCCCCACCAGGCATGCCTTAGATTTTTTTTATACAGGTGCATGTGAGAATTGTTCTGAGCCTCTCATTATGGTTAGGACTGTAGTTATTCATGACATGTATCAAAAGTTTTTTTACTTTCAGCTATTAACGTCTTTCTTTTTTCTGATCTTATTCTTTGGAGAAGTTTTTAAGGCAAGTGGGCTGACATCCCTTAATTAGCATAATTCCACTATAATTTTGGACCATAGGTAGCAACAGAGTTCTTTTATCTGCACCTTGGAAACATTACTTAAAGCATGTTTCATTAGAAGAATTGCATATATCCTTTTATTTATGTATTCTATTATGTTCTTTAAGTTTGTTTGGTTTTACATTGTTAATATATATTTTTGTTCTAGACCTCTGATGTAAGCTGACAGCCGAAACTTGGCCAAGTCGGGTCAAGGTTTTTGAAATAAAGGCTTTTACTACATCAGTGGTGTGGCTGTGTCCTTCCTCCGCTGGTTTGCGGATTCTTACGGGAATTTAACCAGGATAAAGAGCTGCTTAAATCATTCCTAGATACAGTCCATAGAAAAAAGATTTTATCGATGATTTTTTTCCAAATAGGAATTTGTTGAAACCACTCTGATGTATAGATAAATGCTTCCTCCAAATCCACCATTGCTATGCCAGTTATTTGTCAGTAGCAATTCCAAAAGATAAAGCCAAAATGATTTTGGTAAGCGAGATGGTAAGACTATAGGATACTGAATAAGTACCCTTAATGCTTCCTCCTGGTTAATATTAGTATACAAAGCATTAATGTTTAATGTAACTAGAATCTCTTCATCCAAAAGATCCATGTGGACATCCAATATCCAATAAGGACAAAAATGTGAGGTGTCTCTTATATAAGACCGCACCTGTGCAACTGCTTACTGTAAAAAATGGTCAGAATTTTTTGAAAGATGCTCTAACATAGAATCTCTGCATGCCACAATGGGTCATCTTGGGGGGGACGGGGGGGTCATGTTATAGATTTTTGAACCTTAGAACAGTATATATAACTGGAATCTTTGAATGAGCCTTACATAGAAAAAGTTTCTCTTTCTCCGTAATCCATCCTGATTAGCAAGCTGCCAACATAGCTTCCTTTATTTGTTGTTTAAGGGATGATGTGGGGTTCATTGGTAACCTTTATAATATTGTGAATCATTTAACAGGATCAAAAGGTCTGCATGATCATTAATATCTGATTGTAATAGTACTGATCCACCTTCATCTGCATTGTGAATCACCAAAGATGGAGAAGAAGCCAATTGTTGAAGAACCAAACTTTTTGGTTCTTGAAATATTGGAAAAGCTCCAACTTGGGGTTCAATCCAAAGCTTCCAAATCTGCTAGGACTAACTTTTGGAATGTCAAAATAGCACAATCTAATTCCCCTCGGGGAATCCATTGGGAAGGTTATGTACCAAGGAACTATCTGATGTATGTGGCTTTTCCATAAAAAAATGAGCAATCTGAAGTTTCTGAAAAAATCTATGTAATGCAGCTCTCATTTTAAAAGGGTCATACTTCACTCTAGGAACAAATGAGAGGCCTAAATTTAAAACTCTTACTTGTTCACAAGTCAAAACCTCTCCTGAGAGATTAATAACTTATTTTTTTTTCGATTGAGTTGTTGGACCACTCTATTGATCCAATTGATATGGTCTCTGTGGACATCGCCCTCAGTATTTTCCATCCCGAAAATCTTGATCCCATTCATGTTAGTCATGTGTGCATTGGTAGCATCCTCTATCATATAAATCATCACTATCTCCTGTATCATCAGTAGAATGGTCAAAAGAGACATGTTTCGTCATCAGTATATCACTCTTATGCATCAATTATACATATAAGAGTAATCAGATTACAATTAAAATTTTTGATTTTTAAATTTCATAGATGGTCCATAAAATTGTAACAATTGCTTATTCATATCCTCAATTTGAGCTTTATAAAAGTTAGTCACCAAATCAACTTTTAGTTTTTCATCTAACTCGGTTATCTGTTTCTGTATAGAATCTTCTTCCACCATGGTATATTCCACCAACAATGCAAGTAGATTCATACTGCATTTATTTAAAATACCATTCCATTTCATCAAAAATTCTTTATCATCCAAAAACAATTTAGGAGCCTTAGGCATATGTAAACCCCAAGGAATCATCTGAGTTTTCAAATATTGGGTAAGGGCTGCTCCATGTAACTGCACACGAATCAGGTGCCTATTGATGTTTTTCAATTCTATTAACAAAATGGGAGTAGGTTGGGTCTCCACTTCCTCATCATCAAACAGAGATGATCTCTGCATAAGTTTGTTTAATTGTTCTTCTGACAAAAACATGGTTGGGGAATTTTAAATTGGTCTGCTCTTTGTATGGTCAACCTTTTGGATATTTGAGCTTTTGTGGAGGTAGACATATTGGGGTTTTTTCGGTTTTGGATAATCACACAAACTGGAGCATTCTCATCACCACAACGAGGTATTATACCCATCATACAAGGACTCAGATGCCATAATCACATCAACCTATCGAACAACTCAAAACAATCTCAAAATCGGGGTCGCAACTTGTTAATCCACATAGACCTTCAACCTACAACAGGGCACTACCACTATAAGCTCCTGAGAACAAACAACTTGAAATGCCTCATGATCAATGATCATTCAGCTAGGAAGAAACTGACAGGTCTCACAGACTACATTGAACAACACAAAACAGATATTCTGTGTGTAACACAGTAATGGCTATTGGACACCAATTCTAATAAGCCAACCTGACATTCCCCAATTATAACCTTTTCAATTATCCAAGAACCACAAGGAGGGGTGGAGGCATATCCTTACTAACAAAAAGTGACCTAAAGTTCAGCACCATAGAATCTGCAAGTATGGACAACCTAGACAGAATTATAACTAACAAACTAACAACAATTTACCTAGTATACCAATCACCATCGACAACCACCAATGACTTTCCCTCAATCCTTAAATTAGTAAGCAAACATACCACCTATAGGAAATATCTATGGCTAATGGGTGACTTCAACCTCCCATCATTGTCAACAAAACAATCTAAGTCCTTCCTTGATGCAATGGATGTGCTAGACTGCAATCAAATAATAAACATGCCCACCCATAAAAAGGGAAATACACTTGACCTCATCTTTGCCCCCAGATGATTGTTCAAACACAAACTCATGGTTTATCAAAAACACTCCCAGTGCCATGATCAGACCACAACGCCATCATCTTCCACATCCCTCACATAGCAATCACACAAAAGAACAGCCAAACCCCACCATTGACTTGCCATTTTTGATGATTTCAGAAACAAGCATTTCTAGATGAGATCCTGCCAAGAGCAGACACAGAAAACTCCAACATAAATGCATTAATTGACAGCTGGAATACAACCATAAACACAGCAGCATAGCAACCACACCCCAAAAAATGCTCACAAAAATAACACACACTCACTTGGTACATTGCACGGAATAAGATACAAGCCATCAATCAGCTGGCAATTCCTGTACTCTCATACAGCTTTGGGATTGTGGACTGGCCTCATAAAGATCTTGAAAAACTGGATGTGTGAACAAGAAAACTCCTCCATGCTCATGAAGTAATTTACAAGAATCTGTGTATGCCAAGTCTGTACATTCCTAGAGCTGAAGGATGGCTAGGACTTATAGTGATTGATTATACCTACACAGTTACTATCATAGACCTCCATGCCTACCTGACAGCATCATCAGATCGAAATACGCAAAAAGTGTTGAAATATGAAAGTAAACATCCAGAATCTGTCTCCATCATCAAACTTGGACAAGCGTTCTGACAATTAGAAGGAACGAGTGAGAATTCACAGGAATGCATGGGAAAGGAAGTAACAGAATTTGCGAAACAAGAGAAAAAATCTCTTCAAAGAATTCGATCAGCAGGCGAGGAAAAACAAGTAGCAGATGCACAAATACATACATGAAAAATACAGAGTGTTAATCCTAGAACCTTTTGTCGATCAAGAACGGATACATGAATGGTTAAGGAGAGGTGAACTGAAACCGAAGGATGAAAAATTGATAATTGCAGCTCAGTACAGTGGATTATGGACGAGATGGTTTATGGTGAATATTTAAAAAAATGGCAAAACAGATATATGTCAATTCTGTGAGAAACAGCTGGAAACTGTGATTCACCTAATAGCAGGCTGTGAAGTTCTGATGGCAGAAAATTTCTATACTGAAAGGCACAACAAAGTAGCAGGCCTCCTCCACTTGAAACTCTGTAAACACTACAACATCACTGTCCCTGAAAAGCACTGGGATAATGACCCTAAAAGAATGAAGAGGTTATGATCAACTGGGACATTCCCATTCTGTTGGATAAGAAATTGGATGCCAGGAAACCTGACATAGTGGTAAAGGAGAAGAATACCAGAATGGCATTGATAATAGAAGCGGTGATACCGAGTGATTATTCTGTGAATTGTGTGGAGAGGCAGAAGATCCTGAAGTACTAAAAAATGCAGTCAGAGACCAAGAAAATGTGGCAGAAAGATACAGAAATATTTCCCATTGTACTGGAAGTCACGGGGCTTGATAAAAAAAAATAATTTCCAAGCACATCTTGACAAACTACCCATACCTGTTACATCTTACGAACTCCAGAAGGAAGCTCTCTTTGACACAATGGAAGTATTACACCGAGCATTAGCAGTGAATTTGAGAGACTAAGATCATACTCCACATAACCTGGCTTAGAAGTGAGGTTCACGGCTGCCATAGTATGCACAAAAGTAACCCATTTGGAGAAACTACCCAGAGTTAAGGGACTCAAAAACATAGCTAAGAAAACTGGAAAGAAGGTGGTGTCATACAAGAAGCACACAGGATCAAGAAATATATATGATCAGCCTTCAACTACACCAAAAGATAATAAAAAATAGAGAGAATATCACAACAAACTCCTCACGCAATCCCTAAATCAATTACACGAGCAATTCAAAATAGTCAAATCCCTTGTAAAAGACCCCAACAAAATCTCCGCAATCAATATCCCACACCCACAAATATTTGCAAACTACTGCCAAAACAAACACAAAGGAAACCACAACATCCTAACAAACATATGTTATGTTGATACCTCCACTCCCAAATTATCCTCCTTGCATTCAGTCATTAAGGTCCATATTGAAGACATTATCCAGGACCTCAATAGCCAACACATCACCTCTTGACCCATGCCCAACCAGCTGGATCAAGATGGCTCAAAAGGAGTTAAGCACCACTGTCGCCGAGATTGCAAACTTATCTCTATCTACTGGCAATGTACCAACACCCCTTAAAAAGCCTCAATTAGACCACTACTAAAAAATGCAAAACTTGACCCTCTCACTCCAAGCTCATATACAGTAGGCCTATATCCAGCCTCCCACTTCTGGCTAAGATATTAGATAAAATTGTACTACAACAACTCCAGTTCCACATTGACACTCATGAACCACTGAACCCACAACAACACGGATTCACAGAGTAGAAACATTCATGACCTCCTTACTCAACAGACTAATCAAAGGCATTGAAAAAATAAAGCAAGGATTCATCCTGATCTTCATGGACTTGGCCTCAACATTCTACTCAATATCCCACAGTACCTTATTATGCTGCTTGCAAGAAATAGGAATACAACACACAGCCTTAAAATGGATTCAGTCATACCTTACAGGATGTCAACAATAAGTTAAAAATAGGACTGCACACCTCAGCCACATATGAACAAACAGAAGGGGTCCCACAGGGTTCAGCATTATCCTCTCTACTTTTTAACATATATATACTACCCATATTTTCCATAATACAATCCTTCAACATCTACTATCATGTACTGTATATGCAGATGACATAATGATATATGCCACCCGTGTCCTCCAGAGAGCATCAAGGTCAGACCACATAACACCAATTCTAATGCACTCCCACTGGCTACCAATTATAATTATTCTATGCAGAAAATTAAAAGCACTAATGACAATATTTAAAATCATACACATATCTGCGGACTCCCTCTTATCACTCATTTATATGACTCCTAACAACAGGAACAGAAGACAAAACATGTGACACACCCTCGAAATCCCCACCGCAAAAGTAAAAAGCAACCAAACAACTTGCAACACCTTGAAGCAACTCTGGAGCCAATCCTACCTGAATGTAATTTGCCTTGAACTCTGAGAAAGGTATGAGCTAAATCCAGTATCCTAACTGGGTGCTTTGCAAATTATTTATTAAGGTAAAAGAACACAAATTATTGCCCTTTAACATGCATTAAGAGCCAAATAATGTGCATTACTGTCTTAATGCACTTTAGTAACTACCTCCTTCCCCTAATCTGTTGTGTCAATCAATCCACTGTGTCCACAAAGCAAGGATTGATCTGAGTTACAAGTATCTGTATACTTTTGAAAAATGCCAATTCAGTTTTCTTGGTTTTAATTATATTTCCTTTGTATCTGTGAATAATATTATATGTACTTTGAGATTTTATATGAATAGCAGTTTAAAGTAAAAGTAATAGATAGTTGTTGAAATCAGCATTCATCTTCTGTACAGGTGAGCACTATGTGTGAGGTATGGCCAGCTTTTCGTATGATTATTGTTTGAGAAAATGTTCTTATAAGTTAATTATGTAGAGGTTGCTCTAGATGGCAATTTCTCCAAATGGGTTAATTTTTCACATACCATGTCAGTAATGAACCTCACTCCTAAGGCAGGGTAAATAGATTATGATCTCAGTTTCAGAACTTCTCTAATTTAAGAAATGACTCACCCACCATGGTTGGAGTCAGCTGTTAATTGCCTCCCATTGAAATGCTGGATTTGTTTTTAATCTGAACATGGCTTGAAAAACTTGAAATGCTGGCCTCAAACCAGTGACCCTTGAATTAGGGAGCAGGAATGTTTCAGGAAGAATATTATGTCTCCAGGGGGACTGTTTCTAGCCAGCCTGCTCTTAACTGTGTGTTGTAGTTCTATTGATCTTCCTTCCTGTTTCCTGATTGGCCCAAAGTTTGCATAGTACTTTTCTTTTGACTGATTAGGGACAATTAAGATCTGGATTAGGCTTGGTAAAATCTCTGAAAGTATAGTTAGACATGGTTTCACAGAAATTCTGGCACAAGAATATAGGAAAAGAGAAGTCTTTGGAATACGTCTCTAGAACAGTAATCAGTTGATTCATAAGGTGAAATATCCAGTTAGTGTTTTCCATAGAGCTCAAGACAAGACAAACTTTTGGACAAGCAGGAAACAAACTAATATCACCAGAAATACAAGACACAGTTAAGGGTAGGCTAGTTGCAGGACTATCCTCCTGGAGACATAATAGCTCCTCCTGCAAATCAATTACCTTTCAACTCAATGTTTACTGCTACATTGTTAAGCTGTGATGGGGGGCAGGGGGGACAGGACAATTATTAAAAAACATGTGGCAAATACAATGTGCCTGAAACCTTTAGAAACATTTCCGCTCTGTTCTCTCCTGTAAATACAAATAACCCTGTTCAATGTATTCCTCCTTGTTTTAATGTAAACTGCTTTGACTCGGTGCCTGTGCATGGCTAAATAAATAAATACTAAATAAATAAATAAATGACACATTATTTTACCTCAGGCCCCATTTTTTGTAATAGGACTTGATAGTAGTAACACTCACTAATGGAGTTAGCATGCTTGAATGCAGTAGTGCACATTATTAACACTAGCAGTAAGTTTAGTTGAAAATAGGCACTTGGATGGCTAAAATTTAGAAGTTCAGGTTTCTTTTTTTAAATATTGGCCTCGGTTACAAATTTATGTTCCCATTCTATTTCTTAATACTTCTAATAAATATGTATCGTGAAAAGAAACAACATTATATGTAAGAATGGATTTGAGAAGCTTGGTGACTATGTTATTAGGATTATCTTCGGTATGTTTCCTTTTGAGTAAGATTTTCTGACGGTGCAATGTCTTTCTTATTGGAAATGTTAGTGTATAGATAGGGTTTCTGATTTCTAGTTAGAACAGAAAAGCTTCAATAAACCACAGCCTGATAAGGAGTTTGTGATTTTTAGTTATAACAGAAAAACCTGAAAGCAGCCCTGCTATCAGTGACTTTATCTGAGCTCTACAAGCAGTTTTTCTTGAATATTTATTTATTTGTTTTTCTATACCACACTATTACAGATCAGTGCAGTTTACATGAAACATATGAACGTGTTTTACAAATAACTTTTGAGCATGGTTTACATATAACATAATAACTAGATTACATGGTTTATGTATAACATAGTAACTAGATGACATTGAACAGGTAACATATGACAATTTGCAACAAGTTGGTATAACTGGGAACGTATTTACATTGCTGAAGCATATTTACATTAACACAGGATTAAGTTGGCATCGTTAGGAGTTTATTTGTATAAGGTTGGGACACAGTGTGCGGCTGATCTAGGGTGGATGGTTATAAGTTAGTTGGAAGAGGTAAGTCTTCAATGCCTTCCTAAAAGATGTGAGATCCGGGATGGCATGTATCACTGGGGGTAGGGCATTCCATTGGGTTGGCGCAAATAGAGAAAAAGCGTGGTTCTTAGTTGATTGAGTACAGGTTCTTACTGTTGAAGGGGTCATGAGAGAGTTTACCATGCATGTTCTCCTGGTCCTGATCTCCGGCATTCATTGTATAAGGTCTGAGAGCGAGGTTGCAGACATTCTGTACAGGGCCTTAAAAGTGAGTAGCAGTGCTTTGTAGGTCAGGCGACTTGCTATGGGGAGCCAATGAAGCTGAATCAGAATATTGTATACATAAAGGGATTCACAGCAGCTTCTTGCTAATGTCCTGAGCTAGTCTCTGCCTCATTTTCACTGCTTTTCCTTTGGTATCTTTCCCCTAAAAACAAACCAAGACATATGGCCACCTTCGCCACCATGGCACTCAAGGGCTGATGCTACTTCTAATATAGTGCTGGTACTACTTCTGGCTGTTGACCCCTCGATCAGCTGATTGTAACTCACTCCTGTGGCTAAGTCCAAACAGTTGAATGTATTAGGAAAGAGCAAAATGTTTCTGCCTCCATCACAGGTTGGAATGGCACCTGCTACTACCTTCCTCCATCATTGCTGAGCACTTCCTCTTTCCAACACCTACTGACCACTAAAGTTCTCGCTAAGCAGCTTGAAACTGTGCAGGAGTCCTGGCAGTAGGGGGAGGAGGAACATGATCATGCTTAGGGTGGCATGGCATAGGCAGGTCCCGAGAGATAAGTAGGTCCAGGTGCAACGGGACCCTAAGCGTGATCAAATTGCACCATCCCCCACTGGCAGGAATGCTGGTAGAGGAGCCCTGTGCAGCTTTAAGCTGCTTAGCGGGAACACTGCTGACCACTGCTATTAAGACTGATAAAATGCAATGCAATGTATGCTCTTGAGTCAATGCTGTCTCCTGGTGACCCCACAGCCCCTGGGTTTTCTTGGCAAGGATAACCTGAAGTAGATTGCCAGGCCTTTCTTCTGAGGCAATAAATAAAGTGACTTGCCCAGGGTCACCTTGGTGTCTCTTGCTCACCTGACTACTACCCCCTCCCCCCCACACTCATTAAGACTCAAGTTAGGCCTAAAATAAAACAGCTTCTAACTTCCTAGCTGCCATCACTATCTCCTGGCAAGGGAAAAGACAAATGTGTGTGGGGCTGGAACAGTTTTTAAGGAAGTTAGTTGTAAACTGATGCTGGGGAGTTTAAATGGGTGGTGGTAGAAAGAACAGCATAATGGAGTGTTTGGAAAGTAGAATAGACAAGGTGGGAGCTTAAGAAAATGTTATAGGAACCTGAAGACGCAGAAGTGAGAGGGAATCTTCTGGCTCAAAGTGAGATTTAAGAGAGTAAGATGAAAGCTGGCCAGGAACTGCCTAAATTACTGGAAAAGAAATGGAAAATTGAAGTATATTTTATCTTAAAAGACATGCCATGGCATGCCATTACATTTAATTAACTAGAAAACAAAGCTATAAAGCTTTTCCAAAGTTCTGAAACATACTGATAAACTCCTGTTTTCAATGCCCTCCAAAACTCCTAATTAACTGAAAAATAAATACATTTACACCTCTTTATTGATCCATAGCGTGACTACAGCAAGAGTGTTGTGTGCAGTTCTGGTCACCTCACCTCAAAAAAGATACAACAAAACTAGAAAAAGTACAGAGCGGGACAACAAAAATGATAAAGGTATAGAAAGGCTCCCCCATGAAGAAAAGCTGAACAGAGTAGGGCTTGGAGAACAGACAGCAGAGAGTGGTTATGATAAAAGTCTGTAAAATCACGGGTGGAATGGGGAGGGAGCATTTGATTATGCTTCCAAAGAGTATTAAGAAAAGGGGACACTTCATGAAGCTTACAAGTGGCACATTTAAAAAAAATTAAAAAAAAAATTTCACTCAATACACAATTAAGCTATGGAATCTGATGCTGAAGAATGTTGTCAAAGCAATTAGCATAAGTGTGCTTAAAAAGGGCTTACACAAGTTCCTAGAGGGAAAAGTCTATAAGCCATTATTAGTCATGTGGATTTGAGAAAATCACCACTTCTCCTTGGGAATGAGCAACAAAGAATAGCTTTCTGATACTAGGTAGCACATTTTGCTCCAGAATACCTTGGTAGTCCTGTGACTTCATGATTCCTTTAATATTTTCTAGGCCTCTGGTTCCTGAGGCAGCAAAACAGCCCCAAAACATTATGGAACCTCCACCATATTTAACTGTAGGAAGGGTGTTTTTTTAACTTATAAGCTTCATTTCTTCACCTGCAAACGTATTGATGGTCTGCGTTGCCAAAGAGCTCAAGTTTGGTTTCATCTGTCCACAGAACATTTTCCCAGGATTGTGGTTTCTTAAGGTGGGTTTGGGCAAAGATCAAGTGTGCCTTTTTATGTCTGTCTTTAAGCGGTGGGGTCATTCTTGGCCTTTGCCCATGAAGTCCTTTTTGTTTAGTATGCGGCATATAGTGCGGGTTGAAATCAAAACTCCAGATTGCTCCAGGTCAGCCTTAAGCTCTTTGGATGTTGTATGTGGTGTTTTTCCAACAGTTCACACTAACCTTCAAAGGCTTCTTGAATTAATTTTCCTCTTCCCACCACATCCTGGGAGGTTCTTGACCATTCCATGAGCAGAAAACTTCTTAATAACATTGCGAACTGTAGACAGACACAGGAATCCCAAGGTTTTTAGAGATGACCTCGTACCCCTTTTAAGTTTGATGTTTGATGATAGTGGCTTTTCTGAATGTATCAGGCAGCTCTCTTGTCTCCACCATTTTGAAAATGAAACAGGGAGTGAATGTGGCCATTTTAAACATTAGAGGCATCATTCACTGGTTGATTCAAGTTACGTGAGTACTAACAATTGATCACAGGTGCATCTAATTTGACTGCAATGGGAATGTGGTTCTTCTCTTCAAACGGATTTGAATTGTTTATAATGGTGTCAGTGATCATGGTCATTGATGTGAATTACAGCGAATAGTCAGGGTGTTGAATATTAATCCTGTACAAACTGCTGTGTTTTTTACTGAGACCTTGGTACACTTTGTATAAGGTGCATTACCTCTTGTGGTTTTCATTTTCTATGGTTGAATTTTGAGCTGATAACCCATTTTTTTTGCGTGGATACTACAACTTATTAAATTGACCAGTATACTGTTAGTGATCATGTCCTGGCAATGTCTCAGTTCTTATACCATTTTCTACTATTTCCTTTTTTAATCAGTCTCATTTTATTTGATTCTTTTATGTGTCAAATATGTGTGTATACATAGTCCAAAGACATTTCATTGGCCACTTTTTTTAGGAGCTTTTGGACATTAAGGGGATGAACTGCAAGTGTGCCAATAATGTAGACCACAACTGTAACTGATATCAAAGGTAGCTCCTGATTCATTGACAGTTCAGAAGCTCCTGTCTGCCTTGAGTTTGGCCTGCAATTTGTGCCCAGAGAAAAAGTTAAATAAATAAACAAGTATAGACCATATGTGAAGCTGAGAAAGTGCTGGACGCTGACTACTGTTAAACTGACAGAATAAAAACTTGCTGCTGTTAATCTGACAAAGCACGACTGGCTGCCATAACCTGCTGCTGTTAAAAGTAGCTGCTGTAACAGAACCATTGCTTGTGGTATTTGGTGCTTCTGATGAGTGAGAATAAAAATTGTGAGTGATTGAAATTCAAGAAGAAAATTGGTCTCCAGTGTAGTTAAGGAAGAACAATTATTCTCTTTTTTGTACTCGTAATTAGGAAAGGACAGTGGTAAGGGTTAGGAAGAACTGACTGCAGGGATTAAAAGGAGAAACAAAATAAAAAAGGGTTTACTGTAAATCAATTTGAATTAAAAGCCCTTATCTAGAGGTTTAGTAAGAATTTTCACTTTCTAAGTTATTCAGAATCAGGTGGTAGGTAACTATTCACAGAACAGAGTGGAGGAGTAGCTTAGTGGCTAGAGCAACAGCATAAGAGCCAGAAGATTGGGGTTCAATTTGTTCTATGCACTCAGATGTTGGAATGCCCTCCCCACACCTATCCGAGCAATCACCGACCTGGCCCAATTCAGGAAGGCACTGAAGCAAAACCTATTCATATGGCACTACCCTGAGATCAGCCCCAAAGATCAACCTGCAAACACTCTCACTAATCACCTTGACTCTCCCAATAGCGCACCCAGCACACTGGAGGGCAACTAGCCCCACCGATGCAACTCCAAGTAGAATTGAGGTGTATAGTATATTTATTAGTGTAAATAATTTGTAGAAAGTTACCTCAGTTATGTCCAAGTTATAGTCCCTGTTTACTGTAAATACAATGCAGCCCCGACTGCATTGTATAAGTTTCTGTTAAATGTACACCACACTGATGTGAATAGCGCAGTATAGAAGAGACATTAAATAAATAAATAAATTTGCAGTGGCACTTTTTGTGACCTTGGGCAAGTCACTTTACCCTCCATTGCTTTGGAAGAAAAGGTATGGCAGTGTACTTCTGGTCATACCTTGACAATAAAAACCCAGGGACTGCTGGGTCAGCATTGACTTGACATCACTTTAAAAAAAAAAATCTGAAGAAGAAGACTGGCAAGAAACCAGAAGTGAAGACATCCTGGAGTGGACTGGATAGAGAAATCACATCAGGACTGAGCTAAGTGTGCACACATCTCATTAGACCCTGGTACGAAGCTAAGTTTATTTAATTGCAGAACTTTAAACATTGTACACTAAAAATAGATTTCAATCTAAAAGAACACTAGCATACATATTATAGTTACCTGAATGGCACCACTGACCCCTTCTGCTAAGCTCGTGGTTCTGCGAGTACCTTGTGATTATGGCTAGGGGTCAGTGGCACCATTTAAGAGTGCTATCTCACTCTTGTTCCAACTATATACCAATGACCCCAGTAAGCCCAGTGGCAGTCTTTGGGGGGGGGGGGGTTTAGTGTATTCCAGGGGGGTCCCAAAGTTTCTATGTGGGTGTCTTTGCAGAGGTGAATCAGAGACTTACCTCAGACATAGGGGGAGGGAAGGGGGATCGGAGACTTACCTCAGGTGGGGAGCTGGGAAGGGGCTGCCAAGGAGTGTTTCTGGGATTGGGAAGGAGGGCCTGGACTGGTATGCCTTTTTTGCCGGTACAGCGATTTTAGGAGGCTACTCCCATGTCTAAGTGGAGGGTCTCCATGATGTTTTTCCCCTAAGTGCAGTAACCGGGGAGCCGCACCAAGCACTCGCCCTGTCCAATACCCCCCCCCACACCCCACACCTTAATCCAGCCCTACCCCTCTCAAACAAACTTCAGACCACACATGAATTGGTATAACAACAGGTCGCAGCTTTATTTGCCCCATAACATATTAACATTTTAAACATGAATAACCCAACACCCAATCCCGGTGCGAAGCGTTACCTCACCAGCCATATGAATAGCAAGGTGACAACACTACCGCACCTAGGCCGGTCAACCACCAGACAAGTTAGTACCACCTCTGCCCGACCTCGCCATGTCACTAGCAAAAGTCAGCTAGGGGTTCACCGGGCCGCAGGCACCCTGCCCCGCCCCAATCAGCTATGGCTCCGGACCCCGGAAACCTCCGGGATCCCGCAACCCACACAAACCCCCCCCAGCTGCAACACCCCCAAGTCCCACAACACCCAACCATCATAACCGGGTGGGAGGGCAGGACACCGGCCAGCCACCCTCCTAAACCATGTGCTAGCGTGCGCTCGGGCAGCCGCTGCACATGGCTCTTCTTCCCTGCTGATTGGTTCCAGCCGCGCGCATCTTGCGGCGGAACCAATCAATTCAAATGATGCGCTCCTGCGTCAGCACACAGGCGCGCTTCCGACCTCTCCCCCCCCCCCTTCTCTCCCCCTGCCTTCTCCTTCGACTTCCTGCCCAGGCCAGGGCCGTGTTGAAGCTCGCCCCCGGTTACCTTCGGGCACCAGGACTTCGCCCGTGCCCTTTTTCATAACCGGGGAGCCGCACCAAGCACTCGCCCTGTCCAATACCCCCCCCCCACACCCCACACCTTAATCCAGCCCTACCCCTCTCAAACAAACTTCAGACCACACATGAATTGGTATAACAACAGGTCGCAGCTTTATTTGCCCCATAACATATTAACATTTTAAACATGAATAACCCAACACCCAATCCCGGTGCGAAGCGTTACCTCACCAGCCATATGAATAGCAAGGTGACAACACTACCGCACCTAGGCCGGTCAACCACCGGACAAGTTAGTACCACCCCTGCCCGACCTCGCCATGTCACTAGCAAAAGTCAGCTAGGGGTTCACCGGGCCGCGGGCACCCTGCCCCGCCCCAATCAGCTATGGCTCCGGACCCCGGAAACCTCCGGGATCCCGCCACCGGCACAGGCACAACCCGTGCCTTTGCCGCCCCCCCCCCACTAACGGAGCACAAGCTGCGACCTGCTCCTCATAACCTGTACCACCTGCTCCAAAACCTCCTGCCAGTCGTTCAGTAGCAGGTCAACCCCCACAGGAGACAAATGTACTCCATCGCCCCGATATAAGCCCTTACAAGTAACATCCACCCAATCATGCTGCACATGATAACCCCCATGCGCACATAACCATTTTCCAATCTGCCTATTGATCTTCGTCAATCCCCGAGACCACCGCCGCTGACCCCAGCACGCTGGCCTTGGGATGACATCCGACCAAATAAGCACAACACCTGGAAACATTTTTAATATCAGATCCATGTCTTTTTTTCGCAGCATTAATGAGTTGTTTACAAGTCCATGTTGCGAGATCATTGCCTCCCAGGTGCAGTAGGATAATCCTCGGTGAAGTCCGAATTCGCGCGTGATGTCGCAGCAAAGGCAACAGCTGCATCCAACGCAGCCCGCGCTCACCCAGCCATAACACCGACACCACATCAGGCTCCAGTCCTAGGTTAGGCCCGATAGGCCGTAGCTCTGCCCGTTGACCAGCCCAATACACGAAAGAATGCCCCAGCATCCAAGAGCCCAGCACACTGCCGCCCCCACCTGAAACAAAAAACAGCAGTTAACAACGCAGGCGCAACCTTGTTGGATTAGTTCGGGTTGTTGTTGGTTTTTTTTTTTTTTTTAAATTTATTTTTTATTACAGACGGACATAACCCCGAAAAGCCTTGGACCTCCAACGGCCAATAAGGCGTATATGCCAACCCGACAAGCCAGCACCCGCCGCACTAGACGCCGCCCCAATGTGAAAAGAGTGCGCTGCATAATGAGCTGAGTCCTCGCCCATGCGCTGCAACCCCAAACGCAAAACTGCTGTGACCTGGTAATGCGTGACCAACCCCGCATCCTCATGCATGAATAACCCCCCCTCTACCTTAGGGCGGCAAGCTAAATACTCCCGCATGGCTGTCACCGGGCACGTGGGCCCCCCTATGGCCTGTAACACTACCCAGATGCCCCGTCCTTGCTGATCCGTCTTCGACCTTTGCAAAAGGACCTGTAAGTGGGAGCCCTCAACACGCACATGTCGACACTGTAAACTGTGCCTCGCAACGGCCAATTTGGAATCCGCCACCAATTCACCTACCCTAAACGCCCCAAAAAAGGCCAAAGAAAAAACAGCCCTGAAAAGCATGGCCACTGTTCCCTCTAAGCTGTGCGCGTGTGCGCGCGCACACACCTCGCCGAGCGAGCGCACATACTTTACAACAGAGCGCACAAAAATTACGGTTCTGATTCTGATAGAAAACAACACAGATGTCTTAAAATTTAAAAGCTGTTATGTATTTATGGTTTTCACAAGTTCTACAATGTTTTCTAGTGCAATCAATGTGGTGTACATACTGTATTCTGAAGTTTAGTCAAATTTTAAAGTATATAACTCCGAGTGTCGTTATGTGGCGCACAAAAATTTAACCTTCCTTCAAAAGCTGCACAGCTGATATTTTATGCGCACACAGCCTACAGAAAATTAGAGGGAACATTGAGCATGGCCTCATACTCAGACCTCGCAACGACTGGTAAGACCGCACACAGTCCCCGTAAAAGGTCATGTGTTGCTGGTCGCCGTTGATCCGCCTGAGGAGGGTTTTCACGCCCCCACCCTTGTAACAATTTCCGCACCAAAAACCCTCCACCGGCCCCACAGCTTTTGCAAAAAACGCAAAGCCCGCCAAGTGGGCCTTCACTCCTGCCCTAGTATGACCCAACCTCCTTGCCCCCATGATGTACTGGGCCAGTAAACTATCAGACACCGCTCCTGATCTCCATCCCTGAGCCCACAAAAATGCCACCACATTACCACAATCCCGACAGTAGTCGTCCCAGGTTTTCTTCGCTACAGAGCTCTTCAACGTCTCCCTCATATCAGCAGGCCACTGTTCCACAACTTCCAAGGGACCGATAACCCGATCTCGTCTGCCTCCGGTGCCAGCTGCCGGAACCGATCCAACTGCAAACGGGAAAGAGCATCAGCTATGCCATTGTGGAGCCCCGGAATGTGTCTCGCAGTCAAACCAACATTAAGCCGCAAACAGGACAACACCACCATTCTCATGAGATCCGCTACCAATCTACAGTGGGGGGTATAATGGTTAACCACGCTCACTACACCTTCGTTGTCGCACCACCAGACCAACCTCTTGTTCCGCAATTTGTCCGGCCACAACTCCAACGTCACTAAAATCGGGAACAACTCCAAAAATGTGATATTTCGGAGAAGCCCCCGTTCGCGCCTCAACGGTGGCCACCGCTCCGCACACCATTCCCCACCAAAGTAAATACCTAATCCAACAGCCTCCGCCGCATCCGTATATAACTGTAAATCTTGCGTAGAACATGCCAACTCCATGAGCACAGGCGACCCGTTAAACTCCCTTAGGAACACATCCCACACCCGCAAATCCTCCTTAATGCTCCTGGAGATCCGAATTCTATGATGAGGCTTATGGACGCCTGACGTGGCCGCCGCCAAACGTCGAATAAATATCCGCCCCATTGGTATGACTCGCGACGCAAAATTTAAGGACCCGATCAACGACTGAAACTCTTTTAGCGTGAATTTCGCCGCTGCCAACGCATTCGAAATCAAGGCTCTTAACGTGTCCACTTTCGCTGGCGGCAATCAAGCCACCATCTCCTCCGAGTCTAATTCAATGCCCAAGAACGTAAGCTTAGTCGCCGGCCCCTCCGTTTTACCTTCAGCTAAAGGTACACCCAAATCATACGCGACACCCAGAAAAACATCCAATAATTCTTCACACAGCGAAGTCTGCGCTGGTCCCACAAACAAAAAATCATCCAGGTAATGGACAACACTCTTAGCACCGGCCCGGCTCGTAACCATCCATTGCAAAAACGTACTAAATTTCTCAAAACAGGCACATGACACAGAACAACTCATGGGCATACATTTGTCAAAATAAAATTCCCCCGCGAATCGGAAACCCAAAAGATGAAAAGAAGAGGGATGAACAGGCAACAAACGAAAAACGGATTCAACGTCCACCTTCGCCATCAGCGCCCCCTTTCCCGCCCTTCGGACTAACTGCACTGCCCTGTCGAAAGAAGCATAACGGACCGTGCAGTACTCCCTCAGAATGTGATCATTAACCGACAATCCTGTCGGGAATGATAGATTATGAATAAGCCTATATTTTCCCGGCTCCTTCTTAGGGACAATTCCCAAAGGGGACACTACTAAATTCTCGAAAGGGGGTTCCGAAAACTCCGCCTCCAATTTCTGCCGGACAACCGCTTCAAACCGCCGCACCGCCGGGGAATTCCTTGCTGCCTGCGCAGCGACCGTGCCATGAACCGGGATAACAACCCCCCCTCAAACCCCTTCTTTAAAAATTCCCTATCCCCTGCTTTTGGGTATCCGCAAAGCCAGTCGCGCAATATCTCAACCTTAATGGGCGACGGGGCTCTGCCTAAGTTAAAACCCTCACTTAGAGGTAGATGGGGGAACGCCCCCAACCCCTCTCTTAATACACTTTGCCGCTGAATGACTGCCGCCACATGCAGAGCAGGCGTGCCGGAACTTTCAATCCGTAAATGGGCATGAGGCCTTATTAAATTGCCAACAGACATCGCTGCCTCCTCCTGCCCCTGACTTACTCGGGATTCCCCCCCCCCCCAACTCGAAAGGACCGGCTCCCCGAGGAATTCAGCCCCCCACCGAACTTATTGCCGGACACTGACAAACCCCCTACTGAAGCCGGACGAGCAGACATCTGGGTGAGCCACAAGTTGATGTCTTGTGTACCCCACGATAGAAACCGGTTTTCCTCCATTTTGTCACGAAACTTCTCGTCATAATTGAGCCAAGACCAGCCCTCATGGGCCTGCGAGGCTTCCAAAATAGAGTCAGCATAAGACAGTAACATCCCGTACTGTCCCGGGTACGACTGACCCCACACACTAGCCAAACGCAAAAAAGCCCGGACCCAATTTACCACTGACCTAGTCACCTTGCGAACCCTCCCAGCCTTCTCATCCTCTTTGCGTTTTTTCCGACTTTCCCCAGACCTCTTACGACCTTCCAATAAACGGAAAATGTCAATATACCGTCTTTTCCTCATTTTATTTCTCAACTTCTTAGGCACCCCCTCCCACAATTCTGACAATGGTGTAACCGCCGAAGCACCCCCAACTGCAGGGTTTTCCGATGAACCCCCCCCCCTACCCCGCTGCCATCGTCCCCACTCTCAGTACTAGAGGAAGAACTAGAGGAAGCGGAAGTGGAGGAATCCGAGTGCCGGTGTCGCCTAGAAGAACGCTTCCTTTTTTTACTCGCTTTTCCCGATCGCCCGGGTCGGTCGCTATTCCCTGGCCCGACCCCCCCTTGAGGTAACTCACCATCCGTAGCCGTAACAGACGTCCGTTCAGCTTCAAGCTGGATCCCATCTGGAAGTGGCTGTGCACTCGACTCCATCACAACACCGCTGGAGGACCCCAAATTGTGACCGTCGTCCCGTGGAAGTCTGCCTTGTTGCGATCCACTAAGCGTTGATCCAGGTGAAGCCGTCATTGGATTCTGTGAAGAGAGAAAAGGCAAAAAAGGAGAGGGGGAAACACCTGACCAAGCAGGTTGCCAAGCCCCTAACCAATTAGCTCCTGACGAGCCTAACCCTCCACGCTGCCATTGATCCCAAGCCTGTTGTTCCATCGCCCCAAATCTCTCAGCACCACCCAAACCTCCCACCGAGTAAAGCCCTGATCTCAACTCCCCACCAGGCGTCCCCCACCCAGCTCCAGGCCAAAACGTGCCGCTCTCTCCCCCAGTTGCACCGAAACCGATCCCTTGCGAGGGATCCACGCTCTCCTCTCCCGCTCTCCTCCCGCCTGAACCCACTACAACCTGCTGATATTCATGGGCACCCATAACCTCCTCCCTTCTTCCGGACGGGGCAGTGCCGCGTCCCCCTCTCCTGCTTCGCAGTCCAGGACGAGGCCTACTGGAAGGAAGACCGCATGGCCCCGCACCCCTGGCCCTACGGCCCCCAGCTGCAATAGCTAAGCGGCCCCCGGATGGACCAACAGACCTGCCACTCCTCCCCCTTTCCTCTCCCCTACCTCTCTGAACCACCCCAGAAATCCTTTTGCCCTGGCCTTGTCCTCCTTTTGCCCCTCTCTGCCCCCCCTTAGCCCCTCTCTGTCCCCCTTTTCCCCCAGCCATCCTGGCCCCCAATCAAGAAAGCAAAATCGCACCACAGGCTTTAAATGCACCAGCGAATACACTTGCAGTTTTTTTTGTTTTTTTTTATAAACCGGACCAATTGCAAGGAGTGAAGCAAACCTGCCCTAGCCCTCACAACAGTAATCAGCACACTCTCCCCCCCCCCCGATCAAGTACCACAGTATTCTTAGTGCATCAATTAAACCCCCAAGCACCCCCACTCGCCTGAGGAGCCTCCGCTCTCACAGCTGATTAGCCACCGCCGCTCCGAACTCCTTCGCCGACCCGGAGTGCTCTCCCACACCAGCGCAACCGGCAAATCAATTCGGTACTGGACCCAAGCAAAACCCACGCTACCAATACTGTCACCGTCAAGATGCCTCTGTCTCCGCTAAACACAGCAATAACGCGCCAAGCCAGAGGAAGAACACACCGGCCAGCTGCCCTCCTAAACCATGTGCTAGTGTGCGCTCGGGCAGCCGCTGCACATGGCTCTTCTTCCCTGCTGATTGGTTCCAGCCGCGCGCATCTCGCGGCGGAACCAATCAATTCAAATGATGCGCTCCTGCGTCAGCACACAGGCGCGCTTCCGACCTCTCCCCCCCCTTCTCTCCCCCTGCCTTCTCCTTCGACTTCCTGCCCAGGCCAGGGCCGCGTTGAAGCTCGCCCCCGGTTACCTTCGGGCACCAGGACTTCGCCCGTGCCCTTTTTCACTTCCTAAAATCGCTGCTCCTGCCAGATGTGCAGAGGCATACTCATGCAGTCCTACAGCTATTTTATAAGGAGCTCTACATTTGGCAGAACCTCTTGTAAAATACTGTCCTAATTCTCCACATCCTGAGATGGATGTGGGACTTCCCCTCACCATGTCCTGTGATTCCACTCTAAATGTCCACTTGCAAGAATGTTGTTATGCTTGAATTTAAATTGTGAAACAGTAAATAGAAATGCTTTTGCACTATCTTTTCTTCTGTCTATTTGATTTTAACAAATGCAAATAATTCCTTTGAATGTTTAACACATTTTTAAAATGTGATTGCCTGCTCCTCTGGAGGTGTGGTCTGAGGTCCTTTTTCAGGGAGACCAAGAAAAATATTTTAATTTGTGGGGTAACTTATGTAGGACTGCACGTCCTGGAGAATAGTGCATTTAAGTTATGTTCTTATGGTCCATAATTTTCTAAGAGGTCAATATTAAAAAGTGAAAACTGAGCTCCTAAATATAGCCACCTAGTGTTACTCATTCCAGTTCTTGGGATACACCTAATCCATCAGGTTTTCATGATGATCACAATGCATATGTATGAGAGAGATTTGCAGGCAATGGAGACATTGCATGCAAATCTCTGTCATGCATTTTCATTGTACAGTAGTTATCCTAAAAATGACTATCTTGGTGTGTCCCGAGAACTGAGTTGACAACCCCTGCACTATTACATTAATGAATGTTGATGCTGTCGGGGCATGTTCACCAAAGTGCGCCAACCATTAGCACAGGGTTTGATGAGTGCTAAGGGTGCCGTCACTGAATATCCCCACAGACCACATGATAGTCAGCCGCCAACAGTATAGCTTAGAAAAGTAAAGTTAGGTCATCTCAGTATCTGTTCTAACTTTAGCTGAATATGCCCGCTAATCAGAGAGTACTGTGCTGACTGGTAAAAACAGATATTCAGCACCGGAGACCAGATATTGTAAGCTCTGATTATGAATATCTGGCTTAAATAAAGGGGTAATGGCTAGATGCTTTAAATAGCCTGGCCGCCACAGATGAATATCAACTGCTAAATTTTGACAAGCATCCCTAGTAAATTGAGGGGATACATGTAAGAGCGGCTAAATATCCCCTTTTACAAAATTAGATGATCAAGAAAGCTTAGTTTTCACCTCCTCAAATAGCCTCTGGTTTGAATGAACCTCTCCATCTTTTCATTGTAATTAAGGAGGTCTTTACTAAAGGGCTCTAAGATGTTCACCTAATGCTCCATTAGCGCTGAAGCCATGGCACGTTAGGGGCAACACCTTCATTTTAATTGTTGGGGGTGTGGAAAGCATTTCTCTGGCAGTTAACACAGAGCCCTGTCCCATAGTACATGCTGCATTAGTGCAGGTGCACCTAACACCACCTACTCAGCCGCTAGCTAGTTCACTTCTGTGGCGTCAGAGGCTGTGCAGTGACCCCGGATATTCAATGCCGGGGCTGCATATGACCCTGGCACTGAATATTCGCAGTTAGAGGTCGATGGAGACAGCTATGCGCCATAGTGACGCATAGCCGTCCCAATGAATATCAGGCCGAATATGTTTTGCCAGAAACAGTTGGTTTTCAAGGCTTTATCAATATTTCTCTTTAATCGTAATTCCATTTCACACATTCATGCCCTGTCTCTTTTCCATTAGTTGGTTCCTTGTTGATTCAGTATAGAATTATATTTTCCTCTATATATATTTGCCTTCATGGACTGATCATGCTACTGATTATAACTTACTTCTAGCAAATTGTCTTATCCATTAAGGGCCCGATATTCAAAGGATATATGCTCTTAACATTTAGAGGTATGCTCCTAGACTGGCCTCTTTGAAAACTTAGTAGGGCTAATTGCCTAAATAATTTCTTAAAATTTCACAAAACTCCTACGTTTAAGGGCATAAAAAGTGGGTGGCAATGGGGGCAGATTTAGGGTGGGGAAAATAAGTTAGGAGCTTAACACTCATTTTCAGTACTAGGCACTAAATTAAGCTCTTAGATCTAAGCAACTGAATGTCAGGCCTAAATTTAGGTGTATACATTTTAAGCGCTTAAATCACAATGAATTTTCAGCTGAAAACTTGGGCTATGCATACTAAAGGTTAACGTGCATTAAGTAAAGTTAATGTGCGTTAAGTGCTGCAGTGGCCCATAGAAATAAATGGGCAGTGGAAGCACTTAACATGCGTTAACTGTACTAAAAGTACATTAACCTTTAATAAAAATGCCCCTTAGGCTCCTAAGTATGGATGAAATAGGGAACAAATTTAGGACCTCAGCTTTTTTTTGAAAATTGGGCCCTATGCTTTTTTCTTAATATTCAAAAAGTTACAAATAATACAAATCAATTATTATGTGTTCTTCAAATTACACACATGGTGATAATTTAACATTCCTAATTATGTACAGTATTGCATCCCACCTAAGTTTCCTTAAAAGGATATTTGTTTTTAACAAGGCAAAGTGCATTATTTTATGTGTATAAGTTATGTGAGATTCCTAACACTTTATCCAAATTAGGTTCATTGTGTAGCTTTTCGCTGCTTTTTTTAATGAAAACATTTGGATCCAGCTTCTGCAAAATTCTCCAATTAACCTCAATGTCTTCATTATCCGGAAAACAGTTATTTTGCCATATGCCAACAGTTGTTTTTTCTGACATTTTTTAAGATTGTTCCAGTAAGGGATGTTAATGCATTCCTGCAAATAATACATGAATATTGGCCAAATTCAGAGAGAAAAGGCCATGCATTATTTCAATGGAGTGTGTGAAGGATTATGCCCATGTTCAAATTTGGAGATTTTCCAGCTAAGAAGTACAAGTTACCAATTTGCTGTTAGTTTCTTAGCATGGGGCTCTGCAATGAAGTAAAAACTTGTATGAAATCTTGAGTGGCTAGACTTTTCTTTCTTATTTTACTTTCTTATTATCTCTTTCAGGACCTAGCCCATACTGAGAATGAAATGAGATTATGAATGCAATATTCATCGATACAGAAAAAAGGTAATTCTATAAACCCTTTGCCTAAAATACAAGTTTAGGCATGTAAAAGAGGTTTTATAAAATTGGGTCACACCTAAAACTACATGCCGTGTAAGGTGGTATGTACTTGTAGAGTAGGGATGCACAGGAGAAGAGTTTTTGTGCAGCAGGTGTTGAATCATGATTTATCTGCGTATTTCATAAAATAAAATGTGTTAACATTTACATCTGCTGGAGAGCAGATGTAATGTCTGCATCATCAGTCTAGGTACCTTTTCTGCAAGATTTGTGCTAGTATGTTATGGACAAGTCGTTGCAGGTGTGTATTTATGAAATAGACTTAAAATAGGTGCCTTCTGCATCTCCAAACATAGGCATCCTGATACAAAATTACCCTCAGAATGTATAATTTAAAATGGATAAATTACACAGGTAGACTAAAAAAAATTTTTTTAAACTGCCTCTAATGTTTCGATTGATTTTTACATTTTTTGGTGCGCTGAATCCAAATCTGGTAACCAATTTGCTCCATCATGTACAGATTTTTTGCTACATTGGGTTAGCAGTTTGAGGTGAATGTTTCAGATTGAGTGCGATCGAGATCAAAGTTTCTTGGATGAATTCTTTATATAATTGTTTAGTAGTTATTCAAATAAGAATAAAGAAAATTGTAACAAGGCAGCACATAAAAATAGAGTAATGTCAACAAAACACACTGTGATGGTAGCAAAATTGTCTGCACTTAAAACAGCCACATACATGTGCACAAACATTAAGCATATAAGAGCAAGGTTAGACACAAAGCAAAGCAAAGAAATGTGCAAAAAATGTTGTACAGGTATGTATGTAAGAATAGAAAACGCAAACCGCACCATTGCAATACATGAAGACAAACACCCGATGGTGTGAAAATAAAATTCTAATAAATGAGATCCGACACTGTGGTAATAAATAGCAAATTTTTATTTCAAAGTTTATTAAAAACACGATATTTGTCAACACAGTTTAGATTTTAAAGTCATTCTTGGGTCAATCAATCTCCTGGTGGGCCCGTTTCTTCTTCCCCCGAATGCTTCTTTTGGTGCGCTGCTTGGCGTATTTTTCATCTGGGGTTTCCCGCAGCAGCAACCAGCAGAAATCAGCCATCATAATGGTGTTCCATCTTCCTTGGTACCTTCTCTCTGTGTCCTTGATGTCCTGGTGAAACCTTTCACCTTGTTCTTCACTGTACGCCCCCATGTTTTCGGGAAAGTAGTTCACATGGGAGTGCAAGAAATGGACTTTCAGGCTCATGTTACAGCCTTGTTCTTTGAAGGCATTGAGCATCCTGGCAACAATATCCTTATAGTTCTCATCCCGCCTGTTCCCCAAGAATTTGAGAACAACATCCTTGAAGGAATCCCAGGCTTCTTTTTCCTTCTCAGACATCGTTTCAGCGAATGCTCCATCTGAAATGAGTTTCCTTATATCAGGGCCAACAAACACTCCTTCCTTTAGCTTTGCTTCAGAAAGTCGGGGGAACTTTGAGCAAAGGTACCGAAAGCACTCACCATCTTTTGGAAGGGACTTGATGAATTGCTTAATGAGACCCAACTTAATGTGGAGAGGTGGTAATAGAATTTTATCACGAGGTACCAAGCTCTCATGAAGAACATTTTCTCACCGGGTCTCAAATACTCCTGAATTGGCCAGTCTTTTTTCCCCCAGTGTAGGTCGCGGGCCCGGCTATCCCACAAGCAAAGGAAGCAGGGATATTTGGTGAAACCGGATTGCTGCCCTAATAGCATGGATAGAATTTTAAAGTCTCCACAAATCATCCACTTATGCTCATCATAACAAATCTTCTGAAGAATCAGGGCCAAATTCTCGTATTTTTCTTGGAGAATAACAGAGTGAGCAATAGGAACTGAAGCGAATGTGTTGCCATTATGAAGAAGAACACCTTTTATGCTGTCTTTTGACGAATCAATGAACAGCCGCCATTCAGCAGGATCATACTTGAGTTTAAACTTTTCCATCACTCCGTATTAACCAGTTAAGGCGGACGAGACCCTCGCCCCCTCAACCCCAAACCCCCCCCCCCACTTTCCCTTCAAATAACCACCACATACTCGCTATATTGGCAAATCAACTGGTCGCAGCTTTATTAAACAAGCAGAACATAACATTACAACCATAACTGTATTAACTTACGGCTCCGGCAGCGGGACAATCCCTCACCAGCCATATGGGTAGCAAGGTAAGTTCCTTCCCGCCTCCGCCGAGAACCATCCCTGGCAATTCCATCCCCCTCTTCCGGCTTCGCCATATTACTAGCAAAAGCCGAGGGCTTCTCCGGGTCGGGGGTACCCCCACCCCCGCCCTGCATATTGCCATGCCTCCGGACCCCGGACACCTCCGGGATCCCGCCCCCCCCCCTCCAGCTGCAACCCCCCGACTCCCCAGCTCCCACCAAAGGGAGGGAGGGTGGGTACGCCCGTCCTTTCTCCCCGATTCCGGAGGACTGGCGTCTGACCGCTCGCTCCCCTCGGGTCCTCCAATCCCCTCATTGGCTCCCGCAGCCACCTGGGCATGCGGGAGCCAATAGATTTAAAACAAAACTCCCGCTCGGGAGCACGCCTTCCACCACCGCGGAGGGGGGCACGAGCCACTCCGCCCCCCCGGTTACTGCCGGCCGTCGGGCACGTGGGCCCGCGGCCTTCTATATATCGTTGCAAAATACCAAATCTTCCTCTTTGCTGAAATACTTCAAAAATTGTGTCTCGCGGTTGCGGTACCAATAAAAAGTTGTTCCTGGTGACAATAGATTTTTCTGTTTAAGCCGAGAACCTAGCAGTTGGGCAGCATCTTTTGGGAGTCCTAAATCCCGGACTAAATCATTCAATTCAGCTTGAGAGAAAAGTTCAGGTTTCGGATCTGGTTCAGTTTCAAACTCGGAAGTACTGGACTCATTGGGAAAAGCCATCTGATGAGTCTCATCATGATCAGAACCGTCCACACAAATATGATCCAAAGATTTTGGTGGTTCAGGCACAGGTACTTCGTTGCTATGAGGCATAGGCCTAATTGCTGAGGGAAGGTTGGGGTAACTTATTACGTTCTTATTTTTTAAGTTGTATCCCTTCACAATGCAAGAGCAAAAATAGCAGTCACTGCTGTGGTCTCTTTGTTCATGCCACATCATAGGTATTCCGAAACGAAATGCTTGTTTTTTACCTTTTATCCATAAGCGTAGATCTTCCTCACATGTCTTGCACACTTTGTGAGGAGCCCACGGTTTGTCTTGATCGCCTAACTTCAAACCGAAATAGGCGAAATATACTTTTTTATTAAATGCAGAAATGTTCCTCTGCCACTTTTTCACGGTATATTCCCCACAAATAAAACAAAAACTGTCCGGAAAGTTGACGCAACCTCTGGCTCTGTGAGCCATCACAAATACACAGCACTGCAAACTACAACTGTAGTGAACCACTTCGGAATAAAGCTGGATTACGACTGAGCAAACAAAAGGTAATAATGAACTTGCAAGAAACTGAAATTTGACAGGAACGTTCATGTCGCAACCACCGTGTTTGAGCAAGCGAACGAGGCGAGGCGAACAGGAAAGAACATGCGCCAGCGCGAGTACTGGATTTAGCCCCCCGCCTCCCAATTGTCCTGTTAATGTATAAAATGAATACAAAACACTCTAAAATATCATGAGGGAGTGTTTCTAGTTAGTTAACCATTACAACCTCTATTTTGGGCCAAGAAAATAAACTGCAGTCGGCTAAAAAGAAATTATGTGAACATTCCTTATATGGGTAAGAAATCTAATTTTGCAAGAAAACGTGACGTGATGGAACATTTTGGCTATTTTTCCTGGATTCAGCACCCCAAAATCTATAGGAATCAGTTGCAAAACTGGAGGCAGTTTTTTGGTAGTGTATCTGTGTTATCTATTTAGGGGATGATTTTATAAAGGGTGCATGGAAAGTTGTGCTATTTATGCACATAAGCTCCTATTTTAAAGGACTTAGACGCTTACATGCATGTATTGGTTGATCACTATTCTATGTCCCATCATGCTTACTTTCTATTGGGTGGGCATAGGGGCAGAGCATAGGCGAGGCCTCAATTTATATGCATCAATTATAGAATTCTTTTAATTAAGTGCATGTTCTGCAAGTTTAGGTGACTATGTTAAGGTGTATCTATATCCCTTATTTTATAAAGTAGGCATGTTCTTCGCTTTATAAAATAGGCCCCAAATACACATGGAAGTATATACCCTCTTAAAGTCATATGTTTTCCAGTGGAGCTGAGCGTTCAACTGTGAAACCTGAAAATGCCAGTATAACTTGAAGGGGGATTTTATAAATCATTTTACCCATGTAAGCATGTTTTACACACAGAAAGAGGCTCTTATAAAATTGCATAGGATATGCAGACATACAAAATGGACGTATAGAAAGAGCTTTTTTCTTTTTATGTGAGCTATGTAATGTATAGGTACAACTTTGGATGCAATTTTGCACTTCTTTTCCCCCTGTTTTAAGTTGGCTTCAAAATTGGGGAAGGAATACTGTGAAGACTGCCTTCTGCTTAAAGGTAGTGTAATATTGCAATATTACTGCTTAAATGTAGTGTAATATTGTTTGTTCTATGCTGGCTATAGCTTTGATTACTTTCATTTTATTTATTTTAAGAGGCCTTTACTTACTAAGTGGCATGTTTACTAAACTGAAAAGTTAGCAAAAGCCCCATGGTAAAAATCTCACACACCTGATTGTCACACAATTGGGCGTGGACTGGGTGTGTTCATGAAATTAAATGGGTTTTGATGGAGCACTGTGGTTAGTGCAGGCATTATGGGTGTGCACAAGAGGTGGAGGTAAGTACTCCCATATGCTGATTAGCATGGAGTGCTGCATTACTAATGCACTAAGGGTAGGAAGATGAATGCACATGCCTCCAAATGTTAGTGCAGGCCCCCACACTAGCTTTCTGGCTCAAACACTTACTAACAGTGTCCTCTAGGTCACCTATAGTTCAAAGCAAATCACAAAGAACAACTACAGCAAACCATAAAACATATAGTAAGATGCAAGTACATAACAAAAGAAATGCCATACTGGGTCAGACCAAGGTCCATCAAGCCCAGTATACTGTTTACAAGAGTGGTCAATCCAGGTCACAAGAACTTGGCAGGTTCCCAAAAAGGTACACAGCTTCCACATTGCTTTTCCTGGGTTAAGCAGCTGATTTCCAGGGTCCTCTTTAATAATGCTTTATGGACCTTTCGTCCAGGAACTTGTCCAAATCTTTTACCATATCTTCCAGTATCGAAATCCAGAGTTTGATAACACATTGAGTGAAAAACCATACCTGGAACGGGAACTAGAATTGCCTAAAGTGCAAGCAGGGTTCAGGAAAGGGCGAGGAACGAGAGACATTATCACGGATGTGAGATGGATCCTTGAAGAGAATAAAGAATACCAAAAGGATATCCATATTTGTTTTATTGACTACAGCATGGCTTTTGACTATGTAAACCATGAGAAACTCTGAGCCACATTAAGAAGCATGGGTATACCAGAACACCTGATAGTTCTCTTGCACATCCTTTACATTGATCAAGAAGCAATAGTTTGAATGGAACTAGGAGAAACAGAATGATTTAAATCAGCAAAGGTCTATGACAAGGCTGCATACTTTCACCCTACCTCTTTAATTTATATGCAGAACAAATCATCAGAGAAGCAGGACTGTATGAAGACAACAGAGGTGTGAAGATTGGTGGAAAACTCATCAACAACCTTCGCTATGCTGATGATACGGCATTACTGGCTGAAGGTGAAGACTATTTGAAACATTTGTTTCTCAAGATCAAGGAATATAGTCTAAAATGGGTCTCACCTTAACGTCAAGAAGACAAAGTTCCTGACAACTGGTAAAATGAATAAGTTCAACGTTGATGGAGAAGAAATTAAAATAGTGGACAACTTTAACCTACTTGGATCAACTATCAATAAAGAAGCACAAGCAGTCAAGAAATCTGACTACGCATTGCTCTTGGCAGAATGGCTATGAAGGACCTAGACAAGATTCTGAAGAGCAGGGATGTCTCTCTCCATACAAAGGTTCAACTTATTCAAGCCATGAACAAACCAGTAGGTACTAGAGGAGATCAAACCTAAGCTTTCTTTAGAAGCTCAGATGACATGACTTCGACTTTTTCATACTTTGGACACATCATGAGAAGAGAAAGATTGTTAGAGAAAGACATAATGCTTGGCAAGGTAGAAGGTCAATGCAAAAGAGGAAGACCAGCAATGAGGTGGATTGAAACAATAACAGCAGCTACTGGTGCCAATCTGTCAACAATGAGCCACCTGACTGAAGACCAAGCACAATTTAGGATAACTATCCAGAGGGTCGCCATGAGTTGACATAGACTTGATGGCACTTAACAACAACAACAGCAACAACAACATTGAGTGAAAAAAGTATTTTCTCCAATTAGTCTTAAATGTATTACATTGTAGTTTCATTGTGTGTCCCTGAGTCTTTCTACTTTTTGATTATGTAAGCAACCAGTTGCTTGTTGTTATGCAACAACATAACAACAAGCAACCAATCTATGTTTACACGTTCCACTCCATTCATTAATTTATAGACCTCTATCATATCTCCCCTCAGTTGTTGTTTTTTTTCTAACCCTAACCTTTTAAGCCTTTCCTCATAGGGGTCTTCCATCCCCTTTACCATTGTTGCTATTCTCTATACCTTTTCTAATTCTGTTATATCCTTTTTAAGATATGGTAATCAGAATTGCACATAATATTGAAGTCGTAGTCACGCCATGGAACAATAGAGAGGTAGTATAATATCCTTAGTTTTATGCTTCATTCCTTTCCTTATGATTCCTAGCATTCTATTTGCTTACTTGGCTGCTGCTGCACACTAGGTGGAGGGTTTCAGCGTATTATCCACAATGATGCCTCAATCTCTTTTTCCTGCGTGGTGATTCCTAAAGTAGAACCTTGCATCATGTATCCTTAGTTTGGGTTGTTCTTTCCTTGGTGCATAACTTAGCACTTGTCCACATTAAATTTCATCTGTCATTTGGACATCCAGTGTTCCAATTTATTAAGGCCCTCTTGCAATTTTTCACAATCCCCTTGTGCTTTAACAACTTTGAATAATTTTGTGTCACTGCGAATTGATCACTTCACTCATTCCCTTTTTCAGGTCATTTATGAATATGTTATAAAGCAGTGGGCCCAGTACAGATCCCTGGGGTACTCCACTGTTCACCTTTCTCCATTGAGAAAATTGGCCATTTAGCCCTACTTTCTGCTTTCTATCTTTTAATCAGTTCCTGATCCACAATAGTACACTGCCTCTTGCAGTATTACCACTAGGTGTTATGGCAGCCTGACTCCTAGTACCGTAATACTACCACTAGGGGTTGATTGGCACCATTTTGAACCCTGACCCAGACGGGGTAAGAACAACTGAGAATCAGTCCTGCCCCATACTGCTAGACACTGGGGTTTGCAGAGGTATGCCTAGGGTGCCTACAGATGGGTAGGAGGTATTAATACTACTACTAACCATTTATATAGCACTGCAGGGTGTATATAGTGCTTACAGAGACAGTTCCTGCTTATCAGAGCTTACAATCTAGTCAAGACAGACAACTCAACAGCTGGGGACTAGGAAATTCCTAGGAGAATGGTAAGGAAACACATAGTTGGAGAGCAGGAGACTATGTTGATCAGAATCCACGTGTAGCAGCCTCAAAGAGGTGAGTTCCTAGTCTGGATTTGAAAAGGACCAAAAATGAAGCCTGACATACCAACTCAGATATTTGTTCCAGGCAAAGGAACATCAGGGTGGAAAGGTTGAATTCTGCACTTTAAAGGTGCAGAAGAATTGAAGGAAATATCGATACATCGAGAAGATGTATTACAACTATTAGATAAGCTGAAGAGTAGCAAATCACCTGGGCCGGATGGTACCTGTTTAATGTATATCCAAGTTTATTTTACCTGTTCATTGTAAGCACAGATCAATTATTTGTGACGTGTGGTTTTTATGTTCATTGTAAACCGCACTGATGTCGAATAGCGCGGTATAAAAGAAACTGTAAATAAATAAATAAATAAATAATAAGAGAAAATATTTTTTCACTCAACGTGTAATCAAACTCTGGAATTTGTTACCGGAGGATGTAGTAAAGGCTGTTAGTGTAGCTGGGTTTAAAAAAGGTTTGGACAAGTTCCTGGAGGAAAGGTCCATAAGCCATTATTAAGAAGGGACCCAGGATATCAATGCTTGAACCAATACAAGCATTGTGGAACCTGTGTCCCTTGGGGAAACTGCTAGGTACATATGACCTAGATTGGCCACTGTTGGAAACAGAATACTGGGCTTGATGGACCTTGGTCTGACCCAGTATGGCATATCTTATGTTCTTATGTTCTTATGGAGTTGGGAGTGGAAGAGAAGGTTAGAGATAGAAGTGATCTGCCAGAAGAGCAGAGTTCCCGAGAAGGGATGTAGGGAGAGATAAGAGAAGAAAGTTATTGAGGAGCAGCAGAATGAATGCACTTATAGGTCAGTAGGAGAAGTTTGAACTGCATATGGAAACAGATAAGGAGTCAATGAAATAACTTGAGAAGAGGGGTTACATGAGCATAGTGACATTGGCCGTGCAGTTGATCAAGGTGGAGTCTTCAGGGGGGTATAGGGTCTTGAACTTGGGGCCCAGAAAGTATTTTTGGGGGTGAGGGGTACCTGTTACAAAGGTGCAGGTGTATTCAGCAGGCTCTTTGATGGAAGGGAGAGGAGCCCACATTTTAATTGCTACTGTACTGGCCCCTTTAAAATGACTCTACAGAAAGAGAATAAAGCAGCTTGCAGTTGATCGCAAATTGTATTATTCATAGACTGCAGAAGATCAGGGCTACTTTTACCTATGTAAGGGGTCAACAGGTACCATTTTAAACCCAGATCCAGATGGAATATATCCAACTTGGACTGCTTCTTTCCTTTGTTGCTAGACATCAAGGATTGCAGAGGTAAGGAAATGGGAGTATACAGAGGTGTGGGGGATCTTTGGCATTAGGATCTAAGGGGTCCAGGAAGTGTCTTTGGAGGTAATAAGTCTATTCAGAAAAGGGTGTCTTTAGGGGGTGTTGTCTTTGCTGGAGAGTGGAGAGAGGGGAATAGGAAAGGAGCCTTACATCAATTGCTACTGTAATGGCCGCTTTAAGATGGCTCCCAGGAGCATCAGGCTGCAAGTTAGTCCCCCGAGGCTCCCAGGTGGACAAAGGAGTTACAATAATCCAAACAAGGCATAATAAGCACATTAATAAGAGTGTAAAAATGCTGTATCTAATAGAGGTATAATGGACCAAATTTGTTTAAAAATAAAATAATGATTTTTAGACAACACTAGTAATTTAGGCATTGATGTTTATGTTTATGTTTATTATTTACTTAACCGCCCTTCAGGCGGTTAAGATTCTTATCCATAATAACCCCAAGGACCTGAAGAGCATATATATTTTTAATAGAATTATAAACATAAACATATCCAACAAACTAAAGAGTATATCAGAAAAAAATAAACTATGATAAAGAAACAATTAAAATGAAAAAAGCAAAATCTCACATCTAGACCACAATAGCAGATTCAAGATAAAAGAAAATAAAGCAAACAAGAAATCAACACTAGGAGTGGAGTTGACACTTCATAGCAGCCAGTATGGGGTTCAATTCAAAAGCAAAGCTCACCAACAAGTTGGATCTGCTCATTACCACATCTAGGAAAATTTCAAGGAAACCAGTGAGATCCCAACTCACTGGTTCGGCAGGATCTTTTAAGCCTGATGGGATACCCCCAGTAGCAGAAGAAACAGCAACATACTGAGTTCTTACAATAAGAGGCAGAGCTACAGAAGGCATCTTCAGCACATCTACAAAGTATTTACGAACCAGATCCAAAGGCGCAAACAAGGGAGACCAAGGAAAATTAAGGAAATGAAGATTGTTCCTGCAAAGCTGGTTCACAAGAAATTTAGTCTTCCATGCCTGGATGTTCTGCTCCTTGATATGAGTGCCACCTAGCGCTTGTAAGTCCCCAACCTGGGACTCCAGTTGAGTCACCTGGTTGGACTGCTGAGACAGATCTGAAACCACCACCCAACGATTAGTTTTAAGAAAATAAACTTTTTGGTTAACTGCCCCCACTGCAGTAGAGAGAGAACTGTGCAGAGAAACAATAGTGCCTCACAAGCTATCCAAAGTTACCAACACTGTTTTTGCCAATCTGCCATCTCCAGAAGGTAACTGGCCAGAGCTCTTCCCAGAGACACAGGGAGGAGCAGGGTTCACCAAAGCAGATCCCAATTCTCTACTCTTTGCCTCTCCAGTAACCAGCAGTAACTGAAACTGTGAGCCCTCCTGGGCAGCTGAAGCTGCAAGCATGGAGCCCCCAGCTCCGTGCCACCTCAGCATGAGGAACACTTCAGGATTGTGACAGGGACATTCTGTGATCAGGGATGAACTCAACCCCTTCACTGCTAAGGTCCACTGTAGAATTTAGTGGGCCTGCCTAGCCAAGAAGACACAGAAGAGAACTGGCGTTGGAGTTGGCACCATGCCGGAGGACTGGTCCTTTTGCTTCTCATCCTCCCCATCCAAAAGAATCTTCGGGGGGGGGGGGGGGAGAGGGCAGCAAATAATGCCGAGAAATAGCAGGGGGACAGTAAACGCTCCACACACTGCATCCTACTCCGCCGCCATTTGGATCCGTCAGTTCTCAAGAATGTTTTATGCTCATAAAAAATAAAAATGCCCTGCTGCTGTGTTGATGAGTGACTCAGAATTCTCAGTTTCTGGTGAAAGCATGGCAATTTTTTATGTTCCAGGAGTACTTCTTGCCTTAGTGGCTGTATAATGAATAGTGTGGGAAAATACTTGCATTCAGTTAAATATTCACTTAAGATTGCTGTCTATATACAAGTGCAAGAATATAAGTGTAAGATTGTTTTCTCTATATAAGGTTTCCTTTGATGTATAATGCTTAGAAAGTTTCAGCAATTTGCAGTGTTTTCTGACACATTGCTGCTTAGCGATGAGGACAGACATTTTTCCTTATATATTTGTGTACATATATGTATGACAATTTGGTTGAGTACTGTTTGCAGTGCCATCAGAGACCCCCATTAGTGGAGCAGCAGAGCACTCTAACTGGTGGGGGCATCCACTAAACCACGTTAACTGCTGGGTGCTATTTCCACTTTAGCCCCATGGTAGCAGCTAACATGGGGAAAGTGCAGACACTGCGGAACATTTCTGCGATATCTGCATTTTCCGTGGTAGCTGCAGGCAAAGGCAGGATGAGGGAGGAGAGTGGGCAGGCCTGCCAGGCGAGATACCACAGGCGATTGAATCACGCAATAGCTGTTCTGATTTGGAGGCTTCCTGGATGCAGCTTCTGCCACCTAAATGGGTGGCGATTGCTGCATCCGCAAAGCTGTCCCTCGTGAAGCCAGCATTTTCTCTGTGATATCTGCATTTCCTCTGTGTTTCCCCAGCATGGCAAATCATGGGAACGCCCCTTGTAGATTCCATGGGCCTTTTGCAGCTAATTCATCGCCTTGCTTTAGCTGCAAAAGGCTAATGCAGTTTAGTATAAAGACCCCAAAGTAGTATGTTAGTCGGTTGTACTTGGATTACTGTATGTAATGCAACAGAAGCTAAGGTGCCTTTATATGTCTAATTCATACTGCTGTCTATGGAGAACCCCTGTAACAGGTAAGCAGCTTGGCTTTCAATTAAGTTAGTTAAGTAGGTCATTTTTCATCTTGACTGTTCTGTCTCTTCTCTTTAGGACATATGAATTCTAATTAAGCTAAATACAAAATAAATAAAAAATAGCTTCTATATCCATGAGTGTGGGAAGCATCCAGACAGATGTGAACATAGTACGTGATTCCACACACATACGTAGATCAAAATAATTATCCTAAATTAAAATAGTTAAATCAGTGGGTAGTACATAATTTATCTTACTTTCTACACTTGTTCTATTAGTAAGGAGACATAACAGGTTTAAATGAATACCTTATTTCTCATTTTCTTCTTGGTATTACTTACAAGAAAAGGAGGTGGTAGAACATAATTAGTCTTTGAAATGTTTCCAAGGTAATTACATGGCTAAGAAAATAAAAAAGCGTTCCCTCTTCGATGAATACTACCATTTTCCTTTCATCTCGTTCTGTCAATTCTCTTAATAAGATATTTACAGCCTTTTTTCCCCACACATTTTATCTTACTTTCCCAAAACAAAACCTAATTATTGTATATTCACTAAAGTGTAGGTATCTGTATTTCAAATGTTTAAAATAGATATGTATTCAATGAAAACTTGGAGACAACTCCTGCTTTATTACTTAACTGTAGCCTAAGATAATTATATTGGTAGATGCAGTAATAGATTTCAGGCCATGTTTATTGTCTTTGTCTTAGGCTACCCTTCTCTTCCTCGCCTACTATAAGCTTTCTACTTTTGCTTGCTTTTTAATTTCCTTGCCCTTTCTATAAGGAAGTGAAAACTTACTAATGCAAGCTGCAGAAATGCGTGGATATTTATTGCAGCCTTAGTGCCATAGTGCCTATGCCTAGATGTTTGCAGGAACACATGCAAATTATAGTATTTTATAATCTACAGACATACTTGGATGTTCCACCTATGCTCTACCCAAACGCCACCCATGGACACGCCCTTAGGCTAAATACGTGCATCAAGCAACACACATTCTTTTATGCTGGTTACTATTTTATAGAAGATCATTAATTCTTGTAAGTAGTCACATGTGTGTTAATGGCCAAAATAACCCCTAGTTAGGGGTGATCTTGGTGCATTCATGCCATCTTACCAAATTACCCTCCTCCATGTCTAATACCATTCAAGGAATAGTGTAAGAGCAGATTTATTGTAATTGGCTGCAAGAGTTATGCCAGTGAGCTTTTCATTTAAATCAAATCAGAATATAGCTTAGCATACAAGTAGAATAAATAATCACTGAAAAGAAAGAAACTTGTTTCTAGAGACCTTTACAAAGAGGCCTTCCAGTTAGGAGGCAAAAGATCAATAAAGTTGTCTTAAATAGGTGTTAAAGCCAAGTGACAGATCAAAGTGGCAATTAAAAAGACCTCCACTATCAAACCAAGGGCTATGTGAATTACCCAGGAAAATGGTAGGAATTTATCTTAGAAGCACAGGTCAGGGCATTGAGTAACAAGCCAGCTTTTATTAAGTCTTGTTCCCTCCCACTCACCCCAGGGATAATCTTAGCCTATAGACTCTTAAACCTATTAAAGGAAAGGAGGTAAACATATTCATTTTCTGATGCGGCTGGTTATCCTCATCAGGAATAGATTAATTATGGACCTGAGATGAATTAATCTTGAGGTGAACAAAGTCCATTAAATGTATTAGGTAAAGTTATATTAGTATAAGTATCCCCAACAAACTTAAGTAAATAAACAACTTAATTACCCTAAACAAAACTTTAAAACTAAGATGCAGACAGCAGTCCAACAGCGAGATGGAGGCTTTCCAGTCTTTTGTATTGAATGTCACATGTATGATTTTCTCCCATTTGGTGAGGGGTCTTCCATGTGGACTAAATGCAAGGAGCTATTTGCTCTCAAGGAATGAGTCCAATTTCTGGAGGCTAGAGTAGCAGACTTGGAGGACATAAGGAAGACAGAGAGGTATATAGATGAGACTTATAGGGACTTAGTACTGAAGTCCCACTTCCAGTCTGGCAGCCTCCCTGTTGCCATGGAGGAGACAGGTCATGTGACAGGAGAGTATCACCCTGGTGTGGCAGGAAGTGATCCTATAGCTAAGACCTGTCCTCCAGGTGATATAAAACTCTCTCACATTGAGGAGGTTTCTCCAGGGCCACGTGCTCATGAGACAAGGGTTAGGACAGTTGTTATAGTTGGTGATTTGATCATTAGGTAATGTGGTTGGCTAGTGGACGTGATGATTGCCTGGTAACATGCTTGCCTGGTGTGAAGGCAGCAGACCTCATGCGCCACCTAGACAAGGTTTTAGATAGTGCTGGGGAGGAGTCTGCTGTCTTGGTACATGGTTGGTACCAATAGCATAGGAAAATGTGGGAGGGAGGTTCTGGAAGCCAAATTTAGGCTTTTATGTAGAAAGTTGAAATCCAGAACTTCCAAGGTAACATTCTCAGAAATGCTTCCCATCCACATGCAGGACAAAGGCAGAGCTCTGGAGTCTCAATGCATGGATGAGAAGATGGTGCAAGGATGAGGGTTTTGGATTTCTTAGGAAATGGGCAACATTCTGGGGAAAGGAGGGGCTTTTCCAAAGGGATGGCTCCACCTTAACAGCAATGGAACCAGGCTGCTGGCATTAACCTTTAAAAAGAAGATAGAGCAGCTTTTAAACTAGATAATAGGGGAAAGTCAGCAGTTGCCCAAGAGTGCATAGTTCGGAAGGCTGTATCCATGAAGGATATTAGCAAACGTTAGGGCATATTGACAGAGAGGTTCCAATAAAGACAAAAGTAATCCAAATGCCCGTAACTAAAGAGCAGACAGAGCTTAAATATTCCAAATTGCCCCTGTATACCGATAACCAGCTTAATATGAATAAAATACAACCTCTAAAATGCTAGACTGCAAATGCTAGAAGTCTAAAAAATAATATGGGAGAATTAGAAAATATAGCACTAAATGAGAGGTTAGATATGATTGATATCACCCTAAACAACACCCCAGTAAAGGTACAGCCAGGAATCAAGGGCCCAATTTTTGAAGGCGTTTACATGGGTAACTGCCCTAGTTACCCATGTAAAGGCCTGATCTGGGATTTTCAAAGGGCACCTACATGCATAATGCCCTTTGAAAATCCCACATATGTCCTTAATGCACCCAGATGCTATCTGCATAGCATTGGGGCATGTTGGGGACATTCCGGAGAGGAGGCATGCCATGACACTACCTATGTAGCACTGATTTTTGATACTACATGGTTAGTGCTCTGCGCCTTAAAGATAGGCTTGGGAAAACCTCGTCTATCTTTAAGGTGCTGGGGCTAACCGTGTAGCATCGAAAATTGGTGCTAAATGGGTAGGTTCTGCGGCCTCTTGTCTGTGCGGTGACACTCAGATTTCTGATGCCAGGGTCGCATATAACTCCGGAATGGAAAATCCAGGTTAGGCGTGAGCTGGACGGGCTATATGCTGATCCAGCACATAGTACCACCCAACTGAAATTCAGGCCCCAAGTACCTAGGAATCACCTTGGATCATCATCTCACCCTCAAATCACAATCTACCACAAAATCAAAACCCTTCAATGATTGAGCCCCCTCCTTGAACCACCAGACTTCCATTCAGCATTCCAAGCCATCATCCTATCATATATTAAATACTGCAACTCAGTTTACCAAGGCCTTTCTCAATCCACCCTACTTCCCCTAAACACTGCTCTATGCACAACTGCACGTACACTGACTGGATCCTCAAAATATAACTACATAACACCCAACTTCAACCAGCTTCACTGGCTTTCCCTAACCAAACAAATTAGGTACAAAATGCTCCTTCTAACACACAAAGCCCTCAACAGCCACCCTAAATCATATATTCACACCTTGCTTCAAACTCTGCAACACAATCGAGAAAGATGGCAATCCACAAAGAATACCCTAAACCTCCCCCATGCAAAAACGATGTCAATTCAACAAACTTATGCATGATTCTTTGAGCTATATGCTCCCTCACTAAGAAACATCATAGACCTACCGACATTCCAAAAATACTTAAAAAGCACATCTATTCATCAATCACTTTGCCCCCCCCCCCCCAACTAGCCCATGGACCGCAATCAACCAATCGCCAAACAAACTGAGCATAAATTGTATATAAATTTCTTTACATATGTAGATAACGAACAGTGTTTTAGAAATAACTAGTTAAATGTACATAGTTTTTGAATTTGTTACAATGAACATAAGAACATAAGAACATAAGATATGCCATACTGGGTCAGACCTAGGTCCATCAAGCCCAGTATTCTGTTTCCAACAGTGGTCAATCTAGGTCATATGTACCTAGCAGTTTCCCCAAGAGACACAAGTTCCACAATGCTTGTACTGGATCAAGCATTGATATCTTCGGTCACTTCTTAATAATGGTTTATGGACCTTTCCTCCAGGAACATGTCCAAACCTTTTTTAAACCCAGCTACACTAACAGCCTCTACCACATCCTCCAGTAACAAATTCCAGAGTTTGATTACACGTTGAGTGAAAAAATATTTTCTTTTATTAGTCTTAAATAGTTTACCCTGTAGCTTCATTGCATGTCCCCTAGTCTTTCTATATTCTGATAAGGTAAACAATCGATCTACGTTTACCCGTTCCACTCCGTTCATTAATTTATAGACTTCTATCATATCTCCCCTCAGCAGTCTCTTTTCCAGGTTAAAGAGCCCTAACCTTTTTAGCCTCTCTTCATAGGAGTATCCTTCCATCCCCTTTACCATTTTGGTGGCTCTTCTCTGTACCTTTTCTAAAATCGCTACATCCTTTTTAAGATACGGCGACCAGAATTGCACACAATATTCAAGGTGCGGTCTCACCATGGAACGATATAGAGGCATTATAATATCTTTTTTTTTATTTTCCATTCCTTTCCTTATCATACCTAGCATTCTATTTGCTCTCTTGGCCGCCGCTGCACACTGGGCCGAGGGTTTTAACATGGTATCCACAATGATGCCTAAATCTTTTTCCTGGGTGGTGGTTCCTAATGTGGAACCTTGCATCGTGTAACAATAGTTTGGGTTGTTCTTCCCTAGGTGCATAACCTTGCACTTGTCCACATTAAATTTCATCTGCCATTTTGATGCCCAGTCTTCCAATTTATCAAGATCCTCTTGCAATTTTTCACAATCCTCTTGGGTTTTAACAACTTTAAATAGTTTTGTGTCATCTGCAAATTTGATAACCTCACTCGTTATTCCACTTTCCAGGTCATTTATGAATATGTCAAAAAGCAGCGGACCCAGCACAGATCCCTTGGGTATACCACTATTCACCTTTCTCCATTGGGAAAATTGGCCATTTAGCCTTACCCTCTGCTTTCTATCTTTTAACCAGTTCCTGATCCACAATAGTACACTGCCTCCTATCCCATGACTCTTTAGTTTTGCCAAAAGTCTCTCATGAGGGACCTTGTCAAAGGCTTTCTGAAAGTCCAGATACACAATATCAACCGACTCACCTTTGTCCACCTGTTTATTTACTCTTTCAAAAAAACAACAGATTAGTAAGACAAGATCTTCCTTCTCTAAAGCCATGTTGGCTGTCTCCCATTAGGTTGTGACTATCTACATGCTGAGTAATTTTATTCTTTATGATGGTTTCTACCATTTTTCCCGGTACTGACGTCAGGCTCACCGGTCTGTAGTTTCCCGGATCACCCCTGGAACCCTTTTTAAAAATTGGTGTTACATTGGCGATCCTCCAATCTTCAGGTATTAGAGATGATTTTAATGATAGTTCACTGATTACTGATAGCAGGTCTGCAATCTCATATTTCAGTTCTTTCAACACCCTTGGATGTATACCATCCGGCCCAGGTGATTTGCTACTCTTCAGTTTATCTAATAGTTGTAAGACATCTTCCCGATGTATCGATATTTCCTTCAATTCTTCCGCACCTTTAAATACCACTTCAGTCATGGGTAACATCCCTACCTCTTCCTCAGTAAAGACCGAAGCAAAGAATTCATTCAGTCTCTCCGCTATCGCCTTGTCGCCTCTTAGTGCTCCTTTAACCCCTTTATCATCTAATGGACTAACTGACTCTCTCACAGGTTTTTTGCTACGAATGTACTTGAAAAGGTCTTTATTTCGTGTTTTTGCTTCCGCAGCAAGCTTCTTCTCAAATTCTCTCTTTGCCTGCCTTATCAATGCCTTGCATTTGACTTGCCAGTGCTTGTGCTGTTTCCAGGTTTCGTCGTTTGGCTCTTTTTTCCATTTCCTGAAAGATGCTTTTTTGGCAACAACAGCCTCTCTGACCTCACCTTTAAACCATGCTGGCAGTTTTTTGGACTTCCTTCCACTTTTCTTTAAGCGTGGAATACAGCTGGTCTGGGCTTCCAAGATAGTATTTTTTAACAACACCCAAGCTTGCTGTACGTCTTTAACCTTCACAACTGCTCCTTTTAGTTTTTCTTAACTGTTTTCCTCATTTTATAATAGTCTCCCTTTCGAAAGTTAAAAGGTAGTACTGTGGATTTCCTTACTATCCCTCCTCCACTAATTAAATCAAAGGCAATCATGCTATGATCACTATTGCCAAGTGGCCCCAACACCCTTATCTCTTGCACTAGATCTGGTGTTCCACTAAGGACTAGGTCTAATATGGCTTCCCCTCTGGTCGGTTCATGAACCAGCTGCTCCAAGAAGCAGTCATTTATTTCATCTAGGAACTTTATCTCCCTCGCATGTCCTGACGTGACACTGACCCAGTCGATACTGGGGTAATTGAAATCACCCATTATTATTACTGCGCTGTAACTTTTGTTAGCTTCCTTGATTTCTTTGAGCATTTCATCATCCATTTGGTCATTCTGGCCAGGTGGTCGATAGTACACCCCCACTGCCATCGCCTTCCCCCTTTTATATGGAATTTTAATCCATATAGATTCTACATCTTATACCAACAGTTCTCTGTAAATCACCTTGACCTCAGTGAAAGGCAGTATATAAACCTTGCTAAATAAATAAATTTCAGAGACCTGGTGGAAAGAGGACAACTAGTAGGTTACTGTGATACCTGGGTACAAATTATATAGAGTAGATCAAATTGGTGGAGGGGTGCGCTCTATGTTAGCGAGGGCATTGAGTCACACAGGATTAAAGTTTTGCAGGAAACAATATACACTGTAAAATCTCTGTGGATCGAAATTCCATGTGAAAAGGTGAAGGTGAAGGCAGTGGGGTGTACTATCGACTGCCTGCAGAATGAACAAATTGATGAAGAAATACTCAAAGAAATCAGGGAAGCACAATAAAAGGTACAACACAGTAATAATAATGGGTGATTTCAATTACTGGATCAGTGTCATGGCAGGGCATGCTAGGAAGATAAAGTTTCTAGATGAAATAAATGAATGCTTCTTGAGGAAGCTGGTTCATGAACCAACAAGAGGGTAAGTCATTTTTGACCTAGTCCTTAGTGGAACACAAGATCTGGCGTAAGACATATGGTGTTGGGGCCACTTGGCAATAGTGATCATAGCATGCTTGCATTTGATTTAGTAAATAGAGGAAGAATAGCAAGGAAATCCACAGTACTACCCTTTAACTTTCTAAAAGGGAGACTATGATAAATGAGGAAAATAGTTAAGAAAAAAACAAATGAAGCAGCTGCAATGGTTGAAGAGTTACATCAAGCATTGGCATTGTTTAAAAATACTATCTTGGAAGCCCAGACCAGCTGTTTTATATGCTTCAAGAAAAGTGGAAGGAAGACCAAAAAACTGCCAGCTTGGTTTAAAGGTGAGGTCAGAGAGGCTGTTGTAGTCAAAGAAGCATCTTTCAGGAAATGGAAAAGGAGCCAAATGATGAAAACTGGAAACAACATAAGCATTGGCAAGTTAGATGCAAGGCATTGATAAGGTAGGCAAAGAGAGAATTAAAAAAAAATCTTGCAGTGAAAGCAGAAACACATTATACATTTTTTTCAAGTATATTCATAGCAAGAAACCTGTGAGTCAGTTAGACCATTAGATGACAGATGGGTAAAGGGGCACTAATAAGAGACCAGACCATAGCAGAGAGACTGAATACATTTTTTGATTCAGTTTTTACTGAAGAAGATGTAGGAAAGTTACCCATGACTGAAATTGTATTTAAAGGTGATGCATTGAAGAACTGAAAGAAATAGTGATAAACCAGGAAGATGTATTACAACTATTTGATAAACTAAAGAGTAGCAAATCACCTGGACCAGATGGTATACTTCTGAGGGTGTTGAAAGAACTGCAATATGAGATTGCAGACCTACTATTAGTAATCTATGAACTGTCATTAAAATAATCTGTAATACCTATAGATTTGCGAATGGCAAAGTAACGCCAATTTTTAAAAAAGGTTCCAGGGCTGATCCGGGAAACTACAGACTGGTGAGCCTGACGTCAATATGGGGCAAAATGGTAGAAACTATTGTAAAGAACAATATTACTGAACATGTTGTCATGGTTTAATAGGAGAAAGACAACATGGCTTTAGCCAAGGAAGGTCTTGTCTTCTAATCTGCTATATTTCTTTGAAGGTGTGAATAAACAGGTAGACAAAAATGAGCTGGTATATATAGAATATGTGGATTTTCAGAAAGTCTTTGACAAGGTCCTTCATGAGAGATTCTTGCCAAAATTAAAAAGTCATGGAAAAGGAGGCAGTGTACTATTGTGGATCAGGAACTGATTAAAAGATAGAAAGCAGAGGGTAGGACTGAATGGGCAATTTTCCCAATGGAGAAAGGTGAATAGTGGAGTACCCCAGGGATCTGTGCTGGGTCCGTTGCTTTTTAACATATTCATAAATGACCTAGAAATGGGAACAACAAGTGAGGTAATCAAATTTGTAGATGCCGAAATTATTTAAAGTTGTTAAAACCCAAGAGGATTGTGAGAAATTGCAAGAGGACCTTGGTAAATTGGAAGACTGGACGTTCAAATGGCAGATGAAATTTAATGTGGACAAGTGCAAAGTTATGCACCTAGGAAAGAACAACCAAAATCATGGTTACACAATGCGAGGTTCCACATTAGGAACCATCACCCAGGAAAAAGATTTAGTCGTCTTCATGGATAACACATTGAAACCCTCTGCCCAGTGTGCAGTGGCGGCCAGGAAGGCAAATAGAATGCTAGGAATCATAAAGAAATGAATGGAGAATAAAACAAAGGATATTATCATAATGCCTCTGTATTTTTCCATGGTGCGACTGCACCTTGAATATTGTGTGCAATTCTGGTTGCCATATCTTAAAAAGGATATAGCAGAATTAGAAAAGGTACAGAGAAGAGCCACCAATGGTAAAGGGGATGGAAGGATACCTCTATGAGGAGAAGCTTAAAAGGTTAGGGTTCTTCAACCCGAAAAGAGATGACTGAGAGGAGATATGATAGAGATCTATAAATTAATGGCTGGACATAAGAACATAAGAAATGCCATACTGGATCAGACCAAGGTCCATCAATTTTGGAGTGTTCACTTTCTGTACTAACTATATCAATAATTTTTTTCATATTCCTGCTGCTAGTGTAGCTGGGTTTAAAAAAGGTTTGGGCAAATTCCTGGAGGAAAGATCCATAAACGTTTATTAAAGAGGACCTGGGAAATCCATTGCTTGCCCCAATACAAGCATTGTGAATCCTCTGTGTCTTTTTGGGAAACTGCCAGGTACTTGTGATCTGGATTGGCCACTGTTGGAAACAGGATACTGGGCTTGATGGACTTTGGTCTGACCCAGTATGGCATATCTTATGTTCTTATGACTAGTCATATGCTTTTAGATGTTGTCATCACACTCCCTTTATCCATTTCTAGTTTGTCATTTAACTTATGTTTTGATCTATTCCACTTACCTAGTTATTTTTGTTTGCATTCACTAGCCATGAAAAAGAAAGCTTACCAAATGATAGCAGCAGCTGAAAACAGCAAATATTAAATATTTATAGCTTGTTGATCTGGCATATTGTCAGGATGAGGGAAGAAATGCTCTGTGGACCATTCATGATAAGCCGTCATGAGCTGTTGTGAAGGTCAGAGGGAAAAATACAGCCTGAAATAGAGATACCTACTTTTTTCTCTTAAATATATGAGCAGTAAGATGGGGGATTCATGGATCTCTATGTGCTTTTAGACATCTTTATAACTTTGTGTGTTCTTTCTTTTTCTTTTCCTTTTTTGAGAGTTTTCTGGCAAATGTAATAGTTAAAGACAAGTGGAAGTTGAAGGTTTTCACCTGCAAGCTCCTACTTTCAGGGTAGACATCCATAAATAGTTTTGTGTCCTGCGGAGGGAGATTCAGAGATCAAGAATCGAGACCACATGTAACTTTAAAGCAGGCATTTCAACACTGAAGACAAATATGAACCCAAATGCTCAATAATTCTCTCTAAGCTTAGTACTGAGACAGACAGCTAAGTGTTTAATCATCCCTAGAACATCTGGAGTGACATGAGAGAGCAGAATTGGTGGTGAGGAGGATTTGGCAGTCTGTAGAACTCACCCTTCTGTTTGTTAAAGCAGAAGGACCATCTGAGTCCTGCTGGTGCAGTTTTACTTTAGATGAACATGCCTGGAGTAGAATCTGGATCCATGAGAGCACCCCAGATCAGAGGAGATGAACTGGCCTCACTTCTGCCATTAATCCAGCAGCCCAAGGACCTGATAAAACCCTCAATTGTGACTTTGGAGATTTCAGGCAATATTGAGATCACATGTAGATATTTACAGGGTCAAGTCCATAAGTATGAGACTTCAGATGCTCACTGCTTGGGGAAGATTGAGACTCTGAGTTAGGTCAATTCCATACAGAAGATAGGGGAGACTTTAACTTAGGACAGTGTTTTTCTTATAATAATATTGAAAAGCAGGACATTTTTCTAAGATATTCAACTTGAGATTCATCAGCTTGTCCAGGTCAAATAGTATCTCTTCTCTAGAAATGTTTACAAATTACGTTTAACATTTCAGGGGCTATTCTGTGCTATGAATAGCGAGGATGGACGGCATGATGGGATGTCCATCCCCACTATTTGTGCTGGCTTCTGCCCCCAACTAACTTCCCTGCTGGTTGTGCGGGGAAGTTAGATGGGGTGGGGAATGGGCAGCCCGGGGGTGGAGTCTGGGCAGCCAGTGGGCAGTCACTGGCCCTGGACATACAGTGCTGATTCTATTGTTGGCCCTGTATGTCCAGGGCCAGTGACATGTGCGGAGAAGTTATTCTACCTCTGAGGTGGAATAACTTCCCTGGATGAGTCTTAATTTCAATGCCAGGGCATGGATGGGGTAGGGGGGCCAGGGGACAGTTCCCAAAGCTCGAACCTGGCCTTAGGAGGCCAGATCGGGATCAGGCTGCAGGGAATAAACACCTTTTTCAGGTGACCAGCATTGTGACTCTTCAATGGAGTCGCAGTGCCATGGCAACATGATGCCATGGTGCCGTGGCTCCATGAGGAGCCTTGGCTGAGTTAGCCGGGGGGGGGGGGGGGGCAGTCCTGCACGTTCAGGCCAGACTGAAATGCAGTTACAGCCTACACGTGCAGGACTATTCGTGATTCTTATCCTGAAGGGCTAGACTTGCCAGACTGTGCTAGACTGGCTGTGTTCTGCCCCTTTCAACAAGAAACATTAGAACGGGGTGAGGCACAGCCAACCTCAAGCATGCACAGCTGCTGCAACACTGAGTTTCCTTTTTGAAATAGCCTCAGCCCAGCAGCATGGATGGAGTTAAGGGAGCAGCAGTGGCAGCAGCGATACTGGACATGGCAAGATGGGGAGAGAGGGAAAGAGGGAAGCTGGACATGGCAAAGGGGGCAGAAGGAAGAAGAGATGCTAGACACCTGAGGGGGAAGTAGGGAAGAGAAGATGCTGGAATCTTTGGGGGGGGGGGGAGAGTAGGGAAGGGAAGATGCTGCACTGGGGTGGGTAGGATAGGGGAAATGATGGACTATGGTAGGGGGAATGCATGGTTGAAGGTTCACTCTGGGTATCAGATACCACTGAATTGGCCCTGTTTATGATGTACATGAAACAGTCCAGAAACTTCTAGAAAACTACTCTGCTTCCAACAAATCCATTCAGCTGAGACTCATTATTTTAGGTGTGCATTCATGAGCCCACATTTGATTTCTTTGTATACCTAATCATTTTAAGTGCTGCAATTTGCTTATACACACTGCCATGAGCAGGGCTCAGAACATGTGCTGGGTAGGGTGCACTGTCTGCAGGTGCTGTAGTAATCCAAGGATTCCTGAGACGGCACTTGTAATAAGACACACAATACTCCAGAGTTCTGGATTATTCCCTTTTATTTCCCAAAGGGCTCACATAGACTTTAAAAGTCCTCAGAATTGCTGGACTTTCAGTCCTTTTTGTCCCCCAAGCAGGCAAAATTTAAGTCCAATCAAACAATAATGAAAAACACTCAAAACCTGCCTATACCAGGATTGGCCACCTTACAAAACTCACATGGTTTTCCAGCCAGCTTTCTTAGCTTAGGCTGACTGACTGCTCTCCTTTGGAGCAAAGGGGCAGGCCTTCCTCTCTATTTTCCTCTCTCCAGGTGTTCTTTTAGTCAGGGCCGGCCCGTCCATTGAGCGAGAATGTTTTTTGCACAGGGCCCTGCGTTTCAGGGGGCCCCGCGCAAAAAACATTCTGATCCAAAAGTAAAATTTAAAAAAATTTAAAAAAGCTGTCTGCTGCCGCTTCCGGGGCCGCCGCGGCAGAATCGAGTGTGCCGCGGGGCCCCCCTGTGCCCGGCAGAGCCTGCCCTCCCCTGTATCAGCTCTCTCTTTCCAGCTGCAGTCACACGCGCCGGCTTTCAGAGCGCGAGAGGAGAGTTTCTCCCTCGCTGCTCTGTTAAGCCCGCGGGGGCTGATGGGAAGCTCCCATCAGCCCCCGCGGGCTTAACAGAGCCGCGAAAGGGAAACTAGTCCCTTCACGCTCTGAAAGCCGGCGCGTGTGACTGCCGCTGGACAGAGAGAGCTGATACAGGGGAGGGCAGGCTCTGCCGGGCACAGGGGGGGCCCCGCGGCACACTAGATTCTGCTGCGGCGGCTCTGGAAGCGGCAGCAGACAGCTTTTATTTTAAATTTTCCCTGGGCTGGGCTGGGCTGGGGTGGGGGGGGTTAGGAGTGGTGATGGGTGATGGGTGATGGGCGCTGGAGGGGTAGGAGTGGTGATGGGCGCTGGGGGGGGTTAGGAGTGGTGATGGGCACTGGGGGGTGGGTTAGGAGTAGTGATGGGCTATGGGGGGGCTTAAACTAAAAATTGGGTGATGGGGGATTAGGACTGGAAATGGGCTGGTGGGATTAGGACTGGAAGTGGGATGATGGGGGGTTAGGACTGATAATGGGCTATGGGGGGCTAAAACTAAAAATTGGGTGATGGGGGATTAGTACTGGAAATGGGCTGGTGGGATTAGGACTGGGAGTGGGCTGATGGGGAGGTTAGGACTGGTAATGGGCTATGGGGGGGGGGCTTAAACTAAAAATTGGGTGATGGGGGATTAGGACTTGAAATGGGCTGGTGGGATTAGGACTGGAAGTGGGTTGATAGGGGGTTAGGACTGATAATGGGCTATGGGGGGCTTAAGATAAAAATTGGGTGATGGGGGATTAGGACTGGAAATGGGCTGGTGGGATTAGGACTGGGAGTGGGCTGATGGGGAGGTTAGGACTGGTAATGGGCTATGGGGGGGGCTTAAACTAAAAATTGGGTGATGGGGATTAGGACTGGAAATGGGCTGGTGGGATTAGGACTGGGAGTGGGCTATGGGGGGCTAGGACTGGTAATGGGTTGGGGGGTTGCTAGGACTGGAAATGGGCTGAGTGCAAGGGGGCTTGCACTGCAACTCGCTGCGGGGGCGGGGGGCTTGGAATGGAAATGGGCTGAGTGGAAGGGGGCTTGAACTGCAAATAGCTGATGGGGACGGGGCTTGGAATGGAAATGGGCTGAGGGGAAGTGGGGGGCTTGAACTGCAAATAGCTGATGGGGACGGGGCTTGGAATGGAAATGGGCTGAGGGGAAGTGGGGGGCTTGAACTGCAAATAGCTGATGGGGAGGGGGACTTGGAATGGAAATGGGCTGAGTGGAAGGGGGCTTGAACTGCAAATAGCTGATGGGAAGGGGGGCTTGGAATGGAAATGGGCTGAGGGGAAGTGGGGGGCTTGAACTGCAAATAGCTGATGGGGAGGGGGACTTGGAATGGAAATGGGCTGAGTGGAAGGGGGCTTGAACTGCAAATAGCTGATGGGAAGGGGGGCTTGGAATGGGCTCTTAGGGGAGGGAGCTAGGACAGGAAATGGGCTGATGGAGGGGCTAGGATAGGACTGGGAATTGGGCGTTGGGGGGAGCTAAGATTGGAAATGGGCTGTGGTGGGGGCTTGGATTGAAATGGACTCATGGAGGGGCTAGAACTGGAAGTAGGCTCATGGGGGGCTTGGATTAGAAATGGGCTGAGTGGAGGGGAGCTAGGATTTAAAATGGGCTGATGGTGGGGCTAGGAAAGGACTAGAAATGGGCTGATGGGAGGCTGGTATTGGAAATGAGCTGATGAAGGGACTCGGATAGGACTGGAAATGGATGGGGGAGCTAGGACTGGAAATGGACTGATGGGGGGCCAGGACTGGAAATGGGCTGATGTGGGGACTAGAAGGGAGCGGATACTGGGTGGGGCTGGAACTAAAAGGGAGCTGATGTTGGGGGAGATTAGAAGGGGATGGGGCTGGAAGTGTGAAATGGAGAGGGGAAAAATATTTTGTGTGGGAAGGAAGAAAAATGTACAATTGGCCGGGTATTGGGAGACTAAGTGGGGATTGAGGATGGAGGGGTAAAATTTGAGTGGATGAAATAGGAATGAGGAAAGAGCAAAAGGAGAAAGATTATTATGTTAAAGCAGATGTAGAGAGAGAATGGAAAAAAACTAGAAGAGAAGAAAGGACAAATGGACAGCAGACGATGGAGAGATAGCAGAAGACACAAATAAACCAGAAGAAAGTGGCTGGAACAATTGCAACTGAAAAAAAATGCACAAAAGGTACAAAGATATCTCTTTATTTTGAATTTATTAACTGGAATATGTCAGCTCTGGGAAATGTGCATCATTAATGTCTGTGCTTTGTTTAGTACAAGAGGAAATTAATTTATAATTTTATTTCTACATTGTTGTTGTACATTCCAAGTTTGGCTTTTAGGGTTCCCAGTTTAATTACTGTCTTCCTGTTTTTAAATTGTGATTCCTTGTTTGGTGATGGTCTATGTTCTGCATGTGTAACTGAGCTGAGGTATTCTGTTAATGTAATTCCTATTTGACATTGTCACTTGTTCTCTTTCCCCAGTAGGTCATGTATTGTTCTCTGAAATGTATTGGTTTAATATTTGCAGTGTTGCCTTTTGATAGGTAGGGTATGGTGCTTTATGAGTCCTGGTAGTGCTGTTAGGATACGGTGGGTTTGCTATGGGTTCTAAATGGGCAGTGTTTGTAGTAGTTCCTAATGTGCCTGGCGGTTGGCACTGGATTATAGTAATGTAGAAATCTTTGTCTTTCTTTATCCATACACTCATGAAGAGGCATGTTTACTAAAAGTTAGTGTATGGTAACATTATGCAAATATTTATGCAAATGAGGCCCCTTATGCAAATGAGGCCCCGCACCGAGTCTCCGCACATGGCCCCGCACCCCCCTTGTGCCGCCCCTGCTTTTAGTGTCCACATCTTTTTTTTGTAACAAATCCAAGATATTAGCAATAGTTCAATTCACTCTTCACATCTAGGCAAACCCTTACTCCTTCTGCCTGTGCTATAGTAGGGCCAGAGAAGCCTTCTATCCACTGCTGCCCTAGGCATTCTCTAATACCCAGTCTATGTCAGCAAAAGGTTAACTGGGATAACTCACATACTTGGTTCACGGGCTCCTGATAATCCATTTGCTCAGATAACTAGTCAGAGGGTTCCGCAATTTCCAGCTCTATGGGTTCCTGGATTGTGTAGAGCTCATGAGGAGACTGATTCAAGGCAGAAGCCCCGCTGATGTTTGGAAGCAGCTCATTTTACCAGCAAGGCATGTTAGCCTCACTCTCTTCCCTGGGCCCTCAGAAAACCACTCAGACACAGGTTCCGCCTCTTTGTCCTACATTGTGGTCTCTGGTATCAGTTTTCTAAATTCTGGCCCAGATTCTGCATTGCTCTTCTTTCAGAGGCTTACTCTAGGTTTCTCTTACTCCTGGCAAGTTGCTCCTAACCGTAATAAGTTCTTGTGGCTAGGAACCTTGGGGTTCTTTCCCTCCCAGGAAACTGAGGCAGGCCATCCCTGCTACAACTTGCACATTTCTGAATTCAGGCACATAAAATGGATCTACATGTACATAAAAGTCCTATTATAGTTGTGGTCAACATTATTGACACCCTTGTATTTTAGGTATTGAGTACAATATCTTGGGAGATAGTTGATAATATTCCAACTGTATGAGATCATAATATTTTAATAGTATATTCCAAGGTATACAACTAAAAAAAGATGTCTCTGCAACTTAGATGTAGTAATTTCAGAGAAAAATAATATGACCTGGTGAAGATTAATGGCTCCCTTCACTAATATTTGGTTGCACAACCGTTGGCAGTGATGACAGCCTCCAAATAATTCTTGTAGCCATCTATAAGTTTCTCCCACTCTTCAACTGTGATTTGTTCTAGATCATGAATGTTTCCAGGATTCCTTTTACTAATGGGAGATTTCAGCTCTTTTCAAAGATCCTCAATTGGATTGAGATAAGGACTCATTGCTGGCCAGTTTAACAGTCCATTTGTTCCTTTTTAACCATTCTTTTCTACTTTTGGATGTATGTTTTGGGTCATTGCTGGAGGATCCATGACCTTCGACCCAGACAAAGATTTCTGACACTAGCTAGAACATTTCACTCCAAAGTACCTTGGTAGTCCTCTGTCTTCATGTTTACTTTAATATGTTCCATGCCTCCAGTTCCTGAGGCAGCAAAACAGCCCTATAACATTATGGAACATCTACCATATTTAACTGTAGAAAATGTGTTTTGTTTTGTTTTCCTTATGAGCTTTATTTCTTCTCCTGTAAATGTATCACTGATCTACATTGCCAAAGAGCTCACATTTGGTTTCATGTGTCCACAGAACAATTTCCCAGAAGGATTGTGGTTTCTCAAGGTGGGTTGGAACAAAGATCAGGTATGCCTTTTTAGAATATGTCTGTCTTTGAGCAGTGGGCTCCTCCTTGTCCTTTGCCCATAAAGTCCTTTTTTTGTTTTGCAGCTTATGGTGTGGGTTTAAACTCCAATCGAGTTTGTACCAGGTCAGCCTTAAGCTCTTTTGATGTTGTACATGGTGTTTTTCCAATAGTTCACATTAACCTTCAAAGATTTCCTGGATTAATTTTCTTCTTCCCATTTTGTCCTGGGAGGTTCTTGACAATTCCATGAGCAGATAACCTCTTAACATTGTGAACTGTAGACACAGGAATCCCAAAGTCTTTGGAGATAGCGTTTGAAATTTGATGTTTAGTGATAATGGCTTTTCTGATGGTCTCAGGCAGCTCTCTTGCCTTCACCATTGTGAAAATGGACCAGGGAGTGAATGTGACCATTTTTAACATTAGCGCCATCGTTCTTAGGTTGATTCAAGTCACGTGAGCATTAACAAATGATCATAGGTGTGTCTAATTGTACTGCAATGGAAATGTGACTCTTCTGTTCAAACCAATTTGAATTGTTTATAAAGGTGCCAATATCCTGTCCTGGCAAAGTTCCAGTTCTTATACTATTTCCTACTATTTCCTTTTTGAATTGGTCTTGTTTTATTTTTTTCTTTTGTGCGTGAAATATGTGTGCATATATAATCCAAAGCCATTTCACTGGCCATTTTTTTAGGAGATCTTGGACATTAAGGGGTTGAGCTTCAAGAGTGCCAATAATGTTGACCACAACTGTATGCATTCAAGGTAAACCTTTAAAATGAATGTATGAGAAAGCACAAAAAATCTCATGAAAGTCAGGAAAAATTCCAGACATCTACTGTATATTACATTAACCTCACTGCAAAATCTCAGAAAATCTAAGCTGAAATGAACCAAACCTTTTTTGTTCATGCACATCCCTACTCATTGTCATCTACCTTAAGCAAAACCTGTTGATACAGTAGAAAAGTTAAGGATCAAAACTAAAATAACAGATGGGACAGAATTATCTAGAAATCTAATCTAATCAAATCTACAGTATACATGTATACCACTGCACCCCCCAAATTATTCAGATAAGTGCCATTACAATAAAGAAAATCCATAAATATCTTTAATATAAATTTAAGAAAAAATGTCCAAAATGAATTTTAGGTAGAGAATAACCAAGTTTTCAACTTTTTTTCTAAATAGCATAACTAATGATATATCTTTTAATTCCATAGGTAACTTATACCATAATTCGGCTGCTTTATAAGGCAAAAAAAATGAAAATAGAAATTCAAAAAATAAAATGAAAATGAAATTAGTAAGTTAGAAAGAAGACGGAAGAACACCTGAGAAGGAGGAGCTGGCAAATCTGTCTGAGGACAGTCTATAAAACTTGAAGAGATGATCAGAGGAGGACTCAGTGAGGGTTAATCTCTTGATTTCTGATTTATTAGAACTGAATAAAGAGTGGAGTCTTCGGGGGATATTTGTAGCAGAGAAAATGTATTTGGGGGTCATAGGGTCTGTTTTTTTCTGGATGTCTGTAGCGCAACTTAGGGAAAGAAGGGGCAATTTCTTTTGTGTGCCAGATAATTATGGGCCATGGTGTGGCTTATTTTTGTGGTTTGCATACAAATTGCATACAAACTGCTTTGACCTGGTGAAAAGCGGGATATAAATGCAGCTAAATAAATAAATTAATTAATTAATTAGTAAATATGAAAATAATCATTATACCTCTTATGCCCATACACAGTTTAAAATTTAGAGCCAGAAAGCCTTGTAATGCATTGGCAGTCCCCATTCCTCTGGGTGAATTAACATTTCTGGCAGGGCATAGGGTAATTAGAGATGGCATCTTTTGCTTTTTTCTTGGCATTTATATTATTTTAAAACTTAATATGCATATTCAGTAGTCTATCTATATAAAGGCAGATTTTAGATACAATGTAGAGAGGGGAAGTCACACGTCTAACTCAGAACATGGAAAATTCCCATTGTATTTTACAAGAGGCTCTGCCACACATAGAGCCTCTTGTAAAATAGACAGAGGAGTGCAAGTGTATAGTTCTCCATGTCCAGCAGGAGCAGAAATTTTAAAAAGTCACATGTGGAGAGAAATATGCATGGGAGCTTTTTCTTAAAATTACCGTTTCCACTGTAGCACCACTCATTGTAGCGCCACCAGTCCCCCCCCCCCCCCCGATCACCTTGCCAGCCTTTATCTCAGTCCTGGTGACCCCATCCCCCACTTTGATCTCCCCATCCCCTTACCAAATCTGATCACTTCCCTGACACCCCACCATATCCAATCCATTATCCTCCAAAAGCATCCAGTCCTCCTACCCTCTTCAAGTAAATCACCCTAGCAACAATAACATCCTGAGGCTTTCCCTAGCATTTCTGCCACCCTCACACTGACCCCTCTTTATGGTCTTACAATTGATCTCTGATATCTAGTAGAAGCAAGAGTGATGCCCATTCTCTCTTTCTCTTACTATACTGGATTCCAAAATGGTGCCAATGACCTCTATCAGTAATTTTGCAGTATTGTCACAGTATCATGAGATTATCACTAGAGGTCATTGTCTCATTTTGAAACCCAGTGCAGTAAGAGCAAGAGAAAGTAGGTATCATCCTGCTCACACTAGACACCATGAAGGCTAGGGAGAAGGATCGGGGATGGAAAGTGGAAGAAGTTGTTGCTGGAGGAGCCTCAAGGGGCTGTTGTAGTAGGGGTTTGATGGGAGGGTGTTTGTGCTAAGGGATTTGTTTGCAGGGGTAGAGGGGATAGGATGCTTTGGAAGGGGTAGGGAGTAGATAGAGGTTGTGGTCACTGGGATAGAAATTGAGGTCGGGGAGGTGATGGGGGGTGGAGTGTAACTGTTCCTGCCAGCAGGCACTTCTACATGACTTGGGTTAGCTGTAAATATTGATATCTATGGGGATGATTCTAAAATAACTGCCATAGTCAGAAGAGCTGAATAAATGTGTACTGCGGCAATCTCTGCTGCTATCCATTTTCAGGCCTATATAAGAACATAAGATCTGCCATGCTGTGTCAGACCAAAAGTCCATTGAGCCCAATGTTCTCTTTCTAACACTGGCCAATCCAGATCACAAGTACCTGACATATCCCAAAAGTAGCCATTTCCATGCTACTTATAGTATCTCCAGGAATAAGCGGAGGTTTTCTCCTGGACAACCTTAATAATGGTTTATGGACTTTTCCTCCAGAAAGTTATCCAAACCTCTTTTAATCCCAGCTACACTATCTTCTTTTACCACATTTTCTGGCAATGAGTTCCAAAGATTAATTATACATTGAGAGAAAAATAGTTTCTCCTATCTGCTTTAAATATACTACTTTATATTTTCATGGTGTGTCCCCTAATCCAGAGGCAGTGGAAAGTCTGTTTGATTATGGAACCCAAGTTTCACCCCAACTACACTTTGACTCCACCCAAGCTCCACCCTAACTCTACTTCTAGTACCCTTCCCTTCCTGTTCTGACTGCAGGAACCCATCTCCCGCAGGTAAAAGAGAAAAGAGCAGCAGTGATCATGGCATAGAGTCCTGTCTGCCTGTGGGAGATTAGATCCCTGTGGGCAGACAGGCGTATGACCATGATTACCATGACTCTCTTCTCTTCTGCTCATGGGAGATGGGATCCCTGTTGGCCTTGCTGTAGCTTGTTTGCCCGCAAGGATCCCCTCTCATGACTGGTGGGCAAACCTTTGGTGGGGCCGGGGCCCTTGTGGCCCATCCCATTATGATGCCTATGCCCTAATTCTTGTATATTTTGAAACAGTAAACAATCGATTTGCATCTAACTGTTCACTCCACTCAGAGTTTTAAAGGCAACTGTCATATCACCCTTTGCCATCTCTTCTTCAAGCTGAAGAGCCCTAATCTCTTTAACCTCTCTTTATAGGAGAGTCATTCTATTCCCTGTATCACTTTGGTCATCCTTCTCTAATTCTGCTATATCTAATTCTAATCCTGCTATATCTATTCCTAATCCTGCTATATCTTTTTTGAGATGCAGAGACCTGAATTGCACACAATACTCAACGAACGGTCACACCATGGTGTGCTATAGAGGCATTATGATATCCTTTGTTTTATTCTCTATTCCTTTCTTAATGATTCCTAACATTCCATTTGCCTTTTTGGCTACTGATGCATACTGAATAGACAATTTCAATGTATTGTCTACAATCACACCCACCTAATGTGGAACCTAACATTGTGTATCTGTAGACTGGGTTATTCTTCCTTACATTCATCACTATGCATTTGTCCTCATTAAATTTCATCTGTCTTTTGAAGCCCAATAATAATAAAACAAATCAACACAGTTAAAATATTTTCTGACACTAATTTATCAGTACTTTCAGGATAGGACAGTCACTTCCCTTGTTCCTTGGGCAAAATAAAAAATAAATATAAACACAAATGTATATGAAAAACTCAAAAGCTTTCTTAAGTAATAAAGCATCTCTACTTCCCCTCTGTTTCAGGAGCCTTCTATCATATTAATCAGTAGATTGTACCTTCAAAAAGTCATGTGCTGCACTAGAAGGTGATACTTCCTTACATCTGTGGGTGGCATGGGATGATTATCATTTAAGCATTCTTCTTGTAATGATTATCAACAACATTTCATAATACTTCTGTATTATAGGTGTGCAGGCCAAAACCTTATGTTTCATTTTGTTTCTCTTTTTTTTTTTTTCATTTTCCATCAATAGTGCTCACTACTGAGCAGATAGCCACAAAGGGGGAATTGATCATATTGGGTGACTTTAATCTACCCAGTGTGGATTGGAGTATTCCTTCTGTAAATCTGGAAAGAAGTAAAACAATTGTTGATGCCTTCCAAGATGCGTTACTTAGGCAAATGGTGATGGAACCGACCAGGGAAAGCTCGATATTGGATTTAGTGCTCACCAACAGAGATAGTGATTCAAATGTCCGGGTGGGTGCCCATATGAACAGCAGTGATCATCACACGGTGTGGTTTGAGATAAAAGCAAAGGTGGAATCCAATCACAGCAAGTTCAAAGCCTTAGACTTCAAAAATGCTGGCTCCAGTAAAATGGCCAAGTACCTGAAGGAGGAGTTGGTAAGGTGGGAGGGACTAAGGGAAGTGGAATTGCAATGGGCTAAACTAAAGGAGGCAATAAAAGGGGCAACAGATACATATGTAAGGACAGTAAATAAACACAAGAGGAAAAGGAAACCTATTTGGTTCTCCAAAGAAGTGGCTGCTCTAATAAAGGCAAAAAACATAGCTTCACAAAATTCAGAAGCTCGCAAACAGAGGAACACAGAATGGAATACAGGATCAAACTAAAAGAGACAAAAAGAGAAATAAGGATAGCAAAATCAAATGTGGAAGAAAAGATGGCTAAAGATGTGAAGTGTGGCAACAAATCTTTCTTCAGGTATATTCGGGAGAGGAGGAAAACCAGAGGTAGAATTGCAGGACTCAAAAGTGCTGGGACCAGACTTGTCGAAAGTGACATTGAAAAAGTGAAAATGCTAAACAAATACTTCTGCTCTGTTTTTACTAAAGAAAATCCTGGAGATGGACTACCTGTGATTCCCAAATATAAAAATGGGAATGGAGTAGATGCCACATCATTCACGGAAGATGATATGTTAGAACAGCTTGCAAAAATGAAAGTGGACAAAGCCATGGGACCAGATAGGACACATCGCAGGATACTGAAAGAGCTCAGAGAGGTTCTTGAGGGACTGTTAAAGGATGTTTTCAATAGATCCTTGGAAACAGGTGAAGTTCCACAGGAATGGAGAAGGGCTGATGTGGTACCTCTTCACATAAGCGGTGACAGGGAAGATGTGACAAACTACAGGCCCGTAAGCCTTACCTCGGTGGCGGGAAAAGTAATGGAGGTGCTCCTGAAAGAGCAAATAGTGGATTTTCTCAAAATTAACAGGTTGCATGATCCGAGGCAACATGGTTTTACCAAATGACGATCTTGCCAAACAAATCTGATTGAGTTCTTTGACTGGGTAACCAGAGAACTAGATCAAGGGCATGCGATGGATGTCATCTGCCTGAATTTCAGCAAAGCCTTTAATACTGTTCCTCATAGGAGGCTTATCAATAAACTCAACAGCTTGGGGATGGGTCCCAAAGTGGTGAACTGGATCAGAAATTGGTTGATTGACAGATGACAGAAAGTGATGGTAAACAGAACTCACTCGGATGAAAGGAAGGTAATTAGCGGTGTGCCACAGAGTTCGGTCCTGGGTCCGGTACTGTTCAATATATTTGTGAGTGATATTACTGAAGGACTGAATGTAAAAGTCTGTTTTTTTTGCAGATGACACAAAAATTTGCAACAGAGTGTATTCCGCTGAGGGAGTGGAGAACATGAGGAAAGATCTACAAAAACTGGAAGAATGGTCTAATGCTTTGCATTAAGTGTGAAGATGTGCAGTATCATGCACTTAGGAAGCAGAAATCAAAGGGAATTGTATGCAATAGGGGGGAGAGGTTGGTGTGCACGGACCAGGAGAAGGACCTATTTCTGACGATCTCAAGGTGGCAAAACAGTGCGACAAGGCAGTGGCAAAAGCCAGAAGGATGCTGGGTTGCATACAGAAAGGAATTACCAGCGGAAAGGAAGAGGTACTAATGCCACTGTACAAGTCACTGGTGAGTCCTCACTTGGAATATTGTGTTCAGTTTTGGAGACCATATCTCGCAAAGTATATAAAAAGACTGCAAACAGTCCAGAGAAAGACAACCAAAATGATTTGGAGCCTGCGTCAGAAGACTTCTGAGAAGAGACTTGAAGACCTAAATATGTACACTCTGGAGAAGAGGAGGGACAGGGGAGATATGATTCAGACCTTTAAATACGTAAAGAATATTAATGAACAGACAAACCTCTTCCAAAGACGGGGGAGCTGTAAAACTAGAGGGCATAACATGGAGCTGCAAGGGGATACACTGAAAGGCAATGTCAAGAAATACTTTTTCACTGAAAGGTGGTGGATGCTTGGAATGCCCTCCCGATGGAAGTGGTGGGGGAAATACAGTGACAGAATTCAAATGGCATGGGACAGACACAGCGGATCCCTCTATAACAACAGGATAAAATCAAAATAAACTTAACTACCTCTTATATCTCAACAAATAGGGGTGACCTACATGGAGTGGTGGGTACACTTCTAAACAAAGGCATAGGTAGGAGCGACCTGCACAGAGGCAGGTGCACTTAGTCTAGTCTGCCCAGCAAGGCAGTAAGAGTATCACATACAATTCCCTTGTATTTCTTCTTCTTAAGTGCATGACACTGCACATCTTCACATTAAATCTTAACTACCGTCATAACTATGTTACTGTGTGTGCACTATTATGCAATATCATACACTATCATTGCATAATAGTGCATACTATTACATGATAGAGTGGAGGAATAGCCTAGTGGTTAGAATAACAGCCTAGCACCCATGGGATCTGGGTCTGAATCCAATTGGCACTCCTTGTGACCTTGGGCAAATCACTTTACCCTCCATTGCCTCAGAAAAAAAGGCCTGGCAATTTGCTTCCATTCATACTTTGCCAAGAAAACCCAGATGCTGCTGGGTTGCCAGCAGTCAGCATTGACTTGATGGCACTTAAAAAAAATACATAACAGCATTCCATGGTATGACTGCACCTTGAATATTGTGTGCAATTATGGCTGCCATATCTTTAAAAGAATATAGCTGAATTAGAAAAGGTATACTGAAACATAGAAACATGATGACAGAAAAAGACTGCAAAGCCTATCCAGTCTGCCCTTCCATATCTACTACTACAATAGTCCCCTTAGAGATCCTATGTATTTGTCCCATGCTTTTATGAATTCAGATACTGTCCTCATCTATACCACCTCTACTGGGACACTATTCCACTTATCTACCATTATTTCTGTAAAGAAATATTTCTGCAACTTACTCCTGAGTCTATCCCCTTTCACTCTCATTCTATGTCCCCTCATTTATATTCTGCATCAGTGTGGTTTACATTGAACAAACTGAAATTACATTGAACAGGGCATCATAACTTGGAAATAACTATTTTACAGGGAACATGGGCTATGGAGGGTTAAGTGGCTTGCCCAAGATCACAAAGAGCACCTGTGGGACTAGAAACCCCAGTCCTTCCAGCCCAAGGTTGCTGGATTTGAACCCCTGACCTTCTGGCCTGAAGTACCTTGCCACTCCTCCAATCCACTCTTCCACTCTCATAACAGAGCTTTCTTTCAATTGAAAGAGGCTCTCCTCCTGTGCATTTATGCCATGGAGATCTTTAAACATTTCTATCATATCTCCTCTATCCCGCCTTTCCTCTAAAGTATACATAATAAGATCCTTAAGTGTGTCTTCATATGCTTTATAATGAAGACCACTAACCATTTTAGTAGCCACCCTCTGCACCAACTCCAACATATTTATTGAAGGTGTGGTCTCCAGAACTGCACACAGAACTGTACACAATGCTCTAAATGAGGTCACACCAAAGACCTATACAGAGGCACTATCACCTCCTTTTTTCTGCTGGCTATTCTTCTCCTTATGTGCCCAAGCATCCTTCTAACTTTTGCCATCACCTTTTCTACCTGTTTAGCTAATTTGAGATTGTCAGACACAATTATGCCCAGATCCTGCTCTTCTTTTGTGGACAGAAGTACTTCCCCCCTTCACTCCTTTGGATTTTTGCAGCCCAAATGCATGACCCTACATTATTTAGCATTAAATCTCAGCTTCCTAATTCTAGCCCATTTTTCAAGCTTAGCTAGATCCCTTTTCATGTTATCTACCCCTGGGTGTCTACTCTATTGCAGATTTTGGTATCATCTGCAAAGAGGAAAAACTTACCCAACAGCCCTTACACAATATCAGTAACAAAGATGTTAAAAAGAATCGGACCAAGGACAGATCCCTGCAGCACACCACTGATAACTTCCTTCTCCTGAGAGTGAGCTCGATTTACCTGTACCCTTCGTTGCCTCCTCCTCGACCAATTTCTAACCCGATCAGTAACTTTAGGATCCATCCCTAGGGTGCTCTGTTTGTTGATAAGTCGCCTGTGTGGAACGGTGTCAAAGGCTTTACTGAAATCCAACTACACCACATCTAGGGCTCTCCCTTGGTCCAACTCCCTGGTCACCCAGTCAAAGAAAGCAATCCGATTTGTCTGACAAGACCTGCCCCTAGTAAATCCATGCTTCCTCTAATCCTGTAATCCATTGGACTTCAGAAACCTCATTATTTTCTCTTTGAGCAGCATTTCTAATAATTTACTCACTAAAGAGGTTAGACCTACCTGCCTGTAGTCTTCAATCACATCCTTACTTAGAGCTGATCAAATTGGTGGAGGGGTTGCGCTCTATGTTAGAGAGGGCATTGAGTCAGAAAGGATTAAAGTTTTGCAGGGAACAAGATTTGCTGTAGAATCTCTATGGATTGAAATCCCATTTATGAAGGGGAAGGCGATGGCAGTGGGAGTATACTATCGACCGCTTGGCCAGAATGAACAAATGGATGATGAAATGCTCAAAGAAATCAAGGAAGCTAACAAAAGTCACAACAGAGTAGTAATAATGGGTGATTTCAATTACCCCGGTATCGACTGGGTCAGTGTCACGGCAGGACAAGCTAAAGAGATAAAGTTTCTAGATGGAATAAATGACTGCTTCTTGGAGCAGCTGGTTCATGAACCGACCAGAGGGGAAGCCATACTGGACCTAATCCTTAGTGGAACGCCAGATCTGGTGCAAGAAATAAGGGTGTTGGGACCACTTGGCAATAGTGATCATAGTATGATCATGTTTGATTTAATTAGTGGAGGACAGATAGTAAAGGAATCCACAGTATTACCTTTTAACTTTCAAAAGGGAGACTATGATAGAATGAGGAATATAGTTAGGAAAAAACTAAAAGGAGCAGTTCCAAAGGTTAAAGACTTACAGCAAGCTTGGGTGTTATTTAAAAATACTATCCTCGAAGCCCAGACCAGCTGTATTCCACGCATTAAGAAGAGTGGAAGAAAGTCCAAAAAACTGCCAGCATGGTTTAAAGGTGAGGTCAGAGAGGCTGTTGCTGCCAAAAAAGCAACCTTCAGGAAATGGAAAAAAGAGCCAAATGATGAAAACTGGAAACAACACAAGCACTGGCAAGTTAAATGCAAAGCATTGATAAGGCAGGCAAAGCGGGAATTTGAGAAGAAACTTGCTACGGAAGCAAAAACACGAAATAAAGACTTTTTCAAGTACATTCGTAGCAAAAGGCCTGTGAGAGAGTCAATTGGACCGTTAGATGATAGAGGGGTAAAAGGGGCAGTAAGAGGAGACAAGGCTATAGCAGAGAGACTGAATGAATTCTTTGCTTCGGTCTTTACTGAGGAAGATGTAGGGATGTTACCCATGACTGAAGTGGTATTTAAAGGTGATACTGCAGAGGAATTGAGAGAAATATCACTACACCGGGAAGATATATTACAACTATTTGATAAACTGAATAGTAGCAAATCACCTGGACCAGATGGTATACATCCCAGAGTGTTGAAAGAACTGAAATATGAGATTGCAGACCTGCTATTGGTAATCTGTGAACTTTCATTAAAATCATCTGTAATACCTGAAGATTGGAGGGTCGCCAACGTAACACCAATTTTTAAAAAAGGTTCCAGGGGTGACCCGGGAAATTACAGACCAGTGAGCCTGACGTCAGTACCAGGGAAAATGGTAGAAACCATCATAAAGAACAAAATTACACAACATGTAGATAGTCATGGCCTAATGGGAGACAGCCAACATGGCTTTAGACAAGGAAGATCTTGTCTTACTAATCTGATATGTTTCTTTGAGGGTGTGCATAAACAGGTAGACAAAGGTGAGTCGGTTGATATAGTGTATCTGGACTTCCAGAAAGCTTTTGACAAGGTCCCCCATCAGAGACTTTTGGCAAAGCTAAAAAGTCATGGGATAGGAGGCAGTGTACTATTGTGGATCGGGAACTGGTTAAAAGATAGAAAGCAGATGGTAGGGCTAAATGGCCAATATTCCCAATGGAAAAAAGTGAATAGTGGAGTACCCCAGGGATCTGTACTGGGTCCGCTACTTTTTGACATATTCATAAATGACCTGGAAAAAGGAATAACTAGTCAGGTTATCAAATTTGCAGATGACACAAAACTGTTTAAAGTTGTTAAAACCCAAGAGGATTGTGGAAAACTGCAGGAGGATCTGGATAACTTGGAAGACTGGGCATCCAAATGGCAGATGAAATTTAATGTGGACAAATGCAAAGTTATGCACCTAGGAAAGAACAACCCACACTATAGTTACACGATGCAAGGCTCCACATTAGAAACCACCACCCAGGAAAAGGACTTAGGAGTCATCGTGGATAACATGTTAAAACCCTCCGCCCAGTGTGCAGCGGCGGCCAAGAAAGCAAATAGAATGCTAGGTATCATAAAGAAAGGGATGGAGAATAAAACAAAGGATATTATAATGCCTCTGTATAGCTCCATGGTACGACCGCACCTTGAATATTGTGTGCAATTCTGGTCACCGTATCTTAAAAAGGACATAGCGTTATTAGAAAAAGTACAGAGAAGAGCCACCAAATTGGTGAAGGGGATGGAAGGCTACTCCTATGAAGAGAGGCTAAAAAGGTTAGGGCTCTTTAACCTGGAAAAGAGACGGCTGAGGGGAAATATGATAGAGGTCTATAAATTAATGAATGGAGTGGAACGGATAAACGTGGGTCAATTGTTTACGCTATCAGAATATAGAAAGACTAGGGGACATGTAATGAAGCTACAGGGTAAACTATTTAAGACAAATAAGAGAAAATATTTTTTCACTCAACGTGTAATCAAACTCTGGAATCTGTTACCGGAGGATGTAGTAAGGGCTGTTAGTGTAGCTGGGTTTAAAAAAGGTTTGGACAAGTTCCTGGAGGAAAGGTCCATAAACCACTATTAAAAAGGGACCCAGGATATCAATGCTTGACCCAGTACAAGCATTGTGGAACCTGTGGTCTTTTGGGGATATTGCTAGGTGCGTAGGACCTAGATTGGCCACTGTTGGAAACAGGATACTGGGCTTGATGGACCTCAGTCTGACCCAGTATGGCATGTCTTATGTTCTTATGTTCTTACTTCCGCTTTTGTGTAAAGTGCCCACATGTGCCTCTGTCTAGTCCTCTGGCACCACTCCCGACTCCATAGAGGAATTGAAAAGGTCAGTCAGCAACCTGATCGCAAAGAAATGCAAACCTTTCAATGAAGGGGAATTTGTAAAAGATTGTTTTCTTGAAGCAGCTGACAATCTTTTTGAAGGATTTAAAAATAAGAAAGAGATCATAGCTGCTATTCAAGATGTACAATTGTCAAGAAACACCGTCGTGCAGCGCATAGAAAAGATGTGTGGAGACACAACTGAACAATTGTTGGAGGATGTTTCAAATTGTGTTGCTTTCTCGCTCCAACTGGATGAATCTACAGATATAAGAGACATAGCCCAGTTACTAGTCTTTATCCGGATGGTTTTTGAAGACTTCAGTGTTAAGAAGAACTACTTGGAATGCTTTCTTTAAAAGGGAGAACTACTGGTCAGGAAATATTCAGTTCTTTCCATTCTTTTGTGACAAAGTGTAATCTTCCATTGCATAGACTTGTTTCATGCAATGGTCTAGAATTTGGCAGCTGGGATTTAATGTTAAAAAATGTAAGGTCATGCATTTGGGCTGCAGCAATCCAAGGGAGCAATACAGTATAGGAGGTGAAGTACTTTTGTCCACTAAAGAAGAGCGGGACCTAGGCGTGGTTGTGTCTGATTATCTTAAAGTAGCTAAACAGGTAGAGAAGGCGACGGCAAAAGCTGGAAGGATGCTTGGGTGCATACGGAGAGGAATGGCTAGCAGAAAAAAGGAGGTGATAATGCCTCTGTATAAGTCTTTGGTGCGACCTCATTTGGAGTATGGTGTGCAATTCTGGAGACCGCACCTTCAAAAGGATGTGAACAGGATGGAGTCGGTGCAGAGGGTGGCTACTAAAATGATTGTTGGGCTTCATTATAAAGCATATGAGGACAGACGTAAGGATCTTAATATGTACACCTTAGAGGAAAGGCGGGATAGAGGTGATATGATTGAGATGTTTAAATACCTCCATGGCATAAATGTTCTGGGAGAGAGCCTCTTTCAATTGAAAGCAAGTTCTGCTACGAGGGGACATGGGATGAGGGTGAAGGGAGATAGATTCAGGAGTGATATGCGGAAATATTTCTTTACAGAAAGAGTAGTGGATCCATGGAATAGTCTCCCAGTGGAGGTGATAGAGATGAGGACAGTAACTGAATTTAAAAAAGCATGGGACAAACACAGAGGATCTCTAAAGGTAAAAAGTGGACTGTTGTAGTTGTTGTTATGGAAGGACAGACTAGATAGGCCATGTGGTCTTTTTCTGTCATCATGTTTCTATTTCTATGTTTCCATCACTACTGATGAAGCAAGAGCAATGACAGGTGACGTTAATGGTTTCATAGCCCTCTGTAGACAGCATGATGACTTCCCAGATTTCTTTTCTTAGCACTGCATCATTCACCAGCAAGTTTTGTCAAGTAAGAGACTCAGTACAAAGACTGTCATGGACATCACTTTCAAAATTGTAAATTCAGTTCATGGAAGATCACTTCAAAGAAGGCTTTTCAATCTTACTCTTGATGAAGGGGCAGCAGAAATCATTTTGCACACAGATGTAAGGTGGCTAAGTAGGCACAAATTTCTGCAAAGATTTTCTGATTTGCTGAATGAAATAAGAAGTTTTTTGAAGGCGAGGGGAGATGACCAAGCAGAGTTGGAAGATGAGGAGTGGTTATGTGATCTGGCATTTCTCGCTGACTTTACAGGCAAACTAAGTTATATGAACCTTGAACTACAAGGTAAAAACAAATGCATTGGCAAGATGATGAGTACAGTTTCATCCTACAAGAGCAAATTTGAGCTAATGATGACTGACCTTGCAGACAACACTTTTGATAATTTTCCTAATACGCAGGACCATCTGGGAGAATATCCAAATTTTGTTTTTCAGAACGAGAAGTATGTGACAGAAATCTGTTCTGTTATCCAGGAATTCGAAAATAGATTCTGTGACTTAAAAAAATTTAGAACAGTTGTGTAGTACTTGTCATACCCATTTAAAGTAGATGTGGACATTAAAGAAACTGCAGCTGCTATGTTTATGTTTATTAAAACATTTGATATACTGCCCCCCCCCCTTTACATCGGGCGGTTTACAATATAATAAAAATATAACAGAAAGGAAAATAAATTACAATCAAGATAAGAAAAAGGAAAGAAGAAAGTAGTGGCAAAATTGAGTAGCGAAAAGGGGTGGGGAAATGAGAGATTAGGGGGGAAGGTTGAAAGCAGAGGAGAAGAGGTAGGTTTTTAGGAGGGAGCGGAATTTAGGGTAAGACTCTTCTAGTCTAAGGGCAGTAGGCATTACTCATTGAACAAGTCATCTCTTGAAAATGAAATATTAACCCTTAAAAATGACATTTTTCTCAAGACCTGTGCTGAGCAAGAATCGTTTTGGAAGCTAGTGCCTAGAGACAAATTTCCCATCTTGAGAAGATGCAGTGAAGCTGTACACTCCTGTTTCGGTTCAACTTATTTGTGTGAATCTGCATTTTCCCATCTGAAAATGACAAAGAGTACACAACGTTCCAACATGACAGATGAACATCTCCAGGATTCCCTGAGACTGGCCCTCACGCAATATTCACCCAACTTCAAAAAGCTGGTGGATGAAATGCAGGCTCAGACGTCTCACTAATGAACAAGAGCGAAATATTAAAGATTGTGCATGATCAGCCTGGATCAATATTTGACCTAAATTTAACATAAATTACTCAATAAAAGTTAAAGAAAGTTATTAAGACAGTTAAAGAAATTTATTACTCAATAAACCATAAGAAAAAATGTACTATCCATTTCCCCTCGCAGTTCTTACTGGATCTTCGTCTCTCTGTTTTGTTTTTGCTTAATTTGCTTAACAGCTGATCACATCCAAGTAAATGATAGAAGGTTCATTAAAAATGGGGGGAGAGGAATCCTCCAACTTTATTGGGTAAAAATTTAATTTGAAACTTAATTTCCATGGTGGTAGATCACCGGCACTTTTGGCCGGAAAAAGTAGATCACGACCTGTTCGAAGTTGGACATGCCTGTTTTATGCTATCTATGCTGATGCATAATGAGTTACACTCCTTTCAATTTGGATAATCCAGACTACATAACTATTGTCACTTGCCTTCAAGATATGATTACTTGGCTCTCTCATAACAACCTATTAATTTTAATAAAACTGAAGCACTCACATGTAATACCTCTTTTACCTCAATCAATCAATCTAACAAATCATGCTATACCTATCTGGAAAGAAGTAAAATATCTTGGAATCACTTTGGATTGTAGTCTTAGCTTCCAACCTTACATCAGTAAGATTACAAGAAAAGCGTTCTACAAATTAGCCATAATACGTAGACTTAAAACCCAACTCAGTGATTATTCCTTCTGGACTATCTGCCAAGCTGTTATTACACCAATATTGGAGTGCTTTAACACTATTTATCTTGGCCTTCCAAAGCAAACTATTGGGCCTCTTCAATTGGTTCAAAGCACTGCGGCCCACATCATACTTGGCTCCACCTGGCATGATCACATCACCCCTATTTTGAATCAGCTCCATTGCCTTCCTATAATATCTCATATTCATTTCAAAACTATATTAAATATCTTTAAAATTAAACATAATTTATCTACTGACCGTCTGAAGTCTCATCATTCTTGACTCTAGTACCAGACCCAGGAGTCTTAGTACTATTGATACACCAAAACCATTCATCCTACTTCGGCAAGGGCTCTATCTCTTTTAGCACCTGCCCTATGGAACTTTCTCCCAGATGTCCTGAGAGCTGATACAGAAATTAAGGACTTTTGAAAGTACCTAAAGACTTTTCTATTCAGAAATCACTTCAAGACTATCTATTAGGATTTCTATAATTAATAATGTTTTGTAGTATTAGTATTTGTATCCTGCATGCCTTCTCCCTTTTTTCTTATTTGTAATGTACTTACTTGTTATTATGTGAAGTGCTTTGATTGAAGAAGGCAGTATATAAAACCTGTTACATAAATAAATAAATAGATTCTTTGCTCTTCCAACCAGAAGAAGTACACCTCCCAACAATTCTGATGGCATAGCCAAAAACTCTCCAATTTCACCTCCAGCTTCTTCATGATTTGGATGTCCATTGTTATGTCAGTTTCTTCATGACATCATTAGATGGTTTAATGACTTTCATGGCGAAAGTCATATTTGTCCAATCCAATACTGATCTCGGTATGCAATGCCATCAGATGCAGTGATGCTGTTGCTCTATTAACCTCTCTAGAATCAGATATACTACTATGACTAATCTTTTGTATAGTGCTACAAGGTGTACATAGCGCTGTAGATATAGATGTGACACAGTCCCTGCTCATCAGAGCTTACAATCTAGTAAAGACAGACAACACAACAGCTGGGGACAGGGATATGTCTAGGGGCATGGTCTTCATCTTGATTAGATTGTAAGCTCTGATGAGCAGGGACCCTATTTTACATGTCTCTGTATAGTGCTGCATACGCCTTGTAGTGCTATACAAATGATCAGTAGTAGTAGTATCACAAAACTGGGGACTAGAGTATGGTAAGATACACAAAATAGTGAACAAGAAAGGGAGGAGCATCAGGATCCAAAAGCAGCCTCGAAGAGGTGGGTTTTTAGCCTTGACTTGAATAGGGTTAGAGAAGGAGCCTGATGTGCTGACTCTGGTAGTTTTTTTCTAGGCATATGGTGCAGCAAGGTGGAAATAACAAAGTCTGGAGTTGGTAGTGGCAGAGAAGTGCACAGATAAAAGGGATCTGCCAGAGGAATGGAGTTCCCGAGGAGGGATGTAATATGAGATAAGAGAGGAAAGGTATTGAGCAGGTGCAGAATGAATGCATTTGTACTGTAGGTTAGTAGAAGTTTGAAATGGATGCAGAAATGGATAGGAAGCCAGTGTAGTGACTTGAGAAGAGGGGTTACATGGGCATAGTGACACTGGCAGGAGATAAACCAATGTCACTATCCTCATGTAACCCCTCTTCCACCTGGTTTCAGTATCCTGAATAAATTGGTGCAAGGTGCCCCTGCTTCTTGCTTCTGATGCAGATAATATCCACCCTCCATGCTTCAGTAGACATGCCCTGCTATTTTCTGACACTAATTGTTCAGGACTTTCAGGATATGGCTGTCACTTCCCTCGTTCCTCAGGCATAGGGAATTGTCTAACTCCAGGTTCAGCAAGTTTGTGAGGCATCAGATGCAATAAAAGCCATTTTGGGATTGCGGGGTTGGTGGGGGGAGCTCGATGGCGGGAGGTACAGTTTAAATGCATCCTACGGGCACATTTCTCTCCAAGATGGGCGTTATGATCCCATCTCACTGAGTTGGGCAGATGCCCAAAATGTCCCTGCCCTTTGGCGGACTTAAGGCATATGTGGTGGGGGTGTCCGATAGTTCACCTATACTAGAAGAGGATAGCTGATTTTATGAGTAGGATTGTGTTACAGCGAATCCATTGGACAGCAGCGCTTGTGGTGTTAGATCAGCTTGGACCACTCCACCTGAAAGGGAAATGGGAACGCCTTTTGGTCAGGAAGGCATGTCTGGTGGGTAAAGGCCCAATACTTCATAGGTGGAGAGAAGCGTCACGTCCCACCTATTGGGAATGGCGCAACAACTTTCACCAGCTGATGCTTATGGAAAGGAGAGAGGCTAGAGGAAGTGCTCGACGTTGGGCCTTATTCCTGCTAATTTGGGAACCATATATTCAGATATTGAGGCCTCGTGTCCGGAATGAAGTGCTTCAATTGGGTTGAGAAGGTCGTGGGATACTAATAATATAATTACTATGCATGTTCACTATGGGGGGTTGGTTGCTGAAGGGGGAGGCTGAGGGGTGGGAGGGAGGTTGGTGGGGGAAGGTGGGGAGAAGGGGGGAGAGGGGAATATTGTAAATTCTTTTTTTGCTGTATTTGTATGATTGATTTGCTGAGGAATCCTGGGCTGAGAGATCACCAGGAATGCCATTTTTTTTATATTGTTTTGCATGTTCTGTATTATTTGGTTTTCAATAAACAGAGTTTACAAAAAAAAAGCCATTTTCTTTCACTGCACTAATTCTGTTCTATCAGCCACCTCATATAAAATAGCCAGAAAGGATGGTTGTTTCTTCATGGTCTAGCTGTTAGCTGTCTATCATTACTCTTATTTTCACTTAGATATGGGCCAAGATATGGCTATCAGCCAGGGATGGCACTACCATTAGGAGAATTAGGTGGTTGCCTTGCATGCTGGCCCTAAGGGAGGCACCCATTTCCGCTGCATTCACCCCTCTCAGGACAGACAGTGGTGGCAATGTCAGCAAACAGCCCCATGGTGCTAAAGTTTAAAGGTAAGTGCTGCAGGGCTGTTTGTGATGATTGCCACTGAATGTCCCAGAGAGGGACGGCAGTAGCAGCAATGGGCACTGGAGGGGGGCACAAGAGATGAGGTTCACCTAGGGTGCTTCATCTTCTTGCAATGGCTCTGCTATCAGCAATCACCTGGCCCTGCTGCACAGCCCATCTGTACCTTGCTGCTGGTTTTAACCCCGCCCCCAATCTGTACCTACTGTACAATGAACCTGCCTTGCCTCATCAAGCTTCCACCAGTGTGCTGTCAAGGAGATATACCGTAGGCTTGTGCAGTAGTCTATTAGTCCAGACTTCACTTGTGAAATGCAAGTTAATACCCTCTGCTTTGTAAACTGTGCCTGCAGCTGGGTAAAGCATTGATTATAGAGGCTAGGTATCACTTAGCTGCTAAAAACTGTCTTGGAAAGCACTTAGTAATTTGTAGTTAAGAGAAACAGAAGCCTCTTATATCTCACATTCTTAGTCACCTTCAGGGGTTGGTCATCCAGCGGGCAATCATTTCCCTAATGCAAAATGTCACCACCTTCAATGCTGCCTGCCCCTGCCTCAGACGCCAAACTCCATCCCATCTCCTGTATAGCAAAGGGGCGTCAAGGTTTCTCACCAGCCATCTCATCAGGTGAAGAGGCAGTAGCTCTCCTTATGTTACTTGCAGTGCAGAATGGAGTCCCCAGCCTTTTATCAGTAGCGCTCCATCAAGTCTAGCTCAAATGCATGTTGTTTCTGCAAGTCATGCTGACTGTCACTGCTCAAAAGATGGTCCATTAGCTTTTTTCTTCTAATGGTCTTCCAAAGTACATGTTTTTTTGCATAATGAAGCCCTCAAGCACTTTAAAAACCTCTTATTTGTTATGAGACTTCCTATGTGCTTCCCATTAGGCTGATGCTCCTATTCAATCTGAAATACAGAAACAATGGCAGCCATAGGTAGAGGAACAAATGGGGATCAATTTTGCTTCCAATGTCCCCTGAGTCCCTAGTGTAAGTCAGAGTCCAAGGAAGTGGGGAGTGGAAGGTGGGTCTAACCCTAAGATGTGTGCCTTGTAAGTGAAGGGATTCATAGGTCATCTTTTTTCATTTATGTACAGCATCAGGTCTGGGAGGTGGTATGGGGGCTGCTGACCTATAAGGGAGCAGAGGCCCCTGAAAGCATAAAGGGGGCTCTGATTCAAGACTTGAGGCCCCCTTAAGATCTGCAATGACTGTGAAAAGCTAGGCCTTTCTTTGCTAAGATATCAAAATATAATTACAGTATTTTCAAAAAAAGAGGCTTCTTGCATTATCTAGGGCAAAAACATTAGCAGAGGTGCAAAAAAGCCAAAAAATGGCAAAATGGTGATAAATACTGCCATATTTGGGCTTTTTTGCAGCTCTGCTAATGTTTTTGCCCTAGATAATGCAAGAAGCCTCTTTTTTTGAAAATACTGTGCTTCCTACGTTAGTACATGAGCCTCTTAGAGGGTAATATTACTAAGACTTTTTCACACATATATGCCATATAGAAGAATATGTGATGACATGACATGCTTTTACACAATCTGGGTATACACATGTTCAAGGGTGGATTTTGAGAGAAGTATGGGCAGGGTCATAATTTACACATATTGGGGCATCTTTACTAAAAAGGTGCACTAGTAACATCCAGACAGGATGCAAATTCATCATGGAGGGCCATGCCTACTTCAGGGAGCATGTACATCCATTCCACCATTGTTGGTATATTGCTAACATGCAGCACCATAGAGTCCAGCATGGAGGGACTTCTATGCTCCTGGGAATGCCCCCAGCCATGGCTCTATTTATTTATTTATTTATTTTGCTGGATTTATATACTGCCTTTCTCCGGGTCAAAGCAGTTTACAAGAAACAAATTATATAGAGTGGTTACATTGAACCAGTATTATTTGTACTATATACAAATGTACAGGAATTGAGGCTTTAGGGGGAACTAAATAAGGCAGGGGAGCATTAGGAGGGGGGTTGAAGTATTAGGAGAAGTGCTTTGCCATGTGGAAATCTGTTGGTTCAAGTAGTGGTTGGAGGCACTGCATGGTCTTTGCTTTGCAGTATAGTGCTATGGTTACTTTGCTTATATGGGCCTTATTTATTTATTTACATTCTCTTATATACTGTGCTATTCTGCATCAGTGTGGTTTACATTGAACAAACTGAAATTACATTGAACAGGGCATTATAACTTAGAGATAACTATTTTACAGGGAACATGGGCTATGGAGGGTTAAGTGGCTTGCCCTAGACCACAAGGAGCACCTGTGGGACTAGAAACCCCAGTCCTTCCAGCCCAAGGTTGCTGTCCTCTAGTGGGATTTGAACCCCTGACCTTCTGGCCTGAAGTACCTTGCCCCAACCACTAGGCCACTCCTCCACTCCTCTACTCCACTCCTTGAAGGTGAGGTGCTGGTCGAGGATGATTCCGAGGTATCTGATTTCCGTTTGGGCCTTGATTTTTGTGTTTGTCCTTCGTTATAAGTAGTGCTTCAGTTTTCTTGTAGTTGATTGCTAGGTTGTTGTTCTTGTTCAGCCAGTCGGAGGCTGCAGTGAAGCATTTTGATGTGTGAAGTAGGAGGGTTGGTGTATGTTGACTGGGCCATAGATCATGATGTCATCAGCATAGACATGGAAGTTGAAGTTGTGGGATTTGATGAGTGTACAGAGGGGTAGATGTTAAATAGTAGTGCAGAGAGGGTCGATCCCTGAGGTACTCCTTGTGTTTGTTTTCATGGGGTGGAGGTGTCTGATCTGACTTTTATCTGTTGATATCGGCCTGACAGGTAGGACTGGAACCATTGGAGGACCATGCCTTGGATTCCAGTGGAACAGAGATGTTGCAGGAGAATGTTGTGGTTCACGGTGTTGAATGCTGCAGATATGTCCAGTAAGATCAGTAGAGTTTTGTATTACTTTTATCAGTGTGTCAACCAGGGTAGTTATCAGGGTTTCATTTCCATGAGATGGGCAGAATCCATGTTGTGGGTCGAGTAGGTCGTTCTTGTCGATGTTCTTGTAGTTGATGTTGGATGGCTTTTTTGATGATCTTGGCTGTAAATGGCAGACGGGCGATTGGTCTGTATGAAGCTGGGTCAGAGGGATTTAATTTAGGTTTCTTCAATGTCAGACATATGGAGGAGAGTTTTCGGGTTTGTGGCATATTGCCATGTTGGAGTACTGATTGGGTGATTCTGGTGAGGGTGTGGCTAAATTCCTTCTTGGTTGCCTTGATCCAGGTGACTAGGCATTGGTCAAGGTGTGAGGTGGTTGTGTTCAGAGATGTGATGATGTTTTAGATTTGTTCCTTGCTGATGCTTTCAAAGGAGGTCCAAGGGTTTGGGTGGATGGTTGTTTTAGTGGGAGGGGGATGGTGGTTTTGGTTGGGGGTGAAGTTGCTTGTAGTGGGTTGCTAGCTGTTGGTAGATGATTGTGATGTCATGGTTGTCAGTGAAGGGCATCTTTAGTAGTTATTTTATGATGTTGAAGAGTCCTCTTGGGCGGTTGATTGATGCCCCCATTCAGACTTGGACATTCTTCCGATGGGGACATCCACAGACCCGACCTCTCAAATAGCTTTGGAGACATCTCCATGCATTGGACACCTCTATGCCCATATTCAGACATGCAAAGAATGAATAGGCTTCTAAAATAACCCCCTAAGCGTAACAACAATTAGCTTGGGTGCACTTAACACCTACTCTTGAGGTGGTGGTAAGTGCACCTGCATTAACTGAAAAAGCACAAAATACATACTGTGCATTAACTGCAATGCATATCCCACGTATCCTCTATGACCATAATCTGCTCTTAAATTTAGGATCCTAAGTGAGGTGCCACATTTGTGCCCTAGTTTCAACCAAATTTATGAGCATAGCTTTTCAGCAGAAAATTCATCTTAATTTACAGTAGGAGCTTAGATGTTCTGCTTATAACTAGAGATCTGGTACTCTTTTGTCTTGATTTACAAGCCTGATTTATGCTCCCAGTGCTAAACATAAGTACTATACTCCTAACTTTTTCCCTGCTGTAAGTTAGTCTATGTTGCAACCTACTTTTTATGCTTCTGAATTTTTTAGATCAGTAAAACTGAGTATAAATATAGGAATTATGAGACAACAAAGCAGCAGTAATCACTAATACAGCAAGGTAGGTTAATAAGGAGTTAATCTGGAAACAAGGATCACTTTAAATTGGCGATTTACAAAAATTAAATTTTGGCCAAAACCAAAAGGAAAAGAAGGGAATGGGGATGGTGAATGAGGGCAAGGGTTAGGAGGGTTCCAGACACCTTCTTCAGAGATAGCGGAAACGTGTGTGCACCACAGAGATAGAAGTGTCCTTTAAATACTATTACACTCAAAGGGGCCTTTTACTAAATGGCGCTAAGGTGTTGCACCTAATGTGGCAAAACCACCAAAATGATGGTGTCTTAGGTTTACACCTTCAAGATACAAACAGTGTGGAGTCAGTGCAGAGGGTGGCTACTAAAATAGTTAGTGTTCTTCGTTATAAAGCATCTGGGGACAGACTTAAAGATCTTAATATGTATACAATAGAGGAAAGATGGGATAGAGGAGATGTGATAGGCCGTATGTTCTTTTTCTGCCATCATGTTTCTATGTTTCTAGGTGAAGCACCACCGTGTTAACTGTCAGGGATGCGGAAAGCATTTCCCCAGTAGCTAATGCTGAATCCTGTCCCTTAGTGTGTGCCAAAATAACATGGGGATACTTAATGCCACCTAGTGAGTTGGCGCTAGGTGATCCCACGCTAATGCAGGTAGCGCATGGTGTAAACACAGCGCTAACTGCACTTAGCTGAACATGCCTTCTCTCCACCCCTAATCTGCCCATTTGTGACCCTACCTGCGTAACACAGCATGGGAATTGTCCCACACTAAATGTCATGGGCTAGCTGCAACACATGTCCCAACACGCATTCAACATGTGCTAGAACAAGCGCTGCCAGCTTGTGTCCTTTAGTAAAAAGCCCCCTGAAAGTTGTGCCTCCTCAGTCTCTTTCGAGTACTTACTTCCACTCAACTTATATTTACAGTTAAAAGGGCTGTTTAACATCTCAAAAGCAGAAACTTAGTCAAACTTTATAAGGCAGCTTTCTTAAAAATATCATACAAATTAAAATATATATGTCCCTCTTCCAGATTTTTGCATTTTTGACCCCTAAATAAATTTTATCCATTGCTATTTCAGATCATCTTTTGTTCTTAGTTAGAATATCATGATGGAGAGTGCCCCAAAACTCCTGAATAGGACATAGTCATGTAATATTGCTGATTTATCAAGATCTAAATAGCACCTTTCAAATTCCATTGCTTTTCTGACTTTACTGGGAACATTTTACTAGTGATCTTACTGGTGAAATCTTGAAGAAATGTGATCCCTTTTTTCACCCAATTTGAGATATTGAGGAAAAAGAACCGTGCTTTTGTCATCTGTATAATATCTCATCTTTTACATGACAACATTATTACTTGCGTAATTACAAAAAAATCATACTACATATGCGTTTTCATTGCTGAAGTTTATTTACTATAGGATGGTTTTTTTCTATGAATGTGCTGAGATTCCATTTGCTTAATTTCTTTTGCCAGATCATTTACTTCATGTTTCCTGAACTTTTTTATTGCAGCACTAAAATTTATAATTACACCTCTTAATGTTGCTTTTAAAGCATTCCATTTGGTGACTGCTGACACTGAACAGAGGTCATTAAACTAAAATAGTCATCTATTGAGATACTTTGCCTAATCTGGAAGTACTGTTTAATAAAATAGAAAACATGTTCTGAAAAAGAAAAAGCTTCTTAAACCACGCTGAAAGAGGGCTTAGGGATATAATAATTTACAGACAGGGCAGTGGGCACATCTTCTCAAGGGAAGATGGCTTTCTATAACATATTCACCGATAAAAAAGTTATATTAATGGGATTTTTCTTTTGCAGTCGAGTTGCTTAGTATGACAGATTAAAACAAAAAAAAAGATTTAAATCAATAGATAATTTGCAATTTCAGCTAATTGCTGATGGCAAGTTAAGTATATTTTTGATAAAAATATTATTTGCCTTTGTAATAAATTATGAACATCTTTGGTTTCCAAAGCTGGTATCCCTGACACATCTAAGGAAAGTCTTCCAATACGACAACTGGAATGTTTTTATGTCAAAAAAATATTACCTCTCTCTAAGCTTGAGCTCCTAAATGTTTGCCTTTTTTTCAGACATATGTAGGAGCCTAAAAGGCCCATTTTAGATATGTCATTGAGAGGTGAATTGAGATGTCTAGGTCAGGATGTGCACAATTTTTCCTGTTGTTTAAAAAGGCCTAAACATGGAGCTTTTTGTGAGACACCTACATGGACATCAGCAGCTGAGAGCAGAAAGCTGCATGTGGGCAAAAATGGTGTTCTGCTCTTGCCCATTTGTGCATGGGAGAAGTCATATAAAATCACCTTTCCCAACATCCATGCACTCTCTTATCCCCCAGCCCACCAGTCTCCATCATACAAGATCCCTTCCCCTGTGCTAGTCCAAACCTCCCCATATCAACAGATCAACATTCCTTGAAGGCCCCTGAACCAGTTCAGCATTCCCCAAAACAACCAAACTATTCCAACATCTCTCTGGGCCTCCATAAACCCTCTGTCCAGACTCAACCCCCCCTCCCCATTTCCCACAATCCTAGCCCTGGTACCTAGTGGGACTCTCCCTGTTAGTGTAGTTGGCAGCAGGTGTGATCCTCAGTCAGTCCTACTTTGCTGATCTCTTAAGTTCAAAATGTCACGTTTGATACATAGTGGTAGCTCCTTATTTGGCATCTTGACTCTAACAATAGTACTGTGAGTCTAGCACTAGGGATCAAAATATCCATTTTGAACCCTGGCACCCAAAAGAGCAAAGGGACTGGGGATCACTTATATCACCCACTACACTACCAAGAAACCAGCTGTTGCTTCATTAACAAAACCAGGATATTCGGTCCGATGATTATCAGGGCTCACCATACACCAGCACTGCCAGCTGGCTAGTAGCAATATTCAGCCACTAAATAGATAGTGCCAAATGGTTAAATGTAGGACAGTCATTCACCAGTATAAGCTTCAACCGGTTAAGCTAGCTGGTTAGCAACTGAATATTTCTGCTAACTGAATAGTTTCTGTCACTGCTCCTGATCCACCCACAGATTCTCTCAGTTTTACACGAGAGTTTTGTCCATGACCTGTGGGGATATTCAGCAGCACTAACCGGTCTGCTAACCTGGCTAAAATGCTTTGAATATGCCCCTTGTGCTTGTAAATTTGTCCTGTTATTCATTTATCTAGCTGCTTTATCAGCCTACGTCATGAATCTAGAGCTGAAAATTACTGTTAAGCTCCTTTGTCTCTGCCTTCAATCAGCCCTTGGTGCTAGCCACTGTCTATATTTACATATTTCAGGAAATTTTGAGTATGAATCTAGGAACTCTGCCATAGTATATTTTCAGAGGCAAACTTAAGAGCATAAGCCTGATATTGAAAGGATATATGCTCCTAATTTCAGGGCTATGCTCCTAATTTGGCATCTTTGACAATTTACTGAGGTTGAGTTCCTAAATTAATACCAGACTATAATCTATTCATGAAGGACAATGTAGGAATAAAGGGCGAGGAGAGGCCTTAAATGTAAAAAAATAATATTAAAGCAACAGAACTGTAGAGTTTATGAGGCAAGGAGATGGCATTGTGGGTTAATCTGGAAAGAAGGAATAAAATGTAACATTTATTTATTTTGTATGATAGACAGACATCTATCAAAGGCAGGGGAAGCGGGCAAAGATTTAAGCAGAAGGCATCCACAATATTACTGTGAAAAGAAAAGTGCTATTGATAGGTGATTCCAATATACCAGATGATGATTTGGGTATCCCTCCTACAGTATTGTCTAGAAATAGAGAGATCCTGTATTCTTTACAGGGAGAACTATTCCAGCAACTGGTAACAGAACCCACATGGGAAGGAGGTCATACTGCACCTGCGGCTTACAAATGGGGAAAGTGTTTTGGTGCTCACCGGATCATTTGGTTTAGTATTGGGACATGGGAAAAAAAGGTTTATTCAAAAGTGAGGATCCTAGAATTTAGGAAAACAAATTCTGTCCCAAATAGGAGAATACCTTAAGGATTTGCTAGCTGGATGGGAAATATCTATATGATGTAGAGAAGCAGTAGGCAAAACTGAAAGGGGATGTTTTAAAGACAACAAAAATAAAAGAGGAAAAGGAGGCTACAATGGTTCTCAAAAAAAGTAGCTGTAAAGGTACTGAAAAAGAGATTAGACTTCAGAAAGTAGAATAGATCACAAATATTTAAAAAAGCAAAGAGAGGCTAGGAAAATAGTCAGGAAAGCAAAGATGCAAATGTAAGAAAAAAAAATAGCCAATAAAGTAAAATGGGGGGTATTTTAGTGACTGGAGGAAGTGCAAATGTGGTATTGTCAGACTCAAGGTGAAGGAGAAATATGTAGAAGCTGATAAGGATAATTCAAAATTACTTAACAAGTATTTCAGTTCTGTGTTCACAGCTGAAGGGCCAAACATAGGACCTCATTAAGCACACACACATAAGAATGGAAATGAGGCAGATCTTGAACAATTTTCAAAATATTGTATTCATGGGGAGTTAGTTAAATTAAAAGTAGACAAAGCAATGGAGCCAGATGAGATACATCTAACAGTATTGAAGGTGGCTCTGGGCCGTTTCTCCATGCACATACTATGACAGTCATGAACCTTACTGGTAGAGATGAGGACAGTATCTGAATTCAAAGAAACATGGGGCAAACACAGAGGATCTCAAAAGGAAAAACGGGGACTATTGTAGTAGTTGATATGTAAGGGCAGACTAGTTAGGCCACGTGGTCATTTTCTGCCTTCATGTTTATATGTTTCACTTCTAAGCACTTCTGCTGTCTGACCTTTTCAATGCTCCTCCAGAATCAGAAGTGGTCCCAGAGGACTGGAGAAGGGCAAACGTGGCCCCTTTACACCAAAGTGGAAGTAATGAGCATATTGAGAACACCTAAAATAGGTGTTTTCCTGCCCAATGAGGTTAATTTTATAACAAGCTACCTACATGTGAAGGCAAAGTAGGCACTTATTTTGAAGCTATTTTCTAAAGATATATAGATGCCTATATGTCTTTATAAAATACTAGGGGCAAAGCTGCAAAATCATACCTAGATTGAAGCCATAGACATTTATACCTGCTTAAGGCAAGCATAAATGGTCAATTATAATTATGGCCGTACATGTATATTTTAGAAATATTGCTCAAACTCCATTCCTGAAAATGCAACATGTGGGCCATGTAGAGTACAGGAAACCAATTGACAGATGCTACTATCTTCACAACTCCAGCTTCCTTCCTCCACATAATAAAAAATCTATTATCCACAGTCAGGCTACAAGATACCACTGCATTTACTCTGACCCCCAAGACAAGAATAAACCTATTAAAGACCTAATGGAATCCTTCAATCAAAAGTGCTATCATCCCAAAATCATCTCCAAGAAAATTGCATCTTTACTCAAAACATCTAGAGAAACCCAACTATAATACAAGGAAAGAAGAGCCATGGGACGTGTACCACTCGTAGTAACTTATAAGCTAGATCTAGAAATCCTAAGGTCTTCAATCCATATATCTGGAAGATGAATTACTAAAAGAAAATTTTCCCACCCACCTAATTCTAAACCTTCTGCCAACCACCTAACCTGAAACAAAAGCTTGTAAGAAGTAAACTCCAAACAAATCTCAAATGGAAAAAATGGCACAAAACCCTGCAAAAGTCGATGATGCAAGTTATACCAGCACATATCATAGGACTCCTATTGGAAAGGTATTCAAAATAAAAAGTTCACCTTCGGGGGCAGAGCCAGCCACACACTGAGATGGCAGCTTAATTTCTTACTCCTATAAGAAGAATAACTCCTATAAGAATAATTTCTTACTGCTATAAGAAGAATAACGCCTGTTTGACCTACGTTGGAGCACTTGATACAGGGACTTGTTTGTCCCGAAACGTGCACGTCGTGTCTCAGGACTTGTGTATCAGGACTTTGGATGTTTGACACACGGATCGAGTTGGGCTTCTCTTCTAAAGCAATTCAGGATAAGTTGGTGTTTTTAAATAGATCATTTATCAAAGAACTGTTCTATGAATAAAATGGATTACATCTGTCTGGTGGGGTTTTGATACCATTCTTAGCCTCCCTCGATGTGATCCGACAAAAAGAAGTATTATTATTAGAGTTTCACTGGGGATTCTTTTGGAGATTTTTAGGTGGATATATATACATCTCTGAGTGTGGGATTATTTTTAGTAATTTCTTACTTTGGCAGCCCACAAGAAGAAAATATCCCCTCTGCTCTCTCTTCCCACCTTAGAGCTCCCCAGTCAACAAATTAATCATAAAAATTGCAGCACTGAAGCCTACCAAACTGGATTATGCTACCGCAGCTGGACAAGTAACGAAAGGGCAGAAATGGACCCTGTCTCTCCAGCAAAGATGGCGACAACTAAAGAGCTGGATGAGGGCCTGCAAGAAATACTCCAGGAGGTTAGAATGGTAAAAGCACTAATAACAATGAATGGAGACTCTTTACTAATGCTTCAAAAGGATTTTATAGAACTGAACTCATCTGGCTACGCTAACTTTGTGACAAGAAGATATTGAGGGCAAAGTGCAAACATACGAGGCCAAGCAAGCAAAAGTCTATGCCACTGAAAAAACCCCCTCTCATATGGAGCAACAACTAGAAGTCATAAACAATAGATTTTGACGCAAAAATATTTGGTTGCTGGGAATCCCAGAAGGTGCAGAAAGCAGCAATATTAAAGTGTTTCTAGAGAAGCTCATACCAGATGTACTGCAGCTTGTCCTTCGGTATCCCTTGGAACTGGAGAGGGCTCAGAGGACCCCAAAACAGCATTCATAGATGCAGAAATACCTGTGGCCTATAGTGATGAAGATCCTATGATACCCAAAGGTATTGCCAATACTGTAAACAGCCAAGGTTCAAGCCCTGGTCATGGTCGAAAGACAAAAAGTTATGTTCTTTCTAGAACTTAACGAGCACACTGTAGATCGAAGAAAGCAACTATTAGCCTTGAGGCCAAGACTTCAACAAATGCAGGCCAGGTACAGTCTTTTCTACCCAGCTCGATTAAGGATCATGCTCCGGAACCAGACTTGGAACTTTGAAGACCCAGAGGAGCTTAAAATATTTCTGGTGGAGTATGACCATCTTGATACATAAAGCAGGACAACTGAAAGAAAGCACAGTGAGATCACCGCTAGTTCCAGTGGTGCCTTCAATCAATGTGAGGACTGGAGAGAGGCACATGTGGACTCTTTACACAAAAGCGGAAGTAAGGATGTGGTTGAAAACTACAGGCCAATTAGTTTAATCTCGGTGGTGAGTAAATTATTGGAAGCACTGCTGAAAGAGAAAATAATGAGGTTTCTGGATTCCAACGGATTACTGGATCCGAGACAGCATGGATTCACCAGAGGCAGGTCTTGTCAAACAAATCTGATTGATTTCTTTGATTGGGTGACTAGGGATTTGGAATGAGGGAGAGCCCCAGATGTGGTGTACTTAAATTTCAGTAAAGCCTTTGACACCATTTCACACAGGTGACTTATAAACAAACTGAGCACCCTAGGGATGGACCCTAAAGTTACTGCTTGGGTTTGAAATTACTTGAGTGGGAGGTGACAAAAGGCACAGGTAAATGGAACTCACTCTGAGGAGAAGGAGGTTACAAGTGCTGTGCCGCAGGGATCTGTCCTTGGTCCAATTTTTTTAACATCTTTGTTAGTGATATTGTGGAAGGGCTGCCAGGTAAGGTTTGCCTCTTTGTGGATGCTACCAAACTCTGCAATAGAGAAGACATACAGGAAAGTGTAAATAATGTGAGGAGAGATCTAGCTAAGCTTGAAGAATGGTTTAGAATTTGGCAGCTGAGATTTAATGTTAAAAAATGCAAGGTCATGCATTTGGGCTGCAGCAATCCAAGGGAGTGATACGGTATAGGGGAGAAGTACTTCTGTCCATAAAAGAAGAGCAGGACCTAGGCGTGACTGTGTCTGATGATCTTAAAGTAGCTAAAAGGCGATGGCGAAAGCTAGAAGGATGCTTGGGTGCATAGGTAGAGAAATGGCCAGCAAAAGAAAGGAGCTGATAGTGCCTCTGTATAAGTCTTTGGTGCAACCTCATTTGGAGTATTGTGTGCAGTTTTGCAGACCACACCTTCAAAATGATATAAACAGGGTGGAGTCGGTGCTGAGAGTGGCTACTAAAATGGTTAGTGGTTTTCATTATAAATCATATGAGGACAGATTTAATGATCTTAATATGTATACTTTAGAGGAAAGTCAGGATACAGGTGATATGATAGAGGCGTTTAAATACCTCCATGTCATAAATGCACCGGAGAGCCTCTTTTGATTGAAAGCAAGCTCTGCTACAAGGGGACATGAGGGTGAAAGGGGAGAGATTCAGGAGTAATACACAGAAATATTTCTTTATGGAAAGAGTGGTAGATGTGTGGAATAATCTCCCAGTGGAGGTGGAAGAGATGAGGACAGTATCTGAATTCAAAAAAGCATGGGACAAACACAGAGGGTCTCTAAAGGAAAAAAGGGGACTGTTATAGTGGTTGATATGGAAGGGCAGACTAGATAGGCTTGAGGTCTTTTTCTGCCGTCAAGTTTCTATGTTTCTATTTAACTCATGATTGAGATACATGGACTGCCCTTACCAGACATTAAAATTATTGAAGAAGATAAAGAATTATAATTGTTAATGTTAGTGCCGTAAGTTTAAGAATGGAAGGCAGAATAGTGATTGGGATGTGAGTAGAAACTAGCTGAAAGGGAAGAAAATCTGGGGGGAGGGGAGGAGGGAGGGGGACGAAAAACTAAACTGGGGAAGTTCCGTTCCTAGAAGACAGGTCTGAGCAGCGATCTCGGCAGCAAAGCTGTCTCCTCTACCAGCATGTTGCTGGCTTAGTTGTATAGTACAGCTTCTTTTTCCCTCCCTTTGGCTCCAAAATGTAGCAATACTTACAAGTAAGAATGAAGCAGGGTGTTTACTACTGTAAAGAGTATAAGTGCCATGCAAAGAATTATGAATATGATATTAGCAGAGTGCTGCAACAGATAATTTTGATTAAGTGGGTACAGGAGTATAAGAAGTGTATTAAACCCATTTGGATAATAAAAGAAATAAACCACCCTGTTAGTGAGAGATGAATGGCACTATAGGTACAGTAAAGCAAAGGCAGCTGTTCAGCTGCAGGAGTCCCATCAACTGGTCTGCTCTCTATGGGTCTCTGTAGCCCCTCGTATCTGTACCTAAGTTTATTGCTAAAATTACAATGCTTGGTAACCAGATAAAGTGGTGTAACTCTGGTGGTAACTGTGTGGTTGAGATGGGTTGGCAACCCTGTCCGGTCGCAGGAGATTGGAGAATGTTATTTAACTCCCAAGAATGTCTACCTTCTTAAACTTGCTCTCCTTGAATGTTAATTGGCCTAAGTAACCCATCATGTGCAAATAAATAATGCCCTACTGCCACAAGGCAGCAGCAGATATGTCTACAAAATCTTAGGTAACAATACAATACCCTCCTAACCATAGAAGCCAATCAGTTACTTCTACAACAAGGGAGCCAATATTTCATGGAAAGGAATAAGGCAAGTAGACTTCTGACCCAAACCATAAAAGCACAAACTACTCGCAGATGAATCAGGGTAATCTTCTCCTACAAGATAGAGACATATTAAGTCACTTCCATGAATACTATCAATTGCTTTGCAAATCTGAAGTTTCAGGTGACCATATTAGATTCCAGAAACTTTTATCTTCAGCTCCCCATCCAACCTTAAGTCTGGCCCAAGGTAGTGTTTTAAATACAGAAATCACAGAAGCGGAGATACAAGAAGAGATCCAAAACTGGCCTCTGGGAAGGCAACTGGACCTGACAGTCTCCCCATAGAATTTTATAAAGCATTTAAAGCTGAACTTACACCTCATCTACTTACTTATTTCAAAATGTTGGTGTCTCTGCAGCCAGAAGTGGGTGCTTTCATGGAGGCTACAATAGTAGTCCATGAAAAATCTAGAACTACCGGCCAATATCCCTTTTAAATGCAGATTACAAAATCTACTCCAAAATACTAGCTACCAGACTAAATAAAATGATCCTATATCTCATACATGAAGATCAATGTGGGTTGTGACAGGGCATACCACCTCTTGGCCACCTGTTGTGTCACCTGCTCTCAGTAGCAGAATCCTCAGTGGCCTTTCCATAGATACCGAAAAGGTGTTCGACAGACTAGAATGGTTCTACCTATTCCAAGTCCTTATGTGGTTTGGAATGGATGAACAATTCATGACCATGATTCAAGTACTCTACACACAACCCACTGGACGTATGATGGCGAACTCAGGTCTGTCAGACTCCTTCACGTTACAAAGAGGGACCAGGCAGGGATGTCCATTGTCTCCATTCCTTTTTAATCTGACAATGCCTTAGAAGAATAACTAGAGGCTCCAATCTGAAGATATTCAAGGAGTGCAAGTAGGAGATCTGCAAATAAAACCTTTGGCTTACACTGATGATCTCATGCTTTTCATCTCTCCTGAAACTATCACTCCTGTTATGCGTATGCTCCAAAATTATTCAAGTATTTCAGGGTATAAAATAAACTGAAGTAAATCCATTATAATTGCCCTAAACGATAGGGTGAATAAGAGGGATTTAACAACCTTCCATTTAAGTGGATGGACACCACCTTCAAATACTTGGACATAACGTATGGTACTAGCATTAAAGACACCCTCACACATAATACAGAAGTGTCATAAGAACATAAGAACATAAGATATGCCATACTGGGTCAGACCAAGGTCCATCAAGCCCAGTATCCTGTTTCCAACAGTGGCCAATCTAGGTCATACATACCTAGCAGATTCCCCAAAAGACACAGGTTCCACAATGCTTGTACTGGGTCAAGCATTGATATCCTGGGTCCCTTCTTAATAATGGTTTATGGACCTTTCCTCCAGGAACTTCTCCAAACCGTTTTTAAACCCAGCTACAATAACAGCCTTTACTACATCCTCCGGTAACAAATTCCAGAGTTTGATTAGATGTTGAGTGAAAAAATATTTTCTTTTATTAGTCTTAAATAGTTTACCCTGTAGCTTCATTGCATGTCCCCTAGTCTTTCTATATTCTGATAACGTAAACAATCGATCTACGTTTACCCGTTCCACTCCATTCATTAATTTATAGACTTCTATCATATCTCCCCTCAGCCGTCTCTTTTCCAGGTTAAAGAGCCCTAACCTTTTTAGCCTTTCTTCATAGGAGTATCCTTCCATCCCCTTTACCATTTTGGTGGCTCTTGTCTGAACCTTTTCTAATAACGCTATATCCTTTTTAAGATACGGCGATCAGAATTGCACACAATATTCAAGGTGTGGTCTCACCATGGAAAGATATAGAGGCATTATAATATCTTTTGTTTTATTTTCCATTCCTTTCCTTATGATACATAGCATTCTATTTGCTCTCTTGACCACCGCTGCACACTGGGCCGAGGGTTTTAACATGTTATCCACAATGATGCCTAAATCTTTTTCCTGGGTGGTGGTTCCTAATGTGGAAACTTGCATCTTGTAACCATAGTTTGGGTTGTTCTTCCCTAGGTGCATAACTTTGCACTTGTCCACATTAAGGGGTATGTGGAAGGAAGACTAACTTTGCAAAGATGGGCCAATACCTCAGGGAGTCGTTAGTGGGATGGGAACAGCTGGGGGATGTAGAAAAACAGTGGGCAAAACTGAAAGGGGGTATTTTAAAAGCAACCAACCTTTTTGTTAAAATGGTAAATAAAGGCAAAAGGAACAGGAGACCGCTATGGTTTTCGAAGGAAGTAGCTGAAAAAGTGAAGAAAAAGAGGGAGGCCTTCATGAAATACAAGAGATCACAGAGAGAGGAAGACAGGCATCTGTATTTGGAAAAACTTAGAGAAGCTAGCAAAGTAGTCAAGAAGGCAAAGATTCAAAAGGAGGAGGAAATAGCCAATGCAATAAAATGGGGGGATAAGACATTTTTCAGATATATTAGTGAGAAGAGGAAGGGCAAAAGTGGTATTGTCAGACTCAAGGGTGCAGGGGGGAATATGTAGAAGCTGATAAGGATAAAGCGGAATTGCTTAACAAATATTTTTGTTCTGTGTTCACAGATGAAGAACCAGGAGCAGGACCTCAGAAAACACCCACAAATAAGAACAGAAGCGAGGGACATCTTGAACAATTTTCAGAAGACTGTGTTCGTGAGAAACTAGCTCAACTTAAAGTAGACAAAGCGATGGGACCGGATGGGATACACCCTAGAATACTGAGGGAACTTGGGGACGTTCTAGCACCTCCACTGACTGACCTTTTCAATGCCTCATTGGAGTCGGGAGTGGTGCCAAAGGACTGGAGAGAGGCTCATGTGGTGCCTTTACACAAAAGCGGAAGTAAGGATGTGGTTGAAAACTACAGGCCGGTTAGTTTAACTTCAGTGGTGAGTAAATTATTGGAAACGCTGCTGAAAGAGAAAATAGTGAGGTTTCTGGAGTCCGGCGGATTACAGGATCCGAGGCAGCATGGATTCACCAGAGGCAGGTCTTGTCAGACAAATCTGATTGATTTCTTTGACTGGGTGACCAGGGAGTTGGACCGAGGGAGAGCTCTAGATGTGGTGTATTTAGATTTCAGTAAAGCCTTTGACACTGTTCCTCACAGGTGACTTATAAACAAGCTGAGCACCCTAGGGATGGACCCTAAAGTTACTGCTTGGGTTAGAAATTGGTTGGGTGGGAGGCGACAAAGAGTACAAGTAAATGGAGCTCACTCTGAGGAGAAGGATGTTACCAGTGGTGTGCCCCAGGGATCTGTCCTTGGTCCGATTCTTTTTAACATCTTTGTTAGTGATATAGCGGAAGAGCTGTCGGGTAAGGTTTGCCTCTTTGCGGATGATACCAAAATCTGTAATAGAGTAGACACCCAGGAAGGTGTAGATAACATGAGGAGGGATCTAGCTAAGCTTGAAGAATGGTCTAGAATTTGGCAGCTGGGATTTAATGTTAAAAAATGTAAGGTCATGCATTTGGGCTGCAGCAATCCAAGGGAGCAATACAGTATAGGAGGTGAAGTACTTTTGTCCACTAAAGAAGAGCGGGACCTAGGCGTGGTTGTGTCTGATGATCTTAAAGTAGCTAAACAGGTAGAAAAGGCGACGGCAAAAGCTAGAAGGATGCTTGGGTGCATACGGAGAGGAATGGCTAGCAGAAAAAAGGAGGTGATAATACCTCTGTATAAGTCTTTGGTGCGACCTCATTTGGAGTATGGTGTGCAATTCTGGAGACCGCACCTTCAAAAGGATGTGAACAGGATGGAGTCAGTGCAGAGGGTGGCTACTAAAATGATTAATGGGCTTCATTATAAAGCATATGAGGACAGACTTAAGGATCTTAATATGTACACCTTAGAGGAAAGGCGGGATAGAGGTGATATGATTGAGATGTTTAAATACCTCCGTGGCATAAATGTTCAGGGAGAGAGCCTCTTTCAATTGAAAGCAAGTTCTGTTACGAGGGGACATGGGATGAGGGTGAAGGGAGATAGATTCAGGAGTGATATGCGGAAATATTTCTTTACGGAAAGAGTAGTGGATCCGTGGAATAGTCTCCCAGTGGAGGTGGTAGAGATGAGGACAGTAGCTGAATTCAAAAAAGCATGGGACCAACACAGAGGATCTCTAAAGGTAGAAAGTGGACTGTTGTAGTTGTTATGGAAGGACAGACTAGATGGGCCTTGTGGTCTTTTTCTGTCATCATGTTTCTATGTTTCTATGTTTCTGTGTTTACTAAACTGCGTTAGTGCAATTTGCGTTAGGAGCCGCATTAGTGGAAGGAAAGCCAAAAAAGGACATGGGCAGTACATTGTAACCGATAACGCGCAGTTGCGAGCGGTATTGCACGCCACGCAGCAACGATCGCAGCAACGATCGCTACAGCGCGCGCGCTACTGCGCGCAAGCTTAAGACAGCGCGCAGACACCCAAATACAGAAACAGAGCTGTAGCACAATGGTTGCTACACAGATTGATGGTACAAGGGTCATGGGTTCGATTCCCCAGTGTGCCTAATGAATAAGGCTGGCTGAGGCATCATGTGTAACCCTTTGAAGGCCTACTATAATATTTTATTCCACATTCTGCAGCCGGGTTAATGTTTGCACATCAGGAAAATTGTACCCGTCGTACCCAATATGTTCCAATAGTGACGTTCCCTCTGGCATGGTCATGTATTATAGGCAATGTACACAAGCTGCTTCACGAGGTGTGAGGGAATGCCCAAACAGTAAGCTAGCTCATAGCTCATTAGGGAATGAGGGGCAGCTGGGAAGGAGTGGAGCCCAAGCAAACACCAGGACATACGCAGTTAAAAATCACTTACCGGAGGGTAGTGAGGGGAGACCACCAGGGAATTCAAGAACCGTTGCTGACAGAGAGAGACCTCCAGGGAATTCAAGAACCGTTGCTGACAGAGAGAGAGCACCGGGGAATTCAGGAGCCATTGGTAACAGGGAGAGACTACCGGGGAAGTACAGAGCTGTTGAACCCACGAGGAACTGCTTTGGAAAGCAGTGCACAGCTGAACAGTATCCCAGGGAACCTTGCTATGGAGGGAGCAGAGGAGGTAGTCCTGGAACCAGGCTGAGGAAAGCCAAGTTGCCCAGCATCAGGTACCAAGGGGGAGAGAGCTTCTATCCTGAAGATAGTTTTATGCCAAGAGGAAAGCTGAAAGAGAAACATAGTAAAAGGCTTCCGTACGGGCAAAGCTCTGCTCGGCTGAGAAACTCTGAAGAGAGAGTGCTGGAAGGTAGGCTTATTGATCCTAATAGAAGAGGAATAGAGTATAACGAATTGCCCTGTACTTATCAAGAGTTGTGTGGCTCTCCTAAAAGAAACTACAGAGAATTATGGTAATTACCCATTCCACTCTAGCCGGGAGGAGGAAGGAAACTCTGTAACAATAACGGAAGTTTCAGTCCAAGGGAAACTTACTCCGGTGTTGAAGAAATGCAATGTGATTCCTATGAGGAACCTGCTTATGAAAATTGCATGGACTGTACGTTTACCATGTCTGATGCTATCACTTCTTTGTGCTGAAGTGCTGTAAAAAGTGTTTGTAAAGAAAACAGGAAGAAAGTTATTTGGTTTGAAAGAGACTGTTTTCTTTTCCTTTTTGTCCATTGCAAAGCTGAAGTTAAGCAGAGTTTTTGTTCCAGTGTTTCTTTAATTTGGTACCAGACGAATGGTCTTTATGTTCCTTTGTTTCATTGTGCTGGACATCCAACCTCGGGAAGGGGAATAAAAAGTCCTGTCTTTAAGCCTTACCACTTGACTGCAACTACATTCTTTTGCTAGTTTGTGGAACCACAAGTCCCAGGGGGCACTGCAACGCCTTTCTATAACACTCCACAGCTACTGAAGAACATGCCCCGATGAATTACCCATGCTTCTGGCCTCTGGGGACCTTCACGGGTGACAGCTGTCTGCCCAGGCACCCTATAATGTCCCCTATAGGACACCATATAAGGCACCTTATAAGGTGCTTTATAGGGCGCCGTATAAAGCGCCCTATAGGGCGCCCTATGAGCCACCCTAAGGGGACAGTACCCTGAGGGTGGTCCTGCTGGCAGAACTAATATACAATAAAAATAGACAATGCCTAAGACAGCCCTATTGATGAACCCCACTGTGGATTCTGAACCCATGTCCTCTGGCTCCACAGGCAGTGAAGTAACCAGTGGGCTAGAGCTGCTAACAAACAACTGGCTAGCTACAGGAGGACTGCATGGCACCACACCCACATTCTGCTGTGGTTACCAGGATAGGGGTAGCCCACCCGTACCCATGATGCACTGCACATGCAAATCAGCAGTCAAGAGATGGCACAAGATCGGGTATGCACCCCCACAGCACCTCAGCCTTGTAGGGGGAACAGACCGTGTGTGGCACTGCCACAGAGTAGCCACAGACAGTCACATTATGCGGGTACAGTGCCCACCCTGAGGTTGAGGTGGGGCACCCAGCACCAGGTCCACAGCACCTTTCATGGCTGAAATACGCAATGCTGCAGGTCCCCATCAGTGTGTGATAGGTAGTTCCGTTAGACACACCTAGGATACAGCTGTGTCCTGCTGTATGTCCCGGTCATGTCTAGTCCCTATGGGCGCTGTTGCACCCAGACCAGTGCATATCCTGTGTTGGTGCCATCGTTATCTGCTGTAGGTGAAGGGGGGGGGGTGGTGTATGGACCCATAGGCAGATTATGTACCACCACACAACCCACCCTCTGGGGCTCAGGGTGGGAAACAGGATCACCCACCAATAGATCCACAGTCTACCTCCCTGCAATGGCAGCGGTAGAGGGGACCAGCAACAGCAGTCCTGCTGGGGAACAGACAGAGTGGCACACATCCATAACGCAATAGCGGACAGACGGTAGGCCTGGAAATGCTCAGCTGCCCCCTAACATTATCTGACATTCTCCAGCAGCAAGCCTCCAGCCGCTGCACCCTGCAAGGTGTTCCAGCAAGACAGCATACTAGCTGCAGACAGTCCGCCAGCTAGTCCATAGTGCATGGTCCTGGAGGAGATGCATGTACCCGGAACGGGGATGTCAGCATACACACCAAGCAGATAGGTCAGTGATTGGGCCCCAAAAGGAAACCCATATATATCACATGAGAGAAATACTATATAGCACTATGGGGGAACATAGTGTGACACCGCTCACCACTCAGCCCCAGTATTAAGGCTGTTAGAAAGTGGGACACAGTTAAAGTTACTTTGTTTGTGCTGTTTGCCTGGTATTCTTATGTAGTTGTAGCCCAGTGATGACAGCCAAAGTTAGGTTAAGGGTGAACAATATATTTATTGTCGCACAGGGTTTCTTCCCCCAAAACAGAGCAAAAGAGAAGATACGTGTTTGTAACAAATAAAGTCCAAAATGAAACAGTCCTCCTGATACTTCTCAGGGTACAGATGCAACTCAAAAATCAGCTTCTTATATTTCCTCCAACTTTCCAGGATAACAGCATTGCTTCCAAACACCAGTAAGGCTTTCCTAATAAAACTTCTAAAAATAAACTTCTCCGAGTTGTGGTTTTTATTCCACGTGTGCTTAACAACGATTAGGCTTCCCCAGCACCCTTATATACATAGGATACAATTAAACTGCACCTTAGAACTCTTTCTTACAGATGCCACAATCCATCTCCGAGTCACTGCTAGAGGATAAGGGATTGTCTGTCTGCATCGGCTCACTCTCAAGATCTGGGGTTTCTTGAACACAAGGATAAAAAGAATCCACAGACTTCAAGTGTTTAAGGAGAGTCTGTATCTGCTTCCATCTACTATCCTTACGTCTCCTAGGCACTTGCAGGGTTTCAGGCTTATTGGCCCTCTTAAACAGTTCATAGAAAGGATTTCTCTCTTCCCTGTCTCGCCCGGATATCACTCTCTGGTTGGGTGGAACATATCTCTTCTTTTTTTTTTTAAACTTTTATTTTCATTTTGCAACAAACAAAAGAAACAACACACCAAAGGAGACAAAACAAGTATACAATAAGGAAAAGTAAACCCAATTACCCCCCACCCCCATGCTTCTTCTCTAGCCGATTAGGTCAGCATGTGAGCGCTTCCAGTTAACAGTGATTATACATCAAAACGGTCAAAAGAGTATCTACGATACAGAATGATCATGGGACCAAAATATATACAAATTTAGACAGTCAGATGAGAGTATTTAGCAGAATGTACATAGTCATTGAGCATCTTACATTTAGACCAATAATGAGAAGTCTGAACGGGGGAAGTAAACATACAAGGTATTTGTTCATATGTACTGTAGAGACAAACATGATTCCACCATGCATTGGGGCTCAGATGGGAGCTATTTTCCAGTATTTCTTAATTAGGGAAATAGCAATGCCAAGCATAAAGTCCAAAAGGAAGTAAGCCGTTTTTGGAAGAGAGGAGATCCCCGCAACTGGGCGAAGTCTCACCATCCTCCAAGAAAGGGGCTCCTGAAAGTGCAAAATAGACTGGATACGACCCCAGACCCGACGCCAGTAATACTGTAGTGCGGGACATTCATACATAACATGAGGTAGTGAGCCAATGGCCGTATGGGATGTCCAACAACTATTGCCCTGAGTAGTGTTCCAGTTGGCTAATCTGTCAGGAGTGTAAAAACACCGGTGGGCTAGAAAGAAGAGTGTCTGAGTGAGTGAGGCGGATCGGGAAACCCGTGTCACTCTACTCCAGACAAGGCTCCATTGCTCCAAGGTCAAGTCACATGCAATTCTCTCTCCCATGCTTCTGCGCAATAGGGGTATCGCTAGTTATAGCATTTCATAAGGTTTTGTAAAATTGGATGCTACACCCGGGGAACTACCGATAGATCGGATAGTCTCCGATCAACCTTGTATAGGGGATGCCGATGGCGGAAGTACCCTAGCACTCCGAAGGCAATGCCGAAGTTGCTTCGACTGAAAGCAGTGCCCCGCTGGGAGACCAAATTCAGTTTGCAATTCACTAAAAGTTTTCCAGCGACCATCATGGAACAACTGGCTAGGAATCCAAATGCCCCTAGTGTACCAGGGGCTCCACGCTATCGACTTATGTTGTATTCGAAATCAAGTATTGCACGAAAGCGGGAGCCTGTCAAACGGACAGAGTCAGGAGTCTAAAGAGTGCATTAGAGTATTAAAGGCACCTAAAGTGTCTAAAAGCATTGGGGGATAGTGGGAGTCTGATGGGAGAGTCATACCAGGGAGAAAAGTAAGAGGAATCGGTTTGCAAAGATCCACTTCTATGTCTAGCACACAGGTCTACTCGGTACTGGATCTTCCAGCCAACGAGCGCCTTGCTTGAGAAGAAAAGAGTGATGGAACACTTGATTAAAATCACCACCGAGTATTGATGGAGCATTGGCAGAGGCCTATGCCAACTGCGCAATACTTGCATAGTAAGCAGGGTCGTCTACATTCGGGGCATAAATGCAAAAACACATGAATTCACTATCTCCAACCTTAAGGTATGCACGGGCCCATCTACCCTCCTTGTCAGCGCTAATATCTAATACAGTAGCTTGCAAAGACTTCGTAACCAGAATGGTTACCCCGCACCGTTTGGAAACGGCGGGAAAATAGGCAGCCACCATGTTAGACCTAGCATTGAGTTGCAGTGTTGCAGCAGAGTTTAGATGCGTTTCCTGAAGAAACACAAAATCAGCATGCTCATGGCTAAGATAGCTAAGGAGTTTCTTCCTTTTGATTGAACTATTAATGCCTTTTACGTTGAGTGATAAAATTTTACATAAGGCCATTCAGAAAATTAAAAGTTCTGAGCATGATAGCGCACATAATTTCACAATGTCCCTCATATTGACTGTATCTGGCTGTACATATGACATGAAAGAAAAATAGGCTAAGATAATACAATGGAGCGCCCCACATTAAAAAAGAAAACCGCAGTGCGGTAGAGAAGAAGCAAAACCCCAGAAATTACTGGCGACCATGTGTCTGCGGGGAGAAACCCCAGAGAAGGCCAAAATTGAGAAAAGAAAAAACACATGACCTGTAGGACTGTGCGTGCTCCGAATCCGACCGAGGCACACATCAGGGAGGGATAGGAGACCAAAAAACAAAAGGTCATATAGAGAAAGAGAGAAAGTCCAGGTAGTCTCTGTGCTTGGCTATGACCGCCGCATCGGGCCCTTCAAAATGGCGGACAGAGCCGGCAGATAAAAGTCCAAGTTTTGGATTAGCGCATCTGCTCTGCTTCTTTGGAGTCCAAAAATGTTGACAGTAGATCAGGATCTTCGAATGTCCTGGTTTGGTTGTGAAGAGTCACGCGGAGCTTCGCTGGATACAACAGGCCGAAGCGAGCCTGTAGCTGTTGAAGTCGAGGGCGAAAAGCAAGGAGTTTCTTCCGACGGTCAACGGTGGGCTTTGTAAAATCAGGGAAGAAGGAGACTTTGTGACCTTCAAATTCCAAATGATGATTCGTCCAGGCAGCATTTAAAATTTGTTCCACTTGTTGATATCGTAGCAAGCGAAAGATAATAGGCCGGGGGGTCGTTCGGTTGAGCGCCATATGGGTAGGAACACGGTGCGCACGATCGATTTCCAGTTCTCTATGAAAAGTGATCTTCAGCAAGGAGGGAAGAGTGTTGAGCAGGAATTCTTTTAGATCTCCGGCTTCCACCCCCTCCGGTATTCCAATGAGCCTCACATTGTTGCGACGGGCTCGATTATTGCTATCTTCTAACTCCTTTTGAAGATTCTGTATCTGGCGCTCAGCCTGGTCCAGTTTGCCCAAGCGCACCACGTGCGAGTCGAGGACCCCCGCCATATTGTCCTGCCGTAATGAGAGACTTTCAAGTCGGTCCTGGAGCACTCCAAAGTCTTCTCGCATGGCTCGAAGCGCTTCTCCATTGGACTGCACCAATTCCTTCACGCCGCGTATTTCCTCTAAAATCTCCAGGTGCATTTCGGGGTTTTCACGAAATGGAGCCATCTTCTGTGGGGAGGACACCTCTGTTTTGGAGCGTTTTCCGTGAGAAGAAGAAGGAGACCCGAAGTCCAAGCGCGCTGGTTTATGGGCCGCCATCCCCCCCGATGTACCCCGGTCAGCTCGGAGCGAAATAGTAAGTTTGTATAGGTATTAAGTCAGGATTCTAAGTAGGCCTCTCGGGAGCTTCAACGCGAAGCGTCTTACCCGCTGGACATCAGGCTCCGCCCCATGGAACATATCTCTTCTGACACTGCTTTACAAGTTCCTTTAATACAGCCTGGTCCTCAAAATCTGACTCTAGCTCCGTATCCCGTTGCTGGCAATTAGTAGCTTGCTGACGTGCAGCTGGGCTACACTCTGAACTGCAGCTTCTGACACGTTCTCTATTATAAGGAAACACTTGTACTTTATGAGCTGGGGTTTCCCTTCTACCCAGCTTTTCTCTTATCAATCTGGTTCTAAGAAAAGTCTCTGAGGAGTTACTTCTATCTCTCTTAGGTAAGAACTCTAATCTTTGCTTCAAAGGTTTATAGGAGTTTCTGACCTGATTCTCCTTTGGCTGAGGGCTGTTCCTTCCAGGAAGCACTTTCAACTGCCTCCCCCGAGACGTGGTTGTTCCTGGCAAAAGTGGCTGGCAATCTTCCAAGTACTTGGTTCCCACCTGGCTCTCTTTGCTTCCAGCTCTGCCTCTTTGGGACTTCAAGTCTCTGTCTGGACCTGACTTTCCTAGCCCTCTGGAAAAAGGCTCTGACTCCAAGGCTGCATCCAATTCCCTTGAGTCAGTTTCTCCCCACTGTGTCCACTGTGGGGCTCCTTCCTCCTTCCTTCTCCTTTCCCGTTCTCCTCCTCTTTCTGCTTCCTCCTCGTCTTTCTGCTTTCCCCCCTCTCCTCTTCTTGAATCTACTACTTCCTGGTTATGAGGACTGAGTTGTCCAATCGGGCGTGAGTCCACCCCTTTCCCTGATAGGATAGCTCTCCTGGTTAGCCTGGGGCTAGGGTGGGGCTCCCTTTCTACTCTCTCGTGTAGTGAAGCTTTGTGTGCTGAGGCTTTAACCCCTTCCTGCCCTGTATTTCTGGCAGGTTCAGAGGACAAAGAGTATTTAAAACCCTTTTCCTTACTCTCTAAAGCCTCTGCCTTGTCACAATAGCCATGCCGTGGTCACTGCTCAGTCAGGGTGAGAGTGACCTCCCAGCAGGACATGCTGTGGCCACTCTGTCCGTGCAGGTGGTACCGGGTACTACAATGTCCGAGCTATTGCCCTATGCCCTGCGCAGATGCGGCAAGGCCACGCCACCCTATCCAGGCTATTCCTACGGTACCTTGCTCCTCATTATGCACATTGGCAGGCCAATACTGGGAACAGTGCTAGCAGTGTGGGCTGTGGAGGGTGTTGGAAGCAACCACACACTGGATAGACAAACACACACTCCCCACACCTATGCCAGCATTGTGCAACTATAGAGGTGTTGGGCAGCCCAGGCCACCACACCAGTCCTGGGCACAGTGCAGGCATGGCTATGGTACGCACTACTGTAGGAGTCACTTCCCAGGTTGGTAAACACTGTCAGACACAGGACCTGTAGCACACTCCACAGACATCAGAAAGGTTGCTATGATGCAGCTCACTCAGGAAATTGTACTTAACCTAGGAATTGCTATCTGCCAGTACTCATAGCAACCTTTTGATAGATGTGTACCATATTCCCAGGTTTAGGGTGGCATTACTACGGTATGCATGTGCTAGTATTGGGAGATGCACGCAGAGCCCAAAGTCCTGCCTCTCCAGGAGGCTGTGGATAATGGGGCCTGTGGTTTGGGTGTGTCTGCCCCTGTTGGCTTCTGCTTTACGGCAGAGGTTCCCAACTCCATTCCTGCGGTGCCAAACACTGTTCGGGTTTTCATGCTGTCCCTCATGAATATGCATGAGATACATCTGCATACCATGGGGGTGGCGCATAGAAATGCAGCACAGGCATCTTCATCAGAGGCAGCATGGAACCAGAATGGTGTTTGGCCCTCCAGGACTGCATTTGGGAGGCTCTGCTCTAGGTAATGTGCATGTTTATGGTGTCTGTGCTCTGTAGGGTAAAATGTGGGTGTTTTGGGCAGGTTTACGTCATCTGCAAGAACGGTTCTGTCTGTATTAGCACGTTATAGTAGTGGGTAAAATATGAGGACTGGGTTGGCGGAAACCACAGCTGGGACTTGAACCTGTCACCTTCTGCTTCTGAATACACTGGTACTGTGCACTGCACCACCATGTTCTCACAGAGATGGTGCATTCCCTGGTGCTACCATGACTGTTGGTCAGACAGGGCCTGTCTGCTGCAGTGCACGGCACCCACCTACACAGGGCTAGGCCACGGTCTGCTGTGGGCAGCTGCCACTGCCCCCTCCACCACCAGTATTCCTCAGCCACCATGCTGACATGCCCTTCTGCTGGTGGAGCTGGTGGTGCGCAGTCCCAGGCCATCCAGTGTGCAGGTAGGCGGCTGCCTATGGTGCAGGTTCTGGGGTAGGGGTGCCTCCATAGCTGTCCATGCTTTCCCCCAGCACCACTTGCCAATGTTCCGTGCCATTGGGGGTACCTGCTGGGTACTATTCCCTGTGACACTGTGGGAAGCACACTCTTGCCCATGTTGGGCCCTCAGCAGTTGCTGTCTGGCTGCTCTACTGTTTCAGCATTCCTATGGGACAGCTAGGCATCACCCTAGTCCCCACTGTGGCCCAGCTGCACCATAGCATGTGCCGCCTGCAGCCCTCTGTATCCCCTTTTCCAGCATCTGCCCGGTTGCCCATTCCGACATGCCCGCCCTGATGTTGCGGGACATGTGCATGCCATAGGAACCCTTTCCGATGGTGGGGAAATCCCTGAGCAGCGCTATTTCACTGTGGGCCCATGCACCTTGTATGGGGACGGAGTATGGACCCTTCCACGAATTATATCTGTTCTATGGAGCTTACTCAGGGGGGAGGGTTGATGTTTCTCATTGCTACCACTATTGGCCAGCTTGGTTGTTTTTTTTTTTCCAGTTTGTTGGGGTCATTTTCAGTGTTTCTGTGCCCTTTTGTTCTGTGCACATGTATCACACTTATCACCGTTTTTTGGTTTCCCTGCCTAGGCTGTACATTGCTTACATGTAAATGGTTTCTCTCCCCTTTAAAGTGCTTTTACCGGTAGGTTTTCATTCGCGTTGGATTTCAGCTCTGAAATTCACCGCGTTGGTGTGAAGGGAGCCTCTCCCCGCCCACTCTCCGCCCATTGACCCCTTCTCTCCGCCCTCTCTCCACCTTCTGCGGTGTTTTACCGTGCCGCGGAGCATTACGCTCGTTAGCGTGTGATAGCGCGTGCTATAGCGCGTTTACGATTGTTAATGCGCTATAGCGCGCTATCGATCGTTAACATCGTACAACGCGCGTTATTCACGTTTACCGCAGTTTAGTAAACATACCCCTAAATTTCATCTGCCATTTTGATGCCCAGTCTTCCAATTTATCAAAATCCTCTTGCAATTTTCCAAATCCTCTTGGGTTTCAACAACTTTAAATAGTCTTGTGCCATCTGCAAATTTGATAACCTCACTCATTATTACCTTTTACAGGTCATTTATGAATATGTCAAAAAGCAGCGGACCCATCACAGATCCCTGAGGTACACCACATCTTTCTCCTTTGGGAAAATTGGCCATTTAGCCCTACCCTCTGCTTTCTATCTTTTAATCAGTTCCTGATCCACAATAGTACACTGCCTCCTATCCCATGACTCTTTAGTTTTGCCAAAGGTCTTTGATGAGGGACCTTGTCAAAGGCTTTCTGAAAGTCCAGATACACTATATCAATCGACTCACCTTTGTCCACCTGTTTATTCACACCTTCAAAAAAACATAACAGATTAGTAAGACAACATCTTACTTGTCTAAAGCCATGTTGGCTGTCTCCCATTAGGCCATTACTATCTACATGCTGAGTAATTTTGTTCTTTATGATGGTTTCTACCATTTTTCCCGGTACTGACGTCAGGCTCACCGGTCTGTAGTTTCCCGGATCACCACTGGAACTCTTTTTAAAAATAGGCGTTACATTGCGATCCTCCAATCTTCAGGTATTACAGATGATTTTAATGAAAATTCACAGATTACTAATAGCAGGTCTGCAATCTCACATTTCAGTTCTTTCAACACCCTTGGATGTATACCATCCGGCCCAGGTGATTTGCTACTCTTCAGTTTATCTAATAGTTGTAATACATCTTCCTGATGTATCGATATTTCCTTCAATTCTTCCACCACCTTTTAATACCCGTTCAGTCATGGGTAACATCCCTACATCTTCCTCAGTAAAGACCGAAGCAAAAAATTCATTCAGTCTCTTCGCTATCGCCTTGTCACCTCTTAGTGCCCCTGTAACCCCTCTATCATCTAATGGACCAACTGACTCTCTCACAGGTTTTTTGCTACAAATGTACTTGAAAAAGTCTTTATTTTGCGTTTTTGCTTCCGCAGCAAGCTTCTTCTCCAATTCTCCCTTTGCTTGTCTTATCAATGTCTTGCATTTGACTTGCCAGTGCTTGTGCTGTTTCCAGGTTTCGTCGTTTGGCTCTTTTTTCCATTTCCTGAAAGATGTTTTTTTGGCAACAACAGCCTCTCTGACCTCACCTTTAAAACATGCTGGCAGTTTTTTGGACTTCCTTCCACTTTTCTTAAAGCATGGAATACAGCTGGTCTGGTCTTCCAACATTGTAGTTTTCAACAATACCCAAGCTTGATGTAAGTCTTTAACCTTTGCAACTGCTCCTTTTAGTTTTTTCTTAACTGTTTTCCTCATTTTATCATAGTCTCCTTTTCAAAATTTAAAAGGTAGTACTGTGGATTTCCTTACTATCCCTCCTCCACTAAATAAATCAAATGCGATCATGCTATAATCACTATTGCCAAGTGGCCCCAACACCCTTATCTCTTGTACCAGATCTGGTGTTCCACTAAGGCTGGGGTCTCCAACCTCCAGAGGGCCGCGGGCCGCACAGCCGACTACCGGGAGCCTCGCGGGCCGCACCCCCCTTCTCCCCGCCCCCGCGAAAAAAAACAACAAACGCAAAATTATGAAAACAATGGCTGATCACCTTTATTGAATTTAATGAGATGGCTGATGATTCATGCTAGCAGACAAACGCTTAAAGTCCGGCTTCACAGATGACACTGACAGGAGAAGGGACGCTTGCAGGTGGTCGTCGTTGAGCTGCGAGTGCGTGGATACAATGGCGGGAATCCTTGGCGGGCCGCACGTAATGTTAACCGGGGTAGAGCCTCACGGGCCGCACGAAGGGACCTCGTGGGCCGCATGCGGCCCGCGGGCCGCAGGTTGGTGACCCCTGCACTAAGGACTAGGTCCAATATGGCTTCCCCTCTGGTCAGTTCATGAATCAGCTGCTCCAAGAAGCAGTCATTTATTTCATCTAGAAAATTTATCTCCCTAGCATGTCCTGCCGTGACACTGACCCAGTCGATACCGGGGTAATTGAAATCACCCATTATTATTACTGTATTGTAACTTTTATTAGCTTCCCTGATTTCTTTGAGCATTTCATCATCCATTTGTTCTTTCTGGCCAGGTGGTCGATAGTACACACCCACTGCCATTGCCTTCCCCTTTTTACATGGAATTTCAATCCATAGAGATTCTACAGCAAATTTTGTTTCGTGCAAAACTTTAATCCTTTCTGACTCAATGCCCTCTCTAACATAGAGCGCAACCCCTCCACCAATTTGATTACCTCTATCATTACAATATAATTTGTACCCAGGTATCATAGTGTCCCATTGGTTGTCCTCCTTCCACCATGTCTCTGATATGCCAATCATATCTAACCTCTCATTTAGTGCTATATATTCTAACTCTCCCATCTTATTTTTTAGATTTCTAGCATTTGCATACAAGCATTTTAGAGACTGTATTTTATTCATATTAATCTGGCTATTGGTAGACATGGGCAATTTGGGATCTTTAAGCTGTGTCTGCTCCATACTCGAGGGCATTTGGGCTACTTTACTCTTTTTTGGAACCTCTCTGCTTTTGGTAGTATCCTTCAAGGATACATTCTTCCAAACCATGCGCTCTTGGGCGACTGTCAGCTTTCCCCTATTATCTAGTTTAAAAACTGTTCTATCTCCTTTTTAAAGGTTAATGCCAGCAGCCTGGTTCCATCCAAGTTAAGGTGAAGCCCATCCCTTTGGAAGAGCCCCTCCTTTCCCCAGAATGTTCCCCAGTTTCTAACAAATCCAAAACCCTCATCTCTGCACCATTGTATCATCCACGCATTGAGACTCCGGAGCTCTGCCTGCCTTTTGGGTCCTGCGCGTGGAATGGGAAGCATTTCGGAGAACGCTACCCTGGAAGTTCTGGATTTCAACTTATTGTTTATTGTTTATTTCACATTTACTATACCGCCTCCCATTACACCGAGGCGGTTTACAAATAAAAAAAAACAGTGGTTAAAAAGAAAGGAAATTACAATAATTAAAAGCAGAAAGGAGAGTAAAGGCAGAAACAATACAAATAGAGAACAGAGAGAAGTCTTCAGGGGGGAAAAGCTAGTGAGAAAAGATGGGTTTTAAGAAGAGAGCGGAATTTGGGGTAGGATTCTTCTGTGTGCGGTTAGTAGGGAGGGAATTCCAAAGAGAGAGGGTCCTAGGTAGTAAAATGCAGATTTTCTGGTGGATTGCAAATGGGCTTTGGAGGGTGCAGGGAGGTGCAGACGGTTAATGTGAATGGACCGGAGGCTGCGAGAGGGGTTATGATAAGTCAGTAAATCAGAAAGGTAGGCAGGAGTTGAATGATAAATGGCTTTGTGAGCTAAAGTGAGAACCTTAAATGTTATTCGATAGTCAAGTGGCAACCAGTGGAGGTGATAAAGCAGAGGGGTGATATGGTCACGTGGGGAAGCGTGGAGGATCATGCGGGCAGCTGTATTCTGGATCAGTTGAAGACGGTGTTTTTGAGCTTTAGGGAGACCAGCAAAAATAGTGTTACAGAAGTCTAATCTAGTGATAACCAACGAGAGCAGAAGAGTAGTGAGGGCCTGAGTAGACAGAAAGGGACGTACGGCGCGAATTTGTCAAAGACATAGAAAAGAACAGCGGGAAACATGAGAGATATGGTCTTGAAAACTGAGATTGCTGTCAAGAAATACCCCAAGGTAGCGAAGTTTGGAGACCACAGTGATGGGGGAACCTGCAAGGGATGGAGAAAGAGACGGGACAGGAGAGGTGTGAGGAAACCAAATTGCGGCGATTTTAGAAACATTGAGCACTAAGCAGTTAGAGGAAAGCCAAGTGGAAATAGTTGACAGACAATTTTCTAGCGGTGATAAATCAGGGTGGGATGATGAGGTGTGGTGCAGTAGAAAGATATCGTCCGCATAGAAATAACTGGAGATCCCGGCTTGTTGAATAATTAGCGCCAAAGGGGCAAGGAAGATGTTGAACAATAAAGGAGCCAGAATAGAGCCCTGAGGGACACCACATGGGAGTGAGAAATGATTGGACAGTGAGCGAGAGGAGGAGACAGCAAAAGACCGGTGGCAAAGGAAACAATGGAACCAGTGATAGACTAATCCACGAATACCCGCATCCCGCAGACGAGAAAGAAGAAGGGCGTGGTCCACCAGGTCAAAAGCTGCTGAGAGATCGAGTGATACTGCTAGTGTGATGTTGCCCTGATCGTGAGAGGTATGAATTTCATTTACTACAGCAGTGATTGTGGATTCGACACTGAAACCAGGTCTGAAACCAGATTGTCTGGGGTGCAGAAACAGTGTAGAGGCAAGATAATGAGAAAGTTGAGAGAAGACTACCTTTTCCAAAAGTTTAGAGGTAAAGGAGAGATTAGACACAGGGCGATAATGGGCAGGGACAGAGGGATCGAGGGCAGATTGTTTAAGAAAAGGACGAACTGTGGCGTGTTTCCAGGGAGTGGGGAAGGAACCTGAGGACAAACTAGAGTTAATGATGATCAGAAGAGGTTGAAGTAATGAGACGGAGGGTTCAGAAAACCAAAAAGAAGGAATAGGGTCCAGGTCACAGGTTGTTTTCCGAGTGGTGGATAGCAAGTGAAGCAATTCAGACGAGGAAATAGGTGAGAAGGTGGACCAGGTATGGGAAAGGCATGGGGAAAATGGGGGAGAAACAGGAGGAGGAGAGGGCAAGGCTTGGGGACAATGAGGGAGAGAGGAACGAAGCTTCTGGATTTTGTCGGAAAAGAAGGTTGCCAGAGTGGTAGGACTAGGGGCCGTATCAGGATGTGAGGGGCCCGTAGCAGTTGGGGACTGTAGGCGAGAAAGAGTGTTCAAGGTGACAAAGAGCTGACGAGACCTATTAGGGGCTGCTAGGATTGTGGATGAGTAGAAAGAGCATTTTGCCTGGTGGATCGCAGAGCGGTAGTGAGCGTGACAGGATTTAAATTTATGATATGAAGGGGCAGAAGGAGCCTTGCGCCAGAGACGCTCAGCTCTGCGTAAATGAGAGCGAAGTAGAAAAAGCCCAGCATGGTACCAAGACTGGTGGGTGCGAGGTCGGGGTTTGATAAGTCTAGTGGGAGCAACTCGGTCAAGGGTTTGTGACAGCTCAGCATTCCAGGCGGTAACCTGAGAGGAGGGAGAAGAGGAAGAAAAGTCAGAAGGGAGGGGAGGAAGAGCTGTAGAGAAGGCCTGCAGGATAGTCGAGTTGAGGCGGCGAGAAAGAACAGCAGGTGGAGAGAGGGGGAGGGGAGCCAGAGGAGGGGCTTGAAAGGTGAACAGGAGGTAGTAGTGGTCTGACCAGGGTATGGCGGTGGCTGAAGAAACTGATACAATGTATGGAGAAGACTCTGGGGAAATGATTAGATCTAAGGTATGACCTGCAACATGGGTGGATAAAGAAACATGCTGTACCAATGAGAGATCACGGAGAAGAGAGGAAAAGGCGACGTCCCTCGCTGAAGTAGGGGAGTCAAAGTGGATGTTGAAATCACCCAGCAAGTGAAGTTGAGGGAATTGAAGAACTACGTCAGAAACAGAGGCTAGAAAGGCGTCCCAGGTAGTAGAGGAAGAGGAAGGAGGAAGATAGATAAGAAGAAATTGAAGGGCGGGTAGACTGTCCAACTGCAGCAAAAGAGACTCAGGGTACGATAATGATGGAGAAGAAATCCTGGAGAGGGGTAGCGAGGAGCGATAAATTACCGCAACCCCGCCCCCTGATCGGGAGATACGCGGGACAGATATGGCGTTGAAACCAGGAGGGAGACAACGTTGAAGGAGAGACTCTTCTCCCTCCCTAAGCCAGGTCTCAACCAAGAAAAGAGCATCAATGCGTTCCCGCTCAATAAGATCATAGATCAAGGCAGATTTTGACCGCAGGGACCGACAGTTAAGCAGACTTAGACGAAGGGGTGCTGGTGAGGTGTAGCTGGAAGATGGCAAATGGGGGGACTGAAGAGAACTCCTAGTGGGAGGGGCCAACATGACCGGGCGGAGATAGACACGCGAGGGGACCTGTGAGTGGTTGAATGGCGCAAAAAAGGGCAAAGGGCGACGACCCCAAAGTACTGGAATGGCTGACATGGCCAGCAAGAACATTAAGAGATACCGAAACGAGAGACAAGCAGTGAGACAAATAGATAAATACTTACAATGGAGTGCAGCGGATGAGAACATAGAGGTAGCCGAAGGGATTGCGTCAAAGACTGAAAAGGATGGGATAAAGGCACCACACGAAAAGGGAGCTCCGTCGCCCATGTCGTCGCCCCAAGGAGCTCGCCCAAGGAGCACGTCCTGCTCCTTGGGCGCGCGCCCGCGGCGCGCACCGCCACGGCGTGGAACGCCGCGTACAGCGTCTTAATATTGGCGGGTCTGGCTGTTGCGCAATCGCGTTGTACGCGATTGCGTAGTCTCTGGGGGTGGAGCTGTGAGGCAGGAGGCAGCACACTGAAAGGAGAAAGACAAGTCAAAGAAGGGAAATACAAATATAAGTAGACATATACAAAGCAAAGGGGACAGCCGATAACTAACGGAAGACAAGGCAGAACAAGCAAAACCTAAAGCAAATAGACAAATACACTGCAGAGCTGGGGACGGCTTACAGGCAAGTATGCAGAGTAACAGGAGAGCCTAGGGAGATGCAGGAACGCCGCGTACAGCGTCTTAATATTGGCGGGTCTGGCTGTTGCGCAATCGCGTTGTACGCGATTGCGTAGTCTCTGGGGGTGGAGCTGTGAGGCAGGAGGCAGCACACTGAAAGGAGAAAGACAAGTCAAAGAAGGGAAATACAAATATAAGTAGACATATACAAAGCAAAGGGGACAGCCGATAACTAACGGAAGACAAGGCAGAACAAGCAAAACCTAAAGCAAATAAACAAATACACTGCAGAGCTGGGGACGGCTTACAGGCAGGTATGCAAAGTAACAGGAGAGCCTAGGGAGATGCAGGAATGCCGCGTACAGCGTCTTAATATTGGTGGGTCTGGCTGTTGCGCAATCGCGTTGTACGCGATTGCGTAGTCTCTGGGGGTGGAGCTGTGAGGCAGGAGGCAGCACAAGGCAGGTATGCAGAGTAACAGCAGCTCTCCTAAAAGCCTAAATTTAGCCTCCAGAGCTTCCCTACCACATTTACCTAAGTCATTGGTACCGACATGTACCAAGACAGCAGACTCCTCCCCAGCACTATCTAAGATCGCACCAGGCAGGAATATTACCAGGCAATCCTCACGTCCACCAGCCACCCAGCTATCTACATGCCTAATGATCGAATCACCAACTTCCTCAGTGCGAGAGGGTTTTACATCACGTGTAGGACAGGTCTTAGTTAGAGGATCACTTCCTGCCACACCAGGGTGATGCCCTCCTGTCACGTGACTTCTCTCCTCCATGGCAACAGGGATGCTGCCAGACTGGAGGTGGGACTTCAGGACTATATCCCTGTAGGTCTCGTCTATGTACCTCTCTGTCTTTCTTATGTTTACCAAGTCTGCTACTCTAGCCTCTAGAGAATGGACTTGTTCCCTGAGAGCAAAGAGCTCCTTGCACCTAGTGCACATGTAAGACCTGTCAAGAAATACCCCAAGGTAGCGAAGTTTGGAGACCACAGTGATGGGGGAACCTGCAAGGGATGGAGAAAGAGACGGGACAGGAGAGGTGTGAGGAAACCAAATTGCGGCGATTTTAGAAACATTGAGCACTAAGCAGTTAGAGGAAAGCCAAGTGGAAATAGTTGACAGACAATTTTCTAGCGGTGATAAATCAGGGTGGGATGATGAGGTGTGGTGCAGTAGAAAGATATCGTCCGCATAGAAATAACTGGAGATCCCGGCTTGTTGAATAATTAGCGCCAAAGGGGCAAGGAAGATGTTGAACAATAAAGGAGCCAGAATAGAGCCCTGAGGGACACCACATGGGAGTGAGAAATGATTGGACAGTGAGCGAGAGGAGGAGACAGCAAAAGACCGGTGGCAAAGGAAACAATGGAACCAGTGATAGACTAATCCACGAATACCCGCATCCCGCAGACGAGAAAGAAGAAGGGCGTGGTCCACCAGGTCAAAAGCTGCTGAGAGATCGAGTGATACTGCTAGTGTGATGTTGCCCTGATCGTGAGAGGTATGAATTTCATTTACTACAGCAGTGATTGTGGATTCGACACTGAAACCAGGTCTGAAACCAGATTGTCTGGGGTGCAGAAACAGTGTAGAGGCAAGATAATGAGAAAGTTGAGAGAAGACTACCTTTTCCAAAAGTTTAGAGGTAAAGGAGAGATTAGACACAGGGCGATAATGGGCAGGGACAGAGGGATCGAGGGCAGGTTGTTTAAGAAAAGGACGAACTGTGGCGTGTTTCCAGGGAGTGGGGAAGGAACCTGAGGACAAACTAGAGTTAATGATGATCAGAAGAGGTTGAAGTAATGAGACGGAGGGTTCAGAAAACCAAAAAGAAGGAATAGGGTCCAGGTCACAGGTTGTTTTCCGAGTGGTGGATAGCAAGTGAAGCAATTCAGACGAGGAAATAGGTGAGAAGGTGGACCAGGTATGGGAAAGGCATGGGGAAAATGGGGGAGAAACAGGAGGAGGAGAGGGCAAGGCTTGGGGACAATGAGGGAGAGAGGAACGAAGCTTCTGGATTTTGTCGGAAAAGAAGGCTGCCAGAGTGGTAGGACTAGGGGCCGTATCAGGATGTGAGGGGCCCGTAGCAGTTGGGGACTGTAGGCGAGAAAGAGTGTTCAAGGTGACAAAGAGCTGACGAGACCTATTAGGGGCTGCTAGGATTGTGGATGAGTAGAAAGAGCATTTTGCCTGGTGGATCGCAGAGCGGTAGTGAGCGTGACAGGATTTAAATTTATGATATGAAGGGGCAGAAGGAGCCTTGCGCCAGAGATGCTCAGCTCTGCGTAAATGAGAGCGAAGTAGAAAAAGCCCAGCATGGTACCAAGACTGGTGGGTGCGAGGTCGGGGTTTGATAAGTCTAGTGGGAGCAACTCGGTCAAGGGTTTGTGACAGCTCAGCATTCCAGGCGGTAACCTGAGAGGAGGGAGAAGAGGAAGAAAAGTCAGAAGGGAGGGGAGGAAGAGCTGTAGAGAAGGCCTGCAGGATAGTCGAGTTGAGGCGGCGAGAAAGAACAGCAGGTGGAGAGAGGGGGAGGGGAGCCAGAGGAGGGGCTTGAAAGGTGAACAGGAGGTAGTAGTGGTCTGACCAGGGTATGGCGGTGGCTGAAGAAACTGATACAATGTATGGAGAAGACTCTGGGGAAATGATTAGATCTAAGGTATGACCTGCAACATGGGTGGATAAAGAAACATGCTGTACCAATGAGAGATCACGGTGAAGAGAGGAAAAGGCGACGTCCCTCGCTGAAGTAGGGGAGTCAAAGTGGATGTTGAAATCACCCAGCAAGTGAAGTTGAGGGAATTGAAGAACTAAGTCAGAAACAGAGGCTAGAAAGGCGTCCCAGGTAGCAGAGGAAGAGGAAGGAGGAAGATAGATAAGAAGAAATTGAAGGGCGGGTAGGCTGTCCAACTGCAGCAAAAGAGACTCAGGGTACGATAATGATGGAGAAGAAATCCTGGAGAGGGGTAGCGAGGAGCGATAAATTACCGCAACCCCGCCCCCTGATCGGGAGATATGCGGGACAGATATGGCGTTGAAACCAGGAGGGAGACAACGTTGAAGGAGAGACTCTTCTCCCTCCCTAAGCCAGGTCTCAACCAAGAAAAGAGCATCAATGCGTTCCCGCTCAATAAGATCATAGATCAAGGCAGATTTTGACCGCAGGGACCGACAGTTAAGCAGACTTAGACGAAGGGGTGCTGGTGAGGTGTAGCTGGAAGACGGCAAATGGGGGGACTGAAGAGAACTCCTAGTGGGAGGGGCCAACATGACCGGGTGGAGATAGACACGCGAGGGGACCTGTGAGTGGTTGAATGGCGCAAAAAAGGGCAAAGGGCGACGACCCCAAAGTACTGGAATGGCTGACATGGCCAGCAAGAACAGTAAGAGATACCGAAACGAGAGACAAGCAGTGAGACAAATAGATAAATACTTACAACGGAGTGCAGCGGATGAGAACATAGAGGTAGCCGAAGGGATTGCGTCAAAGACTGAAAAGGATGGGATAAAGGCACCACACGAAAAGGGAGCTCCGTCGCCCACGTCGTCGCCCCAAGGAGCTCGCCCAAGGAGCACGTCCTGCTCCTTGGGCGCGCGCCCGCGGCGCGCACCGCCACGGCGCGGAACGCCGTGTACAGCGTCTTAATATTGGCGGGTCTGGCTGTTGCGCAATCGCGTTGTACGCGATTGCGTAGTCTCTGGGGGTGGAGCTGTGAGGCAGGAGGCAGCACACTGAAAGGAGAAAGACAAGTCAAAGAAGGGAAATACAAATATAAGTAGACATATACAAAGCAAAGGGGACAGCCGATAACTAACGGAAGACAAGGCAGAACAAGCAAAACCTAAAGCAAATAAACAAATACACTGCAGAGCTGGGGACGGCTTACAGGCAGGTATGCAGAGTAACAGGAGAGCCTAGGGAGATGCAGGAACGCTGCGTACAGCGTCTTAATATTGGCAGGTCTGGCTGTTGCGCAATCGCATTGTACGCGATTGCGTAGTCTCTGGGGGTGGAGCTGTGAGGCAGGAGGCAGCACACTGAAAGGAGAAAGACAAGTCAAAGAAGGGAAATACAAATATAAGTAGACATATACAAAGCAAAGGGGACAGCCGATAACTATCGGAAGACAAGGCAGAACAAGCAAAACCTAAAGCAAATAAACAAATACACTGCAGAGCTGGGGACGGCTTACAGGCAGGTATGCAAAGTAACAGGAGAGCCTAGGGAGATGCAGGAATGCCGCGTACAGCGTCTTAATATTGGTGGGTCTGGCTGTTGCGCAATCGCGTTGTACGTGATTGCGTAGTCTCTGGGGGTGGAGCTGTGAGGCAGGAGGCAGCACAAGGCAGGTATGCAGAGTAACAGCAGCTCTCCTAAAAGCCTAAATTTAGCCTCCAGAGCTTCCCTACCACATTTACCTAAGTCATTGGTACCGACATGTACCAAGACAGCAGACTCCTCCCCAGCACTATCTAAGATCGCACCAGGCAGGAATATTACCAGGCAATCCTCACGTCCACCAGCCACCCAGCTATCTACATGCCTAATGATCGAATCACCAACTTCCTCAGTGCGAGAGGGTTTTACATCACGTGTAGGACAGGTCTTAGTTAGAGGATCACTTCCTGCCACACCAGGGTGATGCCCTCCTGTCATGTGACTTCTCTCCTCCATGGCAACAGGGATGCTGCCAGACTGGAGGTGGGACTTCAGGACTATATCTCTGTAGGTCTCGTCTATGTACCTCTCTGTCTTTCTTATGTTTACCAAGTCTGCTACTCTAGCCTCTAGAGAATGGACTTGTTCCCTGAGAGCAAAGAGCTCCTTGCACCTAGTGCACATTTAAGACCTCTCACCAACTGGGAGATAATCATACATGTGACACTCAATGCAAAGGACTGGAAAGCCCCCATCTCGCTGCTGGACTGCTTTCTGCATCTTAGTTTTAAGCTTGTGTTTAGATCTAAGTTCTTTACTTACTAAGAGTTGCTATGGATATGTATACTAATAAAACTGTACCTAATATGTTTAATATACCTTGTTCACCTGAAACTTAATTAATCTCAGGCCCTTAGTGTATAACTGATTTGGATAACAAGCTTCACCTGAGAACACCTCCTTTTTTTTAAGATGTTTAAGTACCTATAAAGCTACGATTATCCCAGGGGTGGGTGGGTGTTGGGGAGGGAGGGAGGGAAATACCACTTATTAAAAGAGGGCTGCTACACAGTACCCTGTCCTGTGCTGCTGAGATAAGCTGCGACCAACTTCCTGGGTGATTAATAGTCCTTGCTTTGATAGAAGGAGTCTTTCAAAATGGCCTTTTGACCTGCCACCTGGTGTTAACACCTATTGAAAAGGTTTCACAGGTATCTTGCCCCCTAGGTAGAAGGCCTCTTTGTAAGGGTCTCTAGAAGACTTTATTTGTGCTCAGAGAGTACTGACCCTGTTTTGCCTTTTTTGCTAAGTTATATTCTGATTTGATTTAAATTACAGCTCTTTGCTGCTGCTAAGCTCTGACTTATTATGAAATTTAAACTACAAGCTCTCTGCTGGGTTCTAAATTTAACCAGAAAGCTCTCTTCTGTGTTTAGAATATCCACGTCAGGGCATGTCAGGGCATTATTAGATCCTTTAGCACTCAGTGGTTTCCCTTACACTTGACCAAATGGGATGATTGGAGTCCATTAAAATGGTGCTAGTGCCCAAGATTAATTACATACTAAGCATTATTCCAGTCCCTTTCACAGACACCTTTTATAAACGATTGTAAAGCCTTCTAGCAACTTTCCTTTGGTGCCACAAAACTCCTCGAATAGCGCTGTGGAAACTAAAACTATCAAAGGAAAAAGTGTGTGGGGGGGGAGTGCATTTTCCAGATTTTAAACTCTAACACATATCCCTCATGCTCTATCAGGGAACCCAAAGGGTGGATACCCCCCCCCCCCCAAAATAGCTACGTGGTTAAAGCTAGAACAAGCTTTGTTCAATCCAGTCTCCTTATCCTTAGCGTTACAGATGCCCAATATTCACAAAGGGGGATATTCTAAACCACAAATAGTGGGGATGGACGGCCTAACAGGTCATCCATCCCCTCTATTCATGCTCTTGCCTGCCCCTGAATAACTTCCCTGCCGATTGTGCGGGGAAGATAGACAGGGTGGTGAAGGGACAGTCCGGGGGTGGAGTCTGGGTGGGCAGTGGGCAGTCGCCAGCCCTGAATGTACAAGACCGATTCTAATATTGGCTCTGTATGTCCAGGGCCAGCGAAATGTCTGGGGAAGTTATTCCACCTCAGAGGTGAAATAACTTCCCTGGACCTTTTTTCGAATGGCCCGGGACAAGGATGCAGCGGGGGGGGGGGGGGGGAGGGGGGGCAGGGTTTATTCCCCACCGCCCGACCCTGGCCTTAGGAGGCCAGATTGGGGGTTAGGCTGTGGGGAATAAACCCTTTTTGCTGGCGGCCAGCAACATGATGCCATGGCACCACAGTTCCATTTAAAAGCCCTGACTGAGTTAGCCAGGTGCAGTCCTGCACGTGCAGGCCAAACAGAATCGTTGTCCTGGCCTGCACATGCAAGACTGTTTGCAAGTCTGATCCCGTAGGGCTAGATGTGCCCTGCGGGATCAGAATTGCGATCCCCTCTGTGTATTTGGTTCAGACCAGACGCACAGAGGGGATCTACATCCGGGACAGAATCAGGCCCTAACCTAATAACACCATAGTGATCTCTAGGATGCAAACAGCATATCAGGTCTTTACTAGTCTCTTCTAAGGTGCCTCTCCTTTCTTGGAAGGTATCCCATTGTGGCTGAATCTCAATTTAAAGATAGGTAAAAAATTGATATTCTGGCGAAACTGGTAAGGCACCATATTTGGTCTCTTGGACAACTTGTGCAGGAAGGACAGTACAAACGTTTTAACGCACTAAAGCAAGAATTTGCCCTACCAGATCAATGACATTTTCAATACTTACAACTGCTACACTTCCTACGACAAGCGAAGGCCCGACTCAAGGCTCTAGACTGAGAAACCACTCCCACCATAAATTGAGAAAGCTAATAGAACAGTCACGGTCAATGTCAATCATCTATAGGTTTATTAGAGACAAGTCCAGTTGGCTCTATAGGGGTACCAAGGAGGTTTGGACATATGATGTAGGAGACCTCTTGACCCGGGTGTACTGGAAGCATTTTGGGGCTCCCTAGTGTGGACCTCACAGGTGGCCTCTCTAACACAAACCTTGTTCTTTGTCTCACATTGAGTCTTTGTCACATCAGCAATGATGATGTCCAAATGGGTGCCACAACAAAGTAATAATGCATATTGGACCTGCACCAGTGAGATTTGTACTAAAATGCACCTTCTATAAGCCTGCTCACACACGCAAGTCTTTTGGATGCATATCTGGAAGGAAATTACGAATATCTTCCATATACAGGAGCCCCTAACTTTTCAGATTGTGATATATCGATCCCTGGCAGACTTGGACTCACTGGAGAGGTCAACTGCCCCTTTTTTTGATCTATTAATGTCACTCTGGAAAGATTCAACTCGACTAACATTGCAAGAATGGTGGCACCTGGTATGCTTATATGGAAAATATGAGTGGACCTATGTACAAGTATTGCCTTCTTTAAAGTCGAGACTTTATCTTTATCTTTATTTAAAACTTATTATACCGCCTAAACCAAGAGGCATGCAGCGGTTTACAATAAAAACAAAGGAGACTACTGATGGAAACAGAAAGGAACGCCATTCATTTACAAAAAGAGACTGCAGAAATGGTCCCTTTTGGATAAATATGTAGTGCATCTCTCATAATTACTTAAATGAGATCTATGGTTACAAATCAGTGTAAGAGATCTATATGTGATACAATCAACATCAAAGTTTGTCTCCACATATTTATCTATCTATTTGTTCTTATTGGTGGGTTCCTTACCTACTCCATTGCTGTAGAGTTTTTTTTTACCTATCTTTCTCCCTGCTGAGCTTTTGTTGTAGACCTCCATTTCCTGTTCTGCATGTGGGCTCGCTCACTCAGATTGCCTTTCTGTTCCTTGAGAAGAGCAGTGCTTTCCAGAGCTCTCCCAAAAGGTGATTTTTGCTGAATTTGCTGCTTAACTGTGAGTTCTATCTGTTTGTCTCCACATATTTATCTATCTATTTGTCCTTATTGGTGGGTTCCCTTACCTACTCCATTGTGTGTGTGCACAGTTCAGGAACAGCCTACTGGCCAGAGACATTAAATGAATCACATGATTGGGATATAGCCATAGCTCGCTATAACCTATTCAGAAGAGGCAGAGAAAATGGAAAAGGAGGAGGAGTAGCCTTGTATGTCAAAAGCAATATTAAAGCTACTGAAATGCAGGGGACATGGGGAAAAGAAGAATCGCTCTGGATTGTGTTGGAAAGAGGAGATGGCACTGTCATCCATATTGCTGTCATCTACAGACCTCCGTCTCAAATTGAAGAGAGAGATAATGAATTGATTAAGATATTGCCAAGATAGCAACAAAGGGGGAAGCAATCATATTGGGTGATTTTAATCTATCTGATGTGGATTGGATTACTCCTTCTGCACATCTGGAAAGAAGCAAAAAAATCATGGATGCTCTCCAAGATGAATTAGTTAGACAAATGATGATGGAACCAACCAGGGAAAGCTCAACACTGGATGTAGTGCTCTCCAACGGTGATAGCATGTCGAATGTCTGCGTGAGTGCCCCTGTGAGCAACAGCGACCATCACACAGTGTGATTTGAGATAAAAGCCATGGTACAGGCCAATCATAGCAAGCTCAAAGTCCTAAACTTCAAAAACACTGACTTCAATAAAATGGCCAAGTACTTAAAGGAGGAGATGACAGGGTGGAAGGAGATAAAGGAAGTGGAATTGCAATGGGCTAAACCAAAGGTGGCAATAAAAAGGGCAACAGATAAATATGTAAGAAAAGTAAATAAAAACAAGAGGAGAAGGAAACCTATTTGGTTTTCCAAAGAGGTAGCTGCTCAAATAAAGGCAAAAAACACAGCTTTCGCAAAATTCAAAAGCTAGCAAACAGAAGAACACAGAAATGAATACAAGATCAAGCTCAAAGAGTCTAAAAGAGAAATAAGGATAACAAAATCATAGGCAGAGGAAAAGATGGTTAAAGATGTTAAGGGTGGCGACAAAACTTCCTTCAGGCATATTTGGGAAAGGAAGAAGATCGGAGTTGGAATTGCAGGATTCAGAAGTGCTGGGAAAGGACTCGTGGAAAGTGACACTGAAAAAGTGAAATTGCTAAACAAATACTTCTGTTTTTACTAAAGAAGATCCTGGAGATGGACCAGCTGTGACTTCCAAATATAAAAATGGGAATGAAGTAGATACCACACCATTCACAGAATATGAGGTGTTAGAACAACTTGCTAAACTGAAAGTTGACAAAGCCATGGGACCGGATGGGATACATCCCAGGATACTGAAAGAGCTCAGAGAGGTTCTTGCAGAACCGTTAAAGGATGTATTCAACAGATCCTTGGAAACAGGAGAGGTTCCTCAGGACTGGAGAATGGCTGATGTTGTACCTTCCAATAAAAGCGCTTGTGTCATCTACACTCTTGCTCCGTGTGTTTCCTGATGTTGTACCTCTACACAAAAGTGGTGACAGGGAAGAAGTGTCAAACTACAGGCCCATGAGCCTTACCTTGGTGGCGGGAAAAGTAATGGAGGCACTCCTGAAAGAGCGAATAGTGAACTTTCTCAAAACCAACAGGTTGCAAGATCCGAGGCAACATGGTTTTACCGAAGGATGGTCTTGCCAAACAAATCTGATTGAGTTCTTTGACTGGGTGACCAAGGAACTAGATCAGGGGCATGCAATGGATGTCATCTACCTGGATTTCAGAAAAGCCTTTGATACTGTTCCTCATAGGAGGCTTGTCAATAAACTCAGTAGCTTGGGTATGGGTCCCAAGATGGTAAACTGGATCAGAAATTGGTTGACTGATAAACGACAGAAGATGATGGTACATGGAGTTCAGTCAGATGAGAGGAAGGTTATTAGCGGGGTGCCCCAGGGTTCGGTCCTGGGCCCGGCACTATTCAATGTATTTGTGAGTGATATTGCTGAAGGACTGAATGGAAAAGTCTGTCTTTTTGCAGATGACACAAAAATTTGCAACAGAGTGGACTCCCCCGATGGAATGGTTAACATGAGGAAAGATCTACAAAAGATGGAAGACTGGTTTAATGCTTGGCAACTACGATTTAATGCGAAAACGTGCAGTGTCATGCACTTGGGTAGCAGAAATCCAAGGGAAATGTACACGATAGGGGGCGAGAGGTTGGTATGCATGGTTCAGGAGAAAGACCTTGGTGTGATTATCTCTGATGATCTCAAGGTGGCAAAACAGTGTGACAGGGCGGTGGCAAAAGCCAGGAGGATGTTGGGCTGCATACAAAGAGGGATTATCAGCAGAAAGGAAGAGGTACTTATGCCACTGTGCAAGTCACTGGTGAGGCCTCACTTGGAATACTGTGTTCAGTTTTGGAGACCATATCTTGCAAAAGATGTAAAAAGACTGGAAACTGTTCAGAGGAAGACGACCAAAATGATTTGGAGCCTTCGTCAGAAGCCTTATGAGAAGAGACTTGAAGACCTAAATATGTACACTTTGTAGGAGAGGAGGGACAGGGGAGATATGATTCAGACCTTTAAATACTTAAAGAGAAATGATGAACAAACAAACCTCTTCCAAAGACGGGGAAGCTGTAAAACTAGAGGGCATAACATAAAGCTGCAAGGTGGTAAATTGAAAGGCAATGTCAGGAAATATTTCTTCACTGAAAGGGTGGTGGATGCTTGGAATGCGCTCCCGATGGAAGTGGTGGGGGCAAATATAGTGACGGAGTTCAAAACGGCATGGGACAAACACAGTGGATCTCTTTACAGGAACAGGATAAAAACAAAATAAATGGTACCATCTAACTTCTGAACCATCTAACGTCTCAACAAATAGGGGTGTCCTACATGGAGTGGTGGGTTTAGCCCTAAACAAAGACACGGGGAGGGGTGGCCTGCACAGAGCGACAGATGCACCTACTCTTGCCAGCTTGCTGTGCAGACTTGGTGGACCATGCTGGTCTTTATCTGCCATCATTTACAATGTTATTATCTTACTATGTAACATGTAAATATAGTGATAATGACTATAAAACTGGAGCCGATTGAGGGAAAAGGTGGGAGGGGATGGTGGGTGTTTGTTCAATTTATGTATGTTTCAGTATTGTATTGCTGTTACTTCTATGTTGAAAACTTAAATAAAGATGCTTTAAAAAAGTTCACCTTCATGCTCCTCTATTAATGTAGTATATATGATTAAATGCCAAAAGATGTGAAGAAGGGTGCTACACCAGAGAAACAAGCCAAAATCCAAGGACATTTATCAACCTTCAGAGATACACAGAACCATGAACTGTTACAGAGAAAAACAGAATTATCTCAGTAGGTGAGCACTTTTCAAAGGAAAATCACTCCCTTAAAACTATTATAATAAAAATTCTGAAAAGAAACTTTAGGAACATACATGAAAGGAAAACATTTGAAATTAAAATTATCAAATATTTTGACACTGAGAAAAAAAAGGATTGAATAGACATAATGGCATCCTGACGCATTGTCAGACATAAAACCTTTGAAATGCAAAGGGTCACTGTTTTATCACCAGTATCTTTCACTGGAATTTAATGACAGATGAAGACCAGCTAATACTGACTAGATTGTAAGCTCTGATGAGCAGGGACTGTCTCTTACATGTCTGTGCAGCGCTGCGTATGACTTGTAGCACTATACAAATGTTCAGTAGTAGTAGTAGTAATATCAGACAAGACCTGTGTGATATAAAATGTCACTATATCCCACACCTTTGCTTGTATATGTTATGACATATACAGATAGCCCAGAGTCTAGATGAGTTTGTAATATTTACGCTCAATGTAACAGCATTATATCTTCAAAGAGCTAATGAAGAGCATATAACTCACAAAAGCTTGTTAAAAAATATTAAATTAGTCCAATAAAAAGGTATAACCTTTAACTTGTTTGTTGACCTTTATTTGCATATATTCAGGTAGACTAACATGGAGAGAGTGAATGAATATTTTGCTTCAGTCTTTACTGAAGAAGATGTAGGAAGCTTAACATGCCCGAAATGTTAGGGCTCTTCTGCTTGGAAAAGAAACGGCTGAGAGGAGATATAATAAAAGGTCTATAAAATAATGAATGGAGTAAATAATGAACGGGTAAATGTAGATTAATTGTTTATGCCTTCTAAAAGTAGAGAGAGTAGGGAACACACAATGAAGCTACAAGACCAATGAGAGAAAATATTTTTTAAAGGTGATGTATCAGAATTGAAACAAATCTTGATATTTCAGGAAGATGTAATACAGCTAATTGATAAACTAAAGGGCAGCAAATCACCTGGACTGAATGGCATACATCCCAGGTTGTTGAAAAAAACTGAAATATGAGATTATAGAACTACTATTAGTAATCTGTGATCTATCATTAAAATCATCTGTAGAAGATTGGAAAGTGGCCAATATAATGCCAATTTTAAAAACGATTCCAGTGGTGATACGGGAAATTACAGACCAGTGAGCCTGAAATGAGTATCCGGCAAAATGGTAGAAACCATTATAAAAAACAAAATTACTGAACATGTAGATAATCATAGTTTAATGGCAGAAAATCAACATGAATTTAGCCAAGGAAAGTCTTGTTTCGCCAATCTCATATTTTTTTGAGGGTGTGAATAAAAGAGTAGATAAAGTTGAGTCTGTTGATATAAAGCCCGATGCAGGAAGGGGCATGTCCGGGCCATCTGGACGCCCCCAAAGAGGATGGCCCTGTTAGTACCCAATTCTGCACCATGAGAGCTAGACGTTGCTCGCCGCCAATCTGCCCAGTGCCAACCACCGGTTCCCCACCACCCGATCTTCAATGGGGACAGCCAGGGCCTGGCTCGGACAGCGGGGCCTCACTGATCATGGCTCCTTTAATCCTGGGGGGCTGCCTGGCCGATGCAGAGGGTCGCCCTGCACTTATTCCACGTTTGAGGCAGAATAAGCTGAGCGTCCTCTCAGTGCTCCCTGGACATAGAGGGCCACAACCTAAATCGGACCTGTACAGTATGTCTCGATGCCTGTCCCACCCATGCTCTGCCTACTCTCCACCCCCATGCCACCCCTGTCCTGCTTTCCACAAACAGTGGCTCTGTGCGTGCAGGGAGTGAGGCTTTCAGCACTCGGGCAGGATGGCTAGCGGGTCTGCATATCCCACTGGGACATACAGCCCCGCTATTTGCCTTGCAGAATCGGCCCCATAGTGTATCTTGTTTTTCAGAAAGCCTTTGACAAAGTTCCTCATGAAAGACTCTTTGGGAAATTAAAAAGTCATGAGATAGCAGGTGATGTACTCTTGTGGATTAGGAACTGGTTGAAAGTTAGAAAACAGAGAGTAGGGCTAATGGCCATTTTTCTCAGTGAAGAAAAGGTGACTAGTGGAGTACTCGTATCCCAAAGATCTGTGCTGGGCCTACTGCTTTTTAACATATTAATAAATACTAGGAAATGGGAATAACGAGTGAGGTGATCAAGTTTTCAGGTGACATCAAATTATTCAAAGTTGTTAAAACACAAGAGGATTGTCAAAAACTGCAAGAGGATATTGATAAATTGGAAGACTGAGTGTCCAAATGACATTTTATGTGAACAAGTACAAAGTTATGCATTTAGAGAAGAACAACCTTAACTATGGTTATACAATGTTTCCACATTAGGAACAACCATGTAGAAAACTGATTTAGGCATCATCGTGGATAATATGTTGAAACCCTCTGCTCAGTGTGCAGCGGCAGCCAAGAAAGCAAATAGAATGCTGGGAATTATAAAGAAAGAAATGGCAAATAAAACAAAAGGATATTTTAATACCTCTGTATCACTCCATGATGTGATTAGATCTTGAATATTGTGTACAATTCTGGTCAGCATATCTTAAAAAAGGATATAGCAGAATTAGAAAAGATACAGAGAAGACTGGCAAAAATGATAAAGGAGGTGGAAGGATACCCCTATGAGAAAAGGCATAAAAGGTTAGGGCTCTTCTGCTTGGAAAAGATTCGGCTGAGAGGAGATATGATAAGAGGTCTATAAAATAATGAATGAAGTAAATAATGAACGGGTGAATGTAGATTGATTGTTTACTCAATCCAAAAATAGAAAGACTAGGGAACACACAATGAAGCTACAAGACCAATCAGAGAAAATATTTTTTCACTCAATGCATAATCAAACTCTGGAATTCATTACCAGAGAATTAGTAAAAGCTGTCAGTGTAGCTGGATTTAAAAGAGTTTTGGACACGTTTTTGGAGGAAAAGTCCATAAACCATTATGAAAGAGGACTGAGTAAATCCACTGCTTACCCATTGGACAAGCAGCATGAAATCTGGATACCTTTTGGGAACCTGGCAGGTACTTCTGTCCTGGATTGGCCACAGTTAGAAACAGGATGCTGGGCTTGATGGAACTTAGTCTGACCCATTATGGTATATCTTATGTTCTTATGTTATAACTGCAATTATCTAAAGTAACATAATTATGGAGCAAATTGAAATGACCTCAAATAGATTTCTAATGTTCACTTATAGAATGCAGTTTTGCCTGCAATTATCACTTACAGTACTTGTATTTAGACCCCATTTATGTTTATTACCAGTATACAGTGATATAGCTTTAGGTGTTGTCTGATACCATCATTCTTGTTCTGGAAGCTAGATGTTCTTAGATTTTAGTATAGACAGCCTGCCCTTTACTGCTTTACTTTCAGTACTGATGCTTCCTCCCATCTTTCTTCTTCTAAGATGTCTTTCTGTTATATAGCTATGATTTGGGTCTGATTTATAAGAGCTTTTATCCCAAGCTCAAAAGAGAAGAAAGCCTTTCATAGATCAGGTTCAATGAATGGAGAACGCAAACTATGGAAGACGCTATTACTGGAGAAATCTAAAGTCTGATATTCAAAAACAGTTTTGCAGTAGGCAGCAGGTATTGACTACATAAACAATTTTTTTTAATTACTAGCACTTACTGTATAGTTAAGTTTTAGCTCTGTAAGACACTATTAAGGTAATTTTATAAAGTGTTGCATAATTAAAGTATGTTTTTCTTTGAGTATTTCATGCCTGTTTTATAAAGTGCATGCATAGGAGCATAACGTTTAGCAAACATGCATTAAGTTCAATAACCGAGGCAGGACGGACCCGGTGCTCCCCTTGCACCTCCCCCCCCCCACCGAGACCTCACCTCGTTCACCCCTTCCCCACCCCCAGCCTCGCCCGCCCCTTCCAAGGCTCCACACCCCTTCACAAAATACAACTGACTCCATTTTTTGGGCATCATCTGGTCACAGCTTTATTAACAATCATAACATTCCATAACATTTGCTTACAAGATAAACTTCTTAGTAAACCAACTAGCGGAACGAGCCCTCACCCGCCATACCATTAGTAAGGTGACCTCATTCCACTTCTGCCACGGCTGGGCCAGCGGCAAACTCCAACCCCCCCTTTTCCCTGGCCTCGCCATATTACTAGCAAAAGCCGGCCAGGGGTTATCCGGTTTGGGGGCAACCGCCCCCGCCCCAATTCCAGTTTAAGGCTCCGGACCCCAGAAACCTCCGGGATCCCACCAACCCCCTCTCCCCCCATCTACAACAACCCATTCATGCTCTCCACTCCACTCCACCCCACCCAAACAACAAAGGGGGGTGGGAGGGTGGGAAGCACGCGCCTCCACACACTTCTTCCACCTTCCCCGCCGAAGACAAGTGCTGCCCGCGTGTCTCCCCACAATACCTCGGGCTACCCTCCTCCCATTGTCTCACCCAGCTGTCACTCCCCAGTGAGCCAATGGGTTTAAAAAATGCACCCCGAGACGCCACCCACTCTGGCTGCCATGCGCAGGGTCCCTGCACGCCCGGTTATCATCGGCCAACAGGGACCCTGCCCTGCGGCCTCGCCATAACCGAGGCAGGACGGACCCGGTACTCCCCTTGCACCCCCCCCCCCCGAGTCCTCACCTCGTTCACCCCCCCATCCCCACCCCCAGCCTCGCCTGCCCCTTCCAAGGCTCCACACCACAAAATACAACTGACTCCATTTTTTGGGCATCATCTGGTCGCAGGTTTATTAACAATCATAACATTCCATAACATTTGCTTACAAGATAAACTTCTTAGTAAACCAACTTCTTAGTAAACCCACCATACCATTAGCAAGGTGACCTCATTCTACTTCCGCCGTGGCCGGGCCAGCGGCAAACTCCAACCCCCCCTTTTCCCTGGCACAGGAGACTTTAACATCCCTGCACCGCCCCCCCAAGACCAAGCTGCGACCAGCGAGCCTCCCACTGCACAATACACTCCAAGGCCTCCTGCCAATCATTAAGCAGCAAGTCCATCCCCATGGGGGATAAGTGCACCCCATCCTGCTGATACAATCCCCCACAATCCACATCCACCCAAGGGTGCAATATTTGATATCCCCCATGGTTGCAGACCCAACGACCAATCTGCCAATTAATCTTCGCCAACCCGCGAGACCAATTGCGCTGATGTCGGCAGATAGGCCTTGGAATGATATCTGACCATAACAAGATAACGTCTTGCAACATAAGAAGAACCTCCGCCAAGTCCCTCTTTGCTGCTCTAATCAACTGTTTACAAGTCCATGCAACCAGGTCATTGCCACCCACGTGCAGCAGGATCACTGAAGGCTCATTCTGCACCCGCCGATGGTGCTGAAGTAAAGGCAATAACTGTGGCCAATGCAGACCACACTCACCCAACCATAGGACGGACACCACTTCCGGGTCGAGACCCAAATTGATCCCCAATGGCCGTTCAGCTGCCTGGAGGCCTGCTCAATGAACAAATGAATGCCCGATCATCCAATAGCCATGCGGACACCGCCCAACATCTGAAAGAGAAAACAGAAGTTAGCCAGATGGACAGATACCTCCCCACTCATAAGCGCACATAACCCTTGAATGCCTGAGAGCACCATCTGCCAATACTCTGTAGCTCCACATCAGTCAGCCCCGCCGCCGCTGCACTGGTTGCGGCTCCAATACGGAATGAATGTGGCGCGAAACGGTAAGGATCCTCCCCTACATGCTGCAGGACCATCCTTAGGACTGCAGCAACTTGGAAATGCGTCAACCAGCGAGAATCCTCATGCAGGAAAAACAATCGCCCAGAAACCGGGTGCACCAACAAGTACTCTTTCAATGCAGCCAAAGGGCATGTAGGAATGGAAACAACCTCCTTCAGGAATACCCACAATCTTCTACCCAGCTGGTCCGTTTTTGATCTGGCCAACCTTACCCTCAGCTGCCCCTCTCCGCCCTGAACATGCCCTCTCATCAGGTCGTCACTACCTAAGGAACGGCCTGAGTTTGCCACCAACTCCCCCATCCGAAATGCACAGAAAAAAGCCAGACAAAACACTGCCTTGAAGAGTGCAGCTTCATAACATGACAACGCTATCCTGGGTAATGCCGCACAGAGTCTATCAAGCAGCTCATGCGTCACTGGCATCCTGGTATCAACAGGAGTCAGACTGGCTCACTCCCATCCATGCAACAATCTCCGAGCCAGGAACCCTGGCATGGAATAGCCCCATCCTGCTGCCCTAGCAAAAAAGGTAAAGCCAGCCAGGTGACTACGTACCTACGCCCTGTAAACCCCGTTTCTTTTTGCATGAACTATATATAGACCCATTAGGTTGTCCAAGGTGAGGCCAGGCTGCCACCCTTGGGACTCCAGAAACTCGACTACCTTGTCGAAACCTCTCTGATACGCCATCCATGTCGCTGCAGACACAGAATTCCACAGAAGATTCACCACCTCCGCTGGCCAACCTGCCATAAGTGCTCGGGGACTGTCAACCCCTCGGCGTCCGCCTCCGGTGCCAAGGTCCAGAACAGCTCTCACTTGAAACGAGAAAGCACATCAGCAATTCTATTAGTGCATCCTGGTATATGCCTGGTTTTCACAAACACATTCAAATGCAAACAAGCCAGAACTATATCCCTCATCAACCCTGCTACCTGTGCAGAGCACGGAGTGTAACGGTTGACCACAGCGATCACAGCTTCGTTGTCGCACCACCAAACAACTTTACGATTCCGGAGCTTGTCAAGCCACAGCTGCAGCACCACCAATAAAGGAAAAAGTTCCAAGAATGTAATATTGCTAGTCAACCCCGCTGCGTGCCAAGATTGTGGCCAGCTAGCGGCACACCAAGCCCCCTGAAATAAATACCCAGCCCTGCGCTACCCGCCGCATCCTTGTACAGCCGTCTATCCGCGCTAGACGTCTCTGATTCCATCATGACTTATATCCCATTAAAATCCTCCAAGAAATCGTCCCACACTCTCAAATCCACCTTCATGGCCCTGGACATTCTGATGCGATGATGCGGTTTCCTTACACCCACCGTGGACGCTGCCAGCTGACGCAAAAACACCCGACCCATTGGGATGACTCTGCACGCAAAATTCAAGGAGCTGATCAAAACTTGCATCTCACGCAGAGATAACTTAGCGGAAGCCAACCCGTTAGCCACCAACACTCGCAACTTTACCACCTTTTCCATCGGGAGGCGAGCAACCATTTCCAGCAAATCAAGCTCCACCCCAAGAAAAGTAATTCTCATCGCTGGGCCTTCCGTCTTGCCGGCAGCCAACGGGAGACCCCATGCTCTAGAGATATCCATGAAGCCTTCCAACAAATGCTGACACTCAGCCGACTGTGCCGAACCGACGAAAAAGAAGTCATCCAGATAGTGGACCACATTCCCGTACCTGACTTTCCGGGCCAGTGCCCAATGCAAAAAGGAACTAAACTTCTCAAAGTAGGCGCAAGAAACTGAACACCCCATAGGCATGCATCTGTCCATGAAAAACTCGTCCTCAAAACAAAATTCTAACAAATGAAACACTGCCGGATGCACTGGCAGCAAGCGAAACGCCGACTCAATGTCTACCTTCGCCAGCCAAGCTCCCATGCCACACTATTTCACCAACCCCACTGCCTCATCAAATGAAGTGTAGTGAACAGCGCACAGTACCCTTGGTATGTGATCATTCACCGAATCTCCTAACGGAAATGACAAGTTGTGAATCAAGCGAAACTTCCCAGGCTCTTTCTTAGGCACTACCCCCAGCGGAGAAAACACTAAATTCGCGAAAGGGCCTGCGATTCTACCCAAGTTAAGCTCCACTGCCAACTTCTCACAGACCACGGCTGCGAAACGCCGCACCAAAGGAGAATTGCGAGCTGCCCTCCCCACCACAGATCCCTGCACTAGTATAACAAAACCAAATTGGAATCCCCTTTCCAACACCTCCCTGTCCTTCCTCCTTGGATATCGTTGCAACCATGCTCTCATTGCCTCCCAACGAATCGGGGTGAGAGCCAACCCCGAAATGTCCTTATTACTTAGGTGCCAGCAAGGGCACGACTGTGGTCCCTTTTTTACTACATTTAATGGCTGGATGTCCACCACTACAGACCGAGCAGGCATGTCGGAACTTACAATCGGGGAACGGGCACGAGGACTTATTGAATCACCAACAGATGTCCCCAGCCCCCCTCCCCCTGGTTTTTTTGGGGGGTACCCCCGTGCACGAAAGGAACGACCCATTCCCACTGCATTCCCCATCCCGCCTCCCCCCTGGAACCCACCCTAACCGACATCTGGGTCAGCCATAAATTGATATCCTGCGTACCCCAGGTCAACACTTTACTCTCCTCCATCTTGTCCCTAAACTTTTCATCGTAATTCAACCAGGCCCACCCCTCATGCATCTGCGCTGGCTCCAAGATGAAATCTGCATATGCCAACAACATTCCATAATCCCCAGGAGCCTGCCGACCCCAAATGCTTGCCAATCGCAAAAAGGCTCTCGCCCAATTTACCACATTATGCGCCACTTTTCTTATCCGACCCGCCTTCTCATCCTCCTTTCGCTTCTTTCTACTCTCACCTGACCGCTTTCTGCCCTCCAATAAGCCCGCCTCTGCGGCACCGGTGGCAGCCCCAATCCGAAACGAAGGAGGCGCGAAGTCACTCGGCTCCAAACCCCACCTGTAGCCCCGCCATCCGCTGGACTACCGTGAACTGAAACGGCGTAAGGCCGCAGGAAGTCCCATGAAGGAATAAAACAAACGCCCCCCCCGCAGCCTCGCCCATAAATAAGCCTCAATAGCGGCCACCAGACCAGCTAGGAGAGCCCCGAAAAAGGCCACACAAAACACTGCCTGGAACAGCGTGACCTCATATGCCGACGCAGCCACCACCGGCAGTGCGGCACACAGCTTCCCAAGCTGGTCGTGCTTGATCGGACGCCCCCTATCCTCATGCAAAGGGTTAACCCCCTCCCCCCCTAGCAATTGGCGAAACAGGAACTGGAGAAAATAGCAAAAACCCGCTATGTGCACCCTCACCATCACCCATGCTGCTCCCGCAGCCTTCGCTGCCTTGATGTATAATACCATGAGGTGATCCAGGACAGGACCACGCCGCCATCCTCGGGCCGCCAGTATTCCACTACACGACGATGGACTCTGCAACAGGCCTAACGTGCCCTCAGGCCAATCCGCCATAAGTGCTTCGGGACCCTCAGTCCAACAGTGCTCGCCTCTGGCACCAAACGCCGGTACAAGCCTCACTTGAACGTGAAAGAGCTACAGCAACCCGGTTAACACAGTCCCTGGTAGATGCTGTGCCCTCACCCACATTCAACCTCTCACAGGCTAGCACAACAACGCTCCTCAGGACCGCCACCCTCGAGCAAAGCGGGGCATATCTGTTAAGGACAGTGACCACCGCTTCGGTATCACACCACCCCAGCTCCCGACGATGGCGTAGTCCATCCGGCCCCCAGCTCCAGAACCACCAGCACCTGGACTAACACCAGAAAACTACACCCTCGGTCAAGCCCACCTCTTGCCACGCCAGCGGCCATGGCGCCGCACACCATGCGTCCCCGAAATACACACCCAATCCCAAACCACCCACTGCTTCAGTAAGATCCGTAGGTCACCAGTCGACATTTCCTTCTCCAGCATAACCACGATGCCACTGAAGCCTTCAGGAACTCGCTCCAAGCCCCCCAAGTCCCCTCATGCTCCTTGAAACCCTAATGCGGTGGTGCAGCGTAAAAATGCCTGAGGTAGCCGCCGAAAACCTGCGCGGGAACTCCCGCCCCATCGGAATGACCCGCCAAACAAACTTCAGTGAGCCAATCAGCGCCTGCATCTCTTTCAGCGCTATGTTCGCTGACCCCCAACCCATTCGCCACCAGAACCCGCAAGCTTGGCAACTAATCCAACAGCAGTCGCGTCTCCATCTCCCCCGAATCCAACTCGACCCCCAAAAATGTGAGGCGCATCGATGGACCCTCCGACTTACCCCCTGCCAACGTGACGCCCCAATCTTGCGTCAATCTCCCGAAGCCATCCAACTCCGGACATCGCCCCGAATGTGCCCCGCTGACGCATAAGAAATTGTCCAGATAATGGACCCCGTTCCCCCATCCCAGCCCTCCTCCAGCACCCAGTACAAGAAGGAACAGAACCTCTCCGCATAAGAACAAGATATCGCACCACCATCGGCATGCGCTTTGCGAATTAACCTTCTAACAACAACCAAACTACATTCCCCCACACTATAAATCCCCCCCCTGCAGAGCGAGTCCTCACCAGCCATTTTAGTAGCAAGGTGACATTGCTTCCACTTCCGCCGGGTACAGGCCCCGACTAATTTGCCTCGCCCTCCCTCTTTATTTATTTATTTATTTATTTTATTTATTTAACACTCATTTCTATACCGCATCTTCCAGAGATCAGTTGCGGTGTACAAATAACAACAAATAACAAAGCGAAGTTTGTTTTACATAGAACATCTTAATTTTACATAGAACATCTTAAAATATCATAAATGAAACAAAGTTAAGTCTAGGAAACTAAACAGTGAATTTAAACTGGAACCGTGTTAAAACAATGAACTAACAAAATGTAGTGTCTAAATAACATAAGACAGTTCATTACAGAAACAACTATATACATGAGGAGGTATTAGGGCATAAGAGATTGGATCGTCATTTCGATTGAACTATGTGTGTTGTCCATTTAGGTAGGAGGTTTGTGTTTTATGTGGTCAGTTACCTGTTTAGCCTTTATCTAAATTGAGTTCAAGGTTTTCCATGGTGTTATAATGTTTAGTGAATAGATACGTTTTTAATTTTTTGCGGAATTCCGTGATCTCTGTTAGTGATCGTAGATCCTCTGGTAGGGAATTCCAGATAGTTGGAGCTATGTGAGAGAAGGCTCTCTTGTTGGTTAATTTATGTGCTTTTATGAAGTCCTTTGGGATCTTTAGTTTATTTAATTGTTCATTTCTGTGAGTAGGTTTAGGTGTTTCTTTGCATATTAGATTACATAGGGTGGTCGGAGCCATGTCATTTAATGCTTTGAATGAGGTTATTAATGTTTTGTATATTATCCTGCTTTGTATTGGTAACCAATGAAGGGATGCTAGTATTGGTGTTATGTGTTGGAGTGAGTTTATTTTTAGTATAATTCTTGCCGTTGCATTTTGGGCTAGTTGAATTCTTTTAATGTTCTGTTTTGAAATGCCCATTAGTATTAGGTTGGCAAAATCAAAGTGCGGGGTTATGATAGCTTGTGTTATATTAATGAAATCTTGTACAAATAATAGCGGGCGTAGTTTGAGAATTTTAAGTTTGAAATAGATTTTCTTTATGGTATTTCTAATGTGGGTATCCATTGTAAGGTGTGTATCTAAGATAACACCTAGATATCTTATTTCATATTTCGCCATACTATTAGCAAAAACCTGAGGGAATGTCCAGGTCGGGGGTACCCCACCCCCCCTAATGCTTGCCTCCGGCTCCGGACCCCAGAAACCTCTGGGATCCCACCACCCCCTCCAGCTGCAACACCCCAACTCCCCCCAAAGCCTCCGATCCTCCCCCAGCACTGAAGAATACCGCCTTTCGAAAGCCAAAATCCAGTAGATGAAAGAAACCAGGCGAACCGGCAACAGGCGAAAAGCGGATTCGATAGCCACATTTTCCATCAGACACCCTGGCCCACATCCCTATACTAACCCCGCCGCCGTGTTGATGGCGCATAACGCACGGCACACAACTCCCTTGGTACCCGGTCCTACCGGGAAGGACAAGCTGTGAATCCTCCGGCACTTGGCCACCCAGCAAAGGGCCCATCCATCCTACCCCACTCCAGCTGCCCGCCAGTCACCCTACCCAGATGAACCAAAAGCCTTACCAATGGCGAGTTGTGCGCCCAGCCCGGATCCCCCTCCCCGACCACCGGTATGGGGAAACTATACATAAAAACCCCCTCCAGCTGCCCCAGTCCTAATCCTCCTGTATCACCTCCGCCAAGGCCTAAGCGCCACGACGCGAAGAGGTGTCGGGGCCGGGTCCAGCAAGTCCCTCTGGCTAGGGAGTAGGTGTGGGGGCAATCGCTGCCCCGTTCGAGACACATCTATGTGCCAAATGCCCCCCACCGCCGGCAGAACCACTGTGCCGGAACGTACAGTCCGGAAAGGGGCAAAAGGGCATATTAAAAATGCCCACAGATGTCCCCGGCTCCCCCGCCGCTCGATCTCGCTAGCCAGAGTGCCCCTTTCCCCTGAAAGGGCCGCCCTGCACTCGCCGTCAAACGGTGCCCACGTTTTGTCCGCCCCCCCCTTGCTCCTCCTCTCACCGACATCTGTGTCAACCCCAGATGAATGTCCTGTGTTCCCCAAGACCACCACCTATTCTCTGCCATCTCACCCCAGAACTTCTCACCTAATGGTGCCTTGCCCAGCCATCATGAGTCCACGTCACCTCCCAATCGAGTCCGCGTAGGCGAGCCACATCCAATATTGCCCCAGGTAATGACGTCCCCACACCCGACACACTAGCCAGCTGCAAATAGGCCCTTGACCAATAATGACTTTGCGCGACGCCTTCCAGTCCCTCCCCGCCTTCTTGTCCTCCGTCAGTTTTGTTTGCTATCCCCCGACCGCTTCCTAGCCTCCCACAGCCAGACAATATCTATATATCTCCACATCTGGATCTTCCGCCGAAAAGGACGCCCTTGCCGTACCCCTTCTGCCTAAGACTACCGCCCCCCCACCCCCACGCCTAATGCTCGCTCCCTTGCCCGCCAAGCTTGAAGAAGCCGATGCAAACCTCCTCGCCGACGACAGAGAGGCGATCTCCGCCTACACTTACACGCGTCCTGACCCCTTTCAACTCACTAACTGTCAGAGTCCTTAGCTGCACCACCCCAACCCGGCCATCCGAAGCCACCCGACGCCGTCCTCTTGAAGCGCCTCTTGCTGCTCCGCTCGTGCCACTGCTGCCTGCACACTGCTCGCTGGCTCCAACATCCGCGCCTCAGCAAGCCGCACCTGCGAAGACAAGAAGGGAAAGAAGGAGGGGGAACCTGCCCAGGCCCACAGCGACTGCCATGCCCACCCAACCATTCGACCCCTGGGGGGTCCCAGCACTCCACCCCACCCATGCTCACATGCCACGTGATACAACCCCCCAGGTACCCTAGGCCCGCCCACCCACGGGCCCACCCCCCCCAGCAACCAGTCCTGCCTGATTACCCTCCCTTTGCTACCCCAATGTCCTATGTGTGGGCCCCGAAATACCAGTAGCCTCCCTCACAACCCAGAGGGTCCCACCAGCCCTTGACCCCCTGCCTTGTGCCCCCCACGCACCCCTAGGAGCTGCCCCCGAGCCCCTTTGACCCCCTCCCTTGCCCCAACGCCCCCCTTTTCCCCTAGCCTGTCTCCTCTGCTTTACAGCTGCCCCAACCAACGGGCCGCCTACTCCCCCGGGCCCCCCGGCCCTCCCGTGCGGACATCCCCCCACCAGAAAATACCCCTCCCTGAACCCAAACACCAAACCGTTGCTTTTCTCCCCCCTTTTCAGGGAAAAATCTGCTGGCCTTTTTATGACCTGAAACATAGTGCTAGGCATTAGAGGGTAAAGTGATTTGCCCAAGATCACAAGAAGTGCCAGTGGGCAGCCCCCCATCAGAAAATTACCCCCCTTTTACCCTAAACACCAATTCTCCCCCCCCATACCAAATCCAGCTTATGCCGTTGCCTTTGAAGCCGTCGATCACGTGCTGGCAGTCCTGCCGCACACCGCTCCCGCTCCGACTGCCGCTCTTCCGCCCGCGCTGCCATCACCGACGAGATCATCCGCCGCTCCGCTGACCGCTGCCACATTTGCCTCCTCACAACAACACTGGCGCCCGTAGCTCGAGCAAAAACGCCCGTCCTCCACCAACTGCTAGGACGGACTGGCGCCTTGCCAGCCCGCCCCCCTTTGGCCAGTCCTCCCGCCTGCCTGCCCTCATCCATTGGCTCCTGCGTTCCTCCAACATCCGCAGGAGCCAATGGATTTAAATGACGCTCGCCACCGCATCAGCCCCCTCTTCCCCGCCTCTCCCAAGGCCGGGGCCACGCACCACGCCGCCCGCCTGGTTAGATGCGGCCTGCCGGTACGTGGCCCTGCGGCCTTTGCATAATCGTGCACTGTGCCTATTTGCCTGTCAATGTGGAACATACTTCCCCCTGCACTAAGAGGATGCCACGACATAACAGATTTCCACAAAAAATTGAAACATTCCTATTCCAGGACCACTATAAACCAGACTCAACCTCCAACTTACATCTGGACATCCAGCCAGATCTCCGAGTAACTAACACCAGTGTAAATGCACCACCTAGCTAATTATGGTGGACATTTGGACACATTTACATAATCCTTGCTTGACAGACACATTGTTCAAGTAATGACCATATTACATTGCCTTTTATATATAATTACATGATGTATTAAGTCATTTGTTTACAAATGTTCATGTTGTTGTTGCCTCAGTCTCTTATGTTCAGTTCTCTGTACAACAGGATGCATTATTGCACTTTTAGACTTTGTTTTATGTAAACCACTTTGAATTTTAGAAAGACAGTATAGAAATTACTCCAAATAAATAAATATAAATGGGCCTTTATTCATGTATTTTAGCTGGTCACTATTCGATAAGTAAATGTATAAGAACAATGGCACATTCTTTCCCTGTGGGCATGCACATCGGCAGAGTGTGGGCAGAGCACACAAGAATACATGTAAAATACCCCTGGCTCCCACCCTCCAGGCAAATGGGAAGCGGTGTGAGTAACCTGGCTGAGTCTGCCACCCATTCGCATGCAGGGGGGGAAGGGCAGGGGTGCCAGCAGGAAAAGAGGAGGAGGAGTCGGGAGACAGGGAAGCAGCATGCAGACTCACCAGGGTCTGTGATTTGGCAGGCTGAGGCAGCGGCGGAGGGCAGGAATTGGCCCAGTGTGGAGCTCCGCTGTGTTACAGTGTTTCCCTTGTGCGATCAGGCAGGCTTCTGGCAGTGCGGGTCGTGACGAGGTGCTCCGACGTGCGGTGGTGTTATCTGGAGGTGGTGGGCTGTTTGTCACAACGTTTCCTGATGTGGGCTATTTGTGAGCCAGTGTGGTGTGCATCAGGGGGAGAGGAGCAAGCCGCGAATGCAGTGATTCCAGGGGCAGCATCTTTAGTTGAGTGAGGGGCAGCAGGGTATTTGGATAGCTGTTGGGGTCCTAGTGCCCCAGTGGTTTGTTGGTCTTTCCCTTCTTATTCATTTTAGACTGGGCAGTGTGTTGGAGAAAGTTTTTTGGGGGGCAAAGTGCTGGCTGTGCTGTGAGTGGAAAGGATTTTTTGGGGTGAAGTGCTTGCTGTGCTGTGAATGGTTGGGCATGGAGGGGTGCAGGTGTAGGGGGGTGCAGATCAGTGGGGGTGAGGTGAAGAGGGGTATGGGTTTATGTAGGTGTGGAGGGAGGGCCTTGGGAGTGTAGCAGCAAAGCGCAGACAAACCAATGATACCAGGAGTCTGTTCAAAAGGTCCAAATCATTTATTTGTGCACAAGTCTCGAACCAATCAATTTCAAAATGGCTGAGCAAAGTTTTCAAGCATTACAACAACTTTTATAGACTTCTGTTCCATTCTAGGTATAGAAAAACATTTCATTGGTCCCGGTAACCTTCCGTACCTCCCGTACCTCTTCTATTGGTCCCGGTACTGATAAGGTTATCCAGTTATGTCCCTCCAGTGGGCATGACACCTGCATACCCCCCTTCTAGTCCCAATTACAATGGTCAGTTCATCAACTTGTTACTTTCACACTCTCAAGGTTATAGAACCAATTTGTACGTGCAGAGGAGCTGGGCTCTGCAACTCATCTGTCAGCACTCCCAATTATTTCTTTGCAGATGTACTTTTTCTTATCAGTAACTTTTAAACATGTCTTTTCTGTATTTTTCCATCTTTCAATACTGCAGTTCTGCTTACCTAAGCTAATTCAATATTTCTACTGAGTTCTATCTTACAATAGCAGCATATTGGGGGATGTGCAATCCTATATGCCTCTCCACAGGCCTCATTTACAGGTCAAGCTAGCCATTCTGGCCTGCTTATGTTCGGACACTGTGGGTCACAGGCCTGCACCTGCCACATTCTCCCCTTTGATTAATCTCACCCTATTACTTAATAAGGTGTGAGAATTAAATCACTTTCTGAAGAATCACATCCTGGCTAAAGGAGTTCTACCAGGACTGGCTGTATATAAAGCCATGATTTTTGTTGCGGTCTTCCGCTCTACTGTACTATCAATAGTGTTATGAATGGAACGCATACAACATGGGATTAAACATGGTAATAAGAAGATAACAGCAACAAGGATTAGTACCAATACGATGAAAGTCTTAAATCCTCCCACCCATGAAAAGAGGTTAGCAAACCAATTAGGAAATTTCAATGAGTGCCACGTCTGCACTGGCACATAAGCATGTCTTTTCATATCTTTAGCAATTTCTTCAACTACTTGACCTTTATCATCTATTTTCAAACAGCAATTGGTTAAATTCAGTTTACCACATACTCCTCCTTCAGCTGCTAACAAATAATCAAGTGCTAAGCGGTTCTGATATATCGCAGTGCGCATCTGTGTACTTTGTCTAGCTAAAAGCGTAAGAGCATGATTAGTTTCGTTAGTTATTATTTCAACTACTGCTTGTAAGCGAATAATACGATTAATCATATAAATTGGGGTACGATAACCATACATACCATCATCATTCCAAGTGGCGGGTCCATAATATTCAATGATTCTTTCTGGTGGCCAATCATCACCTTGCCATTTCTCCCACTTGCCTATCTGTAAGGCCTCTCTCTTCTGTCTTAGTGCTCTTTTGTGTCGGTGGGTAGTGTATACTGGGTATCCTAATTGTTCTCCATGTTCAGTGTTTAAAAGAAAGAAAGAAGGTCTGATGGTTCCTAAGACACATGCTCCTCCCCAGTGTGGTGGGAGTTGTGCATATGCTCGGTTTCCACAGATCCAATATAGGCCAGGTGGGGCTTGCCAGGCTTGGACTTTAGCAAGGTTAGTCCATAGACCTGCAAGTTCAGGAAATCTGGCTAATGGGTTAGGAGGTTCAGGATGTCCGATTCCTGACCACCATGCTATCTTCTTGGTCGTGGCATTATAGTACTTCTGGCTAAGACAGACCAGCTGTCCTACCTTTTGGGTGAACTGGGGTCCAGTTCTGGCATAGCAAAGACGTCCAACGATTGAGTGCGCTAACACCCATTCACTGGTAGTCTTGTGTAATTCAGTCTGATTGTAAATCATGGAATAATTCAATTCTTGGGCTTCCCATGGCCACTGATCTCCCATTTGGGTTCCGCCACAGAAATAACAATCTGTGATCTTAAGACTAGATACTACTGCTCCGGCTAATTCTAGAAATAAATTCTGTGAGGGGTGAGGGATCTCAAACTTATTTACATGCATGGCTTCATAGAAAGTATTATGAATATGATATTTAGATGACTTGTGGGCTTGGGTATTCAATCTGATATACACAATGGTCCCTGGATCTATTGCTCCTCCAGCAATACGTAAACCAAACTTATATCCTTGTTTCCATGCATGGGGATTGTGTATACGTAAGTGTAAGGGGTTACAAGCATCTTTCTGACATTTATCATTTGTGGTTGGCTTGGTTAAAGTAGCCATTCGTTTATCTATTTTCTCATCAGTTATACCAGTGTTCCAGGTAGCATAAAAAACACATCCCCAATACGGGCAATAGTAGTCTGCTGCTGGGGCAGTACTATAGCCTGGTTCCTTTTTACCTGTACACTTTCTCCATCCCGTGGCACCTTCTGGACACATATACTTATGGTCATTTCGATACGCTTTCTCCCATGTACCACAGGTGGAATAACTATCTCTATTAATAGCATTGCATGCATCAAAATTCAAAACAGCAGGTTTAGTAATGTCCTTGAGCGGTGGCGTTGCAGCTAATATAGGTCCATCTGCATCCTTCCATCTTATTTCCATCGTGTAATAGGATGGATTCTGATGCGGATTATAGCATGTTTTAATTTTTCCATGAGTGCAAACATTTAGTTCAGTGGTGTTATAGATACACCGAGTTACTGTCCCCTTGCAGGTATAGTAAGAATGATAAAGCAAAGTCTGAGTTACTTTCAGTCCAATTCTAGTAGAAGTAATGCAGGCAGTGCATGGAGGTAAAGCATGAGTCTGTTCAAAACCTCCAAAGAAGGCAACCAAAGCAAAGCAAAAGTAAAGATACATGTCGATGTTGATTGGAGTTCTTCTGAATCCTCAGCTTGCTGATCTTGATCACGACGGTCTTTTATTCTTCGTCCCGTCTGCTAATGAAGCAATTTAACGGGTGCTGAGTGTTGATTGAAGATCCTCAGGTTGGCCAGTACACATTGACCAACTTTTTTTAGCAATTTCAGTTGGCCTGTGAAGTCTGGCTTAGTCAATGTAGTCTCAAAGTAGTGTGTCAAATCACACACAAATTGGGTTCGTTGAAACAAAGCTGTTGCTGCATAGAAAACAGCAATCCTCTTCGAAAGACTTGGCTGCTGCAAAGCACTTGTGATGAAGTGTCTAAGCTGCTGGTTGCCGTCTCAAAGTAACTCGCAAGGGTGCATCAAGATGCTGTTCTGCTGTCCACTGCTCAGGTTCAGGATTGGCGGCGGGCTTGACTCTGCTGTGGTGGATCCAGGCGTCGATCTCGGCTACCTTTACTGCAGTTGGGGTAGACAGGATGACGGTGTACGGTCCCTTCCAATGGGGTTCCAACGGTGTCTTCTTCCAATCTTTGATCCACACCGAAGTACCAGGCTGATAGAGATGCAAGGGTTCCGTCAAGTTGATAGGCAACTGGTCTTGGATCCACGTATGGAGAGTCTGCAGAACAAAACTAAGAGCTAGAAGTTCTTGTCTGGTTATTTCTGAACCAATTTGGGCTAGACTTCCTTTGATTCCTTGCACTATTGGTGGGGGTTTACCATACAAAACTTCAAAAGGGGAAAATCCTGTTGACTTTACAGGAGCTGAGCGTATTCTGAATAAAGCTATGGGGAGCACTTGGGGCCACTTCAATTGTGTCTCCTGACAAAGCTTAGACATTTGGGCTTTCAAGGTATAATTCATTCGCTCAACTTTCCCTGAACTCTGGGGTCTGTATGCAGTGTGGAGTTTCCATTGTATCTGCAAAGCTTTTGCTAACTGCTGAGTAACTTGGGAGACAAATGAGGGTCCATTGTCTGACCCTATTACTGCTGGAATTCCGAATCTGGGGACAATCTCTCTCATTAAGACTTTGGTAACTTCTCGGGCTTTCTCAGTTCTGGTTGGGAATGCTTCTACCCACCCAGAGAAAGTACAAACTAATACTAATAGGTAATGGTACCCATTGGCTTTTGGCATTTCGGTGAAATCAACTTGGAGGTTGTGCATGGGGGTCACACCTCTTGACTGAACTCGGGGTGCTGTAATAAGGCCTTGCTTGGCATTATTCTTGGCACAAGTTTGACATTGTCGTGCTACTGAAGCTGATATGGTTGTCATCAGAGGGATGTAGAAATGTGGTCTGAGTGCTTTTTTCCATGGCACTCTTCCCATAGTGGGTAGCTTCGTGGAAAGCTTTGACAAAGGCTGGTCCTAATAGTTCAGGAATTACTATTCGTCCTGGAGGTTGACTGCCCTCTTCTGGTGGCAGCTCAATCCATCCATCTTTCAGTACTCCATTTTCTCTGTCACAATAGTAATCCAATTCTTTGGTGGTATATCGTGGGGTCCATAGATTCAAAGGTACTGGAAACAATGCTGCTTGCATTGGCATAGCTTGTGGGGCAATTTGTCCTGTCATAGCTGCTTGTCGTGCTGAGGCATCTGCAAATCTATTTCCTCGGGCAACTTCTCCTTTTCCTGCTTGATGTCCTCGACAATGCATGACAGCTACACGTGTTGGGGCCCAAACTGCATCAAGTAACATCAATATTTCGGGACCATATTTGACTGATTTTCCTCCGGATGTGATGAGTCCTCTTTCTTTATAGAGAGCTCCATGGGCATGCAGGGTAGTGAAGGCATATTTGGAATCTGTATATACATTCAGTATAAGTTTTTCTCCTAACAACAATGCTCTGGTGAGTGCTATCAATTCGGCTTTCTGGGCTGATGTGCCTGAGGCTAGGGCTGATGATTCAACTACTTCATGTTGAGTGACGACTGCATATCCGGCACAGCGTCGTCCATCAAGGATGAGACTGCTCCCATCAACATAATAGGTTTGGTCAGGATTGTCTATGGGCACATCTGTCAAGTCGGGTCGGCTGGAGAACACAGTCTCCATGACTTCGATACAGTCATGTTCTGGGAGTTCTTCACTGATGGGTATCAAGGTGGCTGGATTCAGGGCATGGCTCACTTCAAGTTGTATCTGTGGGTTTTCACATAACATGCTCTGGTACTTCAACATTCGGGAATTGGTGAGCCAATAATTTGCTTTCTGTTCCATAAGGGCAAGGACTGCATGTGGCACAGTGACTCGTATGTTCTGTCCTAGTGTGAGTTTGTCTGCTTCACTCACTAGTAGCGCTGTAGCTGCAACTGCTCTCAAGCAAGGTGGCCATCCTTTGGCCACAGGGTCCAATTGTTTCGATAGATAGGCTACAGGTCGCTCCCAATTTCCCAATTTCTGAGTCAACATGCCTAAGGCATTTCCCTGTGCTTCATGTACAAACAAGTGGAAAGGTTTGTGGACATCTGGTAGTCCAAGTGCTGGTGATGACATTAATTCTTCTTTTAACGTCTTGAAGGCTGTATCCTGCTCAAGTCCCCACTCCAGTGGCGACTTTTCTTCTCCTTTTGTGACTTCATACAGTGGTTTGGCAATTTGGGCAAAGTTGGGTATCCAAATTCGGCAATATCCTGCCGCTCCCAGAAAGGCTCTGACTTGCTTTCTGGTTGTTGGAGTTGGAATTCTGCATACTGCTTCTTTTCTTTCTCTGCCTAATCTTCTGCTTCCTTGGGTGATACGAAAACCCAGGTATTTCACTTCTTTTTGGCATAGCTGTGCTTTGGCTCTGGAAACTTTGTATCCAGCTTCCTCTAGTAACTGCAAGAGATCTTTGGTGGCTAGTATACATTCACTTTCTGATACGGCAGCTATCAACAGATCATCCACGTATTGGAGAAGCACTCTCTTCCCCGGGGCTACTGGATAGCTTGAAAGGTCTTGATTCAGTGCGGCACTAAAGATGGTAGGCGAATTCTTGAATCCTTGGGGTAATCTTGTCCAGGTAAGTTGGCCCCCTCTTCCAGAGATGGGGTCCTGCCATTCGAATGCAAACAATATTTGGCTTACAGGGGCTAATCTTATGCAAAAGAATGCGTCTTTTAAATCCAGTACAGTGAAATGGGTAGCTTCAGCAGGTATCAGTCCTAGGAGGGTGTAAGGATTGGGTACGACTGGATGTATGGTCTCAGCTGCATCATTTACTCTTCTCAAATCTTGCACTGGGCGATAATCATCTGTCCCAGGCTTCTTTACTGGCAAAAGTGGAGTGTTCCATGGGGATTGGCATACTTTTAGTAGGCCATACTCAAGCAATCTTTGTAGGTGGCGATGAATGCCTTCAATTGCGGCTCTTGGGAGAGGGTACTGTTTGACGTGCACTGGTGTAGCACTAGGCTTGAGGGTTACAATCACTGGAGCTATATGTTTGGCTAGGCCTGGGGGGCTGCCTTCTGCCCATACTCCAGGTGGTGCATCAATGCTTTTCAAAGTTTGTTCAAAATAGGTATCTTGAATCGAATCATCAATGTAGTATCTCCATTCTTCTTCTCGGGGGAACTGTCAGCAGCATCACTCCTGCTGGTTTGGTTTGGGGATTTACTGTCATTTGCATTTCTCCTTGCTCAGAGAAAGATATTTGTGCTTGAAGCTTGGCTAACATATCTCGTCCCAGTAGTGGCACTGGACATTCGGGCATGTAAAGGAATTGATGAGTTACTTGCTGTCCTCCCAGACTGCATATTCGGTTTTGAAGAAAAGACTTTGTGGCTTTGGCACCAGTTGCTCCTATAATGGTGACTGCTTTTGTAGTGAATGGGGCTATCTTTTTGTCTATTACTGAATGTTGTGCTCCAGTATCAACCATAAAGTCCATAATTTGGTCTCCTATTTGTATTCCGACCATAGGCTCCTGGAGACCTAAAGCAAACTTGGAGCCCGGTCTGTCCTAATCCACGTCATTCTCATCATGGGCTGGTGTGACCAATGCTTGAATGGCTCCTCCTCTCTCTCGCTGGAATTGTTCTCGATTGGCTCCTCCTCGGCTTCGGGGATAGCTTCGTCTTTCTTCTCGCCACTGATGGCTACTGTCGTCATCATGCTGGGCGTCTTCGAGTTGCGGGCACGTATCTCTCCAATGTCCTTCCTCTCTGCAATAGGCGCATTGGTTCACGCCTAGTCTCTGGGTCCGGCCTCCGCCTTGACCCCGCCCTCTTCCTCTGCTCCTTCGACTAGGGACACCTCCCCTTTTCTGTTCCACTATGGCCGCAGCCAAAAAATCAGCTTTCTTCTTCATCTTTCTATCACATTCTCTCTGTCTTTCAGTATCACGATTCACATACACCTTATGAGCGACTTCCAATAACTGTGTTGCATTCATGCCCGCAAACCCTTCTAACTTCTGTAATTTGCGTCTAATGTCTGGTTGAGACTGGTTTACAAAAGCAGAATTCACCATACATAAACTTCCTGGTGCCTCGGGATCATAGGGAGTATACATTCTGTAAGCTTCAGTTAATCTCTCATAAAAATCTGCTGGGCTCTCATCTATCCCTTGGATAACTCCTGCAACTTTGGAAAGGTTCATAGCTTTCTGGCCCCCCCTTTTCAGGCCTTGTAAAAAGCCTTGGCGAAAACGGGCTAGGGCTGTGGATCCTTCATCTGTATTTGGATCCCATTGGGGGTCTTCATTCGGGAATTCTCTCTGAGCTGCTTCTCGACGGTCTATTATGTTCTGCCCCTGTGCCGGAGCTACAGGGTTCTCTGCCATCCATTCAATAGCTGCTTTTCTAATTCTTGCTCGCTCTTCTGTCGTGAATAGGGTGGTCAGGAGCTGACGGCAATCTGGCCAAGTGGGTTGGTGAGTTTCCATAATACTAGTTACTAATTCTGTCAGCTCCTGGGGCTTACTAGTATAGGAGGCGTAATGCGACCTCCAATTTAATAAATCAGTTGTAGAGAAAGGGATATACACATAAGTTAGGGGTCCCGCTACCACTTCATCATTATCATTCTTTACGGGCTCTCCCGGGACTTGCCGTAAGGGAAACAGTTTGGCTGCCATGGGTGTCTTTTGGGATCTAAGGGTTATCGTTGTTGCCTTTGCAGGAGTCACTTTCTTTTTCTCAACAGGTTTTGCTTTGGGTTTCTCTCTCACTGGCGTGCTAGTGCTAACGCTAGCTTTCTCAATTATTTGTACACTTTCCTCCTCATCTGGGGGATTCTCTCTTTCTCCTTCTTCTGTCTCCACTTCTGACTCGCTTTTTAGGTCCTCCTCTTCTTTTCCCGCTAATTCTTCCTCTTTCTCTCCTCCAGGTGGGGGATCAGGGGTTGGGTCCCGCCTCGGCTCTGGCCGTCTCTGGGGTTCTGGGGCAGGACGCCGGGCTACTCTTACTGGACCTGGGGTTCGGGACTGCCTGAGAGTTATTTCTGGGGAATCAGGATCTGCCAGGATGGGCTTCTTTCTGGCTTTCGTATCCTGCTCTTTCATTCTAGGCTGTTCCGTTTTCTGTCTAGAATCTGTTTTAGCTAACATTATTCTGCACTGTTCCTCATAACAGCGCTGCGCCCAGGGGGCGGATCTTCACAAATACTTAACCAGGAATCTATATAGGGGTACTGGTCGGGGTGCGCTATCCGCACTCTACGGTGTATTGACTGAATAATCTCTACTTTGAACGTTCCCTCTCGGGGCCAGATGGGGTCTAGATCGGGCCACTCCCTAGTACACAAAATCTGCAAACGGGCTGCTGTCATTTTAATACCATAATCTCCTGAATATCCCTCTTTAAAATGTGCGATCATACATTCTAATGGAGTGTTTCTAGTAGACCCCGCCCCTCCCATTTCGATGTGTGCGCGCAACAACAGACAGAAGGGAAAAGGAGGGCGGACCGAGGGTAAGGGGTCCACACGGTCCTGGAAACGTATAGGGAATACAAATAACAAGACAAGACGACAATCGCTTCCCCCTTTTCACGACCTGAACGCGGTCGCCCGGTCAGGAAATGCGCTACTCAGGGGTCCGCCTTCACTTGGTCCGTGCTGCCAGACCTCTCATTCACACTTCGTTCACACAATCATGCTAGCAACGTATCCCAGAATGCATTCGTTTCTATCTGTTCTGACTAGTCTTTTCCAATTTCCCAATTACAAAAAGGATGGGGGTTTCACCCGGCGAATTCCCATGCGGGGTTACTCGGCCCTTCCTTGAGAGGTGATCATGCTCTCTTACCAATTCCCAATATCTCGAGATTACAAATTCCAAAGTTCCAAGTTCCAATGGCAGTACTGCTCTTTCTATTTCTGTCTAGACCCAAAATCAAAACTATACTCACCGGATCCGGTCCTCAAACTTCCCAAGCAGGCGCATGAGTTGGACCTCGGACTCCCCTCACTCGGGTTCGAGGCGTTGACTCCAGCCGGGCTCGTCACCCGCCGAGGTCCGACCAGCTCCCTCCGATACAAGGGACCGGTGGCGCCAGGGAGCAGCCCTCGTCGGAAGGGCGCGATCCCGGCAGGACCAAGCCTATAGAGGCGGAAAGTCGTGGTATATTACCCTATATACACTTTGATTCCACAACTTCCCGGCCAACGCACCAAGGAATATGTAGCAGCAAAGCGCAGACAAACCAATGATACCAGGAGTCTGTTCAAAAGGTCCAAATCATTTATTTGTGCACAAGTCTCGAACCAATCAATTTCAAAATGGCTGAGCAAAGTTTTCAAGCATTACAACAACTTTTATAGACTTCTGTTCCATTCTAGGTATAGAAAAACATTTCATTGGTCCCGGTAACCTTCCGTACCTCCCGTACCTCTTCTATTGGTCCCGGTACTGATAAGGTTATCCAGTTATGTCCCTCCAGTGGGCATGACACCTGCATACCCCCCTTCTAGTCCCAATTACAATGGTCAGTTCATCAACTTGTTACTTTCACACTCTCAAGGTTATAGAACCAATTTGTACGTGCAGAGGAGCTGGGCTCTGCAACTCATCTGTCAGCACTCCCAATTATTTCTTTGCAGATGTACTTTTTCTTATCAGTAACTTTTAAACATGTCTTTTCTGTATTTTTCCATCTTTCAATACTGCAGTTCTGCTTACCTAAGCTAATTCAATATTTCTACTGAGTTCTATCTTACAATAGCAGCATATTGGGGGATGTGCAATCCTATATGCCTCTCCACAGGCCTCATTTACAGGTCAAGCTAGCCATGCTGGCCTGCTTATGTTCGGACACTGTGGGTCACAGGCCTGCACCTGCCACAGGAGTAGCTTGGGAGAGAGCAGGACAGATAGGTCCCTGCAAAGAGGGCAGGGGCAGGGCATCTGTGCAGCCAGGGTGCATGCCATCACAGAGACAGACTAAGGAACTGGCATGCTTGATCACGAAGGATGGAGCTGACCCAACCCGAGGAAAGGCAGGACAGGGAGCGTGAAGGGGAAAGGGAGAGGTGGGGGGGGGGGGTGGCAGAAGTCTGGCCGAGGAATGCAGGGTGACACACAGGGAAGTTCGAGGCAGTCCCAGAGAGAGTCGCGGCCGGACGCTGGGATATGGGCAGACCTGGTATCCAGTGAGGAGGAGCAGCCTGTGGATGGTCAGTTGTGTTCCAGTGTGGAAAGCCAGGAGAGGATGGATACCGTAACAGGGAGCGCAGGTCGGTATTCACTATCAGACGAGGGGTCTGGACTAGAGGGTGCAGGCACGTGGAGGATTGCATGGGCTCGTAAGCATGACTGGACGATCAACCAGACATTGAGGGATAAGAAATTTTTGAAGAACTTATGGAGGGTCATTTTCCCGTCTTTGGCAGGTTTGCAGGTAAATGTTTTTTTGTTTTAGCTAGGTTGTTGCACACTTTTTTACTTACGGGCTTTTTTAGCGGTTGGCCTAATATGTTCTCCTTCTTACATATAAACATACGTTTATATTGTTCAGATCTCTTTTTAATCTAGCTTTCTTTTACCGATGGTTCTCCTGTAATTTATGATGTTCGGTATGCCGCCTTGTTTTACAGAGCTTTTTTTGAGAATATGGTGTTGCATACAAATTTTATTGTCACGGTTCGTTCTCTTTTTTTGTTTTTCTATATAGGTTTCATCATAAGGTTATCGTTGTTTTATTCCTTTGCCTGTTTTAAATATAAAGACACTACTATAGTTTCTACATATGACTTTTGCAACAAATGACGTTTTTTCCGGTGGGCATTGCCCTCTTCCATCCGTCTTCGGTTTGACTGTTTTTAGTTGTTTTTTTTATGGAACAAGGCTCCTTGTCCTTTTTTTGAGTTCTATTTATTTACATTTCTTGTTTTCCAGCAGCCTGTCCCTTGTTATATGTTTAAGTCTATGTATTTTTGCTTCTTCTTTTGTATCACACATAACAATGTTTTTTTTTTTTTTTAAATTCTTTATTTTCGTTTTATAACAACAAAGGAAAAGGAAGACATACAGCTAAAAGACAGATACATAACGTGTAATACATACACCAAAGTAAACCCCTACCACCCCCCTCCCCCCTGCTTCTTCTCTAGAAAACTAAGCATTCCCGAAGCGGGCGTGTACTTACATTATTGTGTTACAAAACCTAACGGTGATCTAAAACATGATGAGTGCGCATTATACAGGCACGTTGGAGCAATGAGCAGATTGTACATAATCATTAAGCATCTGCCATTTAGACAAGCGAGAGTGAGTTTGGACATGGGGAATAGCTCTCCGAGGTATCTGCTCATATTTACTATATAAGCAGACGAGGTTCCACCATTCATTGACAGTAAGTCGAGAGCTATCCTTCCAATTCCTCGTGATTAAGCATATGGCTATACCCAGCATGAAATCAAGGAGAAAGCGACCCTTCTTAGGAAGAGAGGGGACCTCCGCCACAGAGCGGAGTCCCACGACTTTCCAAGAGAGAGGTTCATGAAAGTGTAAGATAAGTTGAATACGACCCCAGACCCGCCCCCAATAGACCTGCAGTTGAGGACATTCATAAATAACATGAGCGAAGGTTCCCACAGCAGTATGGCAAGACCAACACAGGTCCCTAGCATTTGGGTTCCATTTGGCTATTTTTTCTGGGGTATAAAAGCATCTGTGTGCAAAGAAGAAGAGAGTTTGGGTAACAGAGGCAGACCGGGAAACCCGCACTACCTTACTCCAGAAAACACTCCATTGCACAGGGGTTAAAGTGGTTTGCAGTTCGCGGTCCCAGGCTTGTTGGGCTCTAAAAGTGTCCGTGTCTGTACCCTGACATATTATTTTATAAAAGTTAGAGGCTACCCCATGTGTACTACTAATGGAGTGAACTATCTCTAATAGCCCATCCTCAGTAGGGGCAGAGGGCGGCAGGATTCGAGCACTTTTGAGGCAGTGTTGAAGCTGCATCAATTGAAAGTAGTGTTTCGCTGGTAACGCAAATTCCTTTTGTAAATCAGAAAAGGTTTTCCAACGAGCTGCAGAGAAAAGCTGTTGGGGTGTCCAGATCCCCCTGGAGTACCAGGGTTTCCAGGCTATTGTTCTATTTAGGACTTGAATTCTGGGGTTATTCCATAGCGGGAGTCCGTCCTGAGGACATACATTCGGGCCCAGTGATAGAATGAGAGTGTTAAAGGCCGCAAGAGTATCGACAATCATTGGTGGATGGCGGGTGTCTACTTGATAGGACATACCGGGGAGATGGGTCAACGGAATTGGGCTACTAAGCTCCTCTTCTATGTCAAGCCAAACTGGTCTGCTGTCTGTTGAGGCATCTAGCCATCGGGCACCTTGCTTAAGTAGAAAGGCTTGATGATATCTAAGAAAATCAGGAAATCTGGTACCCCCTCGTTCCTTTGCAGACTGCAGTTTATGTTTAGCTATCCTTGGTGGCTTGCCCTGCCAGAGATAACGGACGAGAAGGCCCTCAATATCTTTATAAGTACGTAACGGAAGTAAGCATGGCAGCATTTCTAAAATGTAGTTCACTTTGGGGACTATCATCATTTTCACAGTTTCTAAGCGGCCCCACCATGTGAGAGATAAGGGAGACCAATGATTCGTGAGTTCACGGACTTTGGAGACTACCTCTTTGGCATTAAAACTGATAGTGTCTTCTAAAGGAGAACAGTAATGGACCCCGAGATACTTCACCATGCGGGATTGCCAAAGGAAGGGAAAGGCCTGCATGTCAGCCTCATGTACCCAGCGGTTCAGTGGGAATGCTACAGATTTGGTCCAGTTAATTTTATAGCCCGATAATTGTGAGTATCCGTCAATCAGATCCAAGACAGCTGGAACCGAATCGAGGGATACGAAGAGCATAAGGTCATCTGCATATGCAGAGAGTTTAATCTCCCTATGACTAAAGGGGACACCTCGAATACGTGCAGACTGTCTAATAAGGAGGGCTAGGGGTTCAAGAGCGAGATCAAAAAGCATTGGTGATAGGGGGCAACCTTGACGCGTGCCTCTTTGGAGGTTAAATGGCTGAGATTTGATGGCGTTTACACAAATACTGGCGACGGGTTGAGTATACATGACTTGGAGATATCGGAGGAAGCCCTCTCCAAAGCCATACCATCGGAGAACTGCAAATAAGAAGGGCCATTCTAGACGATCAAAGGCTTTTTCGGCATCCAGGGAAAGACCCACCCATGGATGGTCGAGATTGGCAGCACTAGATAGCACATGGCACAAGGTCCGAGCATTGTCAGCAGTTGATCTGCCGGGTATAAAACCGCATTGGTCGGGGTGAATTAGGGTAGCCATCATGTCAGATAGCCGGGTGGCCAAGATCGTTGCGAAGATCTTATAGTCGGCATTAAGTAGGGAGATTGGACGGTAGTTGGCGGTCAGTAGCGGGTCTCTGCCTTCTTTCTCAAATACAACCACATTAGCTGCAGAAAAGGATCCCAAAGAGGATGTATCTACCGCAAGGGCAGTAAAATAGAGTTTTAAGTAGGGAACTAAATCTGCACTGAACGTTCTGTAGAATTCGGTCGGGAGACCATCGGGCCCTGCGGCACGGCCCGAGGCTGTTCGTTTTAGGGCAGATTGGATCTCTGAAGTAGAGAAGGGTTCATCCATCGCATCCCTATCATCTTCAGAGAGGGTCGGCCGCTGAATGCCAGAAAGCAATCGCTCGAATGTCTCTGACGAGAACTCACATTCAGATTGATATAGGCGGGTATAGAAATCCCGAAAGAGCTCTACAATGTCGGAGTCTGTGGTCACTATGCCCCCTCCCTGTGGAGCTCGAAGGGCCGCAACGCGTTTGGCTTCTTTTTGACCTTTCAAGGCATTGGCTAAGAGTCGACCGGCTCGGTTATTTTCACGATAATATGTCCCTCGCTGAAGCTCAATACTCTTAGAAGCTGCAGTTGAGAGGATTGAATTATATTGAAAACGGAGACGCTGTAATCGAATTAAAACACATGGGTCAGTGCGTGAAGTTAGAACTCGTTCGCCTGCCTTTATTTGTTGGTCTAGTATGAGCAGCTGCTGTTTACGTTGTTTCCGCAGGCGGATTTGATAGCTAGTGATCGTTGCCCGAATGGCCGCTTTGAAGCCCTCCCACCAAGCCCAATTCGCAGTATCTTGGGGTAGATTAAAATGGAAGTAATCCTGTATGGCTGCTCGAATTTCTGACTGGAACTCTGGCTGAGTTAACAGGGCTCTGTCAAAGAACCAGGCTCCCGAGTTTCCCTGGGGTGCAGTAGTGTGTAATTGAAAGGAAATGGCAGCATGATCTGAAATATGTTGGGAGTGAATCTTTGCAGTGTCCACCTGAGGAACTAACAGTTTTGAGATTAGAAAGAAGTCTATGCGAGACTGAGATTTATGAGGGGAAGAGAAGAAGGTGAAGTCAAGCTCATTGGGGTGTAGTAACCTCCATAGATCAACTAAAGCAAGATCTTTGATCAGGGAGGTAAGCGTGGCGTGACTCTTGGGGGGACCACTCGTCCTAGGCGGCTGTTTGTCAATCAGGGGATCAAGGACTAGATTGAAATCCCCCCCAATGATCAATGAAGTATTAGCAGAAGCCTGCGCAACCTGAGCAATGGTAGCAAAAAAGGCAGGGTCATCAACATTAGGAGCGTAAAGGCATATACATGTAACTTCAAGGCTACCTATCTTGAGGTGAACTCTAGACCATCTACCTTCTGTATCTGAGCTAGTCGCAATAACAGTAGCATGCAAAGATTTCCTAACCAGGATGGCAACCCCACATTTCTTAGAAACGGCTGGGGAATAGGCGGCCACCATGTAAGGTTTAATATTGAGTTTAAGAGTTTCCTTCGAATTTAAATGCGTTTCTTGGAGAAAAATCAGATCCGCTGCTTCCTGACTGAGGTAGCTTAGGATTTTCTTCCGTTTTATCGGATTATTGATTCCTTTTACGTTCAATGAGAAAATCTTACATGGTGCCATCAATCGGTAATAGACATTTTAGGTAAGGGCGCTTGATAACATATAACATAAGCAGAATCTGTACAACAATGTCATAATCACCGAGTATTCTGGCTAATACACCACATATTGAAAAGTATGTACCAACGTATCTTAGAGAAGAAGCAAAACCCCCAAAGAATATGGCGACCATATGTCTGCGGGAGGAGGCCCTAGAGAGGAAATAGAAAGACATGTAAAAAAAGAAAAGAAACACCAGAGTCCATAATAACACTGTCTCTGATACTCATCGAGGCTACTGTGGGTAGATGGAGTCGGGTCACAGATACCATCAAGAGTAAGGCCACAGACTGCCCACGCCAGACTCTTTGCTAGGCTGCGGCAGATCCAATATGGCAGGTACAGCGGATATGAGGAGACTTGCAGGAATATTCTGGAAGTCAGCGCATCAAGTCGGCTTCTTTGGAATCCAAAAACTCCGCTAGTAGATCAGGGTCCTCAAATGTTCTTGTCTGATTGTGAAGCGTGACTCGGAGCTTGGCCGGGTACATCAGGCCATAGCGTGCTTGTAGTTGTTGAAGCCTCGGCCGGAATTCCAGAAAGCGCTTTCGGCGGTCGACCGTGGGTTTAGCCAAGTCGGGATAGAAGGAGATCTTGTGGCTCTCAAACTCCATATGGCCCTTTGCCCGAGAGGCACTTAGAATTTGCTCCACGTGTTGATATCTCAATAGTCGAAAAATGATAGGCCGCGGGGTCTTCCTGTTGAGCGTTATGCTTGTGGGTACACGATGAGCGCGATCAATCTCCAAATCTTTGGTAAAGGTGATTTGGAGCAGGGAAGGGAGGATTTTGCATAAAAACTCTTTCATGTCTCCCGATTCCGCTCCCTCCGGTATGCCCACGAGTCGTATGTTGTTGCGGCGCGCTCTATTATTGCCATCTTCCACCTCTTTCTGCAAGGCCCGCACCTGTCGTTCAACTTTGTCGAGTTTGGACAACCGGGCCGCATGGGAGTCCAATATGCTCTCCATTTTGTCCTGACGCGAAGAAAGCCCTTCTAGCTTGCTTTGCAGCACACCAAGATCTTCCCGCAGCGCTCGGAGTGCTTCACCGTTTGCCTGCACAAGGTTTTTGACCCCTCTAATCTCTACGAGGATTTCCTGCTGCATTTCGGGGCCCTCGCACAAGGCCGGCCCCTTCTGCGGGGATGGAGGTTCAGTTTTGGAACGTTTGCCGTGAGAAGCCGCTGGAGATCCAAATTCCAGGCGCGTTGGTTTGGTCCCCGCCATCTCACCAATGTGCCCCGGCAAGATCAGAGTAGAAGTTCTAAGTTAGTGAGGTGTTAATTCAGGATTCTGAGTAGGCCTCTCGGGAGCCTCAGCGTTATGCGACCATCCCGCTGGACATCAGGCTCCGCCCCCCATAACAATGTTTTTTAATGTTCTTAAATACCTCTATTGCTTGTCCCGTTTTTTAGCACCTTTTTTCGTGTTCCATACAAAGGTCTTATTTCACTTTGCTTTATTTTACCCTGTTTCTTTTATCAACTTCATTGTAATGTTTTGTTTTATTTAATATGTATTTTCATATACATTTGTTTGTCATATGACGTTTTTCATTACACTGAGCTTCACAATTTTACTCATTTTTAGCATGGCGCTCGTTCCTTCACATTACACGATGCTTTATCTATGTTTGTCTACAATATGGTCAATTATTGCAGTACCTTATATGGCACCTCTATAGAGTGCCCATATTTTAATTTGTACCATTCTATTTTATATATTTTTTCAAGTTATTGTATATATATGTACTATATTTAATGTAAATATATATATTTTAATCTTTTATATTTTATTGTCTTCCCTCTCTCTTATATGTTTATGTTTCACTTCTTTGATTTTTCTTGTACCAGCTTTATAGTTCATTTGTTTTTGGGGGGGGGTTTAAGTTATAGATTTTTAAACAGTTTTTTGTACATGATCATACTATGTTTGGTCTTATTTGACTAATTTTATTTCTCCATTTTAGATTGTGAGATATTGATACTGCTCCGGTCTCCCGGACTGTTTCTGTATCCTGTTTGTACATTTATTTTGGTAATGTATTATACTTTATTGATTGTGCTCGTTTTGTTTGTATATGAAGTTTTTATATCTTTATATTTTAATTGTGTTTTTATATGCCTGTTTATAGACCCCTGACGAAGGCCTAGGGCCAAAACTGTTTAGTTGGGTCTTCAATAAAGTTTTTTGGACAATCCTTGTGTTGGCTGTGGTCCTTGTCCTCCTTTTTGCAATCTTGCTTTGGGTGTGTGATTCCCCATTCAAAGTGAGGTTGTTCAGCATGGCTTTTGTCTTTGCTTTCTTTGCGGCATTTAGAGCAGGGGAGTTGGTGGCTGATTCCAAATCCTCGGTGGGAGTGTGGAGATTTTTGGCAGACAATGTGGTACTCTTGATAAAGGAGGTACAGCTGCATATTCAACGCAGTAAGATGGATCAGAGGGGACGTGGAGAGTGGGTCCGGTTGAGGAGCGTTCCTGGCTTGGTCATCTGCCCAGTTCATTTTGCCAGTTCATTTCTGTGGGCTCGGCCAGAGGGCCCCTATTTTGGTTGTGCCATGAGCGAGGGTATATGTTGACCCGGTTCCAGTTTACAGCGATTATGAAGTGGGGTCTAGCCTTAGTGGGTTTCCCACTGCATGAGTATGGAACGCATTCGTTCCACATCAGGGTGGCAATGTTTGCAGCAGCATAGGGCCTCTGTGCCAGCGATTCAGCGTTTGGGTCATTGACAATCTAACATTTATAAGAGATATGTGCGTTAACTGGAAGATCGATTGTTATCAATTGCTTTGTTATTGTTAAATATTTGGATGTTTAATTAAAGCTGCAACTAATATTTTGCCAAGCACCTCTTCAAGGGAGTGTTATTTCAGTGTTAGCAGGGTGTGAGGTGGGCTAATGGATGGCGAGTGCAAATGCCTATGTTATTATAATTTAGGGGTGTTGTTGAGAAATCTAGGTGTGGACATTTACAGCAGCCATAAGGCTAGCATACAGTAATGGCGAGGCCGCGAGGCAGGGTCCCCGTCGGCTGATGATCACCGGGCACGCGGCCCGGAGCGGGGACCCTGCGCATGGCAGCCAGAGTGGGCGGCATCTCGGGGGGCATCTTTTAAACCCATTGGCTCACCGGGGAGTGACGGCCGGGTGAGCCAATGGGAGGAGGGTAGCCCGAGGTATTGTGGGGAGACGCGCGGGCAGCGCTTGTCTTCGGCAGGGAAGGGGGAAGAAGTGTGTGGAGGTGCGGGCTTCCCTGGGGTCACATTCTGTTTGCTGTGTGAATCGGGAGGAGGGGAGCGCAGAGAGTTGGTGTCAGACCCGGGGCGGGTTGAAGTTTCGCGGCGGCACGTGTGTGAGACCTGTGTTGTGGGAGCTGCAGCTGTTGGGAGCTGAAGGCGTGGTGCTGGAGGCTGGCAGGTTTGCGGTTTGGCTTTAGGAGGCAAGTAAGGTTGGTTCCTGTGTGGGGGGGGCTACAGGGTGGGGAAATTTTTTTTTTAAATAATCAAAGAAGAAAAAAAGGGAAAAAGGAAGAAGAAGGGGGAGGTCACAAGTGTCTGTTGAGGCATAGAATGCCTGCGTGGAGGTGCTGGCAGGGGAGGGTTAGTGGGCCTGGCAGGAGGGGGCAGGCGTCAGTAGACAGGGCAGCACTGCCGCTTGAGGATTTGGAGGGGGCCATGAGGGAGGTTGAGAGGGTCACGATGGAAAGGAGGGGTCTGTCTGGCCGTGGGTTGGTGGTTAGGAGCAACCCGAGAACTAGGAGGGCTGGGAAGTGAGGGGGGGGGGGCAGTAGCCTCAGCCAGGCCAGGTAGGGGGAGATCCTCACACTGGGGGGTCAGGGGGCCGGGTGTGGTTAATGTAGGGCAGCATGCTGGTGGCACTGGGCTTCAAGGGCAGGCGAAGGGGTTTGGCAAAGCGGGAGTCACTAATGATGCCCTTCCTAGCCAGGGGTCGGGCGCCCTTGGGGCAGAGGGGAGTGCAAGGAGTTCTGTGGGAGGGGTCCTGGGGCACGGCATGGGTGGGAGTGGTCCGGTGGGATGGGGTGGCGGGGTTGGGGCCTGGGGCACGCCATGTCTGGGGGCCCCCAGCTGTGGAGGTCAGGGACTTCCTGTCCCGATAGGTTGGTCAGGTGCACAAGGGGGAGTGGGGACACCTGGTGCGCCTGCGTCATGGGAGCATTGGGTGGGAGGAGGGCAAGGTTCTTCTAGGATGGAGTGGTTGGGGGCTTGGCCAACCGCTTTGCCCCCCGTTGCCCCCCCGTTCTTTGTCTTTTTTGTCTCCACAGATACGGCAATGTCTCAAACAGGATCACCATCTGGGTGCCCACAGAGGCACGAGGTAAGCATGACAGACAGCAGGGGGATGCAGCTGCCAGAAGCAGGGATCCGCAAGCCCATGACTCTACCGAGTGAGGGGCTGTCTTGGGATGTGGCGGTGGCAGGTGAGTTGCAGGCACAGGGGGGTGGGCTGGGGCTGAGCAAGTTGGTGCACAGGAAGGAGTGGGGTTTAAGACAAAAAAGAAGAGGAGGCATTTGCGCAGGCGGCGGCGCAGTTCTGAGTCATCTTCTTCCTCCGCATCCAGCTCCTCATCCTCTTCATCGGGAAGGGAGTGCGTGGGTCATGGGGTAGGCGGGGCACAGGTTGGTTCTGCAGGAGGAAAGGGAACACCTACGTTGGTCTCCTTCTTGGAGTTATGGGAAGGGGTGCCTAGAAATTTGTGTCGTAAGATCAGGAAGCGGTGGTACATAGACATTTTCCGATTATTGGAGGGCAGGCGCCAGTCCGTCCTAGCAGTTGGTGGAGGATGGGCGTTTCCCACCTTCCCATCCCTGTGGTGGGCGGTGTCGGGACAGAGGGTTGTTGCAGCTGGAGGGGGGGGAGCGGGATCCCGGAGGTGTCCGGGGTCCGGAGTCTTGGCAATATGCAGGGCGGGGGTGGGGTACTCCTGACCCGGAGAATCCCTCGGGGCTTTTGCTAATAATATGGCGAAGCCGGAAGAGGGGGGATGGAATTGCCGGGGGACGGTTCACGGTGGAGGCAGGAGGGAACTCACTTTGCTACTCACATGGCTGGTGAGGGTTCGTCCCGCTGCCGGAACCTGAAGGACGCAGTTCCGGTTGATGTAGTTGTTTGGATAATGTTTACGGTTAATAAAGCTGCGACCAGTTGAATGCCAAAAAGTGTACTGTGTGGTTATTTCAAGGGGGGGGGGGTGGCGGAAGGTGTCGTTTAAGGGGCGGGAGCACCACGTCCGCCTTACCTGGTTACGCAAAGGCCGCAGGGCCACGTACCGGCAGGCCACATCTAACTGGGTGGGCAGCATGGTGCGTGGCCCTGGCCTTGGGAGAGGCGGGGGAAGAGGGGGCTGATGCGGCAGCGAGCGTCATTTAAATCCATTGGCTCCTGCGGATGTGGGAGGAACACAGGAGCCAATGGATGAGGGCAGGCAGGCGGGAGGACTGGCCAAAGGGGGCGGGCTGGCAAGGCGCCAGTCCGTCCTAGCAGTTGGTGGAGGATGGGCGTTTCCCACCCTCCCATCCCTGTGGTGGGCGGTGTTGGGACAGAGGGTTGTTGCAGCTGGAGGAGGGGGAGCGGGATCCCGGAGGTGTCCGGGGTCCGGAGTCTTGGCAATACGCAGGGCGGGGGTGGGGTACCCCCGACCCGGAGAATCCCTCGGGGCTTTTGCTAATAATATGGTGTAGCCAGAAGAGGGGGGATGGAATTGCTGGGGGACGGTTCACGGTGGAGGCAGGAGGGAACTCACTTTGCTACTCAAATGGCTGGTGAGGGTTCATCCCGCTGCCGGAACCTGAAGGACGCAGTTCCGGTTGATGTAGTTGTTTGGATAATGTTTATGGTTAATAAAGCTGCGACCAGTTGAATGCCAATAAGTGTACTGTGTGGTTATTTCAAGGGGGGGGGGGGGTGGCGGAAGGTGTCATTTAAGGGGCGGGAGCACCACGTCCGCCTTACCTGGTTACAAGTACTTTTTTGCTTTTAGCTTTCTGTGTTGGGATGGCAAGGAGATTAAGGGATTTCTGCCTACAGAGTCTGCCATTTTTTTGGTATTGAAATCAGTGGTTGGAGGCAGGTAGCTGAACTGTTGTGTATGATTTTGAAGATAACAAGTGCTTTGTATCCTATTCTGGCAAGAATGGGAAGCCAGTGGAGGTAAAAGAGTATGAGGGTGATACGAGATTGTCATAGGACTCTGGTGTTTATTCTTGCTGTAGTGTTCTGGGCCCTTTGTAGGGGATGAAGAGTCTGTTTAGGGAGTCCATGATATTTGATGTTGGAGTAATCCAGGATTGGAGTGATTAGTTTGTCAAGCTGTATGGAAGAGGTCTGGGCTTAAGAGGGGACGGAGGTTTCTAGTGCAAGAATCACTAGAATCCCCTGATTTATATGCATAAATGTTACATAACTTACAACCCTCCCAGCTCCTACTGCCCACTCCAACACATTCCTAACACAGACTGCCACACAAATCCTGAAAAAGTCACTTGGCAACTCACCCCCCTCATACACATCATAAACCAATACTTCACATTCTTTTTCTGCATAGAGGGACATTTGAAAAGATTTAGTTGTGATTTGGACATCTGAAGACATGTACGTGGATGTTGAAATCAGGGATGCGTTTCCATAGCTATTCCACAAATGACGTTGCAGATGCCTCCAGTGCAGGAATGTCCAAGTAGACACAGGGTTGTAGCAATGAACTTACAGATCCCCCTTCGATCTCAGAAATGTCTGCAGGCATGTCAATGTTTATACCTGCTCTAGGCACAAATAAACATTAGGAAAGTACTTATTTTCATCTCAGAACATCCAGAGTGTGTAGAGAAGATGGAGAATTGCATGAGCAGTCTTAGATCACAAAGGCCTACACTGGGATTTCAACCCTGATCACTAAACTTCAAAGTTACTACTCTAACCATTATTCTACTAGATGTCTTGGGCTGAACCTGCTATCCTGGGGACACCTATATAGAGATTTGAGACACATGAATATCAGGCACATTTGTGTTTCTGAAATAGTGCCTGAACTTGTACGTGCCTACTTTTTTTTCAGATGTTCTGGCTTTGACATCCCAGATTGCATTTGGTCATCTCATTGTGAAATGTGCCTCGTACAGTATATAAACACACATGGACCAGACAAATCTCATAATGACTTTACACATAAACACACAAATTTCTCACACAAAATACTCATACAAACAACCCTCTCCTCACACAAACTTCTATCCATACTTCAAATACCCCCACAAGCACCTCCACAATCTCAAACATGTTCCCCAAAATGAGTACACCAACTCCAACAGAGATACTACTTTCCACACACACACATCTTGTCTACCTAGACATTCATGCACACTACAAACACCCCTATACCTTTCTACCCCCACATATTCCTACCACCCCATTGCCCACACACAATTTCCTCTACATTGTTATACTTCCCATAACCCTTCTACACACAACCCACAAATTTCCTCCCCCATTCACCCACACATACCAAGTCACAGATACATTCTTCCCATGCCCCTTCAGTAGTATGCCTGTGAGACATCACATCTTACTAAAACCATGAAATACAGGTCAAAAATGTTCTTTTTGTTTAGTTTCCTATGTCATTTGTGAGATTTTTAATTTTTTTAATTTTTTGTTTTGGGGAAATTTTATAGTATACACTGTCACTATTGGGAGATAGTGCATGCGTTATTTGCCACTAGTGCACTCTTATTTCAATAGAGGAATATAATTAAATATCAGACTTTTTATTTCTGTTTCAGATCAAAAATAGCATGAAATGATATAGGAAATGTCAGTGATTTTATTTTTCATGTTGCTTCAAACAACTCTACACTGCTCCTCAGAGAAGGAGGACAAGCAAACCACCTCTGTCACATGAAAGGGAGATATCACCTTGGACAAAAGGAATGCAGAAGCCAAATGGCACAAGTTGATTGCCGCTGCCATCAAGCTGAGAAGGTGGGGATAATCCTAGACCCTGGAAACCTGTCGAGAACTGAACAGTGCAAGTTGTCAATACGTGGACACATCCTGGTATCTTGGTAAACATGCCTATGGGTGAATGCAAGTAAGGCATTGGAGCTTTGGGTTGACAGCCTACCTAGGCAAAGGTTACACTTATGCAGGGCTTTTTTTTGATGGGGTGCACAGTGGTATGGCATACTTGCACCTTTTTTATTGCCTGCTAAAATTGACCCATAGTCCTTATGTATTAATGAAGAAGACCTGCATATGAGTACTGACACCTTCTTTTCGAGGAAAAATGCAGTACTCTGATACAAAAAATGCATATATGTGCACTGTTGAATTTGTGACCACTTTTGCACCACGCATTTCATATTGTCTGTGGATAGTCTATTTATATGCAGACTATTCAGCAATACAGGTGACTAAGCATAGTTCCAAAACTTTTAAGTTCTATAGCGACTCACAAGTACCAACAAGCTTATATTCAGGTGGCCTACATGTGATGACCAGTTTACGCAGATCACAGTAGATGTGATACTCATATTCTGTATAGGAAACAGAATCCCTGTTCAGGGATAATGATGCCTTTCCAATTTGGAAACAGCTATTGAAATGGATACAAAAAAACTGTCCATTACCTCTATACTCTACTAGGTTGCGAATCATGATTTGCCATTCAACAGTGTGATCAAAATAAGAGAGACAATATGAATTCTACCGCAAGGTATGTGGGCACACTGATTAACAAATCAAGACCAAAGAGGTCTACTGCTCTACTAAGCAGGATACTTCAAAAATACATCTAAAATTGACTCTCATTGGAGCTGAGTCTGGTAAAGGTTGGTTCAGTTTGCATTTTCTGCTGTAGGAATCAGAACCTCCAGTTTTTGAGTGCCACAGTCAAGTTGTGTTTCCAGAATATCCACAGTGAATATGCATGAGGTGCATTCACATACAATGGAGGCATTGATTCCTGCATATTCAGTTTGGATATCTTGAAAATTCAGTTGCCTTTTTGCATCTGAGAACTGGAGTTACCTACTCCTGTTCTTTTGGAAAGAGAAACCTAAAGGAGAATTGAAAACATCTTGAGTGGGCTTTGCCATTTTTAAGTCTTTGGTATGTAGCTGATACATTTCCAAAAGCCATAAAATAAAGATCAATATTTATCTAAGCAAAATATCTCTAAAGGATAGACAAGCCACTAACATCATTACCTATGCTTCTACCATGACTCATGCAGATGATGTGAGGGATACCTCCTCTGAATAAATGGATAGAGCTATATGGATGTCCCTCTTAATGACAAATTGATACTCATGTGACTTCAGTGTTAGAGCTGGCTGTAACTTGGCATTACTGAATAGTGTTAGGGCATCATGACTTTGAGAAATTCAACTAAAATTGAGTCTTGCTTTCATCCAAATACGTTGAATTTCACTAGACTCCTAATTTTAGCAGTATAAAACGTGAATGGCAACAGGGGCAGATTTAGTGCAGGGAAAGTAAATTTGGAACTTGGCATGGCTTCTCCAGCACTAGATTCATAAATCTATGCAAATGAATGGCAATCCTAAATGTATAAGCAGAACTTTTAAGCTCCTAAATTAAGTTGAATTTTCAGCTGACAACTTAGGCTCTTAATTTTGCCAGAAAATAGGGCAGAAATGTAGGAGCCCAACTTAGATGTCTAAATATAGAACTTCAGCTTTTTATGAGTATTAAGAACATAAGAAATGCCATACTGGGTCAAACCAAGGTCCATGAATCCCAGTGTCCTGTTTCCAACAGTGGCCAATCCAGGCCACAAGTACCTGGCAGGTTCCCAAAGAGGCACACAGGTTCCACAATGCTTGTCCAGGGGCAAGCAGTGGATTTCCCAGGTCCTCTTTAATAATGATTTATGGACCTGTCCAAACCTTTTTTTAAACCCAGCTAAACTAACAGCTTTTACAGACTGGATGGGCCATGTGGTCTTTTTCTGTCATCATATTTCTATGTTTCTATGTTTACTACAGCCTCCGGTAATGAATTCCAGAGTTTGATTATGCATTGAGTAAAAAAAACCCTTTCTCTTATCAGTCTTAAATGGGTCACATTGTAGCTTCATTTTATGTCCTCTAATCTTTTGACTTTTTGATGGCATAAACAACCAATCTATGTTTACCTGTTCCACTCCATTCATTAATTTATAGACCGCTGTAATATCGCCCCTCAGCAGTCTTTTTTCCAAGTTGAAGAGTCCAAACATTTTAAGCCTTTCCTCATAGGGGTATTCTTCCATTCCCTTTAACATTTTTAGCACTCTTCTTTCTACATTTTCAAATTCAGCTATATCCTTTTTAAGATACAATGACCAGAATTGCACACAATATTCACGATGCGGTCACATCATGGAACGATACAGAGGCATTATAATATCTTCTGTTTTATTCTCCATTACTTTCCTTATGATTCCTAGCATTCTGTTTGCTTTCTTGGCCGCTGCTGCACACTGGGCAGAGGGTTTCACCACATTATCCATGATGATGCCTTAATCTTTTTCCTGGTTGGTGATTTCTAAGTTGGTGTCTTGCATTTTGTAACTATAGTTTGGATTTGTCCACATTCAATTTCATCTGCCTTTTGGAAGTTCAGTCTTCCAATTTTTCAAGGTCCTCTTGCAATTAGTAATAGTAATTAGTAATCCCCTTACAATCAGTAATACAAGAATACTGCTGAGATGTACCCCTCCTCTAAGCAATGACATCCTTTTGCACTGTCAGGCAGAGGGATTCTGATGTAACAGTGATTTCCTGTGCTATGAGATGTGCAGATTGCTGGTGCAAGCAAATACCTTAGTCAAAACAAAGCTGTGAAAAACTCAGAAGCAATAACCGAAAAGAGATTTTATCATCATTTTTTTAAAGCTTTCTGTGCCTGTATTCTTACTTTATCTACACCAGTCCCTTTTAGCCTCTTTATTTATAGGGTCTGCTTTGAATACATTTTAGTTTTCTTGTACTTGGAGCTTCTACATTGTCTAATACTTGTATGGAAAACTGTGATATAAGGCTGTGCCATTTCCCAATAATGTTCCAACACGTATGAGTTTGTCTTTTTTTCCTTTCTGTGAAGGGCATTATAATGATTACCAAAGAACTACAGTAGACTGCTATATAAACTTACAAATAAATGGTAAAGCAAGTCATTTCTAGCTCAGGAATGAGTACTTTCATGACATATTAAATATGATAGGCAGAGGTGGCAGGGTGCTAATTACTCCAATGATGTGATCTATTTTCTAAATAGCGAGAGCATCAATAATTCATCAGGAATGGCTGATAAAAAATTTAATGTCTGACAACTCAAGCCTGGCAAATCAGACGCTAATCTTTTGTGTCTACTAGTTGGCATTCAGAGACTCTCTTTTCATTATAAAAAATAAATGTGGTGCTTCTACTTGAGGCAGTTTAGATTATAAAAGATGGCAGATGTATAATGTGTCTAAATTCAATTGTTTGGGGTAGCAAGGGAAGAGCCCAACAGTGAGAGATGCAGATGCCACGTTTTTAAATGAAAATGAGCCTTACAAATATTTTTAATAAAGGATGAATGTTTCTGCTAATACATGCAGCCCCATTATGAGCAAATGACCATAGAAAAATAGAAAAATATGGAATACTCCTGCCATATAATTACCATACATTTACAATTTTGGTTAAGAAAAAGCCATTGAGTAAGATGTTAATCTGGCAGCATCACATTTCATGAAAAAAAAAGTTATAATTGCCAAGAACCCTTGCTGTTGCAGACTTCGTGCCAGGCATTGTTTTGACACTTTTGTAAATTAGGTAACAAGTGAAACCTTTATTTTCTTGCACAATTGGGCTGAGATCAGTGTGTCCATATACAAGAGAGCCCAAAGTTAGGAAAGTGTTATCATTCCCATTATATCCTGTAAATCAAAAATAAGGAGTATTATTAGATAATATCTTATTTTAACAAAAGTAGTGGTGGATGGGGAGGGCCCAGTCAAGAAGGTGGCCCAGATACCTGTACTTCAGTGGCCGAGGCAGAGCAGGGCAAACGGGAACGTAGCCACAGTTTGCCTGGAGGTGCCCTGACCCCCTCCACTTTTGCCTCAGGGTCCTCCAATTCCTGCAACTTCCCCTTATTTGCAGCTGGCATGGTGTGCACATTATAACCTCATCGGTGGCACATTCCATTCATAATCTTGTGGGGTATGCCACCTGCGAGATTTTAATGGGTGTCTGTTCCAGATGCAAATTGGGAAAGAAAAGCAGAGCAAGAGCAATGAGGAGTGATGTAAGAGGCTCCCACCACTGAATGGAGGAGGGCTAGGCTGATGGAGGGGCTATATGCCTATTACTTTCCATGGTGACCCTGTATCCTCCCAAAAATTGTGTTCTGGTGACACCCCTGTGGCAAAGAGGATTTACTTTTAAATACGTTTCTGTGCCACCTCCCTCCAGTTATCTCTAATAAAAATACTCTTCAGGCAGTCAGAGAAGCACTTCCCACTGCCAGGCCAGTCTGGTTATAACAGCCACAAAATCACGTAGCTGTTATTACACGATTTCTATATGGCAGCAGCAAGTGAGGCACTTAGTGCTTTTCTAGCTGCTGGTAATACTTTTATTAAAAGAGAAAACAAGAGGGTGGCATGGCAGCAACTTCTTTAAAAGAAAGTCACGTCTGCCATACTCTGCATCCTTTTCTTCCTGCCACCACAGCTGCCATGGGTGCCCTTAGTAAAATTTTGCTTTGGTGGCCTCTCATTTGAAAATATAGTACTCCACTGAGCTAAACTAAAAGCATGACTCCATGCTTGGGGCTTTGGATGTCAAGTCTAACATAGTGTCCATGCACCTTGCTGGCCTGTGGAATATTGGCTAATTGAGGTGGGGAAATGATCTGTATTATGACCACTTGCCTGAGATGGGTCTGTCTTTCCTCTTTCCTCCTCTCCCAAAGCCTCTGGTTGACTGCACAACTGGGTTTCCCCCTGTCTCCTTTTTCCATCAGCATGACACCAATTGACCCAATCTGTGTGTTTCCACACTGGCACACATTAGCGGGCAATACTATTAGAAACAGCAAAAAGCACAGGCAAGTTAAATGCAATGCATTGATAAGAAAGGCAAAAAAAGAAAAAAGAATTTAAAAAGAAGCTTGCCATAGAGTCATCAACTCAATTAAAAACTATTTTAGGTGCATTCAAAGCATGAAGCTGATAATCAAAGGGTAAAAGGGGCATTCAGGGAGGTCATCGCTGAGAAACTAAATGTCTGAGGCCTCGGGGCTGGGTCCCCAGTGGCCGCAGATTAACTAGGACACCCGGACCAGGTCTATGGACAGGCCAGGGTACGGCCAGCTGTTTGAGTTCATGTGGGTTGGGGGGGGGGGGGCGACCTGAGGCCGATGCGGGGGGGGGAGGGTTGTAAGTGAGGGAGCAAATGGGCAATGGGTGCACAGTTTGAAATCCCTTACCCAGTGGCTGGGGAGGGATTTCATTGAAGAGGAAGAGGCATGGGGAGGGCGGGGTGGATGAGGCAAGGCTTATAGGGCTGGGTGCCACTCCTCCCCCCTCTCCTTTCCCTCAAGTGAATCGGCAGCTGTGTGGCATTGAGGTGGTTTTGTTTTGTGGCTTTACCTATGTTGACCTACATCCGGGCAGGTCCACCTTTGGTGCGGCACGTGGAGTGGCATGGCACATCGGCGGCTGGGTCAGGTAGCCATGGTAAATGGCAGCATGGTGTCTGGAGGCAGGGCAAGCTGAACAGGTTATGCAGTGAGTGCGCTCAGAGCCAGCAGATCTGGTGCATCTGTAGGGCACGTGGCTGGAGGGAGTTGTGACGGCCCATTTGGCAATTCTGCGGGTGGGCCAAAGGACTGCACTGGAGGAGAAGGACTGTTTGAAATGGGGCTAGAATGAGACTCACAACTCACCTGGGACATGTGCGGTGAGGGAGAAGAACATAGTTGTGCCTCTGGTTACAAGGCCGGTGGGTTTTTTATTTATTTATTTATTTTATTAGAGTCTCTTTTATACCGCGCTATTCAGCATCAGTGCGGTTTACAATGAACAATAAAATACACATTTCCGATGGTACTTTGTGTTTACAGTTGAACAGGTAATGCAACTTGGATAACAGGGTAATTATTTACAATTTAAGACATAATTGGGAACTCTTTTGACTTCAGTCAAGGGGATTCTGAGTGGCTTGTGAGGATGGTGCAGCGTTGTCCTGAGGAAGCCAAGGAGGGGGCCAGAGCAGAGTAGTGGGGTCGACCAGGTGTTCTGGATGAGGCTACCAGGGAAGAAGAGGCTATGGGTATCTGGGGGTTGGCCCATGTCTGCTGTAAAGTACAGTCCCCATGCCTGCTGCTGGGGGGATGCAGTCTGGGAAGGGCTTGCTGGAGGCAGAGGCTCAGGAAACGAGATGGGACGTTATTTTGCCAGCAGAACAGGGAAGGGTTTTGGGAAAGCATTGAGGGTGGGAATGGGGGATTGGTTATGGGGGGACCTGGGTTTTGGGGGATAGGCTAGGGACCAATTGGGAGTACATGGTGGCCAGGGCCCATGGCTTATCCTCCCCCAAGGTTGAGGATGGTGTATTTACTGTGTGACAACTACCTTCGGGCCTCTTTGAGGCTGGAGGGCAGGGTATGCTTGGGCCCTGGGCCCTGATGGGCCCTCATGGACCTGGGCTTCCCAGGCCCCTCTGGGCTCTTTCTCTCCAGTTGTGTCTTCACAGGTTCCAGAGGATTCTATGCAGCAGTGGGGAGCACCACCCACACTGAGGTGTCTACAGATGGCTCAGTAGGGGTGGCAATGGGCTTAGCACGGAGCTTCCAAGGGCTTGGCATGGGAGCTTCCAAGGAGCTTGCTGGGTGAGTATGGAGCAGTTGCCTCGGGCAGTGAAAGTGAACCCCAAGGGGAAGGCCCCCCTGGGGAAAGCAGTGACCATGGGGGTTCAAAGAAAGTTACAAAAACACAGGCATTTGCGCAAGTGCTAAAGATGGACAGACACGTCAGCCTTCTCTTCTAGCTCTGCATCGTCCTTATCTTTGGATGCAGAAGGAACCCCCATTCATGAGCCCAGGATCATCTGAAGGCGCATTGACAGGTTCAGGTGCCGTTCCCATACTAGCAGCGTATTTGGAGCTTTGAGAGAAGGTGCTGTGGTCCCTGCGCAGGAAGATATTGAAGTGTAGGTATATTGATATTTTCCATCTTTTGAAGAGCCACAAGCACTTAGGGGATAGCAAGAAGAAGAGAAAATATGAAGAAAAGGTGGGCTGGTTAGGAGAGTCTCCCGCATGGTGGTGAATTGGACCCAGGTGTTTTTGCGGTTGGCCAGTGTCTGGGGAATCATATGCCTGAGCATTATGGCTTGCTCCTGGCCTATGCGGACTCCATTCTAGGGGCTTTTCAGACTCATGAAGGGTGGGCATGGCTCAAGTATGACGAGGATTTCCAGGACAAAATGGTGGAGAATTTGCATTTGACGTGGGGATGCAGGCTATCAACATTTGGTTGACCCAGATGGCGGTGTGGCCTTGGAGGCCTGTGGGCACTGGGGGAAAAGGGGTTGTAGGAGTGGCCTTTCCTGGGAATCACTCCTTTCGGAACAGGGCTGTGGGAACCCAGCACCAGCACCAGCGATGTGTGCTGATGTTACAACAAATCCGTGTGTCCATTGGACTGGAAACTGGTTAAAAGATAAAAAACACTGAGTCGATTTTCTCTTTGAAGGAAAGTAATAATGGAGTACCCCAGGGATCTACTGTGCATTGCAAAAGTATTCATCCCCTCTGTGTTTATCCTGTTTGTCGCATTACAACCTGGAATTAAAATAGAGTTTTGTGGGTTAGCACCATGTGATATATACAACATGCTTATGATTTTGAAAGTGCAAAATATCCTTTATTGTGACAAAAACAATAATTAAGACAAAAAAAAACCCTGAAAGCAGGAGTGTGTATTCTGTATTCACCCCCCATAGTCAATACTTTATAGAGCCACCTTTTGCTGCAATTGCAGCTGCAATTCTCTTGGGGTATGTCTCTATTAGCTTAGCACATCTAGCCACTGGGATTTTCACCCATTCCTTAAGAAAAAAATGCTCAAACTCCTTCAAGTTAGATGGGTTGCGTTGGTGTACAGCAATCTTCAAGTAATGCCACAGATTCTCAATCGGATTGCGGTATGGGCTTTGACTAGGCTATTCCAAGACATTTAAATGTTTCCTTTTAAACCAACTTTAGCAGTATGTTTAGGGTCATTGTCCTGCTGGAAGGTGAACCTTCATCCCAGTCTCATATCTCTGGCAGACTGAAACAGGTTTTCCTCAAGAATTGCCCTGTATTTAGTGCCATCCTTTAGTCTTTCAATTCTGACCAGTTTTCCTGTCCCTGCCAATGAAAAACATCCCACAACATGATGCTGCCACCATCATGTTTCACTGTGGGAATAGTGTTCTCTGGGTGATGAGAAGTGTTGGGTTTGCGCCACACATGGTGTTTCCTATAATGGCCAAAATTTTCAATTTTCGTCTCATCTGACCAGAGAACCTTCTTCCATGTGTCCGGGGGGGGGGGGGGGGGGGGGGGGTGTCCGCCACATGCAGTTGGGCAAACCCCAAAAGTGTTTTTTTATTTCTTTCTTTAAGCAATGGATTTTTTCTGGCCAGTCTTCCATAAAGCTCCACTGTGTGGAGTGTGTCTTAAAGTGGTCCTATGGACCGATACTCCCATCTCCGCTGTGGATCTCTGCAGCTCCTTCAGTGTTATCCTTGGTGTCTTTGTAGCATTTCTGATTAATGCCCTCCTTGCCCAGTCTGTGAGTTTTGATGGGCGGCCTTCTCTTGTCAGGTTTGTAGTGCTGCCATATTCTTTCTATTTTGTTATAATGGATTTAATGGTGCACAGTGGGATATTCAGTATTTGGGATATTTTTTTATAATGCAACCCTGATCTATACTTCCCCACAACTTTGTCTCTGACCTGTTTGGAGTGCTCCTTGATCTTCATGTTACTTGCTTAGTGGTGTTGCTGAGTCAGGGGCCTTTCAGAACAGGTAAATGTATACAGGCATCATGTGACAGTTCATGTGACACTGATTGCACACAGGTGGACCCTAATCAACTAATTATGTGACTTCTGAGTTAATTGGTTGAACCAGATCTTATTTAGGGGTTTCATAGCAAAAGGGATGAATACATATGTACACACAACTTTCCAGTTTTTACTTGTTTTCTTTTCTATATACAAGGTATTTTATTGTCATTTCACTTCACCAATTTGGACTATATTATTAGGTCCATTACCTAACATCCAAATGAACCTCCATTTTCATTCCAGGTTGTACGTAATGTGACAAAACAGGACAAAAACCAAGGGGATGAATACTTTCACAGGGCACTGTATACTGGCACTGGTGGGTGTTTTTAAAACCTATTTATAAACAATTTTAAATTAGGTGACCACATCTTGAGTATTGTGTGCAGTTCTCATCTCTACATCTCAAAAAAGATATAGCAGCACTAGAAAAGTTACTGAGAAGGGCAACTAAAATTATAGAGAATGGAATGGCTCTCCTATGAGGAAAGGCTGAGGTTAGGGGCCTTCAGCTTGGAGAAGAGATGGCTGAGGGAGTATGTGATAGAGGTCTATCTCATCCTAAGTGGAGTGGAATGGGTAAACATAAATGAATTATTTACTCTTGCAAAGAGTACAAAGACTAGGAGACACACCACGTAGTTACAAATAGTATGCTTAAAACAAATAACAGAAAATATTGGTATAATTAAGCTTTGGAACTCATTGCCTAAGGATGTAGTAAAAGCAAGTAGTATAACTGAGTTTGAAAAAGATTTGGCAGACATTTGGCCCTGGCATTGAATATCCGGGATCAGAGTTCAGTAGCGACGGCTTGTTGCTTTAGAAGCACTAGCCCCATCTGCTTAATATCCCCTCTCTGGTCTTTATTGTTTTTGACACTATTTAAATGGAAATATCGTTGGAAAAGATGACAGGTACTTGTGACCTGGATTGGCTACTCTTGGTTACAGGATACTGGACACAGTGTGGCATATCTTCTATTCGTATGCTCTTATAAACTGTGAGGGATGCAAACCATTATTAAAAGGTGAAAAGTGATGCTTGAACTGGGTAGAATGGGATCAGACATTTTTTTGGTACAAGAAACCCATTTAGAAGCTGGGAATGTGAACAAGATTAAGGCCCGGTGCCCTTGTGATAATGGGTGGGGATATGAATTGGGTCTTAGACTCTCATAGAGATAGGACAGTGGGGGGAGGTTCAAGAGCAGAGAGGGGCTTCAGTTTGCAGATATATCTGAAGGAGTTTACCTTAGTTGAAATCTGGAGGGTGAAAAACTTGGTGGGCAAGGATAATACTTGCTATTCGCAAGTACACAAATGCATACTCTCAAATAGATTTATTTTTAGTCCATGCAACTATAGGAGCTCAGGTTAGGAATTGTTAAATTGATCCAATAACTCGATCAGATCATACACTGGTTTCTTTAGAAATAGATGGGGGAAGGGAGGGGCAAAAGGTATGATGGATGGATAACTTAGCTTTCACCGATACACAGTTTGTTGAGGAAGTAAAGAAAGCCCTGCAGGAATGTATTCTCTGAAATGATGCAGGAGAGGTACTACTGAATATAGTTTGGGATGCCTTGAAGGCAATAATGTGAGGGTAATTTATTGAGTATGGTGCACATTCGAAAAAAAGCCAAGCAGCAGAGGATGACTGAGTTAAGAGCTGAGCTGGTGGTACTAGAGAGAGTGCATAAAGAACAGCAATCAGCTGATCTCACATGTGAAATATTAAAGGTTAAGGGGGGCTAATAATGGCCTTTATGCTGGAGGAGACAGAGGAGGGAAATTTGGTAGATTGGTCTCCCAGATGAAGCAGAGGGCGGTACAGACTGCCATTTTATAGATTTATGGATAGGATGAAGAGTGGTGATGGAGGAGGACCAGATATTCAAGCCCTGTGAGGTTGTGGACAGCTTTTTTTAGAGAGCTAAATTCCCTGATATTTAAATTCATATAGAATGGTATAAGACCAAGTATTAAGTTGCATGAATTAATGATGCACAGACAGCAGGGGGATTGTCAGTACCTAATTTCATGGCATATTATTGGCCAGCCCAGCTTTGGGTAGTCTGTTAGTGGTATGTTGTGGGTCTGAATCAGCACTGGCTGCCAATTATGGCAGTGTTTGTTAATCTGCCCAGAATGGTTATGCTACCCATTGCACGTGATTCAATGTTTAATGCAAGGTGCTGTGGGCATCGGATGTTGGGACCAATATATTGTAACACAGCAGATCTGTCCCTTGCTTTAAATAGACAAAAACCTGATGCAAACAGGCTAGGTTCTGACAGGCAGGCAGATCAAAAGCATTTCTGTTGCCATAAGCAACCCAGGCAGGCACAGGATCAGCAGCCGTGCCTAGTTAGGAAACACCTCTCATTAGAGGGAGAGAACAACTTCCACGTGAGGGAAGACACGCCCCTAAGGCATTATAAAAAATGTGTAGAGAAAACAGCTGAGAGAGCCGAGAGAACGAGAAGCTCAGACAGGACGAGAAGCTCAGAGAGGACCAGGAGTTCAGAGAGGACAAGAAGTTCAGGGAGGACCCAGAGAACTCAGAGACCTGATAGGACCAGTGGAACAGGAAACTCCAAAGGAAGTTACACGGGAGACTTCAGAGGAAGTTACAGAGGGTGTTGTAACGTCAGAAGCTGCCATGAGGGAGAAGTGCTGAGTGATTCTGAAACAAGCTCAGACTTCTCAGAGACGGAGTTTGAACCCCCTGCAGTTCCAGTCAGAAAGCTACAAAAGAGCTCTACACCAGGAACTAGAAAAGGTTCCATTTGGCAGGTTAGTCAAAAGAAATATCCACCTCTGATACAGAGAGGAATTCCTCAACACCTACTTGAATGGGAGAGACGTGAGACAGTGAAAAAGCCATGTGTGTTTGAGAAGCAGGCTTGTAAGAAGCGGTCTCAGAACGTTGAGGGAAACTGGGCTATTGAAAATGTTTGTATGGATGAGACAGACAATTATATACCAGATAAACCAAGGCACAGAGTGATAAGAGAGAAACCTGTTCATTATAAAGAGCAGTGCTGTGAGCTACCAGTAAATGGGAGTAGCCGAGAGCCAGCAGTTAACAGAGGGAAACGTTATTCCAGGAAGTGTGTTTCTCTGCCTTGCCATTATAAAGTAAATGGTAATTACTTGCCTTGTACTGACTATGACTATTTGAGAAACCCAGGAGAAGATAAAGAGCAAAGACATACGCAGGCTGATTGTTCACAGGACAGTGATATTGAGCCAATGATCACAGAAGATAGCTGTTTGAATCCAGGCTTGGAAGAAATGGAATGCTCTCTAATGATAGCTGATGAGAATCCTTCTTTGTTGTAAACTAGTACAAAAGGTTAAGAAGAGATTATCAGCTGCCTGCTATAATTATTCAGTTTCTGTTACATTTGAAAGCAAGTTTGCTACCTTTAAGTTCATCCAGTTTTGTATCCTAAGTTTTACTTCTGTTGTTGATGTTTTTTGAAAATCCATAAACCCCGGGAGGGGAAATAAAATCCTTTTGAACCTTGACCACTTGGATCCACGACTACACTCCTTTCCAATACAAGGTCAGGTGACTTAATAGCTTGGCTAACTGCCTATACCACAGCCCTGCTGGGACTATAGGTGTTACAAGAAAATGGCGTCGTTCTTGGATTTTTGAAAAAAAAAATTACAGCACAGAACACTACAAAGCTTCTTGAGTGGATACAGCTGATTTGGAAAAAAAAAAGAGGAAAATCTGTACTGAAGTGGCACGGAGTGGATTTCTACATCCTGAGCTGACCAGAGGGAGCCAAAGACCTTTTCTCAAAGTGAGATCCTGCACCGTGTTCAGGTATAAGTGACTGGGCACGGGTGGCGAGGATTGGTGAGAAAAGGGGAGGAAGAAAAAAAAAAAAAAAGAGGGAAAGATAAAACCTAGCCAAGTAGTAGAGAGGGGACAGAAAAATTGTTCCGCACTTGGTGGGCCTTGTTTTTTTTTCTTGCAGGTACACAGACGCTGCAATGGATCCTGAAGAGATACGCAGTTGGATGGAGGCCCAATGGCAGGCCCAAAGCGAGCTGACGCGGCAAGCACAAGTGAGGACTATGACTGCAATAGCGGCACAGCAGCAACCCCTGCTGGACCTAATTGCCACTCTGGTGAAGAAGATGCGCTCCCCAGAGGAGGACAATGTTTCAATGACCCCTGTGGTAGGAGTACAGAACTGCAATGCATTGACATTAGGACCTTTAGAACACTCTGATAACTTTGATGATTATGCAGAGGCTTTCGAAAGGATAGCTGTAGCAGCGAAATGGCCGCCAGACCAGTGGGCGGTAAGATTCGCCATGTCTCTAAGGGGAGAGGCTTTAGCAGCATATAAGGCGATGCCCGCTGATCTCGCGTCCCAGTATCATGAACTAAAATTAGCAGTTAGGGATAGGCTTGGGTTAACCCATACCCATTACCGCCGTCTTTTTAGGGAGGCTAAAATCCTACCTAAAGAGACACCAAAGGCCCTGATGCAGAGATTAACAGGCCTAGCATCAAAATGGCTTGCTCCTCAAACAGCCACGATAGAGTCTCTGGTAGACGCTGTAATTTTGGAGCAATATTTTGAGGCTGTGCCACCAGATGTAAAAGCCTTCCTATTATTGCAAAGGTGCAAATCTACGGGAGAAGCAGTGGAGCTAACAGACTGCTATTTTGAAGCAGAAATAGCTGGAGCTTCTCAAGGTCACCTGTTGAAGGTCACAGGTAGAGAACGAATGTCAGGGACAGGAAGAGCTTATAACCAGGATGTACCTAGGAGAAATGTGAGGAAATACGAAATGCTAAAATGTTTTCAATGTGGGGAAAAAGGGCACAGGCAAAGAGATTGTAAAGAAAATGTTGTCCTGATATCTGGAGGAGAGAAACACACTGATGGAGAGTTTCTGGTGGATGTTCTGGTAGAAGGGGTAAAGGCTACCGCACTTCTGGACACAGGAGCAGACCAGAGCATGGTCTCCCGCAAAATGTGGGAAGCCATTCAGACACATAATCCTTCCGTAGGGAATAATTTAAATGGAAGTGTGAAAGTAAGGTGTGTTCATGGAGCTTCCTCCTATTATCCAATGTACGAGATGTGTGTGACTGGGTTAGATACAGTAGGGTTGGTGCTAATGGCTGTTGTCCCCCAACTTCCCTATGGGGTGGTTTTAGGGCGGGACTGGCCCCCATTTAAAGAGGAAATGGGAAAGGGTCTGGAAAGGAAGATAGGCCTGAGCCAGGAAGAGCCTCTAGGTGAAGGTAGGGTACTGCCTAAGACCCCCAAAATAGAAGCCCTTGCCCAAAAGATCCAAAAGCCATTATTTGGAAAACCCCGAACGGAAAGGATAGCCCCAGCTAAAAAGAAATTTGTCTTAAAATTTGCAAAAATATCCTCGCACGCAAAAAGCCCTCAAAGAGCCACTGAAGCCTCAGCTGGGTATGACCTGTATAGCAGTGAGGATATTATGATTCCCAAGGGAGGAAAGACCCTAGTGTGCACTGGCATAAGAATTCAAACCCCCGAAGGATGCTATGGTCGTATAGCGCCCCGGTCAGGTCTGGCGACTCAACATTTTATTGACGTGGGGGCAGGGGTGATAGACCCCGATTACCGGGGTGAGGTTAAGGTTCTTCTTTTTAACTTTGGAAAAGAAGATTTTGCAGTTAAAAGGGGCGAAAGGATCGCCCAACTCATATGTGAGCGCGTGGGGTTCCCTTTAGTGGAAGAGGTACCTTCCCTAGCTCCCACCACTCGAGGAACAGGTGGATTTGGCTCCACTGGGCTAAAAGATGTAAAAAGCTTAGCAGCTATAGCAGAAGAAAGGAGGGAGGAGGACTTAGGGCCACAACCCTCAGATTGGAGGGAACGACCGGAGCTGCGAACAGGGTCGGACCTGTCCGAGCACCAACAGGGGGAATTAACCCGGGTACTAAGAAAGTATTCTGACGTCCTCACCGCCGTGCCCGGCGAAACACGTTTGGTGGCGCACGAGGTCATCACTACCCCGGGGAAAATAATCCGGCAGCGCCCATATCGCCTGCCCGAGGCTAAGAAAAACGAGGTTATCACACAAGTAAAAGAGATGGTAGAAATGGGTATCATAGAAGAATCCCATAGCCCGTGGTCCAGCCCCATAGTCCTAGTTCCCAAACCCGACGGTACGCTTCGTTTTGTATTGATTTTAGACAAATTAATGCAATTTCCCAATTTGACGCGTACCCCATGCCAAGGATAGATGATTTGTTAGATCGTCTAGGACAGGCTAAATTCCTTACGACCCTCGATCTAACGAAAGGATACTGGCAAATCCCGTTGACAAGGGATTCTAAGCCCAAAACAGCTTTTTCCACACCAATAGGCCTATACCAGTTCCGGCGTATGCCCTTTGGGCTACATGGTGCGGCAGCCACCTGTCAGCGTTTAATTGACCAAGTTCTGAGGCCGCACCAAGAATACGCTCTGGCTTACATGGACGACGTAATTATCCATAGTAGCACATGGCAGGAACATTTGGCCCGAATTGAGGGAGTATTACGAGCCATGCGAAAGGCAGGCCTCACCCTAAACCCAAAAAAATGCCTTTTCGGAGCTAGGGAGGCCAAGTATTTAGGGCACGTAGTGGGGAATGGTATAGTAAAGCCACTAGCCGACAAGCTAGAAAGTGTGCGGAATTTCCCACAACCGGTGGATAAGAAGCAGGTTCGTAGCTTCCTGGGGCTGATAGGATACTATCGGCGATTTATCCCTAGATTTGCAGAGGAAAGTTGCATTTTTACAGGGATGATAAAAAGAATGCCCCTAATAAGATACGGTGGACTCCGGAGGCGGAAGAAGCATTTGTCTCCTTGAAGGAGAAGTTATGTCAGGCCCCTGTATTGAGAGGAGTCGATTTTAAATTACCTTTTATTGTCCAAACAGATGCCTCTGAGACAGGACTAGGGGCGGTCATGTCTCAGAGATTCGGAGGGGTGGAACACCCGGTTACGTATTTAAGTAGAAAGCTATCCAGTGCAGAACAGAAATATTCAACGGTGGAGCGGGAATGCTTGGCCATTAAGTGGGCAATAGAGACTTTGAGGTTCTACTTAACCGGCCGAAAATTTACGTTGGTAACTGACCACGCACCCTTAAAATGGCTCAGCCAGATGCACAATAATAACGCCCGCCTTACAAGGTGGCACTTGGCCTTGCAGGCCTTTCATTTCGAAGTGCAACACCGAGCCGGGAAGTTGCATGGCAACGCCGATGCCCTCAGTAGAATTACACACTGTCCGACGAGGACGTCAGCAGCGTGTAATAACTTAAGGAGGGGGATATGTAACACAGCAGATCTGTCCCTTGCTTTAAATAGACAAAAACCTGATGCAAACAGGCTAGGTTCTGACAGGCAGGCAGATCAAAAGCATTTCTGTTGCCAAAAGCAACCCAGGCAGGCACAGGATCAGCAGCCGTGCCTAGTTAGGAAACACCTCTCATTAGAGGGAGAGAACAACTTCCACGTGAGGGAAGACACGCCCCTAAGGCATTATAAAAAATGTGTAGAGAAAACAGCTGAGAGAGCCGAGAGAACGAGAAGCTCAGACAGGACGAGAAGCTCAGACAGGACGAGAAGCTCAGAGAGGACCAGGAGTTCAGAGAGGACAAGAAGTTCAGGGAGGACCCAGAGAACTCAGAGACCTGATAGGACCAGTGGAACAGGAAACTCCAAAGGAAGTTACACGGGAGACTTCAGAGGAAGTTACAGAGGGTGTTGTAACGTCAGAAGCTGCCATGAGGGAGAAGTGCTGAGTGATTCTGAAACAAGCTCAGACTTCTCAGAGACGGAGTTTGAACCCCCTGCAGTTCCAGTCAGAAAGCTACAAAAGAGCTCTACACCAGGAACTAGAAAAGGTTCCATTTGGCAGGTTAGTCAAAAGAAATATCCACCTCTGATACAGAGAGGAATTCCTCAACACCTACTTGAATGGGAGAGACGTGAGACAGTGAAAAAGCCATGTGTGTTTGAGAAGCAGGCTTGTAAGAAGCGGTCTCAGAACGTTGAGGGAAACTGGGCTATTGAAAATGTTTGTATGGATGAGACAGACAATTATATACCAGATAAACCAAGGCACAGAGTGATAAGAGAGAAACCTGTTCATTATAAAGAGCAGTGCTGTGAGCTACCAGTAAATGGGAGTAGCCGAGAGCCAGCAGTTAACAGAGGGAAACATTATTCCAGGAAGTGTGTTTCTCTGCCTTGCCATTATAAAGTAAATGGTAATTACTTGCCTTGTACTGACTATGACTATTTGAGAAACCCAGGAGAAGATAAAGAGCAAAGACATACGCAGGCTGATTGTTCACAGGACAGTGATATTGAGCCAATGATCACAGAAGATAGCTGTTTGAATCCAGGCTTGGAAGAAATGGAATGCTCTCTAATGATAGCTGATGAGAATCCTTCTTTGTTGTAAACTAGTACAAAAGGTTAAGAAGAGATTATCAGCTGCCTGCTATAATTATTCAGTTTCTGTTACATTTGAAAGCAAGTTTGCTACCTTTAAGTTCATCCAGTTTTGTATCCTAAGTTTTACTTCTGTTGTTGATGTTTTTGAAAATCCATAAACCCCGGGAGGGGAAATAAAATCCTTTTGAACCTTGACCACTTGGATCCACGACTACACTCCTTTCCAATACAAGGTCAGGTGACTTAATAGCTTGGCTAACTGCCTATACCACAGCCCTGCTGGGACTATAGGTGTTACAATATACATTATGGTGCAAGGTTGTAAAGATTTTGGGGTGGGACCCTAGTAATTCCCCCCTCGCTAATTTATGTTTTCATCATGTATTTGGGGTGGGAAGGGATGAGAAGGGACAATTCAGTTGGATGGAGGAGCATAGGATGATTAAAACTCTGGATTTTATTTAGGATGGGAAATATTTTGCTAGTGCTGACATTTTTCAAAGGTGTGAGGGATCCCCAGGTATTTTTGCAGTATTGAAATTGTAATATTTTTTGCAAGTGCATAGAAAGATAATTCTAAGAAAATGGACACTGCTTGAATGTCTGTTTCAACAGGGTGGTGGTGGGTAAGTTATAGAAGATTTTACTAGACTTTGAGGGTGGAAAATGCACATGTCCAGTACTGGCATGAATACATAGGAAGGGAGTAGATGGCAGAATAATGACAGGAGTTGTAGACTAATTTGCATTGAGTGGCCTTTTCAGTTAACAATTGGAAAATTGATATAAAATACTATATCGAACGCATATTAATCTGGTGAAGTTGCATCAGTTTGATAGGAGTATCTCAGACTTATGTTGGAAGGGTTCTGGCCAAAGAAGCGCATGGAAGCATTTATGATGAGAATGCCCCCAAATACAGATTTATTGGAAGAGATATTAGCAGTTGAGTAGAGACGTTTCACTGTTCTACTCCCTTCTATGATTGGGTTATACTACTACTGCCACTACTGATCATTCATATAGTGCTACAAGGCATATGCAGCGCTGCACAGATACATATAAAAGACAGTCCCTGCTCGTCAGAGCTGACAATTTAGTCAAGACAGACAATACACAGATGATCCAAATAAGATCTTGTTAAATCATTTGGATCTGATTAATTTTTTATTAATTACGGCTAAGGAACTGGAACAAGCTCTCTGTACTGGCAATTTGGGATTGGATCAAGAAAGTCCTCCAAATAATGGATATGGAACAATTCTCAGCCCTCTTGGTGCAGAGCTTTGACCGGCATCAGAAGATTTGGAGCCCCTTCAAAGAGTACTTAAGCTCATGCTCTGGACACTGAATTTCTATATAGAAACATAGAAAAATGACGACAGAAAAAGACCACATGGCCTATCTAGTCTGTCCTTCCATATCAACATATACAACAGTCCCCTTTTTTTCTTTAGAGATTCTCTGTGTGTTGTCCCATGCTTGATTTCTCTTCTGCCCATGGGAGATGTGATCCTGAAGGGAGACAAGAGGATGCAGCCATCCACGGGAGGGGGGGGGGGCAGAAATTCCAGGCACCCAATGCAAATTTCTGGTCGTCATGGCGAGCCCTACTCTAGGGTTCTCTAGATATGGACTTTTGAAAATTGACCCCCATAATTACTAAATGTTAGGGATCATGGCAACCCATATTTTAGATTATTAAAAACATACAGGTTAAGATTTCTAAAGCATAAAATGAAACAAAAAAACATGGACCAGAAAAGCTACTTCACATGAAAAAAGTACAGCAAATTGTGATTTTCTTTCTTCTAATGGATCATCCTAAATTTAATTGAGGTCTTTAGAAACAATCTGAACACTTACAGAAAGCTGACCACCTTAAATCCAAAAATCCTTAAGCCATCAGTATTTCAGTCTTGCTTGGGAAAACCTACAAAGAATTTTTCATTGTCTTGTAAGCTATAGATACAAACCTTTATAAAATATTTAATTGAATCCTAACAAGAAAATGCTCTTTCATAAAACCTTTTTCTACTGTATAATTCTGTTTAGAGGAATTTTCTTTTGCATTTATGATTTTGTGCAAATACAAGAACTATAGTCAAATGTTGATTGTATGGACAGTATGGATACAGTGGTTTAATATGGGGGTCATTCAGTTCAGCGAATAGTGGGGATGGACATCTGGATTGGACGTCCATCGCTGCTATTTTCTCCCCTGCTGGCCCGGACTAATGCCTCCCCATACGGACAGCTCGTTTGTATAGGGAGGCTTAGACGGGGGCGGAAGGGGGCATGCCTGAGGCAGAGCATGGGCGGACCACGACCCCAGATGTACAGGGCTGGGCTGTTTATGACCATTGTTACCACTGAAGGTCCTGGAGAGGAGCAGCAATGGTGGCATTAAGGCATCCCCAGACCATTGGCACTCAAGGCAGCTGCCTATTACAGCTGGGTGTTGCACTGACCCTGATGATAGGATGGATCAAATTGGTGGAGGGGTGGTGCTATATGTTAAAGAAAGCATTGAGTCAAATAGAATAAAAGGTCTTCAGGAAGCAAAATGCACCATTGAATCTTCATGAATAGATTCCATGTGTGAAGGGGAAGAAAATAGTGGTAGGGGTTTACTACCATCAGCCTCGACAGAACGAGCAGACAGATGATGAAATGTTATCAGCAATTAGGGAAGCTAAAATAATTGGCAACTTCCATATAGATTGGATAAACATCACGTCAGGACATGCTAGGGAGGCAAAGTTCCTAGATGAAATAAATGACTACTTCATGGAGCAGCTGGTTCAGAAACAATAGGAGAAGGAGCTATTTTTGACGTAGTCCTTTATGGAACAGAGGATTTGATAAAGGAGATAGCTATGTTGGGGCCATTTGGCACTAGTGATCATGATATGATCACATTTGACTTAATAACTGGAGTGAGTATGGAAAGGAAATCTGTGTCAGCATTTAATTTTCAAAGGGGAGACTACGATAAAATGAGGAAAACGGTTAGAAAAAAATCAAAAGGATTAGCTGAAAAGGTCAAGAATTTACATCAGGCATGAAATTTGTTTAAAAATACAATCTTGGAAGCCCAGACCAGCTGCATCCCATGCATTAAGAAAAGCAGAAGGAAGACCACAAGACAGCAAGCTTGCTTAAAAGATGAGGTGAAAGAGACTATTAAAGCCAAAAAATATCTTTCAAAAAATGGAAAAAGGATCCAGATGAAGGAAATAGAAAGAAATATAAGCACTGGCAAGTAAAATGCAAGGCACTGATAAGAAAGACAAAAATAGAATTTGAAAAGAAGCTTGCCATAGAGATAAAAACTCACAATAAAATCTTTTTCAGGTAAATATGAAGCAAAGAGATGATCGAGTTGTAAAAGGGAAACTCAGGGAGGACAAGTCTGTAGCTGAGAGAATAAATTAATTCTTTGCTGAAGAAGATGTGAGGAAGCTATCCATGGCAGAAAGGACATTTAACGATAATGAGCCAGAAGAGCTGAATGAAATCTCAGTAAACCTGGAAAAAGATGTACTGTAGTAGAACAAATTGATAAACTAGAAACGCAAATCACCTGGTTTGGATGGTATACCCCCAAGAGTGTAAAGAGAACTCAAAGATGAAATCAGAAAGCGGTTGACAAAGTTTCATATCAGAAATTCCTGAGGAAGTTAAAAAATCATGGCATAAGAAGCAATGTCCTATTGTGACTTGGAAACTTTTGAGAGATAGAAAACAGAGAGGAGGGATAAATAGTTTTCTCAATGGAGAGAATAGTAGATTAACCCAGAGATCTGTATTAGGACCAATGCTTCTTTTTTTTTTAAATTCTTTATTTTCGTTTTATAACAACAAAGGAAAAGGAAGACATACAGCTAAAAGACAGATACATAACGTGTAATACATACACCAAAGTAAACCCCTACCACCCCCCTCCCCCCTGCTTCTTCTCTAGAAAACTAAGCATTCCCGAAGCGGGCGTGTACTTACATTATTGTGTTACAAAACCTAACGGTGATCTAAAACATGATGAGTGCGCATTATACAGGCATGTTGGAGCAATGAGCAGATTGTACATAATCATTAAGCATCTGCCATTTAGACAAGCGAGAGTGAGTTTGGACATGGGGAATAGCTCTCCGAGGTATCTGCTCATATTTACTATATAAGCAGACGAGGTTCCACCATTCATTGACAGTAAGTCGAGAGCTATCCTTCCAATTCCTCGTGATTAAGCATATGGCTATACCCAGCATGAAATCAAGGAGAAAGCGACCCTTCTTAGGAAGAGAGGGGACCTCCGCCACAGAGCGGAGTCCCACGACCTTCCAAGAGAGAGGTTCATGAAAGTGTAAGATAAATTGAATACGACCCCAGACCCGCCCCCAATAGACCTGCAGTTGAGGACATTCATAAATAACATGAGCGAAGGTTCCCACAGCAGTATGGCAAGACCAACACAGGTCCCTAGCATTTGGGTTCCATTTGGCTATTTTTCTGGGGTATAAAAGCATCTGTGTGCAAAGAAGAAGAGAGTTTGGGTAACAGAGGCAGACCGGGAAACCCGCACTACTTTACTCCAGAAAACGCTCCATTGCACAGGGGTTAAAGTGATTTGCAGTTCGCGCTCCCAGGCTTGTTGGGCTCTAAAAGTGTCCGTGTCTGTACCCTGACATATTATTTTATAAAAGTTAGAGGCTACCCCATGTGTACTACTAATGGAGTGAATTATCTCTAATAGCCCATCCTCAGTAGGGGCAGAGGGCGGCATGATTCGAGCACTTTTGAGGCAGTGTTGAAGCTGCATCAATTGAAAGTAGTGTTTCGCTGGTAACGCAAATTCCTTTTGTAAATCAGAAAAGGTTTTCCAACGAGCTGCAGAGAAAAGCTGTTGGGGTGTCCAGATCCCCCTGGAGTACCAGGGTTTCCAGGCTATTGTTCTATTTAGGACTTGAATTCTGGGGTTATTCCATAGCGGTAGCTTAGGATTTTCTTCCGTTTTATCGGATTATTGATTCCTTTTACGTTCAATGAGAAATCTTACATGGTGCCATCAATCGGTAATAGATATTTTAGGTAAGGGCGCTTGATAACATATAACATAAGCAGAATCTGTACAACAATGTCATAATCACCGAGTATTCTGGCTAATACACCCCATATTGAAAAGTATGTACCAACGTATCTTAGAGAAGAAGCAAAACCCCCAAAGAATATGGCGACCATATGTCTGCGGGAGGAGGCCCTAGAGAGGAAATAGAAAGACATGTAGAAAAAAAGAAAAGAAACACCAGAGTCCATAATAACACTGTCTCTGATACTCATCGAGGCTACTGTGGGTAGATGGAGTCGGGTCACAGATACCATCAAGAGTAAGGCCACAGACTGCCCACGCCAGACTCTTTGCCAGGCTGCGGCAGATCCAATATGGCAGGTACAGCAGATATGAGGAGACTTGCAGGAATATTCTGGAAGTCAGCGCATCAAGTCGGCTTCTTTGGAATCCAAAAACTCCGCTAGTAGATCAGGGTCCTCAAATGTTCTTGTCTGATTGTGAAGCGTGACTCGGAGCTTGGCCGGGTACATCAGGCCATAGCGTGCTTGTAGTTGTTGAAGCCTCGGCCGGAATTCCAGAAAGCGCTTTCGGCGGTCGACCGTGGGTTTAGCCAAGTCGGGATAGAAGGAGATCTTGTGGCTCGCAAACTCCATATGGCCCTTTGCCCGAGAGGCACTTAGAATTTGCTCCACGTGTTGATATCTCAATAGTCGAAAAATGATAGGCCGCGGGGTCTTCCTGTTGAGCGTTATGCTTGTGGGTACACGATGAGCGTGATCAATCTCCAAATCTTTGGTAAAGGTGATTTGAAGCAGGGAAGGGAGGATTTTGCATAAAAACTCTTTCATGTCTCCCGATTCCGCTCCCTCCGGTATGCCCACGAGTCGTATGTTGTTGCGGCGCGCTCTATTATTGCCATCTTCCACCTCTTTCTGCAAGGCCCGCACCTGTCGTTCAACTTTGTCGAGTTTGGACAACCGGGGCGCATGGGAGTCCAATATGCTCTCCATTTTGTCCTGACGCGAAGAAAGCCCTTATAGCTTGCTTTGCAGCACACCAAAATCTTCCCGCAGCGCTCGGAGTGCTTCACCGTTTGCCTGCACAAGATTTTTGACCCCTCTAATCTCTACGAGGATTTCCTGCTGCATTTCGGGGCCCTCGCACAAGGCCGGCCCCTTCTGCAGGGACGGAGGTTCAGTTTTGGAACGTTTGCCGTGAGAAGCCGCTGGAGATCCAAATTCCAGGCGCGTTGGTTTGGTCCCCGCCATCTCACCAATGTGCCCCGGCAAGATCAGAGTAGAAGTTCTAAGTTAGTAAGGTGTTAATTCAGGATTCTGAGTAGGCCTCTCGGGAGCCTCAGCGTTATGCGACCATCCCGCTGGACATCTGGCTCCGCCCCCCCAGGACCAATGCTTCTTAACACATTTATAAATTATATGCAATTGGGAACAACGAGCAAGGTCATTAAATTTGCAGATAACACCAAATTATTAAGAGTTGTTAAATTGCATGTGGATTGTGAGAAACTGCAGGAGTATCTTGTGAGAGTGGGAGATGAAATTTAATATGGACAAGAGCAAAGTGATGCACATAAGGAAGAATAACTCATACTATAGGTACACAATGTTAGGTATGATTGTGGACAATACATTGAAATCTTCTGTTCAGTGTGTGGCAGTGGCCAAAAAGTCAAAAAGAATGTCAGGAATCATTAGGAAAAGAATAGAAAATAAAACAAAGGATATCATAATGTCTTTGTATCACTTCATGGTGCTACTGTACCTTAAGTACTGTGTGCAATTCTGGCCTCCACCCAAGGAGTGGAGGAGTAGCCTAATGGTTAAGAACACTGGCTTGGGAACCCAGAGACCAGCATTCAATTCCCACTAGCACTCCTTGTGACCTTGGGCAAGTCACATAACCCTCCATTGTCTCAGAAAAAAATCCAAGTTATCAATGTCCTTGTTTAATGTACATTACCAAGTTTAAGTTTCAATGTAAACCACTTTGATTGAAATGATAAAGCAGTATATAAAACCTGCTAATAAAATAATTAAATCTGAAAAAGTAAACACAGTAGTGGCATTAGAAAAGGTACAGAGAAGAGCAATCAAAATGATAAAGGGGATGGAACTACTCTCCTATGAGGAAATGTTAAAGAGATTAGGGTTTTTCAGCTTGGAGAAAAGATGCGTGAGAAGAGATGTGATAGACATCTATAAAATTCTGAGTGGAGTGGAATGAAATACAAAGACTAGACTCTAGTCGCTAGTGGAAACACTATGAAGCTACAATGTAGTATATTCAAAACAGAGAGGTGAACATATATTTTTTCTCAACATATAATTAGTCTTTGGAACTCATTACTGAGGTATAGTACAAACAGTTATTGCATCTGGGTTTAAAAAAGGTTTGGACAGATTCCTGGAGGAAAAGTCCATGAACAGTATATAGTTGAAGAGAAAACCACAACTTATCCCAGGGGATAAATAGCATGGAACTGGCTACTTTTGGGATTTGCCAGGTACTTGTGACCTGGATTGGCCTAGGCCGGGGCATCAGCTGGAATTACATTCTGCCCCAGTGCTGCAGTGCCAATCCTGCTTCCGCCCCTCCGCTTTCAATCCCTGTTTGTATGGGGTAGCAACTTCTGTGCCATTTTAAAAGTATTACCACCACTGACGGTCCGGGAGAGAGGTGGCAGCAGTGACAATTGGCACCACCAGAGGGCCAGCATTCTAGGTGAGCGCCTAGTTCACCTTATTGTAGCTGTTGATGTTGTTGTTAAGTGCTGTCGAGTCGGAGTCGACTCATGGCGACCCTCTGGATAGCTATCCTAAATTGTGTTCTATCTTCAGTCAGGTGTTGACCTTCTATCTTGCCAAGCATGATGTCTTTCTCTAATGATCTCTCTCTTCGCATGATGTGTCCAAAGTATGAAAGTAGAAGTCTTGTCATCTGAGCTTCTAAAGAAAGCTTAGCTTTGATCTCCTCTAGTACCGACTGGTTTGTTCTTCGGGCAGTCCATGGTATACACAGTATTCGCCGCCAGCACCATAATTCAAAGGCATCAATTTTCTTCCTGTCTATCTTTTTCACTGTCCAGCTTTCACATCCATATGATGTTATTGAAAATACCATGGCTTGAACAAGTCGAATCTTTGTATGGAGAGAGACATCTCTGCTCTTGAGAATCTTATCTAGGTCTTTCATAGCCATTCTGCCAAGAGCAATGCGTCGTTTGATTTCTTGACTGCTTGTTGCTTCTTTATTGATAATTGATCCAAGTAGGTTAAAGTTGTTCACAATTTCAATTTCTTCTCCTTCAATGATGAACCTGTTGATTATGCCAGCTGTCATGATCTTTCTCTTCTTTACATTAAGGTGCAGGCCCATTTTGAGACTATGTTCTTTGATTGTGAGAAGCAAATGTTTCAGATCATCTTCACTTTCAGCCAGTAATGTAGTATCATCAGCATAGCGAAGGTTGTTAATGAGTCTTCCACCAGTCTTCACACCTCTGTTGTCTTCATACAATCCTGCTTCTCTGATGATTTGTTCTGCATATAAATTAAACAGGTAGGGGGAAAGTATGCAGCCTTGTCTTACACGTTTGCTTATTTTAAACCATTCTGTTTCTCCTTGTTCCGTTCAAACTGTTGCTTCTTGATCAATGTACAGATTGCGCAAGAGAACGATCAGGTGTTCTGGTATACCCATGCTTCTTAATGTGGCCCAGAGTTTCTCATGGTTTACACAGTCAAAAGCCTTGCTATAGTTGATAAAGCACAAATAGATATGCTTTTGGTATTCTTTAGTCTTTTCAAGGATCCATCTCACATCCGCAATGATGTTTCTCGTTCCTCGCCCTTTCCTGAACCCTGCTTGCACTTCAGGTAGTTCTTATTCCAGGTATGGTTGTAGTCTCTTTTGAATAATCTTCAGTAGTATCTTGCTGGCATGTGGGATCAGAGCGATTGTTCGATAATTTCCACAGTCAGTTGGATCACCTTTCTTTAGTATTGGTATAAACACAGATCTTTTCCAGTCAGTTGGCCATGATGTTGTCTTCCATATTTCTTGGCAGAGCCTTGTAATTATGGTAACAGCTGCATCAGATTGCTGCAATACTTCTATAGGAATGCTATCAATGCCTGGTGCTTTGTTCTTTGATAAGGCTTTCAATGCTGCTTCAACTTCTTCTTTCATCACCAATGGTTCCCGATCATAAGGTACAGGTTGAAACGGCTGTTGGTCCACTTGATCTTTATCATATAAAAACTCTGTATATTCCTTCCACCTTTTCTTGATCTTCTCAGCATCATTCAACATAGAACCTTGAGCATCTTGTAACATTCCAATTTGAGGCTGGAACTTTTTCTTTAACTCTCGTAGCTTCAGGAAAGCCGATCTTGTTCTTCCTCTAATAGTTTCTGCTTCTATTTCCTTGCAAGTGTCATTGTAGTACTTTTCCTTGTCCTGTCTTGCTGCACATTGGAAATCTCTGTTGACTTCTGTGATTGTCTTTCTTTGTCCTCTGGCTTTAGCTTCTCGGCATTTCTGGGCAATTTTCAGAGTTTCTTCAGTCATCCATTTTGGCCGTTTTTGGTTTTTCACCTTTTGTAGAGACTTCTCGCTTTCTTCCAACACAACCTTCTTGATGTCATTACATAACTCTTCCGGAGCTCTGTCATTTGTATCTAAAGCAGCAAATCAATTTTGCAGGCAGTCTTTAAATTCCAGTGGTATATTCTCAAGGTCATATTTTGCTGCATTCATGAGTGGTTTGCTCTTTTTCAACTTTAGCTTGAGTTTGCATACTAGTAGTTGATGAGCTGTACCACAGTCAGCTCCAGGTTTTGTCTTTGTTGATGTTATAGAGCTTTTCCATCGTTGACTTCCACAGATGTAGTCAATTTGATTTTTATACAATCCGTTGGGTGAAGTTGATGTGTACAGTCACCGCTTGTGTTGCTGGAAGAAGGTGTTTGAGATGAATAGATCATTGGTCTTGCAGAATTCTATCAGTCTTTCTCCAACTTCATTTCTGTTGCCAAGTCCATATTTTCCAACTACTTTGCCTTCTTCTTTGTTGCCAACTTTTGTGTTCCAGTCACCCATGACTATCGGGATATCCTGTTTGCATGTTCTGTCAATTTCAGCTTGTACTCAGGGCCAGCCCGTCCATTGAGCAAGAATGTTTTTTGCACAGGGCCCCGCGTTTCAGGGGGCCCCGCTCAAAAAACATCTTGCATCCCAAAGTTTTAAAAAATCATAAACCGGCTGCGGCTGCCGCCGTGGCAGCGGCAGAATGGAGAATCCCGCGGGGCCCATTTACAGTCCTTACCACCCCCCCCCCGCCCCCATCATCCCAGCTAAGTTTAAAAAAAAAAAAAACCAGAAACCGGCTGCTGCTGCCGCTGCCGCCGTGGCAGCGGCAGAATGGAGAATCCCGCGGGGCCCCCCTGTCCTGCAGTCTTCTATGCGGCCTCCGTCGGCTGTCAGAGCTGCGCGAAGAGAGAGAGCTTCTCCTCTCGCAGCTCTGTTAATCACGCCGCGGGCTGATGGGAAATCCCATCAGCCCCGTGGCGGGATTAACAGAGCCGCGAGAAAGGGAAACTCTCCCTTCGCGCGGCTCTGAAAAGCCCGCGCTGAGACCGCATAGAAGACTGCAGGATAGGGGGGCCCCGCGGCATTCTCCATTCTGCCGCTGCCACGGCGGCAGCAGCAGCCGGTTTCTGGTTTTTTTTTTTTAAACTTAGCTGGGCTGATGGGGGGGGGGGTGGTGGTAAGGACTGTAAATGGGCTGATGGGGAGGGAGGTAGGGGGGGGGGTGGTAAGGACTGTAAATGGGCTGATGGGGAGGGAGGGAGGGAGGGGGGTAAGGACTGTAAATGGGCTGATGGGGAGGGAGGGAGGGGGGGTAAGGACTGTAAATGGGCTGATGGGGAGGGAGGGAGGGGGGGAGGGGGGGAGGGGGGGTAAGGACTGTAAATGGGCTGATGGGGAGGGAGGGAGGGGGGGGGTAAGGACTGTAAATGGGCTGATGGGGAGGGAGGGGGGTAAGGACTGTAAATGGGCTGATGGGGGGGGGGGGTTAGGACTGGTAATGGGCTATAGGGGGTTACGACAGGAAGTTGGCTGATGGGGGGGTTAAGACTGGTAATGGGCTATGGGGGGTTAGGACAGGTAATAGACTATGGAGGGGCTACGACTGGAAATGGGCTGATGGGGGAAGTTATGACAGGTAATGGGCTATGGGGAGGCTACGACTACAAGTGGGCTGATGGGGGGATTAGGACTGGAAACGGGCTATGGGGCGGTGGGCTAAGACTGGAAATGGGCTGATGGGGGGTGTTAGGACTGGTAATGGGCTGATGGGGGGGATTAGGACTGGAAATGGGCTATGGGGGGGTTAGGACAGGTAATGGGCTGATGGGGGTTACAACAGGTAATGGGCTATGGGGGGGCTAAGACTACAAGTAGGCTGATAGGGGGTTAGGACTGGTAATGGGCTGTGGGGGGTGTTAGGACTGGTAATGGGCTGGGGGGGGTTAGGACTGGTAATGGGCTGGGGGGGTTAGTACTGGTACTGGGCTATGGGGGGGTTACAACAGGTAATGGGCTATGGGGAGCTACGACTACAAGTGGGCTGATGGGGGGATTAGGACTGGAAATGGGCTATGAGGGGGTTTAGGACAGGTAATGGGCTGATGGGGGGTTACAACAGGTAATGGGCTATGGGGGGGGCTAAGACTACAAGTAGGCTGATAGGGGGTTAGGACTGGTAATAGGCTGTGGGGGGCGTTAGGACCGGTAATGGGCTGGGGGGGATTAGGACTGGTACTGGGCTATGGGGGGTTACAACAGGTAATGGGCTATGGGGAGCTACGACTACAAGTGGGCTGATGGGGGCATTAGGACTGGAAATGGGCTATGGGGGGTTAGGACAGGTAATGGGCTGATGGGGGGGTTACAACAGGTAATGGGCTATGGGGAGCTACGACTACAAGTGGGCTGATGGGGGGATTAGGACTGGAAATGGGCTATGGGGGGGTTAGGACTGGTAATGGGTTGATGGGGGGGGGTAAGACTGAAAATGGGATGATGGGAGGGTAAGGACTGGAAGTGGGCTGATGGGGGGGTTAGGACTGGTAATGGGATATAGGGGGTTCGGACTGGAAGTGGGCTGATGGGGGGGGTTAGGACTGGTAATGGGCTATAGGGGGTTCGGACTGGAAGTGGGCTGATGGGGGAGCTAGGACTGGTAATGGGATGGGGGGTTGCTAGGACTGGAAATGGGCTGAGTGGAAGGGGGGCTTGAACGGCAAATAGCTGATGGGGACAGGGGCTTGGAATGGAAATGGGCTGAGTGGAAAGGGGGCTTGAACTGCAAATAGCTGTTGGGGAGTGGGGCTTGGAATGGAAATGGGCTGTGAGGAGAGGGAGCTAGGACTGGAAATGGGCTGAGTGGGGGGGGGGGGCTAGGACAGGAAATGGGCTGATGGAGGGGCCAGGATAGGACTGGAAATGGGCTGTTGGGGGTGCTAAGGTTGGAAATGGGCTGTGGTGGGGGCTTGAATTGAAATGGACTCATGGAGGGGCTAGAACTGGAAGTAGGCTCATGGGGGGCTTGGATTGGAAATGGGCTGAGTGGAGGGGAGCTAGGATTTGACATGGGCTGATGGTGGGGCTAGGAAAGGAATAGAAATGAGCTGATGGGGGGCTGGGATTGGAAATGAGCTGATGGAGGAACTGATAGGACTGGAAATGGGCTGATGAGGGGCTGGGATTGGAAATGAACTGAAGGATGGACTCGGATAGGACTGGAAATGGATGGGGGAGCTAGGACTGGAAATGGGTTGATGGTGGGGCTAGGATAGGATTGGAAATGGGCTGATGGGGGACTAGGACTGGAAATGGGCTGATACAGGGACAAGAAGGGAGCAGATGCTGGGTGGGGCTGGAACTAGAAAGGAGCTGATGTTGGGGGAGGATTAGAATGGGATGGAGCTGGGAGAGTGAAATGGAGAGGGAAAAATATTTTGCGTGGGAGGGAAGACAAATCTACAATTGGCTGGATATTGGGAGAGTAAGTGGGGATTGAGGATGGAGGGATAAAATTTGAGTGGATGAAATAGGAATGAGGAAAGAGCAAAAGGAGAAAGATTAGTATGTTAAAGCAGATGTAGAGAGAGAATGGAAAAAAAAAAACAAGACAGAAGAAAGGACAAATGGACAGCAGATGGAGAGTTAGCAGAAGACACGAAGAAACCAGAAGAAAGTGGCTGGAACAATTGCAACTGAAAAAAAATGCACAAAAGGTAGTAGTAATAATGGGTGATTTCAATTACCCCGGTATCGACTGGGACAGTGTCACAGCAGGACAAAGCTAAAGAGATAAAGTTTCTAGATGAAATAAATGACTGCTTCTTGGAGCAGCTGGTTCATGAACCGACCAGAGGGGAAGCCATACTGGACCTAGTCCTTAGTGGAACGCCAGATCTGGTGCAAGAAATAAGGGTGTTGGGGGACCACTTGGCAATAGTGATCATAGTATGATCATGTTTGATTTAATCAGTGGAGGACAGATAGTAAAGGAATCCACAGTACTACCTTTTCACTTACAAAAGGGTGACTATGATAGAATGAGGAATATAGTTCGGAAAAAACTAAAAGGAGCGGTTCCAAAGGTTAAAGACTTACAGCAAGCTTGGGTGTTATTTAAAAATACTATCCTCGAAGCCCAGACCAGCTGTATTCCACGCATTAAGAAAAGTGGAAGAAAGTCCAAAAAACTGCCAGCATGGTTTAAAGGTGAGGTCAGAGAGGCTGTTGCTGCCAAAAGAGCAACCTTCAGAAAATGGAAAAAAGAGCCAAATGATGAAAACTGGAAACAGCACAAGCACTGGCAAGTTAAATGCAAAGCATTGATAAGGCAGGCAAAGCGGGAATTTGAGAAGAAACTTGCTACGGAAGCAAAAACACGAAATAAAGACTTTTTCAAGTACATTCGTAGCAAAAGGCCTGTGAGAGAGTCAATTGGACCATTAGATGATAGAGGGGTAAAAGGGGCAGTAAGAGGAGACAAGGCTATAGCAGAGAGACTGAATGAATTCTTTGCTTCGGTCTTTACTGAGGAAGATGTAGGGGTGTTACCCAAGACTGAAGTGGTATTTAAAGGTGATACTGCAGAGGAATTGAGAGAAATATCGCTACACCGGGAAGATATATTACAACTATTTGATAAACTGAATAGTAGCAAATCACCTGACCGGATGGTATACATCCCAGAGTGTTGAAAGAACTGAAATATGAGATTGCAGACCTGTTATTGGTAATCTGTGAACTTTCATTAAAATCATCTGTAATACCTGAAGATTGGAGGGTCGCCAACGTAACACCAATTTTTAAAAAGGGTTCCAGGGGTGACCCGGGAAATTACAGACCGGTGAGCCTGACGTCAGTACCAGGGAAAATGGTAGAAGCCATCATAAAGAACAAAATTACACAGCATGTAGATAGTCATGGCCTAATGGGAGACAGCCAACATGGCTTTAGACAAGGCAGATCTTGTCTTACTAATCTGATCTGTTTTTTTGAAGGTGTGCATAAACAGGTAGACAAAGGTGAGTCGGTTGATATAGTGTATCTGGACTTTCAGAAAGCTTTTGACAAGGTCCCCCATCAGAGACTTTTGGCGAAGCTAAAAAGTCATGGGATAGGAGGCAGTGTACTATTGTGGATCGGGAACTGGTTAAAAGATAGAAAGCAGAGGGTAGGGCTAAATGGCCAATATTCCCAATGGAAAAAGGTGAATAGTGGAGTACCCCAGGGATCTGTACTGGGTCCGCTACTTTTTGACATATTCATAAATGACCTGGAAAAGGGAATAACTAGTGAGGTAATCAAATTTGCAGATGACACAAAACTGTTTAAAGTTGTTAAAACCCAAGAGGATTGTGGAAAACTGCAGGAGGATCTGGATAAATTGGAAGACTGGGCATCCAAATGGCAGATGAAATTTAATGTGGACAAGTGCAAAGTTATGCACCTAGGAAAGAACAACCCACACTATAGTTACAAGATGCAAGGCTCCACATTAGAAACCACCACCCAGGAAAAAGATTTAGGAGTCATCGTGGATAACATGTTAAAACCCTCCGCCCAGTGTGCAGCGGCGGCCAAGAAAGCAAATAGAATGCTAGGTATCCTAAGGAAAGGGATGGAGAATAAAACAAAGGATATTATAATGCCTCTGTATCGCTCCATGGTACGACCGCACCTTGAATATTGTGTGCAATTCTGGTCACCGTATCTTAAAAAGGACATAGAGTTATTAGAAAAAGTACAGAGAAGAGCCACCAAATTGGTGAAGGGGATGGAAGGCTACTCCTATGAAGAGAGGCTAAAAAGGTTAGGGCTCTTTAACCTAGAAAAGAGGCGGCTGAGGGGAGATATGATAGAGGTGTATAAATTAATGAATGGAGTGGAACGGATAAACGTGGATAAAATTGTTTACGCTATCAGAATATAGAAGGACTAGGGGGCATGTAATGAAGCTACAGGGTAAACTATTTAAGACAAATAGGAGAAAATATTTCTTCTCTCAACGTGTAATCAAACTCTGGAATCTGTTACCGGAGGATGTAGTAAGGGCTGTTAGTATAGCTGGGTTTAAAAAAGGTTTGGACAAGTTCCTGGAGGAAAGGTCCATAAACCACTATTAAAAAGGGACCCAGGATATCAATGCTTGGCCTAGTACAAGCACTGCAGAACCTGTGTCTTTTGGGGAAACTGCTAGGTACGTATGACCTAGATTGGCCACTGTTGGAAACAGGATACTGGGCTTGATGGACCTCGGTCTGACCCAGTATGGCATTTCTTATGTTCTTATGTTCTTATGGTAGAAAAATATCTCTTTATTTTGAATTTATTAACTGGAATATGTCAGCTCTGGGAAATGTGCATCATTAATTTTTGCGCTTTGTTTAGTACAAGAGGAAATTAATTTATAGTTTTATTTCTACAGTGTTGTTGTATATTCCAAGTTTGGCTTTTGGGGTTCCCAGTTTAATTATTGTCTTCCTGTTTCTAAATTGTGATTCCTTGTTTGGTGATGGTCTATGTTCTGCATATGTAACTGAGCTGAGGTATTCTGTTTATGTAATTCCTATTTGACATTGCCACTTGTTCTTTCCCCAGTAGGTCATGTATTATTATTTTCTGTAATGTATTGGTTTAATATTTGCAGTGTTGCCTTTTGATAGGTAGAGTATGGTGCTTTGTGAGTCCTGGTAGTGCTGTTAGGATACGGCGGGTTTGCTATGGGTTCTAAATGGGCAGTGTTTGTAGTAGTTCCTAATGTGCCTGGCGGTTGGTACTGGAGTATAGTAATGTAGAAACCTTTTAGTCTTTCTTTATCCATATACTCATTAAGAGGCATGTTTACTAAAAGTTAGTGTATGGTAACATTATGCAAATATTTATGCAAATGAGGCACCTTATGCAAATGAGGCCCCGCACCGAGTCTCCGCACATGGCCCCGCACCCCCCTTGGGCCGCCCCTGCTTGTACTTGTTCATAGAACTCTTCAATTTCATTCTCTTCTGCAGCTGTTGTTGGGGCATATACTTGAATTATAGTTGTGTTGATAGGCAATCCTCGTAGACGAATAGAGATTAAGCATTCGCTGACTGCATTGTATTTCATTACAGTTCTTGCAAGTTTCTTCTTTATTATAAATGCAACACCATTTCTTCTTTGTCTTTCATTTCCAGCATAGTAGAACATGTGATCATCTGATGCAAAGTGCCCGATGCCAGTCCATTTCAGTTCGCTGACACCCAACAGATCAAGTTATACACGTTCCATTTCATTCTTGACCACCTCCAACTTCCCTTGGTTCATGCTTCGTACGTTCCATGTTCCACTGTGTAAGATATCTTTACAGCTTCTGACTCTCATTTCAAAGTGGATGCATATATCTAATAGTTTCAAATATCCTTTCAGCCTTTCAAAACCAACTAAAGGAGGTTTTTAATATTTAGGATTTTATTCCAAGCAAATTTTTTCAACATCCACATGAGTTTTTCAATGAAATCCGCAATGACTGGAAAAATAGATGTTATAAGGAAAACACTCACTCAACATAAGGCCGCCTCTTCTTGGATTTGAAAGAGGATATGACACAGTTTGAAATAGGCTCAAATTTGATTCATTAAAGTTCCTAAAAATTTTAGGTGCACACACATTATTTATATGTGCATAATATATATGAATTAATACATTTATGATAGATATGCATGCATACAACTGTCTTAGCCTGCATGCAAGATGCATATTTAAAATGCATGTGTGAAAAAAAATGACTCCCCCCCCCAAAAAAAAAACAACCTGGAAAATTTGGGAAATCCACAAATAAACCAAGATGTTTTTTTAGCTGTGCACATCCCTAGTTTCAAGTTTCATATACTAGAGGATGTTGATTCTTTTTGGTCAAAGTGACAACCTCTCAGCATGATCCTGGCCTTCCTCCTCTGATTTAACAAGCAATAACAACTTTATTGGAGTTAGTTAATGCTATTGTGAATGCCTCTTTATCGGAAGAGATTTTGCCATGTCCTCTCAAGGAGTCAGCCAATTGTCCTCTTACCAAGAAAATGTGCTTATACACTAAAGTCTGTTCTAATATTCGCTTTTGAGAGAAGGTAGTTGAGAAAGCGGTAGCTGAGCAAATGAATGTTTTTCTAAGACAACATAGCCTTCCTAATACGCCCCAATCAGTTTTCCAGAATCAGCATAGCATAAAGCATTATTCAATGATCTACAAAGGTGTCTTGACACATGATCTGTTTTTATAATGCTATTGTCAACTCCAGATTCCACTCATTCTACCTTGCTGTGCCATACTCCTGGAATAGACTTCCTGAGTATATCAGAATCTGTCTCTGGTCCGATTCAAATCCAGTCCAAAACTCACCTTTTCAAGACTGCTTTTAGATCCTGACTCCCTCATTCTCCTGTTTAATATCTATGTGTTTTTAATAATTTCTCTTAAAGAAATACCCTAGTCCCTGTTTGTCTTGAATAAATTATAATGGTTACAAAAAATCCTCCTCCACTAGTGCCTCCATGGGAAAGCCAAAAATATACATCTACTATTTACCAAAATAATTTAAAAAGAATAATGTTAAGGATCATCTGAAAGGAGTTAGGCATGCTATGAACTATTTGCATCTTTACTCCTAATTTCAATCAGCAGTCCCAAATTCACTTTAATCCATTGATTTTGCCTTACTTTATTACTCCAATACCTCTTTTAAAATGCTTTTCAATTCTTTTCAAATAAAATCAGCTTCCTCTTCAGTGCACTTTCCTTCAAAGATATCACAGTTTACATACGATGTGTCACCACTTAATATTTAATTTTGGATTATTTTGCTGCCCTCCAATTTCTGGCCACATTTAGAACAATTTTGAAAAGCAAATGCTTATCAATATCAAGCACTTATCTAATCACTGGCTGCTTCAATCCTTTGAAAGCCATTCCTTTTGTTCAATTTGCCACTTTTAACCACAGAGTTCGATAGTTTGCATTCGGGGTTGGAATTTTCTGCAACCATAGAAAACAGCAACTAGTAGAAGCCCCTTCTCTTCTGTAACCTGCAGTGATTACACACATTAGCTTCCTGAAAACCATTAAATCCATTCTTCCTTATGCTACTAGGACATCCAAGAGCGTGATGCTGTCAGCTCAACAATTTTATTCAGAACCTGCCAGACAATGGTTAACACTTTCAAATTCTAAATGGCAGGATTCTATTCAACACTATCATTTAAACAATTTGGTATGACAGTTTGTAAATGGAAAATCCAATATTGTTCTCCATAAGATAAAATTGCCCTCTAGGCTCTCCCCCCCCCCTCGGTTGTAACTTTGGTACATGATCTATAATTATCTAATGTAAATCTGAAAACACTTTATTTTTTATCTAGACAGTGGTCAATTGACTTTTATATTAAGTTAGATATATTTTTATCGTTTGTGAGGTTTTGCCCACATTTAAGGCCCTTCTTTAAAGATGCAAGCAGTGGCAGTATGTGCCATTGTTTCCGTATGATCTTAGCCACTTGTGGAGCCAAATTGTAAAATTGTAAGACATAATGATTTATCCTAGGCTTGCCATGCCTGATCGTTCAGCAGGAGGTCACAATAGGCATACAATGCTCAAAGATATTTTATTACTGGCATCGGATACTCCCCCCCCTCATATCAATTGTTCCCTTAATACTACAACTTGGATCTTATATTAATGGTTGCAGAAATAACATGCCCTACAAGTGGCAGTGAAAAAAGATATTTACCCCTTGAACCCCTTGAAATAACCCTCACCCCATAATATTAGTATGAGTATCAGCACCAGAGTCTTAGGTAAGTAGATGTCTGCATCAGAGAGGGGCAGGCGTGGCAGATAATAGCAGACAGGAGCCTCAATACAGCGCTGGAGCCTTAGGTAAGCTCTGTGTCACAATCCCCTTGTCATTGCCACCACTGTTGGCCCAAGAGAGGGGCCACAGCAGCGGCAATGGGCTCCTCCAGACATAGGCATCTTAGGCAACTGCCTAGTTTGCCTGATGGTGGCATCAGCCCTGACGAGTATTAACAAAAAGGGCTACACTGACAGATTGATTCTTATTTTATTCAGATGTTATCTCCCATCAAACATACAGCAGCATCACAGACTTGATGTACCGTATGTCACTAAATGTCATCATTATTGTCAACCTTGTCTCCCTTTTGGAAAATAAAAAGAACATTTCACAATTAATGACAGTGAACAGAGTGCAGAATCTCCAACCCTCTCTAAAAAGTGTTCCCCTAATGAGCTTTTCCCCAAAGCAGATCCCTCTTATGAAACATCACTTATAGCCAATACCCCTTCCCTTTCTTCAGAATACCATCAGGTCAAGAACAGTTCTGAAGAAGGGATCAGCAGCATCTTACTTTGACATATAACTAATATTTGATTTCCCCCTCCCCAGACATGAAGGTCACCACTCACCTTGTGTCACAGCTGTTACAGAGGTCAACAGGATTCAGGAAGCCTTAGCCGCATTGATTATGTGAGATACACCAGGATCTCGTGCCTTTAAAATGCTCTAATTCTCAGGGGAGACACATGGGGCTAAATATTTGCCTATGATTTCTATCCTTGCACCAGCCCTGGCTGAAAGCCCATATCGACTCATGGACTGCACAGTTCTTTGGAGGTAATGTCATTATTCCTAGGATGCGACCTACATACTCACATCTCTCATAGGTGCATGGCTGCTAAAGTGGGTGAAACTCTACACTGCAACCTTACTACTGTACATCTGTGACCCAATCTCACTCTCAAACCTATGGGCATTCATTCTCAAGAGCATAGCTTGCCTTTCTCGAGGCTGTCAAGATGTTGCTTCAGGTAAAACTAGAGACCAGAAGAGTAGCCCTCCTCTTGTCTTCTGAGAAAATATTAGTTTACTCCTCTGAAAACCTTTACAGCCTTCTTGCAGTAAAATAACCGTGCTAAAGTGTGCTAATCGGTAATGCACCTTATCTAGCTAAATTCTGCTGTGTAGCTGCAGAAAGTTATCCAGACAACCTTGCACTTGACAGCTTGCTGAACAGGGATCTCGTAATGTTTCTTCTCTTTGGGAAAGTCTATTCTCAAATTCTCTGTTCACCTGCATTAATGTTTTATATCTAATTTTCCAATGCTTGCTTATGCTCTTTTCTATTTTCCTCAAATGGTACACCATGGCGATAATTTACCTTCTGCCTATATAGCTTGAATCAAAGTTGTTGATGTGGAAAAGAATAATTAAATCCAGTTGGAAACATATTTAATGAAGTGCCTAAAACATTATGTATAATTGAAAACATCTTGCATAATGCACTGTTTTGGCCACACACATGCATTACTGGCCTACAATACACGTACAACAGTATATTCATAAATTCAGGCTCATTATCTTTGTTTCAGTCCTGTATATTTTGATAATATTAGTAAATTAATAACAAAGCATATGTTTTCATCCACACAGCTTTGGCACATTTGTTCCTTAGCAATAGCAATGCTACATCAAACATAGCAACTAGATATCTTTACCAATTGTATCAAAAAGTGACATGAGAGCAGCAAATCATGATTTGTAATTGTAATGATACTGACAAAAAGCCTCTTAGCCAGAATTTGGAGTCTCAGTAGAAGTGTTACTCTCCTGGTTACTTATATTTTAAAGTTGAATAAAAGAATGGACACTTATGTTGCATTTTCATAATAGCTGGAAATCATTTTGGGGCCATAAGGTATGTTTTTTTGCTTGATGTATGTCCAATAGTTCTGAGTTAAGGGGAAATGATTTCTTTTGACGTGCCAAGAGGTTTTGGCTATTTTCCTTTGTTTTCTCTTGCCAATAATATTGTTCTTAACCATAGCTTCCACCATTATGTAAGACACTGATGATAGGTTAATTATTCTTTACTTATTGTTTTTGAGCTTTGTATTGAATACAACTGTCACATTAAATACTTCTTACATCAGTTCCCTTAAACAGAACTGTCAACAGATGGAACCACATTGAACAGTGCTCATCATTACTGAGAGGTTCCATTATCATAGGATGCCTAATATGAGCCCCAGATTTTGTCATGCATCTATCCACAGTGCACATGTAAGCCTTGTTTTGGCAATGGCATAAGCACATCACATCCAAGCTTCAATCTGTGGCTGGGTTTGCCAGAACTGAGCAATAGTCACCCTCGCAGCATAAATAAACTGTGAGCCAACTTAGCACTACACTTCAATGTCAAATCATTATCCCGTAGTCCCAATAAGCACCACTTTGATGCTTCTTCCAGCTCTCAAAATTCAACTCCCATCCAACATTACTACGACATCCCTAACCTAGCTAACACCTCAGAAGTGCTATTACTTCAAACAGCATTATTAGCTGTAGGGGGAAAAGCTTACAAACATAAAAACATAATTTTTGCAAAATCTCCTTCAACAGAAAGAGCAAAACAAAACCAAGCAGCTTAATCAGAAATATAAAAAGACACAATAAAAACAAATATCAGTAAAAGCAAATAATGAAAGCACCTCTTATAAGTGCCAGAAAATGACCAGTTTTAAAGGAGCCACTCCAAGAATGGCCTATAAGTAAAATAAACAAATGCCCCACCGCTGCATAAAAAGCCCACAGAAAGTATATTGGGAAATACCTTCTCAGACTGCCAGCAAGTAACTATATTGGGGACATGGGACAAATTCAGCAGACCCCATGGATATTGCCTGGGAGAAAACTCAGGATGCAGCTATGTGCTGAATTGGTTGAGAGAACCCATTCCTCTCACCAGAATCCCTCCCTATACCTTAACAACTGAGCCAGCAGAACCCCCCCCCCCCCCCCAACACACACACTAAGTGCTTTTGGGGGTTGATCCACCCTGAGCACAGATATGGAATGTTCACCATTCTCAGTTTGAGGCAAATCTGATAACATTTTCAATCATGGGAGCTCTAAATCAGCATGTTTTCTGTTCAGCACAGAATCAAATGTCACCTCCACCCCCCCCCCCTTTTTTTCATAAATTGCACTTATTATTGGTTATCCCTAAAACAGGTAGAGGCACATTCTGGTTCCCACAGTCCTACAGTGGGAGATGGGCCCAATTCTGCCGCTTCAGGGCCCGGGTGTACCCGCGAAAGCAGACTCGGGACTTGGACATCTGGGCACCCTCTATATGCTGATGAGATTGGCATATGGGGAGCTGCCCATCCAGAGGCCAGAATGCCACAGCTAGGGTGCAGGAGTCATGGGATTCTGGCACCATGACACTGAGTCATCTATCTGACAGCTCAGAATGCCATTTCCCATGTCCGCCCTAGCAGACCACGATCCTGCCAGCACTGAAGGCCCCAATGGACTGGATTGCAGCAACAGGGGCACAGTGCTGCTGGTGGCATGGTGTGCGAGGGGGGGGGGGTGCGGCGCCATGCAGTGGGGACCCCTGGTGCTTATTCCATCATCGGGGTGGAATAAGCTGGGTGGGTATCTCACCGGCAGGGCATGAACAGAGGCCCGATCTGAATGGCCTCTATACGTCCATGCGCCTTGCCCCGCCCATGCTCTGTCCCCTCTCACCCGCATCCAGTGCTCCCTGCACACATGCTGTGTACATGCAGGGAATGCTGGGACTGGAATCGTGTTCTGGGGCTAAGCATGGTTTGGATGTCCAATCCGGATGTCCAACCCCTCTATTCACAGGGCAGAATGCCAGTCTTATTGTTTATGGTTTATTATATTTTCTAGATCACCTTTAAAGGATAGGCAAAGCAGTTTACAGAATAAAAACACTTAAGTAAGAGGTAGAAAGGAACTCCAATGTCATTGATAGCAAAGGGAAAGAGACAAGAGAGGCAGACAAAATACAGTCGCAGACATAAATATTGAGGTACAGGGAGACAAAATCATATATCTAGGTGACTATATACCGGTTACCCTGAAATCCATGTGGGTTAGTCCACTCACTCAACTCAGGAAGATTGAAAGCCTGTCTAAACGGGTACTGTATGTCTTCAGCTCTGACTTAAACTTATTGTAAGAAACGTGAAGGCAAAGATCAGTAGGCAGTCCATTCCACACTGCAGGGGATAAGAAGAAGAATGCTGACTATAAGGTCGATTCATAGTGAGCCTGAGCTGGGGGCAGCAGGTACAGTTGGCTCCCATGGGCTGATCACAGAAGGTGAGCCAGACAGTAGGGCATGATGGTTACTCACTGGTTTTCTGACACAGCCTGGAAAAAGCCTTGTGCATCTTAGTGATGATCTTGAATTCAATGCGGGATTTTAATAGGAAGCCAATGATGCAGATTCAAGAGTGGAATCACATGATCATATCTTCTAGCTGATGCCAGAAGTTGGATAGTCATGTTCTGGATAGACTGGAGACATTTGAGTGCAGTATTTGGTAAACCAGCATACAGAGAGTCACAGCAATCCAGGCTGGAGATTACTGTGCTGAGGATTTGCCTCCACCATCTCCATCGTGAGGGTATTCCAAGCATCCACCACCCTTAAAGTGAAAAACGTTTTTCCTGACATATCTTTTAAGTTTATATCCTTGAAGATTCATTTTATGCCCTCTAGTTTTATAGCCCCTTCTTCGAAAAAGGTTTGTTTGTTCAATAATATCATTGAAGTATTTAAGGAGGGATATGCAAAAGCCTTTGCAGTTTGCAGACCTACAAACTGCGTAAATGCCAGTTCGTGGGATATTTAGTGCCGCTGGATATCCACAGGTGCCACCACTACATACCCCGATGATATACATTTAGCATAGGGGCATTCCGGGGCAGACCAGAGGCGGAATCCATTGCTAGCCGGACAGTGGCGATATTGAGCCGCTGCCTGGTTAGCGACCCGTGGATAAAGTAAGGTGTGACAAAGACTGACCTAACTCAATAGAGTCACTGCCGAGTTAGCTTCTGGCTTCTGTGGTGACCCAGATATTCAGTGCCGGTGGCTGGATATGGTTGTGGCATTGAATATCAGGGGTTAGTTTTCAGGGGCGATGGCTAGCCGCGCTAGCTGCCACCACTTAATATTGCCCCAAATGTTTGTATCATATCTCCACTGTCCGTCCGCTCTTCTAGGGTATACATATTTAAGTCTTCAAGTCTCTTCTCATGCATCTTCTGCTGCAGGCTCCAAATCATGTTGGTCGCCCTTCTCTGAACTATCATTGAACCATCCAAGGGCATTTTTTTGAATAGTGCTAACTCTTGTGTATGATTCTACAACAGTATATTCTATTAAGACCTCAGGGTTTTTTTTCCTCTTCATTCAGAAAGTCAAGACAAGTATCAAATCACTTACAATAGCCACCAGTGATGACCAAGGCACATTGTACTGTAGCATTTCCTTCACACTTTGATAATACGTTAGCTCAGTAATGTCAGAAGATATCATGCAATTCGTTGAGAAATAAAATACAACTACTTGAGAGGTAGCTACTGTGGTCAGTGGCAGGAATGGTCAAAGGCACAGCATACAGCCTTCCCTAAATAAACCCTTCTTCCTCTCACTCTTTCACCTATCTGGTACTAAAGCTGATTTTATTTGGCTGAATTATTCTGTTTATTTTCCATCTGTCTTTATATTGAAATTGCATTTCAAACTCTGTGGCTTTTCTGTTGGCTCTCTTTGGCAGTGTAATTGAGGTTATTTGGTTCATAAGCCTGTGTCTAAAGGGGGGGAGGAGGGGGATCAGTATCTGGGAGCAGAAAAATCTTTGAAGACAAGGTTTTGAGCACATCTGATCTTGCTTACTTTGGATAGTAGCACCGGCTCCAGATCAGAAACATTTCTAACTTCATTTTTGTGTGATTTCCTTATAGCTCCATCTCTCTCTCTCTCTCTCTCTCTCTACTTATATATTTGGTTATCTTTGGCTGATATAGTAATATGTCTGCTGTGCTTCCTAAAAATGTGGATAGTTCTTTCCCACTTGTCTGTAAGTCTGGTTTAATTGGCTTTAATAAATTGTTTTATCTGTAATAGCCATAAGCCCTGCCTACTGTAAATAAACCTTTTTTTCACTCTTCAATCTATCTACAGTAGTACTAAAACTGATTTTATTCTGCTTACTTAATTCCCTCCCACCCACCTCATGGTCTAAATTTCTTATATGGTCCTCCTGGAGCTTATTAACACTATTTATTTATTTTATTTATTAGTATTTGTTACCACCTTTCACCGAATCAAAGCAGTTTACATAGAACTAAAACAATTACATTAAACGAGGTTAACATAATTATACAATACAATAAACATTAAACAATTTTCATGCATGAACAGTTAACTTAGGGTGATATGGGGAGAGGAAAAAAATTGCTATTTAGCCACTGCTTTTGTCCACTCATGACTATTTATGAAATTGCGGCAATCTCCTCAGTGATTGTATATGGCTATGAATGCAGCTGCAAGAGTCCTCTCTGGGTCACCAAAATCTGCACACATAACGCCTATCATGAAAGATCTGCACTGGCTACCTCTACAAGCCAGACTCCACTATAAGTCACTAGTACTTACTTTCAAAGCCTTGAATAACTACCCACCTACACCAATCAGCAAGCGAATTCACAGCACCCTCGAAAATAGAAACAGGAGGCCTACTGCTATGAACACCTTAATAGTTCCTAGGATGATGACATTGTGTATTAAGGCTACTTCAAACAGAGCTTTCTCAATATTCACTCCTCTAAACTGGAATACACTTCCCCATGAAATCCGTGGCATCAAAAGCCTAATACTATTCCAAAAAGCCTTGAAACACCATCTGTTCACAAAATGTTACCCAGACGTCATCCCGGACACTCACACATCTAGCAAGCTTCCCACATACCCCAGACACCTTAGCACCCTAATACAACCAGAAAATGGTTAGCCCACACGATAGCCCACATGATAACCATTTACCTCCATTTACCTGCACCATCCACATGAAATCACTTACAATATACAAACGAGTTTAGAATATTGCATATAGTTAAAGTATATAGTTTAAAGTTTAACTGTACATAGTTATCACGGTTATCCCATGTGTTATTTTCCCTGTTCTTTGTAAACTCAATGTTGCCTGTATGCATTGCAGTATGTTTTGTTCATTGTACACCGCGCTGATTTTAATATTTAATATTTTTATATTTAATATTTAATATTTTTACCTATCTAATGTATATATAATTATGTATAATTATGTAGATAGTTATCCCCAGTTTACACCCAGTTTATCCTCCCTGTTATCTGTAAACCTAGATCAGTCATGTATTGACAGGTATGTTGTTGTTCAATGTAAACCGCACTGATGATGAATAGTGCGGTATATAAAAAATGTTAAATAAATAAATAAAAATAATAGCGCAGTATAGAAGAAATGTTAACTAAATAAATAAATAAATATATTCCTAATAGCCAACTGTTTGAGTACGAGTAGATCTTTTCCAATTTATTTTTATGGAGTGGCTTTTTTGTAGGGGTTTTCCCTTTAGGTAATTTGTTCACTAAAATGTTTGTTGAATAAATATGTTTTTAGATGCTTACGGTAGGCTATTGGATCCTTGGTGGATTAAATTTTCAGGAAGAGAATTCCATATTTGTGGTGCATTTAGTGAGAAGGCTCTCTTAGAGGTAGTGGAATTGCAGTTTTTAAATTTGGCTGGTACTACGAGCAGGTCTTTAATGTTGCTTCTCCTTGGTCTGTTATCTGGGGTGAGTGTCAGCATTTTGAGGTAGCTGGATGAATTGGCTTGGAGGGATTTAAAGGTTGTATGGATAACCTTGAATTTTATTCTGATCCCTATTGGGAGCCTGTGGAGAAGCTTTAATACCAGAGTGGGGGAGTGGCCTGGTGGTTGGGGAAAGTTACTTTAGGACAGAAGGTCAGGGGTTCAAATCCCACTAGAGGACAGTAACCTTGGGCTGGAAGGACTGGGGTTTCTAGTCCCACAGGTGCTTCTTGCAGTCTTGGGCAAGCCACTTAACCCTCCATTGCCCATGTTATCTCCAAGTTATAATGCCCTGTTCAATGTAATTTCAGTTTGTTCAATGTAAGCCACTTTGATATCATGAAAGGCAGTATATAAGAAATGTTAAATAAAATACTGGTGTAATGTGCTCTTTAATTGGTACTTGAGCTATTACTCTAGCCGCTGTATTTTGGGCTAGCTGTAGTCAGTGGATTGTTTGTTTTGGGAGACCCTTTAGTAAGGCATTGCAGAAGTCTAGGTGTGGGAAGATCATTGCCTGTACTGCTGTTCTGAAATCGCTTGTGGGAAGGGGAGGTCTTAAGTGTTGAAACATTTTTAGCTTGTTGTAAATGGCCTTAGTTATGTTGCTCACGTGCTTGTTGAACTTGAGCTTGTAATCAAGTTTGACTCCCAGGTATCTCACCTCCTTTTTGACTTTGAAGCTTTCTTTGTTTAACATAATTGAATCCGGTGATGTGATGGAACTGCCCTTTGTTATAAATAGAATTTCTGTCTTCTTGATATTTAGTTGGAGGTTGTGGTTTATCACTAGTACTCCCAGTGTACTTGACCCACTGGGGCTTCCGCTTCTGCTACCCAAGGCTGCACCCAACTGCTTGCCAGAAAGCATGTGCAAATATATTTTTATTTTATTTATTTATTTAACATTTCTTATATACCGCGCTATTTGTCATCAGCGCGGTTTACATCAAAACAATAGAACACTTGACCAGAGATTGGCCGTCGTTTACATGAAACGGGGAGTTAACATGGAGGAGAACTTGGGGAACTATTTACGTTCAAGCTTGTAGCAAACTTAGGAAACTATGTACAAATTGGTTGTATTACATATTAGGTATGATTGCAGTGTTTTACGTCAGGTGGTGGCTGTATGATATAGTGGGGGTGGGGGAGATAATGGGGTATCAGGGTGGGTGTAATGTAAGATAAAAAGGTGATGTTTGAGGGTTCTTCTAAATTGAGTAAGGTCTCTAATAGCTCTAATGTGTGAGGGGAGTTTGTTCCAGCATACGGGGGCATAGTTCCTGAAGGCCCTATTGGTGGTGATCTGGTTGAGTTTTGTGGATTCAATTGGTATAAGTAGCATGTTGGTGGCCCGGGATCTCCTGGATCGGTTGTCTGGAGAATGCGCTATGAGATCGGAAATGGATGGAGGAGCTATCATGTTGAAGGCCTTGAAGGTTATGAGGAGGGTTTTGTAAAGGATTCTACTGCTTATGGGAAGCCAGTGTAGTTCCTTTAGAATGGGGGAGATGTGGTCGACCCTTGAGGTTCCGTAGAGCACACGGGCTGCCGCATTCATGGCTAGCTGTAATGGTTTGAGGGAGCTCTTTGGAAGGCCATGCAGAACTATGTTGGCATAGTCGAAGTGCGGTGTAACTAGTGCCTGGAAGATGGTGCGGAAATCCGCGGATTCCATCATGGGCCTAAGATGCCGTAGGGTTTTTATCTTGAAGTAGATGGTCTTGACAGTACGTTTGATATGTTCCTTGAAGTTGAGTTGTTGATCAAGTATTACCCCGAGATAACGTATGTTGGATTTGATTGGAAGTTCCGCGTCTCTTACTTTGAGTGTTGGTGGAGGTGAGAAGGCTTTGTTCCTTGTGATCATTAGTACTTCCGTTTTCTTGAAGTTTATCCGGAGGTTTTGGGTGAGTAGCCAGTCAGTTATTGTGTTGAAGCAGTCAACTAGCACTGTATAGTCGGGACAAGTGACGGTAATGGGTGTGAACAGTAGTACATCATCGGCATACATAAGACACGATATGCCAAACGAACGGGCGATGTCACAGATTGGTTGCATATAGATATTAAAGAGCAACGCGGAGAGGGAGGAACCTTGGGGTACACCCTGGTGCTGTTGGAAAGGTTCAGAGGTGCTGTTTTGAATGCGGACTTGTTGACATCTGCCTTCTAGGTAGGATTTACACCAGGCCCATGCTTGATCTCGGATTCCCTTCTCATGTAGCCGGGTGAGAAGCTGTAGGTGGTCTACGGAGTCGAACGCTGCTGATATATCGAGGAAGATTAGTGCGAAGCCCTTCTTTATACTGTCAATTCCATTGATCAATGAACTGGATAATGTTGTTAGTAGGGTTTCGATACCGTGTGCTTCTCTGAATCCGTGTTGAGAGGGATCTAGTGGGGAGGCTGAGTCAACATGCTGCTGAATCTGTCTAAGGGTTATTTTCTCTAGGATCTTAGCCATCAAAGGGATACTGGAGATTGGTCTGTAAGATTCCTCTTTCTTTGGGTCAAGTTGATTGTTTTTTAATAGTGGGCGGATGGATGTGTGCTTGAGCACATCTGGGAAAACTCCTGTTTCGAATGACAACTTGGCGATGTTGGCTATGATAGGGCTGAACTCCGTGCGCATTGTCTTGATCCAGTGCGCTGGGCAGGGGTCAGTCGGTGCGGTCGTGGCGTTGATTGATGCAATTACTTCTTCAATGGTCTTTGTTGATGGCGGTGAGAGTTTGGTTAGGGTGGACTGGGAAAGGGTGGACTGGGAAAGGGTGGTTTTGGGATTCGTAGTATGGTAAAGATGGGGTGGTGATGCTGTTGTGGTTACCTTTATTGATTTTGATTGGATGTAATTCGCATATGCTTGTGGCTGAATGCCTTCTTGTTGAGGTGGGGAGGGTTGGTTGGTAAGGGATTTCACCAGCTGGAAAAGGTCTCTTGGCTTATTTAGTGAGCGGCTGAGAATTTCTGCATGGAATTGTTTCCTTTTGGCCCACGTTGATTCGCGATGGGTCTTCAGATGTTGTTGATAGATGGCTTGGTCTGAGGTATGTCTAGTGGCTCTCCATTTCCTTTCGAGTTTTCTGAGCTGGAGAAGAGACGCTCGTAGTTCCGGGGAAAACCATGGGGCGGCGTGTTTCTTGGAGTTTCTTCTGTCCGATGTGTTTTTTTTGTTGTCAGGCTGTTGAGCATAATGGTAGAGGGTCTCGTTCCAGTTGGACATCATGTCATTAAGGTTGGTTACTGGTTGATCAAGTTTTGGGAGAACGTCACTAACGATTGTTTCCCTGTTGAGTTGTTTGAAGCGTGTGGTTCCTGATGTTTCCATTGCACTTGGGCGGTGGAACGTGGAATGTTGTGTAGGTAGCTGGAATGTTATTAGATTGTGGTCTGACCAGGGGACTGGTGAGATATTGAGATTAAATTGGTGTGATGTACTTATGGCTGTATGTGGGATGAATATTAGGTCAAGGGGGTTTCCCCCTTGGTGGGTGGGATCAGTTATAGCCTGCTTGTAGTTAAGGTCAGCCATTGCTTCGAGGAAGGCATTGGCTAGGGTGGGTTGAGTGGAAGCGAGATTAAGGTCTCCTAGTAGCCAGTTAGGTTTGGAGGGGTCTTCTGGGTTACATGCTAGGTCGATGATGTCTGAGAGCTCATCTGATCCAATTCCTGGGGTTCTGTAAATGAGGTTAATAGTATTGCATTTGCTGGTGATGGTTAGCGTATTCAGGAGATGCGTGCTCTTGGTAAGGCTAGTCTGGTATTGTAGCTTTGTTTTTGCAAGGATCAGTACACCTCCTCCTCTTTTGTTTTCCCTATTACAGGTGTAGGTCGAAAAGTTAGGTGGTGTAAGATGATTCAATATGACATTGTCTGATTCAGAGATCCATGTTTCTGTGACCATTAGCATGTCTAGATTGTGCATAGTGATTAGGTCAGTGATTACCGGCCATTTGTTACGGACTGACCGTGCGTTGATAAGAGCGCATCTTAGTTCTTGTTGATGCTTTGTGTCTTTATGTTTTGTGGGGTTTGAGGTCTCTAAGGCTATAGATGAGGTGTGGCAGTCTTCTGTGTGAAGGGTTTGAGTGCCAGTGGTATTGGTTATTGTATTGTTTACTGTTTGAATTCTTTAGTAGTTGGATGGGGTTGAATCCTTCTGCCAGTACAACTGAGTCATAGAGTGTGCTGACCAGTGTGTAGAGCAGGGCAAAAGTAAGTAATGGGTAAGCCATTTGTGTTTCTGGAATGGGGCGTTTCTAGGTTAAAGGGTGTTTTGTGATGTTGTATGTATTTTCTAGTGATGTGTTGTGTTATTGGGGTTGTTTAGCACCTTAGTGTAGTGTTTCAATAGGGCAGTAGAGTGTATCAATACAGTAAAGCAATATAGTGTGGCAATGAGGTATATCAATTCAGTATAGCAATATAATGCGGCAATATAATGTGTCGATACAGTGTAGCAATGAGATATAGCAGTTTAGTAGTGCAGCGATATGGTGTGGCAATGCAGTATAGGAATTCAGGGGTAGTAATATAGAGCAGTAGTACAGTGTAGCAATGAGTTATAGCAATTCAGGTATGGTAGCAACCTATAACCATTCAGGTGTAACAATGAGGTGTAGTAATTCAGTTAGATATACAGTACTTGCAATTAAAGATTACTGACAGCAGTATATCTAGTTACTTAGATACAATACTTGCAATTAATGGTTACTAGCAACAGTAAATCTAACTACAAAGAGATAGAACTTGCATTTAGTGATTACTGTTAATGGTATCAATTCAGTGCACAAAGAGATCAGGTATAGGTAGTTCGTTTTAGTGTAGTATACTTGCTGTGGTCAAGGAGAGAAATGTACGTTGAAAGGGAGCAAGCTCAACTTTGCAGGAGCTCAAGCTACTCGGATTCTTGGTAGATTTGCAACGGCAGCTTTCCTGTTATCATGATTTTGCTTGTGAGATGGCTGGATGCTAGATGGCTGTCGTTGGAAGTGGTTGCTGTTCAGGTTGTTGTAAACTCTGCCTGTCGTGCCCCGCCTAAGGGCCACGCCAAAGGGCCCTCTTGCGAGGCCCTCAGGCGCGGGCCCGCAAGGCGCGGGCACGCCTGCCGGCGGCTCTTTTTAAACGCTGGCTCTGGTTCCTCCCACAGCCCGGATAGGGCTGGAGTGCAGAGCGGGAAAAGCCGGTTGCTCGACCCCGACTGGGGAGCCTCGGAGATGGCCGCGGTTGAGGAGAGGCTGCTTTTCAGCCGGCGGCTCTTTTTAAACGCTGGCTCTGGTTCCTCCCACAGCCCGGATAGGGCTGGAGTGCAGAGCGGGAAAAGCCGGTTGCTCGACCCCGACTGGGGAGCCTCGGAGATGGCCGCGGTTGAGGAGAGGCTGCTTTTCAGCCGGCGGCTCTTTTTAAACGCTGGCTCTGGTTCCTCCCACAGCCCGGATAGGGCTGGAGTGCAGAGCGGGAAAAGCCGGTTGCTCGACCCCGACTGGGGAGCCTCGGAGATGGCCGCGGTTGAGGAGAGGCTGCTTTTCAGCCGGCGGCTCTTTTTAAACACTGGCTCTGGTTCCTCCCACAGCCCGGATAGGGCTGGAGTGCAGAGCGGGAAAAGCCGGTTGCTCGACCCCGACTGGGGAGCCTCGGAGATGGCCGCGGTTGAGGAGAGGCTGCTTTTCAGCCGGCGGCTCTTTTTAAACGCTGGCTCTGGTTCCTCCCACAGCCCGGATAGGGCTGGAGTGCAGAGCGGGAAAAGCCGGTTGCTCGACCCCGACTGGGGAGCCTCGGAGATGGCCGCGGTTGAGGAGAGGCTGCTTTTCAGCCGGCGGCTCTTTTTAAACGCTGGCTCTGGTTCCTCCCACAGCCCGGATAGGGCTGGAGTGCAGAGCGGGAAAAGCCGGTTGCTCGACCCCGACTGGGGAGCCTCGGAGATGGCCGCGGTTGAGGAGAGGCTGCTTTTCAGCCGGCGGCTCTTTTTAAACGCTGGCTCTGGTTCCTCCCACAGCCCGGATAGGGCTGGAGTGCAGAGCGGGAAAAGCCGGTTGCTCGACCCCGACTGGGGAGCCTCGGAGATGGCCGCGGTTGAGGAGAGGCTGCTTTTCAGCCGGCGGCTCTTTTTAAACGCTGGCTCTGGTTCCTCCCACAGCCCGGATAGGGCTGGAGTGCAGAGCGGGAAAAGCCGGTTGCTCGACCCCGACTGGGGAGCCTCGGAGATGGCCGCGGTTGAGGAGAGGCTGCTTTTCAGCCGGCGGCTCTTTTTAAACGCTGGCTCTGGTTCCTCCCACAGCCCGGATAGGGCTGGAGTGCAGAGCGGGGGAAGCCGGTTGCTCGACCCCGACTGGGGAGCCTCGGAGATGGCCGCGGTTGAGGAGAGGCTGCTTTTCAGCCGGCGGCTCTTTTTAAACGCTGGCTCTGGTTCCTCCCACAGCCCGGATAGGGCTGGAGTGCAGAGCGGGAAAAGCCGGTTGCTCGACCCCGACTGGGGAGCCTCGGAGATGGCCGCGGTTGAGGAGAGGCTGCTTTTCAGCCGGCGGCTCTTTTTAAACGCTGGCTCTGGTTCCTCCCACAGCCCGGATAGGGCTGGAGTGCAGAGCGGGAAAAGCCGGTTGCTCGACCCCGACTGGGGAGCCTCGGAGATGGCCGCGGTTGAGGAGAGGCTGCTTTTCAGCCGGCGGCTCTTTTTAAACGCTGGCTCTGGTTCCTCCCACAGCCCGGATAGGGCTGGAGTGCAGAGCGGGAAAAGCCGGTTGCTCGACCCCGACTGGGGAGCCTCGGAGATGGCCGCGGTTGAGGAGAGGCTGCTTTTCAGCCGGCGGCTCTTTTTAAACGCTGGCTCTGGTTCCTCCCACAGCCCGGATAGGGCTGGAGTGCAGAGCGGGAAAAGCCGGTTGCTCGACCCCGACTGGGGAGCCTCGGAGATGGCCGCGGTTGAGGAGAGGCTGCTTTTCAGCCGGCGGCTCTTTTTAAACGCTGGCTCTGGTTCCTCCCACAGCCCGGATAGGGCTGGAGTGCAGAGCGGGAAAAGCCGGTTGCTCGACCCCGACTGGGGAGCCTCGGAGATGGCCGCGGTTGAGGAGAGGCTGCTTTTCAGCCGGCGGCTCTTTTTAAACGCTGGCTCTGGTTCCTCCCACAGCCCGGATAGGGCTGGAGTGCAGAGCGGGAAAAGCCGGTTGCTCGACCCCGACTGGGGAGCCTCGGAGATGGCCGCGGTTGAGGAGAGGCTGCTTTTCAGCCGGCGGCTCTTTTTAAACGCTGGCTCTGGTTCCTCCCACAGCCCGGATAGGGCTGGAGTGCAGAGCGGGAAAAGCCGGTTGCTCGACCCCGACCCCGACTACAGATCTGTAGTTTTTCTTCTCTATTTCCTAAGACTCAATTATAGTTTCTCTTCTTAATGCTATGTAACTCTCTCTAATCATTTCCCTTCATTCAAACAACTGTAAACCTCAAGTCCACATTACTCATGCCCTACTTTCTTTACCTCTCTGTCCATTTCATCTTCCATCCAGTCATTCTTGAGCTCAACATTTTCATCCTCTCATTCAACCATCTCCATTCTCTTTGAGAACCTCTCAGTCTTGTGACTGTCTTGCCTCTTCTCTGTACTTTTCTCCTCCTTCTCCTTCTTCTGTCAGCTGGGGATATCAGTCCTAATCCTGGCCCTCTAAACCATCTCTTTACCCTATTTGTGCTAATCTAATCACAACCACTCAAAGCTTATTATTTATATAACCTCCTTCCCCTTCTTTCCCTTTCTCATGTACCCTGTAGAATGTTTGCCTTGTCTCCAACAAACTTGTATAAATTCACAACCAGTTTATCTCTCATGCTTTGAATCTTCTTTCTCTAACTGAGACCTGGCTTTTTCATGAGGACCCTACTTCAGTTCATGCCTGCTGTCATGGAGGCTACCTTTACTTCTCTCCGCCTCACCCAGCTTTTCACAGCACCCAAATTTTGTCAGGCTACTACTGTACTCTCCTTCCTATAGGTTTCTTTTTTTTTTTACTATTTAATCTTTATTGGAATTTTATAATAACACTCTAATAATTACATTTAAGTGAAATAAAGAAATATGGGAAATACAAAGAAAATACTTGCATATAACTCACAAAGTAAGAAATAAATCATCCCTAAATTAGCCCACAATAAAAATTGAGGGGGCTACAGGAAATATCAATACCCTAATTATACCCCTTTACCAGAACACAACTAAGGTACACATAAGGAAAAAAAAAGATATACATTTCAGCAAACCAATACTTAAGCGTCAGCCGTAATGGGCCCCACCTTGACCCTAATCTCTTCCCTTACACAAAGAAATTCTAAGAGCTGTTTTGGATCAAAAAATAGGACATTTTTCCCCTGGTAAGAAACATAACATCTAGATGGATATTTTAGCACAAAAGAGGCACCCAATGAGGTTGTCCTGGATCGAAGAGCCAGGAAATCCTTCCTCTTTAATTGGGTGGCATGAGATAATTCAGGAAATATACAAACTTTTGCTCCCAAAAACAACTCATTAATATTTTTTTAAAAAAGATTGAAGAATTAAAGCTCTGTCAGCTTCCAAAGCCAGAGTTACAAGCATGGTAGTCCTCTCTGTAACAACATCTAAAGAACTTTCAAGAAATCTTGTTAAGTCCCCCAGTCCACTCACAGAGGCCTCAACATTCCTCCTCTTAGCCTCGAAGATATTCACAGACAGATATTGTGCCCTCGTAATTGGAGGTAGATGTTCCATGGGAATCCTAAGCACTTCCATCAGATATTTACATACCATCTCCACTGGTGACATAAGGGGGGATCTCGGAAAGTTAAGCAGACGAAGATTGTTCCAACGAGCAAGATTCTCCAGATATTCAGTTTTACGTGTTAACACGGTCCTTTCTCTCATCAGAGCAGCATGCTCCTCTTTAAGGCGAGAAATCTCCTCATTAACTTGAAACAGAGAGGTAGTCTGTAATTCATGGCTTTTAGACGCTTCCAATTTCACACTAGCCATTTCAGAACTCACAAAACCCACAACCATAGATAAGAAAGTTGTCAGGGCCGATATGGCGTCCCACAGCACATCCAAAGTAATAGTTGCAGGTTTCTCCAGCACTAAATTTACTGGCTTTTTCAGACCTCCAGGCTCCAGCTGCCATAGAGAATCCGCACACATAGACAAAGCTGCTAACTGATTCTCAGGCAATCTTTCCCCACCAGAGTCCAGAGCCAGCCGCTGAACCGTTTGCCTCTCACCGTCGGGTTGTGGGGTGATCTCCTGACCTCCCGGCAGCACCCGAGCACAAACTACAACCGGAGAGATATCATTTCCGGGTTGAGCTGGAGGAGATCGCTAGTCAGGAGACAAACTAACTCCTGAAGCGCCCAGCACAGATTCAAGATCTCCAACCCGTGCTGTCGAGGATGCTGCTTGAGACCCCACTGCTGCAAATCCGCAATGTTCAAGGGTCCGCTGAGTTGAGAAGGAAGCCTGTGGTGGAGAAACAGGGAGACCAGCCTGCTTCCTTTTTCTCCGCCCCATAATAAACGAGGCAGCGATTTGGCAACAGCACACTCACTCGAACAAACTTGGAGCACAGCAGCCAGAGGTCAGTTGCCTGCCGCCATCTTGTCCCCGTGAATTTTGACATTTCCCTTCCTGTAGGTGTCTACCCCTTCTTTTACTTCAGTTTTATCCTTTTCTTCCTTTGACATACACTTTATCCACCTATTACTCCACTACCTCTCCAGTTAGCTGTCATTTATCAACCCCCTGACAAGTCCATCTTTTCCTTTCTCACTGGCTTTGACTCCTGGTTCTCCTTCTTTATTTAACCATCTTGCCCTTTCTCATGCTTGGGTACTTTAAAATTCATGTTAATGATCCCTCTGACCCTTATGCCTTAAAATTCATTGCTTTAGCTTCCACAGCTGTGTTCTTCCACCCCTACTCAAGCATGGCCACAGCTTTGACCTTGTCTTTTCCTTCAACTGCTCACTCTCCAACTTCACTACCTCAATTCTTCCCCTGCCTGACCATCATCTGTTAGCTTTCACCCTAAACCACCCTCCTCCACAATCTCATACTATCGCCACCAATACATACTGTACAAGGATCTTCTTGCATTTTCACTGCCACTGTTTGTTCTTCTCCTCTCTCATTGACTATATTATCTGAGTCTGTTGATGAGACAGTTTCTTCATTTAACACTATAGTCTCCTTTGCTTTGGACATTCTCCCTCCTCCCATTCCATGTCCTGTAAGGCATAGTTTAGTTTATTTACAGTATAGTTCATTTAAAGCTTAATATTTCACTCTCTGTAATAACACCAAAGTGATTTACAATATAAAAACACAGCAAATAACAAACCAATCAATAAAACTAAAATACCCACAAAATCAATAACAAATAAATCATCAAAGGAAAACTAAATAAGCACACACCACATAAAATGAGGCTGATTTCAGCAGGAGCCCTGGCAGTGGAGCCCATCTAATCTCATCAAAATATCAAAGTAAAAAAGTAAGTTTTAATCATATCATACCACATCCTTACCTAACTTCGAGAATCCATTACCTATACTCCTGTGCCTGTTCTGCTGAATGTCTTTGGCTAAAATTGCATGCCCATACTGACTTCATACAACTCCTGAAAACCTCCTTCTAGTCTGCTATTGAACTTTCCAAGTTACATTATTGTGTCCATCTGACAAAGCCTCTTGCCTCCAACCCTCATCATCTGTTTTCTACACTGAATTGTCTCCTCAAAGTACCTTTATCTCAAACCCCTTTCACTTTCTGCCCAGACTATGGAAGACTACTTCCATCACAAGGTTCACAAGATTAATCTTGAATTCTCCACCAGGTCAACTCCATCACCCTTTCCACCACTTCCTTCTCACACCCTTCATTCAATCTCTGATACCCTTTTGCACATCTGCTCTCCTCCTTCAAGTTCATTATCTAGTCATATGATCCCATTCCCACCCAGCTACTCATCTCTATCTCTCCTACTGTCATCCTTTTCATCTGTTATATCCACAGCCTTTCACTTTCCACTGCAATTATTCCTGCTGCTTTCAAACATGCTGTAGTAACACTCCACTTCAACAAAATCTTCACTAGACCCTACCTGACCTTTCAATTATCATCCCATCTCCCTTCTCTCTTGTACATTCAGACTACTCAAACATGCTATTCTTCACTTTTCTTAACTACACAAACATGCTTCTTAACTTTTTCATCTCAAGCCATTCTAGATCCTTGCCAATCTGGTTTTCATCCTCTACATTCTATAGCAACAGCCCTTACCAAAGTCTTCAGTGACCTGTTACTAACCAAATCCAAAGACCTTTACTTGATCCTCATCCTTTTTGATTCATCTGCTGTTTTTGACACTGTTGATCACCACCTTCTCCTTGATATGCTGCTCTTGCTTGGCTTTTAGTGCTCTGTTCTTTCTTGGTTTTCTTCTTATCTCTCTCATCACTCTTTTAGTATGTTGTAATGGATCCTCTTCTGCAGCTACCCCACTATCAGTTAATATACCTCTGGGCTCTGTCTTGGGGCCTCTTCTCTCTATATACTCATTTCTTTGGTTCCATGATCTCATCTCTTTTAATATTTTATTTATATGATTTCAGTTGATTGCAAGCTGAAAACAATTTAACAAGGAAATCCAGAAATATAATACACAATACATACAGACAAAAAAAAATTGGAATAGCCCACAACATGGGAACCCTAACTTCAATAAACATGTGGAGGCACACTCTAAAATGTGCGTCCCGGACTCTGTGTGTCCAGTCGGAACCAGATGCACAGAGGTAGACGCGATTGTGATCCCATGGGACACGTCTAGCCCCCGCGGGATCAGAATCGCATCTAGGCCTGTACATGCAGGCTGGGACCCAGTTCTCATCGGCCTGCCTGTAAGTAGCATCATGATAGGTGATGATACATTTATAAGGAAAACATAAGTGGAATGATGCCCCAAGGCTAATACCTTGGGTTTCAGTCCTAAAACCTGTCTCCTATGGAGTTGAGAGGATCATGATACATCAGGAAAAATATTCAAGTGCTGACCACAAAACATAGCCTTTTAAAAAAAAAAAAAGTCTTATGAATATATAATTTAACAGATTCAGATGCAAAGGTCACCAAAAGTGTAGAGTGCCAGGTAATTAAATCAAGGGAATCTTCTAAAAATGCAGTAATATTTTCAACAGAGGGGGCTATCACATCTAGATCACCTTCAGTGGAATTAACCGTTTTAGTACAGGGAGAAACATAATATGCTTGCAATATCTCTATTGGGTCCGATATGTCTGAGGAAAATTCAATAAATGTAAATTATGAGCAAGAAGCCAATTCTCAAGTGCCTCCACCTTAGCATGTAGGAATGACGAGTCTTTAATGCTCGCCACATTCACAGCATGCAGCGGTTGCACCTGAGATTCAAGTACGGTCACAGCCTTATCCAAGGAAGAAACTTTTCGACTTAGCTGCTACAGTCCTTAATCTCATCTCATGGTTTTCAGTGTCATCTTTATGCTGATGACTCCCAGATATACCTTTCTGTTCCAGAAATCTTGCATCGCTTCATTGGATCCCTATCCATTTTCATATACAATTCAACATCCCAACATGGCCACTAATTCTTTAACAGCAGGAGCTAAATATTAGATACAAATATAAAGCTAGTATCATGCATTTTTGTCAGTTTTCATTTTTTGCTTATCCTCCCTGCTTTGCACAGCCAAGGACATGCAGCAGCACAGAAAATTACTGCTAAGCTTACCAATGATGTGCTTCAATCCATTCACGCATTGTCTATAGCAATCCTTTATCCCAGAGTTCCATATGCCCATGTTGACTGGCTACTGCATTTCTGCTGTTCTGTATAGCATAGAAATTAAACCCCCAATTAGCCTAATGCAAATTTTGACTCTTTTCAATATCACTTCCTTTCTCAATTACTCATTGCTCTTTTTTATATTTTTGGGGCCCAATATTCAAAGGCATTTACATGGTTTACAGAGCCGTAAACAGTGGAAATGCCCTTAAGCGGGATATTCAGTGGCACTAACACGATCAATGCAGCTGAATATCCCCAGGTAATGCTGTTATACATCCTGATGCTAATCGCTTAGCACTGGGGCATGTCGGGGGGCATTCCGGGGGGGTGGTACCCAGGATAACCATGCAATTTGCTGCTCCCCAGTTATCCTTCAGTGGCAAAAGTTAGGCACAGCAAAAGTTGTCATGTCTTTGACCACCGGAGCTAACCAAGCAGCAGCTGAATATCGCTGCTGCCTGGTTAGCTTCTGTGCCATGTGCAGTTGTGCAGCAACCCCGGATATTCAGTTCCAGTGGCCGGATATAGCCCTGGATTGAATATCCAGGGTTAAAGTTGGGTGGCAACAGCTATGCTCCTCTTGCAAATGAATATTGGGCCCTTAAAGTCTTAACACAATCCTGTTTGTCAGACAATTGAAGAGGCGCTCAGTTTGGGTCTTATTGAGTAGTCCCCACCACTGATCAGAAGTGGCAAACTGCACACCAGAAACTCCAGCCCCCAGAATCTCCATCACATGCAAGCAGCTGAACATAGCCACACTGCCTGAACAAACACCACACTGTGAGCCAAGACAGAATGGCAGCTCCAAAGACAAAAGAAGCAAAAGAAGGATAGCAACAGCAATTGTGATCTTCACAAATAACACTGAGATCTAAATCCACATTCTTTTAAATTGGGTTATGAGCCCACCCCAGTATCTCCTTGCCTCTCATCCTATCTGAGTTAGACCCAAACCTATTGCAAGAAATTTAGACCATTGGGTTGGGTGAAATTACATACTTACCTAACTAAACTAAATAGTCTTCATTCTCTCCTACTATGCCTATCTGCTCTTACTGTTGTTAATGTCATGAGTTCCCAAACCAATTTCCATGTGTGGCCTGCTGCACTATGCAAGAAGCCGCTGTCTTTCTGGCTTTTGCCATTGCCTTATTCACCTGTTTGGTCACTTTAAGCTCATCAAATATGAATGCCCCATATCTTGTTCTTGTTTTGTATACAGAATATTAGATAGGATCATATCATTTCATAAGGCTTTGCATTGGTTGCTTGTTAGGGTCTGAATACATTTTAAAATACACAGATTTTTAGAATCATAAAGATCATACTTCCAACCTATCTGACATGCCATATTTTATTTTATCGGCCAGTCACAATCTGTATTCTAGTTGGGATGTGCTTCTTGCTCTTTTATTCTCAAACAATATTAGACTAGTAATTGGGAGATGGAGCATGCATCCATGTTATTTATTTATTTATTTATTTAACATTTCTTTTATACCGCGCTATTTACAATCAGTGCGGTGTACATTGAACAAGAACATACTACAATGCATACAAGTAACATTGAGTTTACAATGAACAGGGAAATTTAACAGAGGACAACCGGGGGAACTATGTACAGATTAACTTAATGCTATATACAGTAATATAAAACCCAGGAGGATTGTGGAAAATTGCAAGAGGATCTTGATAAATTGGAAGACTGGGCATCAAAATGGCAGATGAAATTTAATGTGGAGAAGTGCAAGGTTATGCACCTAGGGAAGAACAACCCAAACTATGGTTACACGATGCAAGGTTCCACATTAGGAACCACCACCCAGGAAAAAGATTTAGGCGTCATTGTGGATACCATGTTAAAACCCTCGGCCCAGTGTGCAGCGGCGGCCAAGAGAGCAAATAGAATGCTAGGTATGATAAGGAAAGGAATAGAAAATAAAACAAAAGATATTATAATGCCTCTATATCGTTCCATGGTGAGACCGCACCTTGAATATTGTGTGCAATTCTGGTCGCCGTATCTTAAAAAGGATATAGCGATTTTAGAAAAGGTTCAGAGAAGAGCCACCAAAATGGTAAAGGGGATGGAAGGCTACTCCTATGAAGAAAGGCTAAAAAGGTTGGGGCTCTTTAACCTGGAAAAGAGACGGCTGAGGGGAGATATGATAGAAGTCTATAAATTAATGAACGAAGTGGAATGGGTAAACGTAGATCGATTGTTTACCTTATCAGAATATAGAAAGACTAGGGGACATGCAATGAAGCTACAGGGTAAACTATTTAAGACTAATAAAAGAAAATATTTTTTCACTCACGTGTAATCAAACTCTGGAATTTGTTACCGGAGGATGTAGTAAGAGCTGTTAGTGTAGCTGGGTTTAAAAAAGGTTTGGACAAGTTCCTGGAGGAAAGGTCCATAAACCATTATTAAGAAGGGACCCAGGATATCAATGCTTGAACCAATACAAGCATTGTGGAACCTGTGTCCCTTGGGGAAACTGCTAGGTACGTATGACCTAGATTGGCCACTGTTGGAAACAGAATACTGGGCTTGATGGACCTTGGTCTGACCCAGTATGGCATATCTTATGTTCTTATGTTCTTATAACTGGAGCCTTCCGCTGAATCCTGCCCAACTCTGATCCCCAGAGGGAATATACTAACTTCACTTTCCTCTCTTCGACCCCGAGTGCTGCTAGCAAACCTACGAGGCTAGATTATGGCGCAACAGCGAATGCAGGGGTGAAGAGGCCGAAACCTGATCTGCCTTCCCCACAGAAACCAGCGAACCCCTGCGAAAATGCCAGTGGGCTCCAGGAGATACTGATCAAGATAAAAGCAGTAAAGGAGATGGTGGCTGCCAAAGGGGAAATGCTGGCAGGAGTCCAAGTAGACATCTTGGAACTGAAAGAATTGAAAGAACAAATATCTTCCCTTGCTTTTAAAATGGAGGAGGTTGAAGGCAAAATGGCTGCCCATGATGCTCGCTTGCAACAAGTAGCAAAAAATAGCAAGCAGATAGTGCAATTAGAGAGAAGTCTGGAAGATTTATTTATTTATTTATTTACATTTCTTTTATAACGCGCTATTCGACATCAGTGCGGTTTACATAAAACATAAAACATACACATTGCATATAATGAACTGTGTTTACAGATAACAGGAAATAAAACTTGGATAACTTGGGGTAACTATTTACATTGGATTTTCATATTATACAGGCTATGCTCATGAGTGTCTTATAGGGTAGGTTTAGTCATAATATCTATCTTAGACAGCAGGTGATGCTACTGTATCTTCATCTATCTTGTAGTACTGAATGAAGAGGTAGTGTTTCACTGCCTTTCTAAATTGGACCAAGTCAGTGATTGCTCATATGTTGGGTGGGAGAGAATTCCAGCTTCTTGGTGCACATAGTTTGAAAGCTCTGTTAACTGTAGCATGGGTGCAGTGGGTTATTTCTTTTGGGACAACTAATGTGTTGATAGCTGCCGATCTCCTGGACCTGTTGGATCAAAATAATAGAGCGCGTAGAAACAACATACGATTAGTGGGGCTGCGGGTGCAGAAGGCGCAAATGCAGTGGATTTTCTGGAAAGAACTATCTCCAAGATTCTACATATACAATTTGCCCAGGCCTTCGAAATAGAGAGGGCACATCGGGTCCCCACCCAAGCGGGGCCGCACGCTCGGCAACTGCACCCATTGATCATGCGGGTGCTTCACTACTCCCAAGTTGCACAAATAATGATGGTGGCCAAGACAAGATCACCTATAAAGTTCGAGGAACATAATCTGGTCTTCTACCCGGACTTTAGTAAAGCAACTGTGGAGAAGCGTGAACAGCTCTTAGCATTTTGACCCAGACTTCAGAGATTGCAAGCCAGATATGGATTATTTTTTCCAGCGAGGATGAGAATCACCCTGCACAATCAAACACAAACCTTTGAGGACCCAAAGGCACTACAGGCCTTCCTAGAGGAGAAAGAATCAGCTTTAATGCAGTGAGTGCAGCAGTATTGCCTTAGGAAGAATGGAAACCTCGGGCAAGTTTTGTCTCCATCGATGCTTCTGAGAGTTGACAATGTTGTTTATTCCTACCTGCTGGCTAGCGTGCATACACAACGGATTTCCAGATGGAAGGATTCACTCTGGAGCAGAGCATATTTCTCTACCTATACATAAAAATACTTTATATCAGTAGTCAATAGTTAGAGTAAAGTTGCACTTGGTTTTAAGTGGGGGGGAAATAAGAAATTGACAGGGGAGGTGGGGGGGGGAAGGGGGAAATGATTAATGGTTTATAGGAAAAAGTTATGTAACGCTGTCTGGACTTGGGCCAAGGGGATACAGAAAATATGTAAAGGGCGAGGTCGTGTGGCAATCTAGTAGAGATGGCTCACCCATTTTGTGTTCTCTAATTAAAAAGGGTGGTGTCTCCCTGGGGGCCTATATGGATAGTAACTGGTAGCTGCTGGTGTACCCTATTTGCTCTGGTATCCTTAACTTCTCCTTATTATGATGATCTTGTTCCATGAAGCCAATTAAGTTTTTATCTTTGAACGTCAAAGGCATAAGTAACCCAATAAAGCAGAAAAAGATTCTGGTTTATTGCAGCAGTCAAGTTGCAGACATAATCCTCCTACAGGAAACCCACTTATCAACTGTGGAAACGAGGAAACTCGGGCTAGGGAAATATCTCCTAGTAGGTCATTCCCCTGCGCTATCCAAGAAGAAAGGGGTAGCCATTTTAGTCAACAAATATCTAGACCCGAAAATTATCCAGAATAGGGCGGATGTGGAGGGAAGATGGTCTAAAACTCTCATACAGATTGGCAGCCATAAGTTGGCTATCATGAACGTATATGGCCCTAACAAGGATGATGTAAAATGTTTCCAGAGGTTGGCGGAAGAAGTTCATGAGTGGGCCTCGTATGAATGGATCATTGGGGGGATTTTAATTTAACACTAGTTCCGCTTCTGGATCGGCAACCCTACCGATCTCAAAGTCAAGGTAAGGCGGCCATGGTTCTCCTCTCTACCATGAAATCGAATAATCATTCAGACATATGGAGATTGTGGCACCTGAAAGATAGACAGTACACTTTTTACTCGCCCCACGGTTCTCATTTGCGGTTAGATTTTTTTTAAATTTCAAAAACATTGATTTCTTCCGTCACCCAAACCGACATATGTGGCATGCATATTTCAAATCATGCGGCTATAATTATGTTGGTAACTATCGATGACAATTCCAACTATAAGACAGCATGGTTCTTCCCTAGGGAATTATTGCATGATCCAGTGTATTGTGAAGAAATTAGGAAGGCGGTTAGGAGTTACTTTGAAATAAATACCCTCAATGACACTTCGGGATGGGCTTGGTGGGAGGCGCTTAAAGCAGTAATCTGCTCCGAAACCATGAGTTATAAAATCAGGGCGGCACGAGAGAAGAAAGGGAAGCTATTAGAATTAGAAACCCAAATCCTTGCAGGGGAGAGGCTACTGAGAACAAGGGCAGACCCTTGTATACTAATTCATCTTCAAAAGCTTAGATATCAATATAGCGATATCGTGAGCTCTGAGGCAGTGTTGTCGCAAAAGTCTCAAGAAAGTCATTACTGTGAGATCAACAAAGCAGGCCACTTGCTGGCGGGAATGCTAACACCCCGGCCTTCTAGAAATAAAACTGAAGCTATTCAGAATAACTCCCTGGAACTTTTCACAAAGGACGGTGAAATGACGGAAGCGTTTCAGGTGTTCTATAACAATCTATATACTTCCGAAGCTAATAGTAATCCTAGTGCTTTTTTTAGGAGTTGTTTAGTAAGCTACCACACCCTTTACTATTGCCTACTCAGAAGGATGAGCTTGAAGCCCCATTGTCGGTTAAGGAGATCAAGGAGAGTCTAAATGGCATGAAGGGGGGCAAAGCCACGGGTCCTGATGTGATCCCGATAGAGTTTTATCAGGTGTTTGCTGAGGATATTCTCCCTTACCTCTGGTTATACTATTAGTCCCTCCTCGGCTAAGCTCCCGAGATAGGTTCCTTTAGTGAAGCCACCATAGTTGTCCTGGAAAAACCAGGGAGGGACCCGCAAAGAGTCGAAAACTGTCGTCTGATCTCCCTGCTAAATGCAGACTATAAAATCTTCTCCTCGATCCTTACTCATAGGTTGATAAAGGTGATACCATACCTAATTCATCCCGACCAATGTGGATTCATCCCTGAGTGTTCCACAGCTGACAATGCTCGGCTTCTTGTAAACCTGTTAACAGTTGCAGAAGATCTACAGGAAACTCTGATCGGCCTCTCTGTGGACGCAGAGAAATCCTTTGACCAATTAGAATGGGGTTTTCTGAACCAGGTATTAGAATGGTTTGGGTTTGGTAAGTCCTTTATGCAATCGATACAACTATTATATTCTTCCCCCACTGTTAGAATACTGGTTAATGGGTCCCTTTCTACCCCTTTCCTGTTAAATAGAGGAACTAGGCAGGGTTGCCCCCTATCCCATTTGTTGTTCAATATTGCGTTGGAACCATTAGCGATCCTAATAAGACAGTCCAATGAGGTACAGGGAATAGAAGTGGTTGGGAAGCAGATAAAACTCTCCGCCTATGCGGATAATTTGTTACTGTTCATCTAACCCCATGCATATGCGAAGTTGTCCGGATATAAAATAAATTGGGAAAAGTCAATAGGGTTCCCTATGAACAAATTTTCCTTTTCATCCATGGTAGCACAATATCCATTTAAATGGGAACCTCTGGTTATCAAGTATTTAGGGGTGAAGTTCTGTCCTTCAGTGGAAGAGACGGTGAAGTAAAATTTGAATACTCTAAAAGAGATGGTTCAGTCCTTTACATTGAAATGGTCCCCATTGCATTTATCCTGGTGGGGAAGACTAGACTCCATAAAAATGGTTTTAGTACCAAGGGTGAACTATATTTTAGAGATGATTCCGTTGAAATTCCCCATCAAATTCTACGTCGCTGGAGCGTAGCTTAATGGAGTTTCTTTGGCAAGGAAAGCCCCCTAGGATAGCTATTAGGAAACTAAAGGCAAGTAAGCAGGAGGGGGAGGTGTAATTCCCCGATTTTAGTTGGTACCATAATGCTTTGCTACTAAAGCAGGGAGCCAACTGGCTTAATAACAACCCCAAAGAGCATAAACCGGTTTGGGCCGAGATAGAAGAAAGGTTGACTAACCCTATCCCCATGTATCTGTTGATGGGCATGCAGTTCTCAGAGCATGATAGAGGCTTGAGAACAGTCCAAGCCACCCAGAGAGCCTTTCAAATGTTGGCAAGTGTATTAGATCAAGAAGAAAAGACAACTGGAGGAGTGGCCTAGTGGTTGGGACAAGGTACTTCAGGCCGGAAGGTTGGGGGTTCAAATCCCCCTAGAGGACAGCAACCTTGGGCTTGAAGGACTGGGGTTTCTAGTCCCACAGGTGCTCCTTGTAGTCTTGGGCAAGCCACTTAACCCTCCATAGCCCATGTTCCCTGTAAAATAGTTATCTCCAAGTTATAATGCCCTGTTCAATGTAATTTCAGTTTGTTCAATGTAAACCACACTGATGCAGAATAGTGTGGTATATAAGAGAATATAAATAAAATCTGCCCTCCTTCCCATTTGGTTCAATCCTAAATTCCACAAGTCCTTTGCTTGGAAAGTATGGCAAAAATCCAGTATTTGGACCATAGGGCAATTAGTAATTGGAAAAGATTGAAAATCATTTGCAGATCTCCAGAAGGAATTTGGTATCCTGGAGACATGCTTCTTTCAATGGGTGCAGTTAATTCATTGTCTGAAAGACTGTGTGGGTGACCCTAATAGGATTGTGGAACAGGGGGAGCTTTTGAAGACCGTAGACAACTGTATAAATACAAAAAGTAATATATCTAATTTTTATGCTATTATAAGAGACAGTAAGTGGTTATCTGTGGATGGCCTTGGGCAGAATTGGGAGCTGGACCTAGAGCATCCTATACTACTACGGACCTGGAATATCATATGGGGTCGAGTAAACAAAGTATCGAGGGCAGCGGCCCTCACACAATCCCTATATTTTTTGTTGCACAGAGCATACCTAACTCCGGCTAGGATGGCTAAATGGGATTCTAAGGCCCAAAATAAATGTTTGTCCTGCTCGGAAGCTCCGGGTACCCTAAGACATATGTTTTTTGATTGTATATACGTTCAAAGATGTTGGCGATCGGTATGGAACAGGATTGAAACTGTGCTAAAATTTCAGTCCCCGCTACGATAGGAAATTATTATACTCCACTCCTGTGCAAACGGACTTACAATACCAAAAGATACGTTTTTTCTCTTTAACTTTATGATGGCCATAGCATTAAAACTTATAATATCCAAATGGAAAGATTCCGCTCAATTAGATGGCTTACATTGGTGGAATCTGGTGTGCATGTACTCCAAATTCGAAAAGGCACAGGACATTAGAGCCACCCAAGGAGGTTTGAGGAGTAAGTTAAGACAGATGCAGGCAACTATCGTTGAGGAGAGCCTAGATAAAAACAAATGGCACTTCCTAGATGAGTACACGGCACAGGCTAAGTGTAATTTTGCAGTACCCAGCAGAAAGGTGTAGTCTTAATGTCAAAAAGTGTATTATATATTTGTCATCTGTATGGATAGATGTGGCCACCAGGGAGACAGGGAGGGTAAGGGAGGAGGAGGGGTAGAGGTGTAAATTGTAGTACATCTCTAGGGGCTGTAGGTTGTGTGATGTTTTGTTATTGAATACTGGTGTAATGGAGTATGGTTGTGTTGCAGTGTTTTATGTTTGTTTGAAAAGCAATAAATAAAGTTTAACTAGACTAGTAATTGATCTTAGTGCTTGGTGCAGGGAACTGAGATGGTGAATACAGAATGGGAAAAGGGAGATGATCAGGGAATCTCAGAGGTGGGAAATGGAAAAGGGATCTCAGTCAGGAGGGACAGATGAACAAGAGATGGAATGCAGAATGGAGGAACAGGGCAAGGGGAGGATAAGGGATTTCAGGGAGAAGAGAAAGAAGACAGAAAGAAAGGGTATGAAAGGGAGAAAGGGATTAAGCAGGAACAAGAGAAGTTTGGGATCCTGGATCAGGGAAAATGATCAGGAAAGGAAGGGATAACAGCGTTATCTTTAGCAAACAGCTAAAGGCAACGCTATTCATTGAACACTACAGACATGTCACATTTATTTTATTTATTTATTTATTTTATTTTAGCTGTATTTATATCCTGCTTTTCACCAGGTCAAAGTGGTCAATTGGGAGATACATTTAACATGAGGGGATATGACACACATACACTAATACTTACAGGGAACATGGGCAGTGGAGGGTTAAGTGGCTTGTCCAAGACCACAAGGAGTACCTATAGGACTAGAAATCCCAGTCCCTCTAGCCTGAGATTGCTGTCCCCAGGTGGGACTTGAACCCCTGGCCCTCTGTACCTTGTCCTAACCACTAGGCCACTCCTCCCACATGATCTACTAACAAGCAAGAACAACTGACCTACCCCCCACCATGACCCTTGTATAGAAGAATGTATATAGCACACGATGTATAATAGCGCACAATGTACATAGCTCCACTTAAATCAATTACACAACATATCAAACACACCAAACATGCAAACGCATCACTGCATGAAAACACATGATCACTCCTTTGATTGTTTGCAGTGAGACCGCTTTGATTGTAGGAAAAGGTGGTATAGAAATACTGTTAATTAAATAAATAAATAAATAAATCTGTTCACATTCCACAATACCTCTGATCCCTTCACTCATACCCAATAGTACTACCACTAATCCCTTCACTCTCTCCCCACCCTGCTCACCGCTCTGTCCATCACTTCTGATCCCCTCATTCTCATCCCCTTTCTAAATTCATCATTCATTATCTTGTCCCCTCATATTTCCTCACTTGGCCCAACTGCTACATCCATTCACTGATCAAGGAGTGAAGAGGAAGAACTTAGGAGGTAGTCAAAATTGATTAGGATCCTGGAAAATACTCCATATATTTTCCCCACCTAAGCTTTTTTTAACACATTTTGATTTGTCTCATTTTTCCTTTTATTTTTTTTTTATTTTATTTATTCACCTTCAACCTCCTTGGGCATCAGATAAAACTTTTTAAGAGTGAGGAGAAAGTGTCTCATCCTGTCACCTCTCTTCGTTGTTTGTGTCTTTTTATTTTCTTTTTTTTTGCATTTACTACTACTACTACCATTACTGCTGATCATTTGTATAGTGATACAAGGCATACACAGCACTGTTAAGACACATGTAAAAGACTGTCTGCTCAACAGAGCTTACAATCTAATTAAGACTGACAGCACAACAGCTGAGGACAAGGGGCATCTAGGGAAATGGTAAGAAAACACATAGGAGGCTAAGTGGATCAGGATCCAGAGGCGGCCTCGAAGAGGTGAGTTTTCAGCCTGGATTAGAAAAGACCTATAGATGAACCTGACACAGAGACTCAGGTAGTTTGTTCTAGGCATGAGGAGCAGCAAGGTGGAAGGATTGAAGTCTGGAGTTGGCAGTACAAAAAAAGGACACAGATAGAAGGGATCTGCCAGAAGAGCGGAGTTCCCGAGGAGGAGTGTAGGGAGAGATAAGAGAGGCAATGTAGTGAGCAGCAGCAGAATGAGTGCACTTATAGGTCAATAGGAGAAGTTTGAACTGGATGAAGAAACAGATAGGGAGTCAATGAAGTGATTTGAGAAGAGGGGTTATATGAGCATATTGAGGCTGGCAGAAGATTAGCCACACAGCTGAATTTTGAACAGATTGAAGGGGAGAGAAATGATTCAGAGGGAAACCAGCAAGTAGGCTGTTGCAGTAATCTAGAGAGGGGGTGATTAAAGGGTGGATAAGTAGCTTAGTAGTATGTTCAAAAAGGAAGGAACAAATTTTGCTGATTTTGTGGAGAAAGAAATGACAGGTTTTAGATATCAGTTGGATGTGTGTAGAGAAGGAGAGGGAGGAGTCAAAGATGACCCCAAGGTTGTGAGCTGAGGAAACAGGGAGGAGTAGAGCATTATCTTCAGAGACTGAGAAAGGAGGAAGGGGAAAGGTGGGTTTAGAAGGAAAAATAAGAAGTTCTCTTTTGGCCATGTTCAATTTCAAATGATGGTGAGGCATCCAGGTAGTAATGTCAGATAGGCAGGCAGAGATCCAGGCCTGGATTGCCAGAGTGATTTCAGCTATAGAGAGGTAGATCTAAGAGTCATCAGTGTAAAGATGGTACTTAACATATTTAACACATTTGTCTTATTTCTAGTTATTTTGCTCAACTTCTCTAACTCACCAATTCCTCATCTGGGAAAATGACTGCAGCAGCAGCAGCAGTAACCGCTCTTCATGGATCTGAACCAATAACAGCTTCTCCCTATTGAGATCTGCAATAAAGGCAGCTTCTCATCGCCTTGGGCAACCACAGTATGAGCAGCTTCTCCCAGTCTGTGCAGTCACAGTCCTGGGCAGCATCAACCAAGACAACTCCTGAATCTACTGCAACTCCTTCCTGTCTAGGCCATCCAACCATGCAAGAAACTGATGTGAGGAAGCACAGTACATGCGGTGGCATAAAAGCTTGCACGCCCTTCCCAATGCAGCTAAGAATAGACCTTCATTCAGTCAGTTCATCCAGAAACAAAGGGATGCTTGCTGGGCTCTTTCATTTCCTGTGTGTGTAGGGTAAAGTTAGAATGGGAGACGGGGGCAGGGGGCATGGGACAGATAAAAGACTGCAATGGGCAGGAAATAGCTTACCATATATTTAATACCAATGATATAAAATCATCCAAGCTCAAAGCAGTTTCAAAATAGCAATGGAACTGATTAAGACTGCCAAACATAACTTGACCAAATATTTAAAAACTGCAGTGTTTTTTTTTTCAAATGCCAGCCATGGCACATATATATTTTACATATATTCAGTGCTGATATCCAGATAATGAGCAGCAGAAATTTTAGACAGCAAAAAGGCAGAATAGTGGACTGAATACTAACACCATCTGGATAACTGGGTAAAACACCAGGGTTCCACTTTCAGATTGTGCTGAGGAAAGTTTTCATGGTTTTAATAGCACTGATGGTGCAGTCTAGGACACTTATATGGATAATGGCTGTCATTTTCTGATGAACAGTGTTAGTTACTAAAGTCTGCTGACATGAATGCACTTTATCATCAATGCAACTTCAGTAAAAAGGTCCCATGAATAATATGGGCCCTGTGATAAAATAACACAGGTTAATGGTAAATAAAGTACATTAATATCGGCACACCTTGGGGCATGTCTACCAAAGTGCACTAATGGTTAGAGAGATATTTACCATGTACTAATCATGCTGTGCTGTTACATGATGGGGCAGTGACTGGGGGAGCTCAGAGGGTGGAGTCTAGGCAATGGCAGCACATTGTGGTTAGCACGGGCATCATTGTTATTGTTGCTGTTAGAGCAGATGCATTTGCTGCCTCTTCAGGGGATGGTGGAAAGTACACTGTATTACCGCATTAAGTGCACTGGCAATTTAGCACATTGATGTGCATCTCTCTGCGACAACTGCAGCGGAATATGCAAGGAATTCCCCCAACAGTTAGCATGGGGCTATTTCACATCCCACCCTAGCTTTTATTTATTTATTTGTTCTTTCATACTTCTTTATCTATGAATCAAAGTGGTTTACATTGCACCAAGAAGTTATAGAGAACACATGATAACAGAATTCTATACAATTATAAACTTGTAATAACAAATGAGGGTTTTATGGGGGTGTGGATAGGGGTGAATGCAGGATTGTACATGCAAAGTAATTATTTGTTTATTTATTTATTTTATGGTTTTTCTATACCGCTTAGTCAATAAATCAAAGTGGTTTACATAAAACGATATAACCTGAACTTTGTTACATAGAACTTAGAACATTGAATAACTTAGGTATACATTACAATGAAACATAAGTTAACAATTTTGGAATATACATGATTTCCTGTTTATGAACCTATGTACAAATTGAGGCTATAGCTGGGTGAGTGGTGGGATGGGAGATGTTCAGTCTTTGATGTGATCTTTGAGTAAGGGGATTTTCAATTTTTTGAGGAAAGTTGAGAGTTCAGTGAGTTTTGCAGGGAGAGCATTCTAAAGATTTGGGCCATATATAGAGAATGTCCTTTTTCGTGTTTCCTGGTTACTTTTAGTTAACTCTACTGGTTCTGCATGCATTTTCTTTTGTCTCTGTTAGTTGTTTCTTGTGTCATGGATTTTAAGCATGGCACCGATAAGTTGTGCATGATCTTGAATATGATTATTAGTGTTTTGTACTGGATCCAGCTTCTTAGTGGCAACCAATTTAAGTGTTTAAGCATTGCCGTGATGTGGTCAGATTATGTTGATTAAACTTAAACATATTCACAGGTGAAGGTAACATCGTTCAAGTGGTACTCCTATATGTAGCTTGTTGGAAACTAGTTGGGGGTATGGATTTGCTAGGAGTATCTATGGTGCTGGGTCTTAGATAGTACTGGGGAGGAGTCTGCTGTCTTGATATGTGTTGGTACCAATGGCATAAGAAGGTGTGGTAGGGAGGTTCTGGAGGCCAAATTTAGGCTTTTATGTAGGAAATTGAAATCCAGAACTTTCAGGGTAGCAATCTTTGAAATGCTTCCCATTCCATGCTCAGGACCCAAAAGGCAGGCAGAGCGCCAAAGTCTCAATGCATAGATAAGATGGTACAAGGAAGAGGGTTTCAGATTTGTTAAGAACTGGGCACCATTCTGGGGAAAGGTGGAGCTTTTCCAAAGGGATAGACAGGGTGAGCCTGACGTCAGTACTGGGAAAAATGGAAGATACCATTATAAAGAACAAAATTACTGAACATGTAGATAGTCATGACGATGGGAGACAGCTAACATGGCTTTAGCCAAGGAATATCTTGTCTTACTAATCTGTTATATTTTTTTGAAGGTGTGAATAAACAGGTAGACAAAATTGAGTCGGTTGATATAGTGTATCTGGATTTTCAGAAAGCCTTTGACAAGGTTCCTCATGAGAGACTGTTGGTGAAATTAAAAAGTCATGGGATAGGAGGCAATGTACTATTGTGGATCAGGAACTGATTAAAAGATAGAAAGCAGAGGGTAGGGCAAAATGGCCAATTTCCCCAATGGAGAAAGGTGAATAGTGGAGTACCCCAGGGATCTGTGCTGGGTCCGCTGCATTTTTTTTTTTTTACTTTTTTATTTATATTTTCCAACAAAATACAAAAGAAAAGAAACCAAATTACAATAAATCAAAATACATAACAGGAAATAAGAAAATAAAAAGTATTCACGGCCCACCCCACCCTGTCCCACCCACCATCATGGGATCATCAGGGGCTATAGAGAAACAAAAAAACAAAACAAAACAAAACAACTGAAAGCCTGCAAGGCCTACTAGGGCTATAAAAGATCAAACACTCCACTACATAAGAAATGAGAAGATTTGACTAATAACCCCTTATTATATCTCATATCGTGCTTTAGAGATATATTTATGTAAGAGTTTCCACTTGAGAAAAGTGGAGGGTGTAAGGGTTCTACCACACCGTGGCATTTGCTCATATTTGCAGCATAAGCACAAACGGTTCCATCATTCATGCCAACTAAGCTCTGCTGTATGTTTCCAGTTAGAAATAATGAGATGTAGGGCCACTCTCAACATAAAGTCAAATAAAAACTGACAATCCCTCTTTAGTTGCTGATCAAAAAACGACCACAGACCAGGACAGAGTGGCCCGGAATCCCAGTACCTCTTGAATGCGATTCCATATTGAAACCCAGTAAGACTGAATGTTAGGGCAATCATACACCACATGCCTCAAAGTGACGACATCTCCCCCACAAGTCCAACATTCATTCCCAGCTGCCTTATCCCATTTAGCAACCTTTACCAGAGTAAAGTGTGCTCTATGCACAAAGAGGTACAAAGCTTGTGAGACAGAGGCAGACAGAGAAACCCTGTTTATCTTACTCCAGAATTTTGTTAAAATTTCCGGAGAAAGAACTTCCCCGGTATCATGTTCCCATATTCGTTGAACACCTCCTTAGGAATTGCATTTGCTAACTGCTGAAAAGCCTTCTGAGTGTCCGACATAACCCTATGAGACTTCAACCTCTTAATAGACACCATGCCAGGAAGAAGATTCAAGGGAAAAGGAGCACTTAATCACTCTTCTAGTTCAAGTCAAACTGGGCGTATACCTACGGCCCCCTCCACCCATTGTGAACCTTGTTTTAGCAAAAAAGCACAGTGCTAGACCTGGAAGTCAGGGAAATTCATCCACCCTTCCTCTTTTTTAGATTTGAGTTTCCTAAGAGCAATTCTACGCAGTTTATTTTTCCACAGAAATTGAACCAGAATCCTTTCAATTTGACGATAAACTTTACTTGTAAAAAAGACTGGTAGAATTTCTAATATATAATTCACTTTAGGAATAATAGTCATTTTTATAGCTTTAAGATGACCCCACCAAGAAAGATAGACCGGTGACCACTTTGCTGTTATATTATGAACTGTAGATAGGATCTCATCTTCATTGTACTGTGGGGTTATACTAAGTGGGTAGCAATAGTGAACACCCAAATACTTCACCATCTTAGACTCCCATACAAAAGGAAAATCCTCCATATCCTTCCTACATACTCTTGAGTTCAAGGGGAAGATGACAGACTTTGACCAATTAATTTTGTAGCCAGACAGTCCTGAATATTTACCTATCAATTCTAAAATGACTGGTATGGAGCTAGGTGTGGTGAAAAGCAGCAAATCATCCGCATATGCAGATAGTTTAATTTCCATGCCAGCAATAGAAATACCCTTAACCGCAAGACTTTGCCATATCAGTAAGGCCAAAGGTTCCAAGGCCAGATTGATGAGAATGGGAGAAAGAGGACAACCCTGACGGGTCCCCCGCCCTAGAAAGAATTCTCTAGATTGAGTTGCATTCACAGAAATTTTCGCACTCGGTCTCGCATACATAATTTTGATTAGATTGCAGAAACCCTCACCAAATCCAAACCACTTCAGAACAGCAGACAGAAAAGGCCACTCCAACCAGTCAAATGCTTTCTCTGCTTCTAGTGAGAGTCCCACAAGAGGGTCCTCTGTTTCCTCCGTGCCTTCCAAAATGTGGCAAAGCACTCTGGCATTATCAGCTGTAGAGCATCCCTCAGTAAAGCCACATTGGTCCAGGTGGATCAAAGAAGGGATTAATTTGGAGAGACGACCAGCTAAAATGGGTGCAAAGATTTTATAATCTGCATTTAACAACAAAATTGGCCAATAGCTACTAACTAACTGATGGTCCCTCCCAGGTTTTTCTAGAACAACAATGTTTGCAGAGACAAATGCTCCGTTCTGCGCCACATTGTCCAGAAGAAGTCTATAATATTGTTGAAAGTATGGCCCTAAAGTTTTGGAAAGGTTTTTATAGGATTCAGCCGGCAGGCCATCTGGTCCGGCAGGGCTTTGGAGATCCTTATCTTGCAGCAGACTGTTTAAAGCTTCTAAAGGGTTCACCTCCCTTCTATTAACAGTTCTTCTTACCAGCCTTCCCTGAGATAAAGCTCTTCGACACGGCTCTTCCTGGACTGTCCCCGTACCTGGCTTATAGGCAGCAGCCTCCTTAGGATAAAACCTTCTGTTTCCCTTGCCAGCTGTAATCTCTCTACAGCACTGGTTTTGTTCAGGACTGTGGTGCTGGCTATGAGGGGAATCCTTCCTTAGGCTGTCTCTGGAGCACCTCTCTCTCCCGGTCTCTCTGAAAGAATCCTCTCATTCTGTATCTCTCGGGATCTCCTCGGCTTCTGTTTCCATGCTGGTCTCCCTGCTGTTCTCCCTACTTCCTGTTTTCTGGGGCTTAAATGAGTGGGGCTGCCCTACAACTTTCCACTCCTCCCCCAGCTGTCTCTTGTTACCTCCCCTAGTTGCTATGGAGCATGGGCGTGGCCTGAAGACAGCAGCTTTGGGTATGTTTTTTTTCTCTTTAGCTAAAGTTTTAAAGTCACGGCTCCCTGTACTTCCCTTTTGCTTGGAGGTAAATGTTTGTGTTTTCTCTATTTCCATGGGCTCTGGAGCAGTTTTGTCACCACAGTGTATAATTGGTAAAAGGTCTCTGCAATGTCAGGGTCCTTGACAATCAATTGTTGCACCTGAGGATCCCTCAAAGCTGTAATGCGCGAAGCTTCCTTAAGACCCTTTAATGAGTTAGCTAGCAGCCGTCCAGCTCTATTACCTTCCAAATAATATCTTCCTTTCTGCCCTTTAATATTTTGTGAAGCCTCAGTGGTCAAGATCGAGTTATATCTGAATCTAAGGCGCTGCAATCTAATCAAAATATTAGGATCAGTTTTCTGGCATAAAATACGTTCTCCCGCTTTAATCTACTTGTCTAATGCATTAAGTTCTGCTTTACGTTGCTTGGCCTGCTTTATAGCAAAACAAATAATGGTGGCTTGCATACTAGCCTTGAATGCCCTCCCGATGGACGTGGTGGGGGCAAATACAGTGACAGAATTCAAAATGGCATGGGACAGACACAGTGGATCCCTTTACAGCAACAGGATAAAATAAAAATAAACTTAACTAACTAATTTCTCAACATACAGGGGTGTCATACATGGAGCGGTGTGTTCACCCCTAAAACAAAGACATGGGGAGGGGTGGCCTGCATGGAGAGGCAGGTGCACCCACTCTTGCCATCTTACTGGGCAGACTATGTTACTATGGGGTATGTTTACTAAACCGTCTTAATGTGCGCTCTGACACGTTAGCGCACGATAAGGTGCCTTATTGAACGATAAACCGTGCGATAAGGCGCCTTATCGTGCGCTAACACGCTCAGCGGCGCTCAGCGGCGCAAACGAGCGCTGAAGGTTGAGTAAAGGCTCCCTGAGGGTGGAGGAAGGCTCCCCAGGGGCGGAGAGAAGGGGTCAATGGGTGGAGAGTGGGAGGGGAGAGGCTCCCTGCACACTAACGCTGTGGATTTCGGGTCTGAAAACTAACGCCAGTGAAACCCTGGCGTTAGAGTAGATTTAAAGGGAAGAGAAACCATTTCCGTCAGCAATGTACAGCAAAGCCAGGGAAACCCACAAAAGGTGATAAGTGTGATACATGTGCACAGAACAAAAGGGCAGATAAACATTGAAAATGACCTGAACAAACTGGAAAGAAAACATAACCTAGCTGGGCAATAGTGATATCAATGGGAAACATCAAAAAACACTACCGAGAAAGCTCCAAAAAAAAGATATCAATTTTGGAAGGGGCTATGCTCTGTCCCCATACAAGGTGAATGATCCCACAGTGAAATAACGCTGATCAAGGTTCTCCCTTTCTATTGGACAGGTTTCCTATGGCATGCACATGTCCCGCAACAGCAGGGTGGGCATGTCGGAACGGGCAACTGGAAAAATGCTGGAAAAGGGGACACAGAGGGCTGCAGGTGGCACATGCTGTGGTGCAACTGGGCCACAGTGCGGATTAGGGTGATGCCTTGCTGGACCATACGAATGCTGAAACAGTAGAGCAGCCAGACAGCAACTGATGAGGGCCCAACATGGGCACGAGTGTGTTTCCCACAGTGTCACAGGGGATAGTACCCAGCAGGTACCCCCAAGGGCACAGAACATTGGCCGGCGGTGCTGGGGGGACGCGTGGAAAGCTATGCAGGCACCCCTACCCCAGAACCCACATCATAGGCAGCCGCCTACCCGCACACTGGATGGCCTGAGATGGTGCACCACCAGCAGAAGGGCATGTCAGCATGGTGGCAGAGGGGTACTGGTGGTGGAGGGGGCAGTGGCAGCTGCCCACAGCAGACCATGGCCTAGCCCTGTGTAGATGGGTGCCGTGCACTGCAACAGACAAGCCCTGTCTGACGAACAGTCATGAAATCCCCAGGGAATGCACCATGTCTGTGGCAACACGGTGGTGCAGTGCACACAGCCAGTGTGTTCAGAAGCAGATTTTACCCACTACTAAACCATGGTAGTAAAGACAGAACCTTTATTGCAAAGAACATAAACATCCCTCAAACACCTATATTTTACCCTACAGAGCACAGACACCATAAACATGCGCATTACCTAGAGCAGAGTCTCCCAAATGCAGTCCTGGAGGGCACAACACCATTCAGGTTCCATGCTGTCTCTAATAAACATGCCTGTGCTGCATTTCCCTGCGCCGCCCCCATGGTATGCAGATGTATCTCATGCATATTCAGTAGGGACAGCATGAAAACCCGAACAGTGTTTGGCCCACCAGGACTGGAGTTGGGAACCTCTGCCCTAGAGCAGAGGCCAACAGGGGCAGAAACACCCGCACCCACAGACTCCATTATCCAAAGCCACCTGGAGAGGCAGGAGTTTGGGCTCTGAGTGCATCTCCCAATACTAGCACTTGCATACCCTAGCAATGCCCCCCTACACCTTGGAATATGGTACACATCTATCAAAAGGTTGCCATGATTACTGGCAGATAGCAATTTCTAAGTTAAGCACAATTTGCTGAGTGAGCTGCATCATAGCAACCTTTCTGATGTCTGTGGAATGTGCTACAGGTCTTGTGTCTGACAGTGTTTACCACCCTGGGGAGTGACTCCTACAGTATTGCGTACCATAGCCATTCCTGCACTGTGCCCAGGACTGGTGCGGTGGCCAGGGCTGCCAAACACCTCTATAGTTGCACAATGCTGGCATAGGTGTGGGGAGTGTGTGTCTGTCTATCCAGTGTGTGGTGGCTGCCAACACCCTCCTCAGCCCACACTGCTAGCACTGTTGCCAGTATTGGCCTGCCAATGTGCATAATGAGGAGCAAGGTACTGTGGGTATGTCCCGGACAGGGCGGCCTGGGCAGGATGCATCTGCACAGGGCATAGGGCATTGGCTGGGACATTGTAGTGCCCGGCCACCACCTGCACAGACAGGGTGGCCACAGCATGTCCTGCTGGGAGGTCACTCTCACCCTGACTGAGCAGTGACCACGGCATGGCTAGGATCCCCCACAGTGCTATATAGTATTTCTGTCCAGTGATATTTATAGGTTCTTTTTCTGGGGCCCAATCACTGACTTATCTGCTTGGTGGGTGTGCTCATATTCCAGTTTTGGGTGCATACATCTTCTCAGGCAACATGCACTATGGACTAGCTAGCAGACTGTCTGCAGTTAGTATGTGTATGGCTGGAGCACCTTGCAGGGTGCAGCGGCTGGAGACTCACTGTGCTTGCTGCTGGAAAATGTCAGATAGTGGTGGGGGCAGCTGGGCATTTCAAGCCCTACTGTCTGTCTGCTATTGCGTTATGGATGTGTACTGGACTGCCCTGTAGGTTGTCTGTATCCCAGCCGGACTGAGGTTGATGGTCCTCTCTACTGCCACCATTGCAGGGAAGTAGAATGTGGGTCTGTTGTTGGGAGATCCTGAGCTCCAGAGGGTAGGGTAGGGTAGGGTGGGGTGGGGTGGGTGGTACTACATAATCCGCCTATGGGTCCAAACACCCCCTACCCGATGCATATATCATGTGGCCATGGCACCCACACAGGATATGCACTATTCCGGGGGCATCATAGTCCACAAGGCCTAGATGTGACTGGGATATACAGATTGAAATAGGTGTGTCTGAAGGGACTACCTATCACACACTGGCACTAATGGGGACCTGTAGCATAGCCTATCTCAGCTAAGACAGGTGCTGTGGACATGGTGCTGGGTGCCCCACCTCACCCTCAGGGTGAGCACTGTGACGGCCTGTAGCTACTCTGTGCCAGTAACACACACGGTCAGTGCCCGCTACCAGGCCTAGGTGCTGTGGGGGTGCATACCCCATCTTATTTATTTATTTTATTTATTTATCTATATTTTTCTATACCGCCCCTTCCAGCGATCAAGGGCGGTTTACAAGGAACATTTTAACAATTGTACACAGATGTATACATTTACATTGAACAATCAGATTCAACTATTTACAATGAACGGTTAAGTTTAACTATTTACATTGAACAAAACTTCAACTTCAAGATATATTAGTAATACAAACAACCATTAAATTATTTACATTGGATATTTACAGTGGTTGTGTGTTGTGTCTATTTTGGAATTTATTTCCTTTTATGACGTAAATTGGGGGTGTGTATGGGGTTTCAGACAGGGGGGGGTGAGTTATTTAGTTTTGAGTAAGGGGGTTCGTGTGTATAATACCATGGTTATGGAGTTGTTTTGGGGGAATATGGGATTTCAAAGTGTTCAGTAAAGAGGTAAGTTTTTAGCTCTTTCCTGAACTGATAGAGGTCATTTATGACGTGAAGGTCTATTGGGAGGTCATTCCAGAGCGTAGGGGCAGTGAATGTGAATGCTCTGGAGCTAGTGGTTTTCTTTGTCTTCCTGAAGGCTTTTGGTGTGATAAGGGAGTGGGCTTTGTTTTGTCTGTGTGATCTAGTTTTGTTTGGTGATTGCAGTAGTGTGGATAGGTGTGAGGGGGCTATGTCTTTTATGAGTTTAAAGGTTGTTAGGATAGTTTTGTATCTGATTCGGCTATTGATTGGGAGCCAGTGTAGTTCTAGCAGTATTGGGGTTACGTGGTCTGTTAGACGTGCTTTAGCTATTACTTTTGCACAGATGTTCTGAGCTCTTTGAAGAAGGTATGTGCTTTTTTGAGGGAGGCCTATTAATAGACTATTGCAGTAGTCAAAGTGGGGGGTGATTAGTGTATTTACTACAGATCTAAAATCTTGAGTTTCTAGGAGTGGCCTTAGGTACTGTATAGTTTTTAGTTTGTAGTAGATGGTTTTTACGGTTTGTTTTATGTGTGGTAGCATGGTGAGTGTGTGATCTATTATCACACCTAAATATTTTACTTCTTTTCGAACAGGTATGGATGTTCTGTTAATTGTGATTGTTTCTGGGAAGGTGTTCTCTGTGGTTGATGACCTTGTTACGAACATTGCTTCCGTTTTTTTGAGGTTGATGCTGAGGTAGTTAGATTCTAACCAGGAGGAGGTCTCAGTCATACATTCTGATAGTGTGTCATATGAGGGGTTTTTAGCGGTTATAGGGATAGCGAGCATGATGTCGTCGGCGTATATAAAGTGGTTAATCCTGTGTTTTTTAAATATGTTTGTTATTGGTTGTAGATACAGGTTAAATAGGAGGGTGGAGAGGGCTGATCCTTGGGGTATTCCTTGGCCTTGGGGGAATGGTTCTGATGCTTCTTGGTCAATTTGTACACGTATTAGTCTGTTTGATATGTAGGACTTGAACCAATCAAGGACAGTCCCGCCTATTCCTAAGCTTTGTAGTCTGTTGATCAGTGTGGAGTGGTTGATGTTGTCAAAGGCGGCAGAGATATCTATGAATAGAAGTAGGAAGCCTTGGTTGTTGTCATCTGTACCTCTGATGAGGAAATCCATTAGGGTGATTAATAGAGTTTCTACTCCATGGAATGGGCGGAACCCGAATTGGTGTGAGTCAAGTGGTTTATGTTCATCAATGTGCTCTTGTAATTGTATTTGAATTGTTTTTTCTATTATTTTAGCTATAAATGAGATGCTGGCTATGGGTCTGTATGAGTTCGGGTCTTTTGGGTCAAGCTTATTGTTCTTTATTATTGGTCTAAGTGTTGTGAGTTTTAAGGCATCAGGCATTATGCCTTGTGAGAGGGATTGGTTCACTATGTGTTGTAGATTTTCCGCCAGTTCCTCCTTTGCACATTTAATCCATGATACAGGGCATGGGTCTAGTGGGGAGGTTGTTGTGTTGATCATTGCTACGATTTTAAGGAGTTGTTTTTGGTCTATTATGTGGAAGTTTGTCCATTTGTTTATGAGTTTGGTGCTTGTAAATATTGGTGTCAGAGTAGTGGTTTTGTTTATGATCATCTATAGACGGCTGCTTTGCATGTGCAGTGCATCATGGGTACGAGTGGATTAACCCTATCCTGGTAACCACAGCAGTCTGTGTGGTGACCTGCAGTCCTTCTGTAGCCAGCCAGGGGTTTGTTTGCAGCTATAGAGCTGTGGCCCACTGGTTGCTTCACTGCCTCTAAAGCCAGAGGTTGTGGGTTTGATCCCACAGTGGGGTTATTTATTAGGACTGTCTAGGGCAGTTTCCTTTTTAGTTTACATCAGGACTGCCAGCAAAAACACCCTCACAGTGCTGTAATCCTCAGGTGCCTTATAAGGCGCCTTATGGGGCACCTGAAGATTACAGCACTGTGAGGGTTTGTTTGCTGTCAGTACTGATTTAAATTAAAAAACAAAACTGCCCCAGACAGCCCTAATAAATATCCCCACTGTGGACTCAAACCCATAACCTCTGGTTCCACAGGCAGTAAAGTAACCAGTGGGCTATAGCTCTATAGTTGCAAGCAAACCCCTGGCTGGCTACCGAGGGACTGCAGGTCACCACACAGACTGCTGTGGTTACCAGGATAGGGTTAATCCACTCGTACCCATGCTGCACTGCACATGAGGATTACAGCACTGTGAGGGTCTTTTTGCTGGCAGCACTGATTTAAAGTACAAAGGAACATTCCTCCCGCAGCACTGGTTTAAAGTACAGAAGGACCATTCCTCCTACAGCACTGGTTTAATGTAAAAAGGAAGATTCCTCCTGCAGCACTGCTTTAGAGTAAAATGTTATGTCTCAGACAGCCTTTCTCATTAACCCCACTGGGGAATCAAACTCATGATCCCTGATTCAGCAGTCATTGCATTAACCATTGTGCTACACCTCTCTTGCTGTGTTTGTAGGTCAGCGCGCCTACTTAAGGCTAACGCGCGTTGATGTGCCACGGCTCCCTCTATCGCAAGAAAAGGTACCTTATCGCATGGTAACCAGAACTGCTAAGTTAAGACCGACACGCCCACTCCTTTTATGGCATCCTGCACACTAACGTCGGGCGCACGTTAAGACTGCTTAGTAAACATACCCCTATGTTTCTATAGCTCAGATTGACAGTCAAATGTTGCAAAAATATACCTAATTGTAGCATAAAATTTTACATTGTAGAAAAACATCTTAAGTGCCCTCAGAGTGTTAGCTGTACTTAAAGCCCAAAAAAGAAAACCCAATAAAAAGAGATAGAATTTAGCCCTGGCCCCTACGCATGATTGCTCATAATAAAAACATAATTCTGAAAAATAAAACACCAAAACCACCAAATTCCAGGGGGGGGGGGGCTATATAACACACAAAACGTAGTGGGTGAGCCCACCAGGACAAGACAGACATGGAGGGCAAAATGGCCTAGTGCATTCCCACTTCTTTGTCACTTAAAATAGCATGCTTTCCCCACCTCCCACAGTAAAAGCAAAGACAATGTACTCAAAACCCAAATCACCAGAGCTGCATGGCAGGGCAGCCCTCATCAAATCAGATTATGACCTAGAAGACCTAGCCTAATGAATAAGGGCCATCCTGCTCTTCCAAGCCCCAAGACCCTCTCAACCACCACAGACAACATAAAACATAATAGAAGAAAGAGAAAGAGAACAGGAAAAACATCTTGACCAGGATAGTACCCTGGAGCTCCTTGAAAAGAGACAGAATGGATGTCCCAGAACATAGCAATACTGTATGATTAAATGTCGCTTCTGCGTGGATAAGTCGCCTCCATACAACCTCAGATCAGTCAAACGCCCATGATATCAAACATCATAGAATTTTAGCAAACAAGAGATGCAACGTGAACTTCATCACATCACCGACGACTCCTTGTCTTCCAGAAATGCATATAACTCCCCTGGATCATCAAATGTTTTGGTCTGGTTGTGCAGTTTGACTCTCATGCGGGCAGGATAGAGCAGTCCAAAATGGTCCTGCAGCTGTAACAAGCGTGGATGCAGCACCAGAAAACTCTTTCTTCGATCCACCGTCGCCTTCGTGAAGTCTGAGAAGAACAGGAGTTTGTTCCCTGATATTCCAAAGTTGAAATTGCTCTGGCTGCTCCCATTATTTGTGATACTTGCTGAAAATGTAGAACTTTCAAGATGATAGGGGGTGGGCGCCTGCCCGCAACCACGGACTGAGTAGGCACTCGATGGGCACACTCAATATCGAATGGCATGGCAAACTGCAACTTTAATACACCCGGGATCATGGCCTGCAAAAAGGACACCATCTTAGGGCCCTCTGCTCCCTCAGGCACTCCTAGTATTCTTATGTTGTTCCTCAGAGAGACATTTTTACCGTCTTCCACCTCTCTTTGTAATGAGCGTATCAGCTTGGCCTACTTCTCCACGGCCACAAGCCTTTCCCCATGTGATGCCACTACATTCTCTACCTTCTCCAAATGAGCCATAATGGACTCCGAAGAAGTTCTCAAAGCGCTGATATCTTCCTGCATTGCACATAGCAATTCTCCATTAGATTTGATCAAGTCTTTGATTGCCCGAATCTCAGCCAGGAGCTCCTGTAAGGTCTCAGGACAATCTCGTGAGGAGAGAGAGGTTCTGTTTTGGTTCTCTTTGTGCTGGCATTTTGAGATAGTTGGTAATCCAGCCACGTCAGTTTGGAGCCTGACATATCTGGGATCAAATGGTATCAAAGTAGGTAGGAACTATTTGATTAAAGACTGCAAAAGTCAGGATTCTTGTCTATTGTCCTCCAGAGCACAGAGCTTGTAGGTCCATCTTGACCAGAAACCAGGCTCCACCCCCGGGCCTGCTGCATTTTAACATATTCATAAATGACCTGGTAATCAAATTTGCAAATGACACAAAATTATTCAAAGTTGTTAAAACCCAAGATGACTGTAAAAAATTGCAAGATGACCTTGATAAATTGGAAGACTGGATGTTCAAATGGCAGAAGAAATTTAATGTGGACAAGTGCAAAGTTATGCACCTAGGAAAGAGCAACCCAAACTACATGATGCAAGGTTCCATATTAGGAACCACCACCCAGGAAAAAGATTTAGGCATCATTTGGATGACATTGAAATCCTCCGCCGATTGTGCAGCGGTAGCCAAGAAAGTAAATAAAATGCTAGGAATCATAAGAAAAGGAATGGAAAATAAAACAAAGGATATTTTAATGCCTCTGCATCATTCCATGGTGTGATAGTGTCGTGAATACTGTGTGGAATTCTGGTAGCCATATCTTAAAAAGCGTTATTAGAAAAGGTACAGAAAAGAGACACCAAAATGGTAAAGGGGTTGGAAGGATACCCCTATGAGAAGAGGCTAAAAAAGGTTAGGGTACTTCAACCTGGAAAAGAGACAGCTGAGGGAAGATATGATTGAGATCTATACATTAATGAATGGAGTGGAACGGATAAACATAGATCAATTGTTTACACCATCAAAATATAGAAAGACTAGGGGACATGCAATGAAGCTACAGTATAATCTATTTAAGACTTTTTTCAGTAAACGTGTAATCAAACTTTGGAATTCGTTATTGGAGGATATATTTATTTATTTTTATTTAAAAGGATTTATATACCTCCTTCTCCTGTAATCAAGGTGGTTTAGTAAAAGCTGTAATCAAGGCAATATAGTAAAAGCTGCTAGTGTAGCCAGGTTTAAAAATGGTTTGGACAAGTTCCTGGATGAAAGGTCCATAAACCTTTATTAAAGGGGACCGGGAAATCCACTGCTTGCCCCAATACAAGGATTGTGGAACCTGTATCTTTTGGGGAAACTGCTAGGTACTTGTGACCTAGAGTGGCCACTGTTGGAAACAGGATACTGGGCTTGATGGACCTTGGTCTGACCCATTATGGCAGATCTTATGTTCTTATGGTGTTTGTGCAGGTCAATCTTCCTTTGAAGTGCTCTGTGAAAAGGTATGTTTTGAGCTGTTTCCTGAATGTTGCTCTTTCCTGAATGTAACATTTGAGATTTAACAAGCGCACTACAAAAACACATTTTAGTAAACATGCCTCCTTGGTACTTAGCTCCTTAAATGCTTTTGAATATTGACCTGACTGTATTTTAAAACAGCACAGCTATTTGGCACACTGTCGTACAGCCCTGCTTTTACTCTGGAATACTGGAGGCAATAGGGCCTTGTAATCTGAAACCCCAAGCGCAATACAGCTTCAACCCAATAGCTAGACATTGATTAATGAGTGCCAGCTGTGAGAAAGTCCTATAAGCATACCTCAATATAACTATAAACTAAATATTAAGTTCAGAGTAAATTCAGAAGTGCCACAAAACAGATTAAAACCTGAAAAATTACTTTGACACATTCAGGGAGCCCTAGCTGTCCTCCGGAACATTGGAGTTAATTAAAGGCCTTATTTTTACAATATTAATTTGAAAGCAATTGTTAATGACGCTTCCCTATTCTTGACATCTCCAGGGATCAGGAATTACTGTATTCATGAAATGTGCTGAAGCTCAAGGCAGAAAATTAAAGCACGTTTGCTGAAAGAACTCACTATGAAAGTATGAATACATTCAGTATGATGCCAAAAGTCACCACTGGATGCTTCTGTTAATATTGACAATATAAATTTTAAAAGATATACAGTAGGAACCATTCAGTGATAATATTTTTACAAACATATTAAATCAAATAATAACATTGTATAATTCATGCTGCAGCTTTGCCAATTGCCATGTGACTGTTTAATCCAGCCATTATGTTGCACGTGCACAGAACTTCCTATTTTTCAGCACGTCTGTCTTTAGTTCACAGATGCATTGGGTGCAAGAGCATCTCGTTGACAACAGAACTTATGTAAACCTGAAGCACGATTTCCCCTTGCAACAATGGAGTTCAGCTTCTGGAAGTACTAAAGAATACAGGAGCTAATTTAATACACTGCGGTAGAACAGTGTGTTCCTGTGAGATAGCTCATTACCTTTTATACAGCTATTCACAAATTCAACTGTAAAAGGTGAATAATGTAAAAAATCTCAATCTAACAATGTGTTTTATTCACTGATTTGGGGGGAAATTTTCATATTGCTCATACGGCTGAAAATTTCACAGGCACTTTTTATACATAGAGGTATGTTTACTAAAGGGCGCTATTCGTGATAAGGCGCCTTATCGCACGATAATGGCGCTTTACCGGGTGATAAGGTGCCTTATCGCACGTTAACGAGCGCAGCGGCGCAAACGAACGCTGAAGGCGGAGAAAGGCTCCCAGAGGGCGAAGGAAGGCTCCCCAGGGGCGGAGAGAGAGGGTCAATGGGTGGAGAGTGGGAGGGGCGAGGCTTCCTGCACACTAACGCTGTGGATTCCTAACGCGAGTGAAACCCTCGCGTTAGAGCAGATTTAAAGGGAAGAGAAACCATTTCCGTCAGCAATGTACAGCAAAGCCAGGGAAACCTACAAAAAGTGTGATACATGTGCACAGAACAAAAGGGCAAATAAACATTGAAAATGACCTGAACAAACTGGAAAAAAACATAAACAAGCTGGGCAATAGTGATATCAATGGGAAACATAAAAAAATACTACCAGGAAAGCTCCAAAAAAAGGATATCAATTTTGGAAGGGGCTATGCTCTGTCCCCATACAAGGTGAATGATCCCACAGTGAAATAGCGCTGATCAGGGTTTCCACTTGTTATTGGACAGGTTTCCTATGGTGTGCACATGTCCTGCAACAGCAGGGTGGGCATGTCGGAACGAGCAACTGGACAGATGCTGGAAAAGGGGATACAGAGGGCTGCAGGCAGCACATGCTGTGGTGCAGCTGGGCCACAGTGCGGACTAGGGTGATGCCTAGGTGGCCCATAGGAATGCTGAAACAGTAGAGCCACCAGACAGCAACTGATGAGGGCCCAACATGGGCACGAGTGTGTTTCCCACAGTGTCACAGGGGATAGTACCCAGCAGGTACCCCCAAGGGCACAGAACATTGGCAGGCGGTGCTGGGGGGAAGCGTGGACGTCTATGCAGGCACCCCTACCCAAGAACCCATACCATAGGCAGCTGCCTACCGGCACACTGGATGACCTGAGACTGCGTACCACCAGCAGAAGGGCATGTCAGCATGGCGACAGAGGGGTACTGGTGGTGGAGGGGGCAGTGGCATCTGCCCACAGCAGACCATGGCCTAGCCCTGTTTAGGTGGGTGCCATGCACTGCATCAGACAGGCCCTGTCTGACGAACAGTCATGGTATCCCCAGGGAATGAACTGTTCTTGTGGCAACAGTGTGGTGCAGTGTACACAGCCAGTGTGTTCAGGAGCAGAAGGTCACAGGTTCAAGTCCCAGCTGTGTCTCCCACCAACCCAGTCCCCATATTTTACCCAGTACTAAACCGTGGTAATAAAGAGGGAACCTTTATTGCAGATAACATAAACATGCCTGAAATGCCTATACTTTACCCTACATAGCACAGACACCATAGACATGTGCAATACCTAGAGCAGAGTTACCCAAATGCAGTCCTGGAGGGACAAACTCCATTCAGGTGTCATGCTGTCCCTAATAAAGATGCCTGTGCTGCATATCTATGCGCTGCCCCCATGGTATGCAGATGTATCCATGCATATTCATTAGGGACTAATAAATGTGGTCAGTATATTTCAAGCAGTTCATTAGGGACAGCATGAAAACCCGAACAGTGTTTGGTTCACCAGGACTGGAGTTGGGAACCTCTGCCCTAGAGCAGTGGCCAACAGGGGCAGAAACACCCACATCCACAGGTGCCATTATCCAAAGCCTCCTGGAAAGGCAGGATGTTGGGCCCTGCATGCAGCAGCATCTCCCAATACTAGCACTTGCATACCATAGCACTGCCACCCTAAACCAGGGAATACAGTACACATATATCAAAAGGTTGCTATGATTACTGGCAGATAGCAATCCCTAGGTTAAGCACAATCTGCTCATTGAGCTGTATCATAGCAACATCTCTGATGTCTGTGGAGTGTTTCAGGTCTGGTGTCTGACAGTGTTTACCACCCTGGGGAGTGACTCCAACAGTATTGCGTACCATAGCCATGCCTGCACTGTGCCCAGGACTGGTGAGGTGGCCAGGGCTGCCAAAAGCCTCTATAGTTGCACAATGCTGGCATAGGTGTGGGAGTGTGTGTCTGTCTACCCAGTGTGTGGTGGGTACCAACACCTTCCTCAGCCCATACTGCTTGCACTGTTGCCAGTGTCAGCCTGCCAATGTGCATAATGAGGAGCAAGGTACCATGGGTATAGCCCGGATAGGGTGGCCTGGCCAGGATGCATCTGCACAGGGCATAAGGCAATGGCACGGACATTGTAGTGCCCAGCCACCACTTGCATGGACAGGGTGGCCACAGCATATCCTGCTGGGAGGTCACTCTCACCATGACTGAGCAGTGACCATGGCATGGCTAGGTTCCCCCATAGTGCTATGTAGTATTTTTTTTTATGTGATATTTATGGGTTTTCTTTTGGGGCCCAATCACTGACTTATCTGCTTGGTGTGTATGCTGATGTCCCAGTTCTGGGTACATGCATCTCCTCCAGGAACATGCACTATGGACTAGCTAGTAGACTGTCTGCAACTAGTATGTATCTGGCTGGAGCACCTTGCAGGGTGCAGTGGCTGGAGGCTTGCTGCTGGAGAGTGTCAGATAGTGGTTGGGGCAGCTGAGCATTTCCAGGCCTACTGTCTGTCTGCTATTGCTTTATGGATGTGTACAGATCTGCATTGACTGCGCTGTAGGGTGTCTGTTCCCCAGCAGGGCTGGGGTTAATGGTTCCCTCTACTGCCACCATTGCAGGGAGGTAGAATGTGGATCTGTTGGTGGGAGATCCTGTTTCCCACGCTGAGCCACAGAGGGTGGGTTGGGTGGTGGTACATAACCTACCTATGGGTCCAAACACCCCCCCCCCTCTCTCTTCACCTACATCATGTGACCATGGCACCAACACAGGATATGCACTATTCTGGGTGCATCATAGCCTATAAGGGCTAGACAAGATTGAGAAATACAGATGGACACAGATGTAGCCTAGGTGTGTCTGCAGGAACTACCTATCACACACACTAGCACTGATGGAGATCTGCAGCATAGCATATTTCAGTCATGAAAGGTGCTGTGGACCTGGTGCTGGGCGCCCCAGCTCACTCTCAGGGTGAGCACAGTACCCACACAATGTGACGGTCTGTAGATACTCTGTGCCAGTAACACACACGGTCAGTACCCCCTACCAGGCTGAGGTGCTGTGGGGGTGCACACGGTCAGTTCCCCCTACCAGGCCGAGGTGCTGTGGGGGTGCATACCCCATCTTGTGATCATCTGTTGACTGCTGATTTGCATGTGCAGTGCATCATGGGTACGGGTGGGTTAACCCTATCCTGGTAACCACAGCAGACAGTTTGTGTGGTGACCTGCAGTCCTTCTGTAGCCAGCCAGGGGTTTGTCAGGAGCTATAACCCACTGGTTACTTCACTACCTGTGGAGCCTGAGGTCATGGGTTTGATCCTACAGTGGGGTTTTTTGATAGGGCTGTCTGAGGCATTTTCTTTTTTAATTTAAATTAGTGCTGCCAGCAAAAACACCCTCACAGTGCTGTAACCTTAAGGTGCCTCATAAGGCGCCCTCTAAAGCGCTCTATAAGGCACCCTATAAAGCACCCTATAAGGTGCCCTATAAGGTGCCCTATAGGGAACATTATAAGGTGCCTTGGCGGACAGTGCACTTTATAATGTGCCCTCTGTAGTGCCTTATAGGGTGCCTTATGCGGCACCTTAGGTTATGGCACTGTGAGGGTGTGTTTGCTGGCAGTGCTAATTTAAATTTAAAAAGAAAATGCCTCAGACAGCACTGATTTAAAGTAAAGGGTAATGCTTCAGATAGCCTTACGCATCAAGCCTACTGGGGGATTGAACTCATGACCCCTGTTTCATCAGTCAATGTGCTACACCTCTGTTGCTGTGCTTATAGGTCAGCGCACCTAATTAAGGCTAACGCGCATTAACGTGCCATGGCTCCCTCTATCGCATGAAAACATACCTTATTGCATGATAACCCTAAATGCTACCTTAAGATGGGAACACCCACTACCTTATATGGCATCCTGCACACTAACGCTGGCTGAACGTTAAGACTGCTTAGTAAACATACCCCATAGACTTTGCACCAATTTTTAATCTTTGAAAATTGCCTAGGGGAAAAATATCCACAGAAACCTGACCTCCTTTTTCTATAGGTACTTTCTCCTACAAAAATGTGTACTTCCAATACCCATCTTAACACTGCCCTTAAATGCAACTCAGCTAAATGCAGCACAATGTGCTCATGTTGTTGAAATATGCAAATACTTTGGCTCGTACATGGATAATAACATAGTAGCATTGTGTACGATGGCAGAAAAATACCAATATGGTCCTTCTAACCCATTAAGGTGGCAAGAGTAGGTATACCTGCCGCTCCATGCAGGTCACCCCCTCTATGCCTTTGTTTAGGAGTGTATGCACCACTCCGTGCAGGTCACCCCTATTTGTTAAGATATAAGAAATAGTTTAATTTATTTTGATTTTATTCTGTTGCTATAAAAGGATCCACTGTGTTTGTCCCATGCCGTTTTGAATCCCATCACTGTATTTGCCCCACCACCTCCATCATGAGGACATTCGAAGCATCCACTACCCTTTCATTGAAAAAGTATTTCCTGATGTTGCTTTTAGGTTTACCGCTTTGGAGCTTCATTGTATGCCTCTAGTTTTACAGCTTCCCCTTCTTTGAAAAAGGTGTATTTGTTCATTGATACCCTTTAAGTATTTAAAGGTCTGCATCATATCTCCCCTGTTCCTCCTCTCATCTAGGGTACACATATTTAGGTCTTCAAGTCTCTTCTCATACATTTTTTGGTGCAGGCTTCAAATCATTTTGGTCACCTCCCTCTGAACCATTTTAAAACTTTTTATAGCCTTTGTGAGATATAGGGGCATGTTTACTAAACACCGTTGCTGTGCGGGTTCCCGTTAGTGTGCTGGTGCCATATAAGGAGTGGGCGGGCCAAGCAGAAAAAAGAAAAAACCGGACCGTACGTGTGTGCGTCGCGCTAATGTGCGGGGCCCACATTAGCACGTGGGAAGGCTAAGCGGGGCGCTGCTGCATAACCAAACAACAGAGCCGTAGTACAACAGTGAAGACACTGACCTATGGTGCAGGGGCCAGGGGTTCAAACCCCCATTGCGCTCAATGAAAAAGACCAGCTGAGGCATCAACTGTTATGGGCAAAAGTGGTGTAGGAGGTATATTGATTATGGGCGGCAGAAGGCGGCACACCTTTTTTTTTATACGGCATGAGGCGGCGCACTGTTCATTGTGGGCGGCAGATGGCGGCGCGCTGATAAAATGGGGCAACAGAAGGCGGCGAGCCTGTGGGCAGAAGGCGTCGCGCTGATGTGTGAGGGGGCAGCCCAATAGTGGGAGGGATAAGTGGCGCGCTGATGTGCAAATAGCAGGAATGGAGCCATAGCACAATGGTTAAGACACTGACCACACGTGCAGGCATCATGGGTTCAATTCCCCACAGTGCCCATTGAAAAAGACTAGCAGAGGCAGTATGTTTTATGTTGTGGAGTGCTGTAGGAGGCCCACTAATTTTATTTTGTGATAACAACTAGAAAACGCACCCTCACAGCATGTTAACATAAGGCAGCCCATAAGGCACATGTGACAGTGCACCGTCCGCCAAGGCACCCTAGAATGTCCTCTATAGGGCAGCATGTATGTTGCGACACAGGATAATGTATAGTGCACCCTATATGGATGGCAACCATAAAGTGCCGTATACGGCGCCCCATAAAGCGCCCTCAGAGGCACCTTATGGGTACAGTACGCTCAGTGTGTTATTGCTGGCAGCAACATATGTACAGTAAATTAAAAAGATGCTGTGGACACCCCTATCACAGAACCCCACTGTGGGTTTGAACCCATGACCTCTGGCTGCACAGGGAGTGATGTAACCATTGGGCTACAACTCCATAGCTGTAAGCAAGCCCCTGGCTGGCTGCAGATAGCCTGCACGTCACCTCACAGACAGTCTGCCGGTGTAAACAGGATAGGGTTAGGCCACACGTACCCATGATGCACTGCACATGCAAATTAGCTGTCCACAGATGGACACAAGATGGGTAATGCACCCCCACAGCACCTCGGCCCTGTTGGGGGGAGTGACCGGGTGCACCCACACAGCACCTCGGCCTGGTAGGGGGCACTGACCGGGTGTTTTACTGGCACAGAGTAGCTACACACCGTTACATCGTGCGGGTTCTGTGCTCACCCTGAGTGTGCAATGAGGCGCCCAGGACCAGGTCCACAACACCTTCCATAGCTGATGGAGGCCAAGCGGGAGTTTCAAAGCAGTGTTAATGTGTAAGATAGCTAGTTTCTGCACAAACACCATGGATATCCCAGTCAGGCTCAGCACCCCCTGGGAACCCCCACCAGGGCGTCCCCCCCCTCTCCAGCAGCAAACATGGTCCCCCATCAAGAGATCCACACTGTACCTCCCTGCAAAGGTGGCAGTAGAGGGCAACATCAACCCCAGTCCTGCTGAGGAATGAACACCACCCCCACCCCACACACAGCCACAACACATAGGACCAGGATAAGGTAAGCTGCACCCCACTACCAGATATTCCCCTGCAGCAAGCCAACAGCCACTGCACCCTGCAAGCCACTCCAGCAAGACACATACCAGCTACAAACAGTCTGCTGGTTAGTCCATAGTGCATGTTCCCAATGGAGACACATGCACCCAGAACTGGTCTGCCAGCATACACAGCAAGCAGATAAATCAGTGACTGGGCCCCAAATAGAAACCCATATCTATCACATGAGAGAAATACTGTATAGCACTATGGGGGTGCCTAGCCATGCTGTGGTCACTGCACAGTCAGGGTGAGCGTGATCTCCCAGATGGACATGCTTTGGCCACCCTGTCTGTGTAGGTGGTGGCCGGACACTACAATGTCCCTGCCAGTGCCCTATGCCCGGTGCAGATGCATCCTGGCCAGGCTACCCTGTCCTGGCGATACCCATGGTACCTTGCACCTCATTATGCACATTGGCAGGCCAATACTGGCAACAGTGCTGGCAGTGTGGGCTGTGGAAGGGGCTTGCAGCCAACACCCACTGTATAGCCAGACACACACTTCTACACCTATGCCATCATGGTGCTACTATTGAGGAAGTAATTAGCCTTGCCCACCAAACCGGTCCTGAGCACTGCAAGGCATGGGTATGGTACGCAGTACAGCTGGGGGTCACTCCCCAGGGTGGTAAACACCGTCAGAGGCCAGGCCTGGAGCACGCACCGCAAACACCTAACAGATTGTTCGGATGGGGTCAACTAGCAGTATGTGCGTAACGTATGGATATCTAGCTGCCTGTGCTCCTAGCAAACGTCTCAGAGCTGTGTACCGTATACCTCAGGTGTAGGGTGACATTGGTAAGGTATGCAAGTGCTAGTTTTGGGAGATGCATGCAGGGTCCAATGGTCTGCCTCTCCAGGAGACATTGGCCAATGAGGCCTGTGGGTGTGGGTGTGTCTGCCCTTGATGGCTGCTGCTTTACGGCACAGATTCCCAACTCCAGTCCAGGTTTGCATCACACTGTTCTGGTTTTCCTGCTGTCCCTCATGGATATGCATGAGCTACATCTACATACCATGGGTGTGGTGCATAGATATACAGCACAGGCATTTGTATGAGTGGCATCATGGAACCTGACTGGTGTGTGCCCCACCAGGACTGCATTTGGGTGATTCTGCTCTGGGTACTGGCCCTGTTCATGGTGTCTTTGCTCAGTGGGGTAAAAGATAGACGTATTGCCATTGCATATGTCCTCGCCAGGAAAGGTGTGCCCTTACTATCACTGTTTACTTGGGGGAAAAATATGTGGGCAAGATTGGCAGTTGCCCCAGTTGGGCTTTGAACCTGTGACCTTCTGCTCTTGCATACAGTGTCTGCGTGCACTGCACCACTGTGTAGCCACAGATTGGGTGGATTCCCTGGCATGTCCATGACTGTGGATCCGGCAGGGCCTGTCTGTTGCAGTCTGTTGCAGTGGACGGTGGCAGCCTGCACATGGCTAGGCCTCTGTCTTCTGTCGCTAGCAGCCACTGCCCCCTGCACCACATGTACTCGTCCGCCAACATGCTGGCATGAGCTCCTCCCATAAAAAGCAGGTGACCTGATTGGAATGTGGCAGTACGGGACTGCATTTGGGGTACTTGGCTGTGGGTAATGCCCATTGTTGTGGTGTGTGTGCATTGTTGGGTAAAATATGGGTGTTTTCCCCATGCTTATGTCCCCTGCAATACAGGGGTGTCTGCGCTATCTGTGTTTAGTGGTGGGTAAAATATAGGGACTGGGCTGGCAAGTGCCCCAGCTGGGCTTTGAACCTCTGACCCTCTGGTCCTAGAGGTACTGACTCTGTCCGCTGCACCACACTATGGCCACAGAGACAGTGCAGCCCCTGGAGGTAGTAAGCCTGGCAGGATGGCGTCACAAACCCTGCTCTACGCAATTTTACTGTGGGCATATGCACCCTGTCTGGTGACAAACGTGCACATAAACCACGGAAATGACCACGGGAACTGGGGGAAACAATATCACCATGCTGGGCAACAGTGATATTAATGGGCAACCATAGCAAACACTCCCAGGACAGCTCCACAACAGGAAATGTTGTTTGGAAGAGTCTCCGCTCCGTAAACCCTTCCAAAATTCATTTCTTTTTTCTGGAGCTTTGTTGGGTGTTTTTTCTGTATTTTCCCATCACTATAACTGTTCCCCAGCTGAATTACTATTTTTAATAGTTCTGTTGTGGTCATTTCCTATTTTTATGTGCACTTTTGTGCTGTGCACATATATCACACTGCTCACGTTTTGCTGGTTTCCCCGGTTTTCCTGTACATTGCTGACGGAAATGGTTTCTCTTCCCTTTAAATGCTTTCTACCGCGAGTGTTTCACTCGCGGTAGTTTTTACATGCACATTCGGGCCCGATACTGTGCGGGGACCCTCTCCCCTCCCACTCTCCACCCATTGACCCCGTCCCTCCGCCCCTCCGGAGCCTTCCTCCGCCCTCCTTTAGCCGTTCCACGCCTCTATCGGACATTTGCGGGCCCGCACTTGTACGGGGCCCGTTGGTGTGCCGCGTACCTGTGCGGGGGTGACACGCACGTGTGCGGGGCGTTTAAACACGTTTATGCGCGTTTCAGTGGCGCGTTGCCGTGCGCTATTTTGCAGCACGCAAATTTGCGGACTTTAGTAAACATGCCCCATGGTCTCCAAAACTGAACTCAATACTCCAAGTGAAGCCTCACCAATGATTTGTACAGAGGCATTAATACCTCCTCCTTTCTGCTGGTTACCTCTCTCTGTATACAGCCCAGCATCCTTCTGGCTTTGGTTGCCCCCTTGTCACACTGTTTTGCCACTTTGAGATCCTTAGATACTAGCACTCCAAGGTCCCTCTCCTGGTCCATGCACACCAACCTCTCTCTCCCTATCGCATACAATTCCTTTGGATTTCTGCATTCCAAGATGTAATAAGCTATGCATTAGATTAGTACACTGCAGACCAATGAGTCTGATGTCAGTGCCAGCTAAAAATGGTAGAAACCAATATAAAAAACAAAATTAGCAAACATGTGCTTTAATGGGAGAAAGTCAACATGGATTAAACCAAGGTAAGTCTTGCCTCACCAATCTGCTACTTTTTTGAAGGTATTAATAAACAGTTAAATAAAGATTAGCCATTCTATATAGAAAAGGTAAATAGCAGAGTATTTCAGAAATCTGTGCTCGGCCTACTTTTTAACATATTTAATTAATGACCTGGAAATGGGAGCAATGAGGAAGGTGATCAGATTTGCATAAAGCAGAGAGCAGGGCTAAATGGCCAATTTTCTCAACAGAGAAAGGTTAATAGCGGAGTACTCCAGGGATCTGTGCAGGGCCCGCTGCTTTTTAAAGTATTCAGAAATGACCTGAAAATGAGAATAATGAGTGAGGTGATCAAATTTGCAGATGGCACAAAATTACTCAAAGTTGTTAAATCAGAAGAGGATTGTGAAAAATTGCAAGAGTACCTTGATAAATTGGGAGACTCCAAATAGCAGATGAAATTTAAAGTGAATAAGCACAAAGTTCTTCACGTGCAGCATGATTCCATAACATGCACGTCTGGCCTGCGGACACATCTAAATTTAAAACAGACGCCATTTGAACCTAATTCCACATCAGTGGGTCTGGACATGCCCATGGGTCTGGAATCAGGGAGATAGATGTGTTCGGTGTGGCACGGCAAAGCACTATTCAGCCAGCCCGTGCACACATTCAGGGCATGGCCCACGCACAGGCATAGGCATGGATGATGCATTATAATGGAGAAAATCATCCCCATCAATATTACTGGAAGTGGGTAAGCATTTTGAACATCACCATGTCCACTGTATTCTGAAACGTTATGCGTTTTGGATTCTGCCTGTCCCCACGATGTACCCACAGACATCATGCCCCTCGGGAAAAACATGCACCTCCTAAGCTACTCATCACAGACAGTAGTTTGCTGATGCAACCTAAACCATATACAGTACTCGTCCTCCTCATGCTCACCTACAAATCCACCCACAACCAAGCTCTAGGCTGCCTTTGTGACTTCATTCAAAACCAACTAGTACAAAATCAAGAGGACAGCACTACCAGAACCTGCTCAATATTCCAGCACTCAAGACAACTAGCAACAAAGCAACCTGCCTGAGATCCTTCTCTATTTATGGTCCCACACTCTGGAACTCACTCCCAACCACACTAAGGGGTATGTTTACTAAACAGCGCTAACGTCGCAGCGGCGACGTTATCATGCGATAAGTGACATTATCGTGCAATAATGGCGCATTACCATGCAATAACGTCATGTTTTGCGTGATAACGTCTCCGGCGGCATTAAGGTGTGCAGAGGGTGGAGTAAGGCTCCCGAGAGGGTGGAGATAAGGGGTCAATGGGCGGAGAGTTGGCAGGGAGAGGCCCCAGGCACACTAATGCTGTGAAATCAGGGTCTGAAAATTAACGCCACTGAAAACCTTGTTTTAGAGGCACATTTGCAGGAGAGAGAAACCAGTTCAGTCAGCAATGTACAGCAAAGGCAGGGAGACCCAGATAAGTGATAGTAGTGATACATGTTCAGTAACAAAACATGCAAAAAACAGAGAGATAATAACCAGAACCAAAATAGAAATACAAAACACCGAGCTGGCCACTAGAAAAAACATTGGTAAATGGTAATCAACACTACTCATAAAGAATAAAAAGGAAGATGTCACTTTTGGAAGGATCAATTCTGATTCCCCCCACAAAGTGAATGTTCCAACATTGATAGTGTTGATGAGGGTTTGCTGTGGTGTATATTGGGCAGCTTGCTTATGTGGCTTTCACATGTGAAGCAACAGCAGAGTGGCCACGTAGGAAAGGGCACTATGTTGATGGTGTAAATGGGGTACAGGGGGCTGCAGGCGGCACATGCAGTGGGCCAGCTGGGGCACAGGGTGGACTAAGCAGACACCTAGGTGACACATAGGAATGTAGAAACAGAAAACCAGCATGACAGTAACTGACCAAACATATCCATGAGTGTATGTCCCACAGTGTCCCAGGGGACAGTACCCATGAAGTACCCCAAAGGGCACATAACATTGCAGGCAGTGCCGGAGGGAAGCGTGGATTTCTAGGCAGGCAGCCACCTACCAGCACACTGGATGGCCTAGGACTGCGCACCACCAGCACCACCGGGCATCTCAGCATGGTGGCGGATGGGGTGCTAGTGGTGGAGGGGGCAGTGGCATCTGCCCACAGCAGACCAAGGCCAAGCCCTGTTTAGGTGGGTGCCATGCACTGCAACAGACAAGGGCTGTCTGGTGAACAGGCATGGTATCCCCAGGGAATGACCTGTCTCTGTGACAACAGTTTGGTGTGATACACACAGCCAGCATATTTAGGGGCAGAAGGTCACAGGTTCAAGTCCCAGCTGTGGCTCCTGCAGACTATGTCCCTATATTTTACCCAGTACCAAACCATGGTAACAAAGACAGAACCTTTATTGCAGATAAATTAAACACGTCATAAACGCCTATATTTTACCCTACAGAGCACATGCACCATAAACATGTGCAATCCCTAGAGCAGAGTTTCCCAACCGCAGTCCTGGAGGGTCAAACACCATTCAGGTTTCATACTATCCCTCATAAATATGCCTGTGATGCAGTTGTATGCACCACCCTCATTGTATGCAAATGTGGCCATGCATATTCATGAGGGACAGCATGAAAACCCGAACCGTGTTTGGCCCACCAGGACCGGAGTTGGGAACCTCTGCCCTAGAGCAGCGGCCAACAGGGGCAGAAACACCCGCACCCACAGGCTCCACTATCCAACGGCTCATGGAGAGTCAGGCTGTTGGGCCCTGTGCGGAACAGCATCTACCAATACTAGCACCTGCATACCTTAGCAATGCCATCTTAAACTTGGAAACACGTTCCACATATATCAAAAGGTTGCTATGATTAATGTCAGATAACAAATCCTACGTTAAACACAATTTGTTGACAGAGATTCATTGTAGCAAGCTTTCTGATATCTGTGGAGTATCTTTCAGTGTTTGTTTCGGACAGCGTTTATCACCCCGGGGAGTGACCCTAACAGTATTGAGTACCATAGCAATGCCTGCACTGTGCCCAGGACTGGTGTGGCGGCCAGGGCTGCCAACCACCTTTATCTTTGCACAATGCTGAAATAGGTGTGGGAGTGTGTGTATGTCTATCCAGTGTTTTGTGGCTGTCTACACCTCACTGAACCAAAATGCTTGCATTGTTTCCAGTGTTAGCCTGCCAATGTGCATAATGAGGAGCAAGGTACGGTGGGTATGTCCCGGACAGGGTGGCCTGGGCAGGATGCATCTGCACAGGGCATAGGGCAATGTCTGGGACATTGTAGTGCCCAACCGCCACCTGCATGGACAGGGTGGCCACAGCATGTCATGCTAGGAGGTCACTCTCACCCTGAGTGAGCAGTGACCATGGCATGGCTAGGTTCCCCCATAGTGCTGTACAGTATTTCTTTCAAGTGATATTTATGAGTTCCTTTTTCTGGGGGTCAATCAGTGACATACCTGCTTGGTGTGTGTGTTCACAGCCCAGTTTTGGGTGCACACAATTTCTCCAGGAGCATGCACTATGTACTAGCTAGCAGACTGTCTGCAGTTAGCATGTGTATGGCTGCAACACCTTTCAGGGTGCAGCGGGTGGAGACTGACTGTGCCCTCTGTTGGTGAATGTCAGATAGTGGTGGGGGGCAGCTGAGCTTTTCCAGGTCTACTGCCTGTCCGCCAGTGCCCAATGTGATGTGTACAGATCTGCATTGACTGTCCTGGAGAGTGTCTATTCCCCAGCAGGACAGGGGTTGATGGTCCTCTCTACTGCCACCATTCAAAGATATAGAATGTGGATCTGTTGGTGGGAGATCCTGTCCCCTACCCTCACCCACTGAGAGCGGGTTGGGTGGTGCTACATAACCCACTTTGGGTCCAAATACCACCCTCCTTTTATAACATGTGACCATGGCAACCACAGAGAACATGCACTATTCTGGGTACATCATAGTCCACAAGCGTTAGCCGTGACTGGGAGATACAGATGGACACAGTTGTATCCTAGGTGTGCCTGCAAGGACTACCTATCACACACTAGCACTGATGGGGACCTGTAGCACAATCTACCTCAACCAAGCCAGGTGTTGCGGACCTGGTGCTGGGTGCCCCACCTCACCCTCAGAGTGAGCGCAGGAACCGCACAATGTCACGGTCTGTAGCTACTCTGTGCCAGGAGCACACACGGTCAGTTCCCCCTACCAGGCCAGGGTGCTATAGAGGCACATACCCCATATTGTGATCAGATGTAGGCTGCTGATCTGCATGTGCAGTGCATCATGGGTACGGGTGGGTGGTTGGTGACCTTCAGTCTTTCTGTAGCCAGCCAGCAGTGTGTTAGACACTTTGGAGATGTAGCCCACTGCTTAATTCAATGACTGCAAAGGAAGAGATCATAGGTTTGATCCCACAGTGGTGTTCTTTAATAAGGCTGTCTGAGGCTTTTGCTTTAATTTAAATCAGTGCTGCCAGCAGAAACACCTTCACAGTGCTGTAGCCTAAGGTGCCTCATAAGGCGCTCTATAGGGTGCCCTTTAAAGCACCCTATAGGGCACATTATAAGTTGCCTTGGCGGACAGGGCACTTTATAATGTGCCCTATAGAGTGCCTTATAGGACGCCTTATGTGGCACCTTAGGTTACGGCACTGTGAGGGTGTTTTTGATGGCAGCACTGATTTAAATTAAAAAAGGAAATGCCTCAGACAGCCAGGGGCGGCTCAAGGCAGTCTGCCTCAGACAGCCAGGGGTGGCTCAAGGCAGCATCAGCTCCCAAAGCGTCGGCTGCCAGAGACGTGAAGGGAGAGCTTCTCCTCTCGCGGCTCTGTTAATCCTGCCGCGGGGCTGATGGGAAATCCCATCAGCCCTGCGATGGGATTAACAGAGCCACGAGAGGAGAAGCTCTCCCTTCGTGGCTCTGAAAAGCCAGTGCTTTGGGAGCTGATGCTGAAAGGAGGACTCTGCAGGGCAGGGGGTGCCCCATGGGGTGCTCGATTCTGCCGCTGTCACGGCGGCAGCGGCAGCAGCAGCAGCCAGTTTGTGTTTTTTTATTATATAGCTGGGCTGATGGGTGGGGGGGGGGAGGTGGGTTAGGACTGGTAATGGGCTATGGGGGGGCTAAGACTGTAAGTGGGCTGATGGGGGGTTAGGACTGGTAATAGGCTATGCGTGGTTAGGACAGGTTATGGGCTATGGGGGGGGCTAAGACTGGAAGTGGGCTGATGGGGGGGTTAGGACTGGTAATAGGCTATGGGGGGGTTAGGTCAGGTAATGGGCTATGGGGGGGCTAGGACTGGAAATGGGGTTATGGGGGGGTTAGGACTGGACGTGGGCTGATGGGGGGTAGGACTGGAAGTGGGCTGATGGGGGGTTAGGATTGGTAATGGGCTATGGGGGGCTAAGACTGAAAATGGGGTGATGGGAGTTAGGACTGGAAGTGGGCTGATGGGGGGATTTGGACTTGTAATGGGCTATGGGGGGGGCTAGGACTGGAAATGGGCTGATGGGGGGCTAGGACTGGAAATGGCTATAACCTTTTTAAGATACGGCGACCAGAATTGCACACAATATTCAAGGTGCGGTCTCACCATAGAACGATATAGAGGCATTATAATATCTTTTGTTTTATTTTCCATTCCTTTCCTTATGATACCTAGCATTCTATTTGCTCTCTTGGCCGCCACTGCACACTGAGCCAAGGGTTTTAACATGTTATCCACAATGACGCCTAAATCTTTTTCCTGGGTGGTGGTTCCTAATGTGGAACCTTGCATTGTGTAACCATAGTTTGGGTTGTTCTTCCCTAGGTGCATAACTTGTCCAATTTCATCTGCCATTTTGATGCCCAGTCTTCCAATTTATCAAGATCCTCTTGCAAGTTTCCACAATCCTCTTGGGTTTTAACAACTTTAAATAGTTTTGTGTCATCTGCAAATTTGATAACCTCACTCGTTGTTCCACTTTCCAGGTCATTTATGAATATGTCAAAGAGCAGCAGACCCAGCACAGATCCCTGGGGTACACCACTATTCACCTTTCTCCATTGGGAAAATTGGCCATTTACCCAACCTTCTGCTTTCTATCTTTTAACCAGTTCCTGATCCACAGTAGTACATTGCCTCCTATCCCATGACTTTTTAGTTTTTCCAAAAGTCTCTGATGAGGGACCTTGTCAAAGGCTTTCTGAAAGTCCAGATACACTATATCAACCGACTCATCTTTGTCCACCTGTTTATTCACACCTTCAAAAAAACATAACAGATTAGTAAAACAAGATCTTCCTTGTATAAAGCCATGTTGGCTGTCTCCCATTAGGCCATGGCTATCTACATGCTGAGTAATTTTATTCTTTATGATGGTTTCTACCATTTTTCCCGGTACTGTCTTCAGGCTCACCGGTCTGTAGTTTCCCACATCACCACTGGAACCCTTTTTAAAAATTGGTGTTACATTGGTGATCCTCCAATCTTCAGGTATTAGAGATGATTTTAATGATAGTTCACAGATTACTAATAGCAGGTCTGCAATCTCATATTTCAGTTCTTTCAACACCCTTGGATGTATATCATCTGGCCCAGGTGATTTGCTACTCTTCAGTTTATCTAATAGTTGTAATACATTTTCCCAATGTATTGATATTTCCTTCAATTCTTCTGCACCTTTAAATACCACTTCAGTCATGGGTAACATCCCTACATCTTCCTCAGTAAAGACCGAAGCAAAGAATTCATTCAGTCTCTCCGCTATCGCCTTGTTGCCTCTTAGTGCCCTTTTAACTCCTCTATCATCTAATGGACCAACTGACTCTCTCACAGGTTTTTTGCTACGAATGTACTTGAAAAAATCTTTATTTTGCGTTTTTGCTTCCGCAGCAAGCTTCTTCTCAAATTCTCCCTTTGCCTGCTTTATCAATGCCTTGCATTTGACTTGCCAGTGCTTGTGCTGTTTCCAGGTTTCGTCGTTTGGCTCTTTTAACATTTCCTGAAAGATGCTATTTTGGCAACAACAGCCTCTCTGACCTCACCTTTAAATCATGCTGGCAGTTTTTTGGACATCCTTCCACTTTTCTTAAAGCGTGGAATAAAGCTGGTTTGGGCTTCCAAGATAGTATTTTTCAATAACACCCAAGCTTGATGTAAGTCTTTAACCTTTGCAACTGCTCCTTTTAGATTTTTCTTAACTATTTTCCTCATTTTATCATAGTCTCCCTTTTGAAAATTAAAAGGTAGTACTGTGGATTTCCTTACTATCCCTCCTCCACTAATTAAATCAAAGGAGATCATGCTATGATCACTATTGCCAAGTGGCCCCAACACCCTTATCTCTTGCACTAGATCTGGTGTTCCACTAAGGACTAGGTCTAATATGGCTTTTCCTCTGGTCGGTTCATGAACCAGCTGCTCCAAGAAGCAGTCATTTATTTCATCTAGGAACTTTATCTCCCTAGCATGTCCTGCCGTGACACTGACCCAGTCGATACCGGGGTAATTGAAATCACCCATTATTATTACTGCTCTGTAACTTTTGTTAGCTTCCTTGATTTCTTTGAGCATTTCATCATCCATTTGTTCATTCTGGCCAGTTGGTCGATAGTACACCCCCACTGCCATCGCCTTCCCCTTTTTACATGGAATTTCAATCCATAGAGATTCTACAGCAAATTTTGTTTTCTGCAAAACTTTAATCCTTTCTGACCCAATGCCCTCTCTAACATAGAGCGCAACCCCTCCACCAATTTGATCTTCTCTCTCATTACGATATAGTTTGTACCCAGGTATCACAGTGGCCCACTGGTTGTCCTCCTTCCACCATGTCTCTGATATTCCAATCATATCTAACTTCTCATTTAGTGCTATATATTCTAACTCTCCCATCTTATTTTTTAGACTTCTAGCATTTGCATACAAGCATTTTAGAGACTGTATTTTATTCATATTAATTTGGCTATTGGTAGACATGGGCAATTTGGGATCTTTAAGTTCTGTCTGCTCCATATTCGAGGGCATTTGGGCTACTTTACTCTTTTTTGGAACCTCTCTGCTTTTGGTAGTATCCTTCAAGGATACATTCTTCCGAACCATCCGCTCTTGGGTGACTGTCGGCTTTCCCCTTTTATCTAGTTTAAAAGCTGCTCTATCTCATTTTTAAAGGTTAATGCCAGCAGCCTGGTTCCATCCCAGTTAAGGTGAAGCCCACCCCTTCGGAAGAGCCCCTCCTTTCCCCAGAATGTTCCCCAGTTCCTAACAAATCCAAAACCCTCATCTCTGCACCATTGTCTCACCCATGCATTGAGACTCCGGAGCTCTGCCTGCCTTTTGGGTCCTGCACGTCAAACGGGAAACATTTCGGAGAACGTTACGCTGGAAGTTCTGGATTTCAACTTCCTACCTAAAAGCCTAAATTTAGCCTCCAGAACCTCCCTTCCACATTTTCCTATGTCATTGGTACCGACATGTACCAAGACAACAGACTCCTCCCCAGCACTATCTAAGACCTGGGGTATGTTTACTAAACTGCGGTAACGGTACATAACGTGCGTTATGTAATGTTAACGATCCTAAGCGCATCATAATGCGTGTTATGATGCGCTTACGATCGTTAACGTTACATAACGTGCGTTAACCAACATTAACGATCGTAAAGCTCCGCGGCATGGTAAAACACCGCAGAAGGTGGAGAGAGGGCGGAGAGAAGGGGTCAGTGGGCGGAGAGTGGGTGGGGAGAGGCTCCCTTCACACTAACGCGCTGATCTGAAGAGCTGAATCCAAACGCGATTGAAAACCTGCCGTTAAATGCACATTACAGGGGAGAGAAACCATTTCAGTGTCAGCAATGCACAGCCCAGGCAGGAAAACCCAAAAAAGTGATAAGTGTGATGTGATACATGTGCACAGAACAAAAGGGCACATAAACACTGAAAATGACCCCAACAAACTGTAAAAAATCCATAACCAAGCTGGCCAATAGTGGTAGCAATGAAAAACATCAACCCCCCCCCCCCCCCCGAGTAAGCTCCATAGAAAAGATATAAATCGTGGAAGGGTCTATACTCCATCCCCATACAAGGTGAATGAGCCCACATTGAAATAGCGCTGCTTAGGGTTTTCCCCACCATCGGACAGGGTTCCTATGGCGTGCACATGTCCCGCAACATCAGGGCGGGCATGTCAGAATGGCAACTGGACAGATGCCGGAGAAGGGGATACAGAGGGCCGCAGGCGGCACATGCTGTGGTGGAGCTGGGCCACAGTGCGGACTAGGGTGATACCTAGGTGGCCCATATGAATGCTGAAACAGCAGAGCAGCCAGACAGAAACTGCTGAAGGGACAACATGGGCACGAGTGTATTTACCACAGTGTCACAGGGCATAGTACCCAACAGCTACCCCCAAGGGCACGGAACATTGGCAGGTGGGGCTGGGGGGAGCGTGGACGTCTATGCAGGCATCCCTATCCCAGAATACGCACCATAGGCAGCCGCCTACCTGCACACTGGATGGCCTGAGACTGCGCACCACCAGCAGAAGGGCATGTCAGCATGGTGGCTGAGGGATACTGGTGGTGGAGGGGGCAGTGGCAGCTGCCCAGAGCAGACCGTGGCCTAGCCCTGTGTAGGTGGGTGCCGTGTACTGCAACAGATGGGCCCTGTCTGACGAACAGTCATGGTATCACCAAGGAATGTACTGACTCTGTAACAACAAGGTGGTGCAGTGCACAAAACCAGTGTAGTCAGAAGCAGAGGGTCACAGGTTCAAGTTCCAACTCTGGTTCCTGCCAACCCAGTCCCCATATTTTACCCACTACTACAACGTGCTAATACAGACAGCACCTTTATTGCAGATGATGTAAACATGCCCAAGACACCTACATTTTACCCTAAAGATCACAGACACCATAAACATGCACATTACCTAGAGCAGAGTCACCCAAATGCAGTCCTGGAGGGCCAAACACCATTCCGGTTCCATGCTGCCTCTGATAAAGATGCCTGTACTGCATTTCTATACGCCACCCCCATGGTATGCAGATGTATCTCATGCATATTCATGAGGGACAGCATGAAAACCCGAACAGTGTTTGGCCCACCAAGACTGGAGTTGGGAACCTCTGCCGTAAAGCAGCAGCCAACAGGGGCAGACACACCTGCACCCACAGGCCCCATTATCCAAAGCCTCCTGGAGAGGCAGGACTTTGGGCTCTGCGTGCATCTCCCAATAGTAGCACTTGCATACCTTAGTAATGCCACCCTAAACCTGGGAATATGGTACACATCTATCAAAAGGTTGCTATGATTACTGGCAGATAGCAATTCCTAGGTTAGGTACAATTTCCTGAGTGAGCTGCATCATAGCAATCTTTCTGATGTCTGTGGAGTGTGCTACAGGTCTTGTGTCTGACAGTGTTTACCAACCTGGGGAGTGACTCCTACAGTATTGCGTACCATAGCCATGCCTGCACTGTGCCCAGGACTGGTGTGGTGGCCTGGGCTGCCCAATACCTCTATAGTTGCACAATGCTGGCATAGGTGTGGGGAGTGTGTGTCTGTCTATCCAGTGTGTGGTGGCTGCCAACACCCTCCACAGCCCACACTGCTAGCACTGTTGCCAGTATTGGCCTGCCAATGTGCATAATGAGGAGCAAAATACCGTGGGAATAGCCTGGATAGGGTGGCCTGGCCTGGATGCATCTGCACACGGCATAGGGCAATGGCTCGGACATTGTAGTGCCTGGCCACCACCTGCATGGACAGGGTGGCCATAGCATGTCCTGCTGGGAGGTCACTCTCACCCTGACTGAGCAGTGACCATGGCATGGCTAGGTTCCCCCAGAGTGCTATGTAGCATTTTTCTCATGTGATATTTATGGGTTTTCTTTTGGGGCCCAATCTCTGACTTATCTGCTTGGTGTGTATGTTGACATCCCCGTTCTGGGTACATGCATCTCCTCCAGGACCATGCACTATGGACTAGCTGGCAGACTGTCTGCAGCTAGTATGTGTCTTGCTGGAACACCTTGCAGGGTGCAGCGGCTGGGGGCTTGCTGCTGGAGAATGTCAGATAATAGTGGGGGGCAGCTGAGCATTTCCAGGCCTGCCATCTGTCTGCTATTGCGTTATGGATGTGTACCGCTCTGTCTGTTCCCCAGCAGGACTGGGGTTGATGGTCCCCTCTACTGCTACCATTGCAGGGAGGTAGACTGTGGATCTATTGGTGGGTGATCCTGTTTCCCACCCTGAGCCCCAGAGGGTGGGTTGTGTGGTGGTACATGATCTGCCTATGGGTCCTGTCACCCACTAACGTACCCAGAAGCTAAAAAGGGCTTGGGTCGCTTGATGGGGCAGTATTTTTATGGCTAGAGCTCCTATGAAGGCATTTTGCAAAGCCTTCTGGATCCTGTAGTTTTCACCATTAGCCAAAGAAGTGTAGTTGAAGCAGAGGGTAAGGTTTAAACTCAGGCTTTATTCCCTGTCCGGGGTGGATTCATAACAGTGGAACTTAAAGCAGGTCAGACCCTTTGTCTGATAACACAATTAAAGAAAAATACTTTCAACAAAACTTAGCTTTCTTCAGCATTAAACTATGAACAAAAAGTAACAGAGAACAGTTCCTTTTACTCACGGAACTCTGGCACCTGTTTCTTCTCATAAACAGTTCTGGCTGCTTTTAACATAGAGATGCTATACAATCAGATAATGTGTATGTGCAGTCCATCTCATTTTCCTCTAAAGATTCTTCAAGAGGTTCAATCTGCATTTCCTCTCCATCAGAGTAAACTTCTGGCTCCCAACTGCCGTTAAAGTTATAAGGTTCTTGTGGAGTTAAAACACTCTCCTCCCCCACTATACCAGTGGCCCGTGGGTAACTACCGTATTTCCTGTAGTTGGGTTCCTGAGAACTACAGAGCTCCTGATACGTGCATAAAAAGTCAGGGTATTGCAAACCTCTCTTATTAGGATAAATACGCCTACCTTTAGGCACTGCTGTTTCCTGCTCTCTCGGATAAGCACAGCTCTGCTTTGAAGCCCCTTTTCCACGGTGTTTCTCTGACTCATTCAAATGTGCTTCAGGGTAAAAGTTTTCCCCTTCTGCATTTCTGGTGTTAGGTAATTTATATCTTAAAGCCTTGGCTGTTGGACTGCCCTCTCTGCTTGCCTCACAGCAACGTTCCTGGGGATATTGAGAGGCTGTGCACTGCTGTTCCCAACAGCTTCTCTGAGAATCACCAACCTCCTGTGCTCTGGATAATCCCCTTGGCTCCGTCCTCACAGCTCCACGGACACTGCTCTCAAGCTCAGCAGTTCCTAATGCTTCTCCCGTAGTTCCAACTACAGCCCTTGTAGTTCCTACTACTTCTCTCTCCGTTCCACTTTCTCTCCCTCTACCTTCCGGTAAGTGATTTTTAAGTACGTTCAAATTGGTGTTAGCCTGGGCTCCGCCCCCATGCAGGTGCTCTTCATTTTCTAATGAATTCTGTGCTCCCTTTTTGTTCGGGCGTCCCCTAACACCACGTGGCTTTGTTTTCATCTGTTGCTCGTAGCAACCTTTCCCCATGTGTGAACCTGAGCTGTCAGTTTCCCTTAGGTTTTGCTCACAATCCCCTACTTCCATGGGTTCTGATGGCGCTACCTTATGACAGTCCATACACCCCCCCCCCTTCACCTACAACAGGTAACCATGGCACCAACACAGGATATGCACTATTCTGGGTGCATCATCGCCCATATGGACTAGACATGACCGAGACATACAGCAGGACACAGATGTATCCTAGGTGTGTCTAACGGAACTACCTATCACACAGCTGGGGACCTGCAGCATGGTGTATTCCAGCCATGAAAGGTGCTGTGGTCCTGGTGCTGGGCGCCCCACCGCAACCTCAGGGTGGGCACAGTACCCGCACAATGTGACTGTCTGTGGCTACTCTGTGGCAGTGCCACACATGGTTTGTTCCCCCTACCAGGCCGAGGTGCTGTGTGGGTGCATACCCAATCTTGTGCCCATCTCTCGACTGCTGATTTGCATGTGCAGTGCATCATGGGTACGGGTGGGTTAAGCCTATCCTGGTAACCACAGCAGACAGTTTGTGTGGTCATGTGCAGTCCTTCTGCAGCCAGCCAGGGCTTTGTTCACAGCCTTATAAGGTGTCCTATAGGGGACATTATAGGGTGCCTTGGCGGACAGTACACTTTATAATGTGCCCTATGGAGTGCGTTATGGGGTGCCTTATGCGGCACCTTAGGTTATGCCACCGTGAGGGTATGTTTGCTGGCAGCACTAATTAAAATACACGTCACATGCCTCAGCAATCACTACTTAAATGTAAAGGGTGCTACTTCAGCCAGCCTTATACATTAGGCCCACTGGGGAATCAAACCCATGACCCCTGTACCATCAGTCAGTGTTGTAACCATTGTGCCACAGCTCTGTTGCTGTGCTTGTATGCCTGCGCGCCTTCTTAAGATTAACGGGCAGTAACGTGCCCTGTAGCACTCATTCAATTATGGCGCCTTGTAACGCACGTTCTCGGCGCGTTCTCGGTAACGATGTACCGCCCATGTCCTTATTTGGGATTTCTGTCTCTACTGCGGCTCCTAACGCGAATCACTAACGCAGTTTAGTAAACATACCCCCTTATGTAGGTGGCGTATGAGGTCCGCTACCTTCGCACCAGGCAGGCATGTTACCAGGCTATCCTCACGTCCACCCCGCCAGCCTGTGACATGGTAGGGCACATGTGACCATGGTAACCCCAATTGGGACAGCCCACTCATGGAACCCCCGACATAAACAATGGACATGTGCACATTGGTAACCAAAGGTAATACGTTATTTAATGCGGTGGTCAGTCCAACGTACAATCACAGACCTACGGCCTGTGTGACCCCCCACGCCCACACCCCCGCCCATGACCCCACACACCCCTTGCTGCTGCTGCTGCCTCTGGTGACACTGCTGGCTGCAGGATACATTCCGCCACGGCCTCAAGGGCATCTTCCACCTGTCCTATTCCAGCTGTGATCTCCACGGCAGTCCCTCACAGCTGCCATGTCTCCAGATTGTGATCCGTGATGTCAATGCAGAACCCACACACCACCCGCGTGAGGGACCGAACCACCTGGCATTTGGCACGCTGTACCTGCTGCTGACCATGCATCTCCACCCATATAACTATCAGCACCTGGCGAGTGCCTGTGGGTGTGGAACAGTGTGACCTGTGAGACATCTGTTACCCACACCACAACGTGTATCACCTGCCCATTTCCCACCCTGCCACACCACCCACCCCAGTCATGGCCAGGGGGCATATGTATGTGTGGAGACCCACTGTCATTGTGCATGTGTGTGGCCCCACCGCTGTGGCTGAGGGTTGGTGTGCCACACCAGCACATGCAACCATTCTGCCAGTCACCTACCTGCAGCACCCCTGCGTGCTGATGCTGTATGTGTCCACAGTTCCTGGAGGATGACATGCATAACGCCTGTTATTGTAGTCAATGGCCCTGGCGGTGGCAATGTGGGCCTGACCCCCACATCCTGGGGCCCCACCCCAGCCACTGTGGTGCCTGTGTACCCGCTCCACTGTGGTGTCTGTTTGTCCTCTTGGGCAGCCACCTCCTCAGTCATCACATTGGTCCTGGGGTGTCAGGGGCATTGCTGGCGGCAGCCTCTGCATGCGGCATCTCTTCGACCTCCACTGGCTCAGGCTCACCTCCATTGCCCTACTCGGCCACCTCGATGGCCTGGATGTTACCGGGGGGGGGGGTGGAGCAAGGTACAAAGTATATATGGGGTTGACACATGGGGTTGACACAGACACATAAGTAGAGCCCATTGTAACATCACCACCATGGGCAATGTGTGTACCACCTGTACATGATGTCACAGCACCTACAATGGGGCAGCACATGTGTGTCAGCTGTGCTATACCTGGGAGGGGGGCAGCACGTTGTGGTGCGTGGGGTGCAGCACCACATTGTTATGTCCGACCTGGGGGTCGGTGTGGTGAGTGCTGCACACACAATGCTCAGCACCAGGTGCGCACTGTGTGTGAGACATGGGCTCTGGCCACAGAGCTACCTGTGGCCGGTATGTGTGTGAGGCCTTGCAAGGAGTATGGGGCCTGTCACAGTGTGTGTGAGCGACATGTATGCACTGTGGGGTATAGGTGTGGACAGTAGATGTTGCTGTGGGTGTGGCGGTTAGCCAGACATGTGTGGGGACTGGTGCAGTGCTGTCGGATGTGTGTCGTGTGTGGGGAGCTATGCAGGACTATGCACCCTGTGGTGTGGGTTCCAGGGGATGGTGGTCCCTGGCATGCATGAGGTCGCACTGGGGGGGGGGAGTGGGCTTGGAACAGTGTCACCCGGCACCACGGTGCATGTTCGGGGTTTGACCCCGGGTGGTGTCGGTGTTGGGGCAGGTGCATCTGTTACAGAGGTCTCTGGGACTGGTGCTGGGACATGACATGGGGGTGGGACAGCGTGTACACTGTGTCTGTGGGGGTGTGTCTGCACATATGGCCATGTGCTTTGTGTCCTGGGGTGGTCAGTACAAGGCCTGGCTGACTGGGGCCACACCTATGCTGGTGGTGGTGGCATGGAGTGGGTGGGCCTGGTGTGTGTGGTTCACCTGTGCATGTGCATAGTACATTGTAGATGGCATGGTGACATGACGTATCCCTCACCATTAGATACAAGATTTACAACATATTCCACGGTGTCACACACCTATCGCTGGACATGTACGCCTCCCACTGCCCAGGCCGGAAACAATGCAATATCTATAGTCCACACCTAGCAACATCACGTAGTTGGGAGTCCCATGGATATGAGGGTCACGTGTCACTCATACATGCTCTGGAGGCCAATACAACATCTATACCCGATGTTTCATGGAGATAGTTACTGGAAACACAGAAATGGTGTGACAGTTGTTGGTAGGGTAGGTGGTCAGCTGACAGGTTATAGGTCAGTGACGGCATGCATTACGGTGTATACACAGGGCCATAGGGGACCACAGATCTATGGCTTACAGGGTGTGCAGAGCTGACAGGGCAAAGGGATGTGTAAGTGTGAACGGTAGATGCATGGCAAGGGCTACAATGGGTCTGTTGTGAATGGTCACAATGTAGTATGACAGGTCTGTTACTGTGCTTGTGCTGTACACCTCATGCCCTCAAGATGTTGACCTGCAGATTCCCATGGTATGTCAGCAGTAGTGTGTGTCGTACATGTGTGATGTCTGTGTGACATACACCCCAGCTCATCTCAGAGTTTGGCTGTGTATATCCCTTGTCAATGTGCTGTGATCTGTCTATGGACAGGACATATCTTGATGTCATCTGGCTCTGATTGACGGATGTGGAGTGGATCCCCCAGGGCACTCGGTTTCACTGTTACTTGGTTTGCATGTTGTTTGTATTTGCCTCTGTGACAAGGGTTTGTAATGCTGCATCGATGCATGTGTCAGATGTGTGTGAAATATGTGGCTTGTAGAGGTACATGCGGCATGGGCTGTTATGTTTCTGGTGGGGGTGGTAGGCCATCCCTGTCTTGGGAGCATTGTGTTGTCATGTGCACGGTGGGGGAGGGGTGTCATTCCACCTGGCTGACTGTGTGCTCCCCCTCATTCGGGACACCTGTTCAATGCTGTATCATATCCACCACTGTGCATGTCTGGTACACGCCCCCAGGTACCTGTCATGGCCCCCCTGGGGACACATTGCAACCCGTTGCTGCCATGGTGGCCTCCTCTGCATCTATTCAGCCACACCTGCTCCCAGGACATGGGCCCGCACCACTCCATGGCATGCCCAGTGTGTCCGTGGTGGATAGCTGTACATGTGCTGCATGTCTCGAACACACCTGCTTGTGGGTCAGCCGTGTCCAGTGCTGCGGAGTGGCCATTTTTATAGATCAGGCCTAGGCGCTCAGCAAGTTGCTGCTTCAGGGGCGTGAGGCTTTGGATGAAGGGGCCGCCCCCACCAGTGCTGCTAGCATGTTGGCGTTCGGCAGTCATGTGTGCATGGACCCCCTGCCTGATGTCATTGAACCTCTTATGGAGGCTTTCAAGGTCCTTTGGTGGCCCCCCAGCCTGTGCCATGGCCCCCTGCACCTCCTCCCACACCTGGGTCCTTACGTTCACAGTTGTGCGTGAGCTCATGCGCCCATGCAGCTCCTTATAGTGTTCGAGGACACTTGCCAGCAGGTTGTGATTTTCCTGCTGGCTGAATCTTATGGCCCTCTTCCTCTCCACATCTGGCACAGGCATCCACCTATGCTTACCTGTGTTAAGCCCCTCAGGTTGCTCCTGGGTGGGGTCGGACATACCCAATTGGCCCGCAACCTCGGACTCTGGCTGACCCATCTCTCCCATCTCTGGGGACTGCGGCCCTGGCATTTCCCCGGATGCCCCACCTATCATGTCCAGCTGCAGCATGTCCCTGCTCTCCCTGTCCTCCCCCTGCATCTCAGATGTGTCTGACCTCCTGTGGCTCTTGCCCCCTCCCCCGTCACCTACACCAGCCTTCACCACCTCAGCCACTCACCAGCCCTGCCTATTATCACCCTCACCATGCACCAACCCAGCCACTCACCACCACCACCACCGTCTGACCTTGCCACTCACCTCCCCCACCACATACCAACCCTGCCACTCTCCTCACCTAATCTGCCTCTGACCCTCTGTTCGCTTCACCATCAACAAAGCACACCTTCAAACTTGCTCGCCTGCACTAACCCCTCAGCGTGTACCAGGTGTTCACGTTAATTTATGGTATGTTTTTGCCATCTGTGCGTGTGTGCATGCATTGCACATGCGTAGAGGCAATGCGTAGGGTTTGTACGTGGATCCTGGTGCAGCACATGCACAAACATGTACACCTCTTGCGCATGTGTGGCACACGGTTCCACTACACCTTGTCACCTGTGGGACGCACATGGAACCAGGTGCCGCACATGCACAGATATGTACACTTCTTGTGCATGTGCGACACACAGTTCCGCTACGCCCTGTCTCATGTGCATGTGCATGTGCAGCGCCTGTTGCCACGCACGTCCCACAGGTGACAGGGCGTAGCGGAACCATGCACCACACATGTGCAAGAGGTGTACATGTCAGTGCATCTGCGGTGCTAGGATACGCACAAGCCATAACAGATGGTGTGGTGGGAGCTGCCACTGCACATGCGTATGCCTCCCATGCAGATACGTAGCCTGCATGCACATGTGCGGTGCCTGGTTCCACGCATGTCCCACACATGACAGGGCTTAGCGGAACCGTGCACCACACATGCACAAGAGGTGTATGTGTCTGCATATGTGTGGCACCAGGATCCATGTACGCACCCTATGCATTGCCTCTGTGCATGCACAATGCGCGCACACATGTGCAGACGGAAAAACATACTATAAATTAATGTAAACACCTGGTACACACCGAGGGGTTAGTGCAGGTGAGCGAGTTTGAAGGCGTGCATTGTTGATGGTGAAGCGAACAGAGGGTCAGAGGCAGGTTAGGCGTGGAGAGTGGCAGGGTTGGTGAGCGGTGGGGGAGGTAGGTGGCTGGGTTGGTGAGTGGTGGGGGAGGCGAGCAGCGGACTTGGTGAGTGCTGGGGAAGGTGAGTGGCTGGGTTGGTGAGTGGTGGGGGAGGTAGGTGGCAGGGTTGGTGGGTGGCGGGGAAGGTAGGTGGCAGGGTTGATGTGTGGTGGGGGAGGTGAGTGGCAAGGTTGGTTGGTGGTGGGTGTGGTTTGTGGCTGGGTTGGTGAGTGGTGGGGGAGGTGAGCAGTGGCATTGGTGTATGGTAAGGGGAGTGAGCGGTGGGGTTAGTGTGTGGTGGGGGGATTGAGCAGCAGGGTTGGTGTGTGGTGGTGGAGGTGAGGGGGTTGGGTTTATTTTGTCCATTATGGTGGGCTTTGTGGTTTCTGCATGTGCACTGGGGGATGTGCAGGGCTTGCGGTTGCCTGACGGGGGAGATGGTGTCCATGTGGCAGGGGCACGGGGCAGGGGTGCAGTCCCGCTGCAACACCGACCTGCAGCTGTGGGGGCAGACCAGGAAGGGACTTTGCCAGCATGGCACAGGAGGTGTGCCGAGTTGCAGGCTCACCAGCCTCACCTCTACAGGCCCAGGGCCCAGCTCCAGGACATGCATGAGGACCAGGTCATCTCCCTCTATCGCCTGAGCACAGGGGCTATTAGGGAGCTCTTTGAGGATCTAAAACCTGACCTCGAGCCCCTGACTGGTCGGTCACATTCCATACCGGGTTTGGTCAAGCTCCTTGGTGCCCTACATTTCTTTGCCTCTGGCTGTTTTCAGTCATTTGTGGCCGCAGTGAGACAGGGAGGAAATGTTCCGCAACCGCAAACACTACCACTCCCTGAATGCTCAGGTTGTATGTGATGTAGGTATGCGTATTCTGAATGTGGTCCTGAGGTTTTCAGGGTCCACCCATGGCTCCTATATCCTGCATCACTCGGCACTATACAGACAATTTGAGGCCGGTCAATTTGAGGACTGTATACTGCTGGGTGGGTATTTGTCATTTCTGACATGCACATCATGTACCCTTGACTAGCCATCTGCACACATGTCTGTCTTTGATGTGTGTCCCAAGTTGTGTGTGTGTGTCATCTGTGTGTGTGAGAGCTGACATGGGGGGGGGGGAATCACTCCAGGACTTCTGTGCTGCGGTGCTGTGTGTTGGTGGCACACTGACTTTTGACATATCAGGCCATTTGACATTGTATGTTTGGGTTGGCACAGTACAACATACATGTATGCTTCATGTTTATCAACAGTGTGGTGTTGTCTCTGCCATCCTGTCTGCCACGGTGGGGTACCTGTTCATGTCATACCATCTGTGTGTGGACAGTAGCATGACCGTGACATGCTTGCACATGTGTGCATCTCTGCCCTTCTCCAGGGTGCATTGCATGTGTATCTCTGATGTGTTCAGGGCTGGTGCTACTACCTTTCAGCCTCTGGTGTCTGCCCATGTGTCTGCTGTGGTTCCAGATAATGTTGTTTGCACTCCTTCTACCCCCCCCCCCCATGCTCTGTATCTCACACCTCCAGACACTGGCACATAGTTGTTGTGTCCCATCATGTGTTCCCCTATGTTTCTGTCTGACCTGTATGTGCTGTTGGTTTGCATGTACATTCATGTGTGCATGTGCGTGGACATCAGCTCCTGGTTTAACATTCAACATTTCTTTCTGCAGGTGATGCAGGATATGGGTGTCGGCCCTGGTTGCTAACTCCTGTGCGTCTACCACGGACACGTGCAGAAATGAGGTACAATGAGGCCCATGCCTCCACTCACTCCGTCATCGAGCACACCTTTGGTGTTTTGAAGAGTCGCTTCAGGTGTCTAGATAGGGCTGGCGGGGCCTTACAATACAAACCCGTGATAGTGGCAGAGATCATTATTGCCTGTTGCATCCTGCACAATATTGCTCTCAGGCACGATATTGATGTCAAAATTAATGAGGATCTGGAAGACGATCCAATGTGCCCTCCTGTACGTGCCCATGGTGACACACATGAGGGCACAGCACTCAGGCGGCAGCTGATTGAGGAGCTATCTCATGTGAGTACTAGATATTTTGGAAATAACATTTGGATAGATATATGTACTATTACTACTACTGAGCATTGGTATCTCAATACCAATCATACGCAGCACTGAACTGACATTGCTGACACAATGCCTTGCCATCAGAGCTTACAATGTAGTCCAACCACTAACACAGAAGGTGTGGGCAGGGGACAACAGCGGGTGGAGGTGATTAATGTAGTCAGGATTATTAGGCGTAGGCGACGTGGTAAGCTGTCACACATGGTTTTGAGGTGGTTGGAGAGGGTGGCTGCCCTGCAGCCACAGGTAGTTCCAGGCATTGGGTGCTGCAAGGTGACAGGTGTGTGGTCCCATGTTAACAGTGGGGGAGCGGCTCATAGATAGGACCAGTTGCCTTGACATGTGGGGATCACATTTGGGGGATATGAGGGGATTGATTGGATGTATGCTCTGATGAGCAGGGACTGTGTGTTTCAGTATGGCGATGCATACAGGTGTTAGCACTATTTACATGCTCAGTAGTAGTAGTATTTGTAGTACTTGAGATATGCGAGTCAAGGTACAGGGCAACCACAGTGTGACTGCATGTATAGATCAGCAGGTGCGTCTTGATCTGTCTGCATAGACAGATCGGGAGCCTGTGAGGTGTCCTGACAAGTGGAGTATTATTGCCATGATGAGGCTGCCGGTAGATTAGCCATGCAGCGCAGTGTTGCATACATTGCGGTAGACAGAGATGATTTCGAGGCAGACCAGTAAGGTGTAGGTTACAGTGAACAAGATGGCAGGTGATGAGGGGGGCATTAGCGTTTTATTTGTGTGTTCTGGGGTGACGGCAGGAATCTTGCCGATGTTATCTAGAAGGACACCGCAGGCCTTAGCTACATGATGATTATGTGTGGGGAAGGGGTGTGAAGGGTCATAGGGAACTGCTACCTTGCAGACCATGTGGACAGAAGGTGTACCAACCTATACACAGACACTGTAAAGGTTGGGGAGGGTTTAGGGGCGATGATCAGATGTCCGGTCAGGCCATGCTGAATTCATGCAGCAGGGGTACCTGCAGCCAGCAATGTCAGGGAGCAAGCTGAGATCTGGGTGTGGATTGCCAAAACATAGTTCAGGCGTGGAGCAATGTTCCCTCTAATTTTCTGTAGGCTGTGTGCGCATAAAATATCAGCTGTGCAGCTTTTGAAGGAAGGTTAAATTTTTGTGCACCACATAACGACACTCGGAGTTATATACTTTAAAATTTGACTACACGTCAGAATACAGTATATACACCACATTGATTGCACTAGAAAATATTGTAGAACTTGTGAAAACCATAAATACACAACAACTTTTCAATTTTAAGAACGTCTGTGTTGTTTTCTATCAGAATCAGAACTGTAATTTTTGTGCACTCTGTTGTAAAGTATGTGCACTCACTCGGCGAGGTGTGTGCGTGCACACACGCACAGCTTAGAGGGAACAGTGGCATGGAGAGATATCTTTGGGACACATCAGCATACAGCTGCTACTGATAGTCAGGGGATGAGCCTGCTGCACCAGGGAACTGGGTATTGGGCCAGGGGAAATGAGCAGCCCCTGCATATATCCCTTTCGTACAGCAACTGGGAGCGGGTTAGCAAGGGAGGTAGACCCACAGGAACATACACTGAAGGTGCTATGGGAGACATATGGGGGAAGCAGTATTGTACGGAGACCTTCGGGCCAAGCATGTACAGGGTAGCATGGTGACAGTTGTGGTCAATAGTCTCGAGGGCAGCAGAGAGGTCACAAAGGGGCCGGACAGGCTACAGGCCCTTGTATTTGGCCATGGACATGTCAGTGGCAAGTTTGGATGGGGGCAATTAGGTACAGTGTCATGACTGAAAGTAAGCTTGTCTGTACAGGGTGGTGTACACAACCAGACTGTCTAATAAAACCTGAGAAACAGTTACAATTGTTCAGAACTTTGCTTAGAAATAAACTTCATATATTTGCTTACTAAGTAGGTGAAGAGGTACAAGTCCTGTAAGCTATGTGAAATAAGAAAAAGGGCAGCTTGTCCTCCAGTCTTTCAGTCTCAGGGTTACCAGATATCAAGCAGTCAGCAGTAAACTTAATATCTACAGTTATGTCTTGGAATACATGTATGTCTCCTCATACTGACCTATGTTGCTTAGAAATTGACCTATGATGTTATGAATACGTAATACCTGACGTAGAACAATAAAGTGAAATTATGCTGTATCATCCAAAAGAGCCTTATAAATAAAGTAAACCATAGCTAATAGTTAGAGTAAACAAAGAGAACTTGTTTCTATTTGTTTCTCTCCCAAAGCTTTGGTATATCTATATATATAGAAGTGTGTGGTATTTTATTGCTGTCTTATAGATTTCCTTCTCATTGCTTTGAGTGTGGTTTTCCATTACTCCAAGAGCCCTGCAGTGTTGCTGGTGAGGGGGGCGCAGAGTATCTTTCAGTTGGTGCCGTGCCGGATTATAGATTTCTACATTCCTGGCAAGCGCAGAAGGTGTTTGTGAGTATTATATGGTGACAGCAATGGGTAATCTGTTAGGTAGACGGGATTTGTCTCAGTTGCGTGAATGGCACGACAAAGCTAAGGTTTTAGCTGTTCAGAAAGGTAGCCCTTCTTATTGTATGCGTGAGAAGTATGGGGATATGGCTACTAATTATATTGTACACTGGCATGCAGTGACTAAAGATAATGTGCTTCTACAGTTTCCTTTGGAGGGAACTTTTTCTATAGATAAACTTCATTATCTGAAATGTGCCTTGCAGGCTAAACGTAAGCTATGTGATGCTCGTGAAGGGCTAATGTTTAATTGGTGGCAACGAATGGCACATGATACGAAAAATGATTTGTTTGTGTTAAAGAATGCTGGAGCTGGTAAAGCGAGTGAATCACAGGAGAATGATAGTGAACAGGCAGGGAAATTCCCAGCAGTTCTTTCTCCAGAATATGATGCAGATGTGGCTGCATTGGTAGTTGGAGCTGGAATAGTCCCAAGTGCATCCCCATCATCTCCCCCGTTTCATCTGAGAGTCATGTAACTTCTGGAAGGGGGAGGGTCACTCGTGCAGCAGAACTAAGAGAAGAGATAAGGAATAAACAGAAGATATTGGGGGATGCAAAGTTTGAAGATTTCAGTAATTGTAATGTTTCTCAGCTTAGAGAAGTGAGTGCACTTTTTAGCCGTGAGATAGAAAGTATTGTATATATGATAGAAACCTTAAAGGGAATAGTAAGGAATAATATTTCTGCTACAAAAGAATTGGGAATTTCTAGTAAACTTATTGATAATATTGAGAAAGATCTGGATAAGCATTTTATAACCTATAAGGAAAAATGTGATCAATTATATGGTGATATAAGCTTTCTTCAGACTGTTTTACGCCGACATAATGACCCATGTTCTGTAACTGCAAAACCTGTAGAAGAAGATATAGTACCTGCATATCCTTTTCGTGTATATCCAACAGGACCTACAGGTGCAATGACTGTACCTGCAAATTGGAGTCCTAAAGAAGTATTTGATTTGGCTAAAACCTTTCCTGATTACAGGGAAAATTCAGGTAGAATTGTGTCCTTGTGGTCTCAAATAATTAATAGTTATAATCCTACTTGGGCAGATCTAGATAATCTGCTCAGATCTGTTTTCATTAATCCAGCTGATTTTCTTAAGGTAACTCATCCAATTAGAGATGATAATTGGGTATGGCCACAGACAGACCCTGTGAGAGATCTTCAAGAACAGACACAAAGATATAATTTTGTTCTAGGTAGAGAAAAATTGTTAGAATCTCTTAAAACAGTATGTAAGCCTGTGAAGGACTGGTCAAAACTCACTTCTTTAACACAGGAAAGGGGTGAAAAAGTTACAGCTTTTCACACTAGGTGTATGCTAACTTTTAAGGATTATTCTGGCGAGACAGAAGATACACCTTCCAGGATTTACTAATATTTTTGTAAATGGTTTGATTCCAAGAATAAAAGAAATTTTGGAAACTTCAATAACACAGTTACACTACCAAAAAACTGCCTCCAGTTTTGCAACTGATTCCTATAGATTTTGGGGTGCTGAATCCAGGAAAAATAGCCAAAATGTTCCATCACGTCACGTTTTCTTGCAAAATTAGATTTCTTACCCATATAAGGAATGTTCACATAATTTCTTTTTAGCCGACTGCAGTTTATTTTCTTGGCCCAAAATAGAGGTTGTAATGGTTAACTAACTAGAAACACTCCCTCATGATATTTTAGAGTGTTTTGTATTCATTTTATACATTAACAGGACAATTGGGAGGCGGGGGGCTAAATCCAGTACTCGCGCTGGTGCATGTTCTTTCCTGTTCGCCTCACCTCGTTCGCTCGCTCAAACACGGTGGTTGTGACATGAACGTTCCTGTCAAATTTCAGTTTCTTGCAAGTTCATTATTACCTTTTGTTTGCTCAGTCGTAATCCAGCTTTATTCCGAAGTGGTTCACTACAGTTATAGTTTGCAGTGCTGTGTATTTGTGATGGCTCACAGAGCCAGAGGTTGCGTCAACTCTCCGGACAGTTTTTGTTTTATTTGTGGGGAATATACCATGAAAAAGCGGCAGAGGAACATTTCTGCATTTATTAAAAAAGCATATTTCGCCTATTTCGGTTTGAAGTTACGCGATCAAGACAAACCGTGGGCTCCTCACAAAGTGTGCAAGATATGTGAGGAAGATCTACGCTTATGGATGAAAGGTAAAAAACAAGCATTTCGTTTCGGAATACCTATGATGTGGCGTGAACAAAGAGACCACAGCAGTGACTGCTATTTTTGCTTTTGCATTGTGAAGGGATACAACTTAAAAAATAAGAACGTAATAAGTTACCCCAACCTTCCCTCAGCAATTAGGCCTATGCCTCATAGCAACGAAGTACCTGTGCCTGAACCACCAAAATCTTTGGATCATATTTGTGTGGACGGTTCTGATCATGATGAGACTCATCAGATGGCTTTTCCCGATGAGTCCAGTACTTCCGAGTTTGAAACTGAACCAGATCCGAAACCTGAACTTTTCTCTCAAGCTGAATTGAATGATTTAGTCCGGGATTTAGGACTCCCAAAAGATGCTGCCCAACTGCTAGGTTCTCGGCTTAAACAGAAAAATATATTGTCACCAGGAACAACTTTTTATTGGTACCGCAACCGCGAGACACAATTTTTGAAGTATTTCAGCAAAGAGGAAGATTTGGTATTTTGCAACGATATATACGGAGTGATGGAAAAGTTTAAACTCAAGTATGATCCTGCTGAATGGCGGCTGTTCATTGATTCGTCAAAAGACAGCATAAAAGGTGTTCTTCTTCATAATGGCAACACATTCGCTTCAGTTCCTATTGCTCACTCTGTTATTCTCCAAGAAAAATACGAGAATTTGGCCCTGATTCTTCAGAAGATTCGTTATGATGAGCATAAGTGGATGATTTGTGGAGACTTTAAAATTCTATCCATGCTATTAGGGCAGCAATCCGGTTTCACCAAATATCCCTGCTTCCTTTGCTTGTGGGATAGCCGGGCCCACGACCTACACTGGGGGAAAAAAGACTGGCCAATTCGGGAGTATTTGAGACCTGGTGAGAAAAATGTTCTTCATGAGAGCTTGGTACCTCGTGATAAAATTCTATTACCACCTCTCCACATTAAGTTGGGTCTCATTAAGCAATTCATCAAGTCCCTTCCAAAAGATGGTGAGTGCTTTCGGTACCTTTGCTCAAAGTTCCCCCGACTTTCTGAAGCAAAGCTAAAGGAAGGAGTGTTTGTTGGCCCTGATATAAGGAAACTCATTTCAGATGGAGCATTCGCTGAAACGATGTCTGAGAAGGAAAAGAAGCCTGGGATTCCTTCAAGGATGTTGTTCTCAAATTCTTGGGGAACAGGCGGGATGAGAACTATAAGGATATTGTTGCCAGGATGCTCAATGCCTTCAAAGAACAAGGCTGTAACATGAGCCTGAAAGTCCATTTCTTGCACTGCCATGTGAACTACTTTCCCGAAACCTTGGGGGCGTACAGTGAAGAACAAGGTGAAAGGTTTCACCAGGACATCAAGGACGCAGAGAGAAGGTACCAAGGAAGATGGAACACCACTATGATGGCTGATTTCTGCTGGTTGCTGCTGCGGGAAACCCCAGATGAAAAATATGCCAAGCAGCGCACCAAGAGAAGCATTCGGGGGAAGAAGAAACGGGCCCACCAGGAGATTGATTGACCCAAGAATGACTTTAAAATCTAAACTGTGTTGACAAATATCGTGTTTTTACTAAACTTTGAAATAAAAATTTGCTAGTTATTACCACAGTGTCGGATCTCATTTATTAGAATTTTATTTTCACACCATCGGGTGTTTGTCTTCATGTATTGCAATGGTGCGGTTTGCGTTTTCTATTCTTACATACATACCTGTACAACATTTTTTGCACATTTCTTTGCTTTGCTTTGTGTCTAACCTCGCTCTTATATACTCAATGTTTGTGCACATGTATGTGGCTGTTTTAAGTGCAGACAATTTTGCTACAATCACAGTGTGTTTTGTTGACATTACTCTATTCTTATGTGCTGCCTTGTTACAATTTTCTTTATTCTTATTTGAATAACTACTAAACAATTAGTATAAAGAATTCATCCAAGAAACTTTTATCTCGATCGCACTCAATCTGAAACGTTCACCTCAAACTGCTAACCCAATGTAGCAAAAAATGTGTACATGATGGAGCAAATTGGTTACCAGATTTGGATTCAGCGCACCAAAAAACGTAAAAATCAATCGAAACATTAGAGGCAGTTTAAAAAATTTTTTTTTAGTGTACCTGTGTAATAGATTTGCCTGCTAGATCAGCTGATGCAATTTTGGAGGGTGCACGGTACAGTGAGTTGAAATATCTCAAGGAATTGCAGGAGCAACAAACCAGATTAGATGTAAAGAAGACTAAATTGCTCAATTTACTAATTGCTTCTATGCATCCAGCCCTGGGAAGGGGGCGGGGGAGAGGCAGGTTCAGGGGAAGCTATGGGAATTCTCAGTGAGGCAATTCTCAGCGAGGGCGTGGACAAGCCAGAGGAATGCGTGCTTGTTATACATGTGGTGAGTGTGGCCATTTACAGCGAGAATGTCCACAGAATCGGAATCTGGATGGCCAGAGAGCTGAGTGCCTTCCTCCCTCACCTGCTGAGTTCACTCCTGTATATCAATGTTTTTCTAACCCAGAAGATTGTGATTCTTGGGATGCATGACTATTATTGAATCTGAATGTAACCTCTCAGGGTGAGATAGAAGCTAAACTTGGAGGCTCTACTGTGAAATTTATCATTGATTCGGGAGCTACTACATCTGCGCTGCGTCTACAGGATTTGCCTGAAGTTTATCATACTCAGCTAGCACAAGCTCCAACAGTGCATTGTGAAGGCATTGAAGGTAAGATAATTCCTCATCGTAAACTTGAAGCTTTGCCTTTGCAGATTGGAGAGACTGTGTACCCTACTAACTTTCTGGTAGGAGACACATTCCCAGTGAATCTTTTGGGTCGCGATTTCCTGGCTTCTCATCATGCAACTTTATCCTGGATGAGTGAAAAGTTACATTTTCGGTTGTATTCTCTCTCTGAAGTGCAGCCCCCTGCGGATGTCAAAGTTATTCACCCTGCTCTCGGAAGACTTCCATCTACTCTGTGGGCAGTTCCAGGATCCAATGATGGATGCCTCTCAATTCCTCCTGTGAAGATTACCTTGAAACATGGAGTACAACTTCCTAGACTCAAACAGTATCCACTATTAGCAGCTGCTATAAATGGAATTCGTCCGGTAATTGAAGATTTACAGATGCAAGGTGTCATCTATCCTACTACGTCGCCATGTAATACTCCAATTCTTCCTGTACTGAAAGCTGATGGCAAGACTTATCGATTTGTGCAAGATCTGCGAGCTGTTAACAAGGTAATTTTGCCAATCTTTCCCTTGGTACCTAATCTGCATGATATCTGGACACAGGTACCTTCAGAGACTACTTGGTTTTCTGTTGTAGATTTGAGTTCTGCTTATTTTTCAGTGAGAATTAGCAAAGAAAACCAATTTTTATTTGCTTTTCATTTTGACAATCAGCAGTATACATGGACTACGCTGTGCCAGGGCTACACGGACAGTCCTGCTTACTTTTCGCAGGCCCTCAGAACTGCATTATTAGATGTGAAGCTTGACCAATCCTCTTTAATTCAATATGTGGATGATTTGCTTTTGTGTTCACCAAGTTATGAGATTTGTCTATCAGACTCTTTGTCTTTATTAGCTCATATTGCCAAATTAAGACTGAAAGTTAATTTGTCTAAACTGCAATTTGTATCTCAAAATGTTATTTTTCTGGGTGTTGTTCTAACTCCAGCTGGTCGTGAAATTACTTCTGCCAGATTGGAACCTATTCTATCATTTTCTTTCCCAGCGACACCAGTGTTGTTACGTAGATTTCCTGGATTATTGATTTTCTGTAAACAGTGGATAGCTAATTTTTCAGACCTTACAGCTCCGCTTTATGCATTGATTAGGAAAGAGGGTCCAAAGGGTCTCATTGTACCTACGTTATCACAGTGGGAAGCTTTTGTAAATTTAAAGACTGCATATTTTTCAAAGCGGTTTGATTCGGTGACTTTGGGACTTCCTCCATGCTTGCGCAGTTTAGTATCGGTGGCATTTGCAATTGAAATTACTGATTTTTTAGTGTTACAGCACCCTCTTGAGGTATATGTGGCACATTCCGTTTCTAGGTTGCTCCATTTAACTAAAACTCAGCCTTTGTCTTCCACACGTTTGTTGACTCTGGAATTGATAATTTCTCAGTCTCATATAAAAATATGTACTACGTCCATATGCAATCCATCTACACTCCTGGCTCCTTTGGCAGATCTGGTGGAGGAGGATGGGTCCCATGATTGTTTTCAAAGTATTTTGACATCTTCCCGTGCTAGACCTGATCTCTCACCTGTACCCCTGCCAGCCCGGGATGTAACCTTATTTGTGGATGGTTCAGCTTTCAGAGATGAAATGGGAAAACTTTGTGTAGGCTATGCAGTAACCACAATTGATGACGTGGTTGAATCAGCTTCTCTGCCATTTTCTAGTGCCCAGTTAGCAGAAGTTTTTGCATTGACATGTGCTCTTGAACTCTCTAGATATCTTCTAGCAAATATATATTCAGATAGCTCCTATGCAATGAGTGTTCTATGGGATTTTGGCAATATTTGGGCGCAACGAGGATTTTTAACTTCTGCTAATAAACCAATTAAACATGCTAAACACATTTACCGTTTGTTACAAGCCGTTCTCTTGCCAGCACAAGTTGCAGTTTTAAAATGTAAAGGACATTCCTTTGCTGGTGATTTAGTTTTAAAGGGCAATCGTTTTGCAGACCAAGAAGCACGGAAGGCTGCTCTTCAGGCATTAGTGTCACCAATGCTGCTGTATTTAAAGCCTTCTAACATGACTTTGTTCTCCTTGTCCTCTCTTTTACAGCAGTATTGAGACACTTCCCTTGAAACCAAAACTCTATGGACTTTATGGGGTGCATCCTGTGATACTCAGGGCTACTGGAAGAAGGAGCATCTACTCATTTGCCCTGACTCTCTTTTGTTTCTGCTTGCTCTGTTCCTGCATCATAAACTTAACTTATCCGCTGCAGCCATGACTCATGCCTTTGCGGTTTTGTGGTATCACCCGAAGTTTATTTCTGTGGCACAGGCTGTGTATGCTGCTTGCCTGGATTGTTTGCAGGCTGGCAGGGTGGGGCCCCTTCTGAAGATTGCTGCTGCTCTTCCCAGACCTTCTGGACCATTTCTGATTTTGCAGCTTGATTTTACTGATTTGCCCTGTGCCAGAGGAGGGAGACGGTATTTGTTGGTGATCACTTGTCCTTTCTCTGGTTGGGTGGAGGCTTATCCCACTACCAGTATGACAGCTGGGGTTGCCATAAAATTGTTGCTCACTCAGTTTATTCCTATCTGGGGTGTACCTTTTGTTCTTTCATCTGATCAGGGTCCGGCCTTCATTGCATGTGTCTGGGAGGATATTGAAAATTGGTTTGGTGTCAAAAGACAACTGCACACACCCTATCATCCGCAAAGCTCTGGCCAAGTGGAGAGGATGAATAGGACTCTCAAAGGTTTCTTGCGCACTATGACACAGGATTGGGCTACAGATTGGACAGAAGCCCTTCCTTTTGCCCTTATGGCGGTGCATAACTCCCCCCATCGCACTCGAGGAGGTCTGACACCATATGAAATAGTTACTGGACATCCAGCTACTTCTCCACATGCCTTGGCAGTTATCCCAGACCCCCAGTTGTTGCGCAGCGATATCTTGACTTATTGTGCACGATTGCACTCAGATCTGTCTGTTTCCCCTTTATTGAAGGTGAATCCTCAACAAGATGCTCCTCCAGAATCATCGCATCCGGACATGAAACCAGGGGATTGTGTCCTGATTAAGAATTTGCATCCAAAGACGCTTCTGGCTCCGAAATTCCTAGGTCCATTCCGTGTACTTCTGGTGGGATATTCAGCCTGTGAAGTGGAAGGACATTCTCGTTGGATACATCTTACGCAGTGTAAGAAGGCTCCCTCACAAGATCCGGAAGGTGGTTCTCCGCATCCATGATTCAAGAAATACAACGCAGACTCCTCGAACAACAGTGATATTGCAGAAAAAGATTTTTATGATTTAAAGTACTTTCAGAGAGAACAATGGTGGCATCACAGAAAAAGATTATTGTATTAAGTAATTAGGGGTTTTTGTCTTGAGGAACTGAATGGACTATTCATGCAAAATGCCTTTGATCAGCATTTATAGTATTGCTTAGAGGGATGAGGTCAGTTTAGATTAGTATTTTCCTGATATATATGTAATGACCTTTAGGCACTTAACCTCTACTTCATAAACTTATTGAGACTTAGAGGCTAATTATAGCTATAGTATATGTCTTCATTATATAAAGGAGAGTATTAAGAAGAGTAGGTATATTTTCAGTTTTGATTTAGTATATTTTTAAGTAATTATAGTTTTAGATATTTAAAAGTTTTGCTAAGAATGTTTTTATATCTAATCTTAGTTGTGCTGAGGCATAATAGTGGTAGCAAAGCAGTGCTGCAGTTAGAACCTTGGGAATGTTATGAGGAATATTCAAATATTTTCGAATCACAAGTACACTCAGTGACAAAACATTTTAATTTATCAGATTGTGCAGTGTGTCTTCCATCTGTGACAGCTACTCAGCATGGATTTCTACCTAGGGTTAGGCCTAAGACCTTCGAAGAGTTTTGTGACATAGCTTTTAATCTAACTACTGTACAATGGTCTCATACAAACCCAGAACCTAGAATAGTTAGTTCTATGCCTCTACAAAATCCTCCAATATGTTTTATGGCTCAGGGTAAGGGAAGAAAGGTAGGGGATACTCCATGGAACATTTGTAGAATAGTAATGCTGCATAATTCTTCTATCTGGTATAAGAAATCCCATGTAGGAAACTCTTATATTTCAGTAGTACAACTAATGTCAGTTCAAGGGAATCAGGTGCATGATTATGAATTACTACAATATAATAGTTCTGGCTACCCTTTGAATGACTCTAGTTCAGACCTAAACATACCTAACTGGAGTTTCCCTTTACTAGGGTATTATCATCCCTGGAAACGTAATTTGTCTGAAGGGCTTAATGAAATGGACATGACTCAGTGGGCTTTGAATAATTGTATCCAGAATATATCTTGTCCCCAGAATTTGACAATCTGGGAAGATGGCTTAGTGGCTTTAGAAGGAGATTATTTTGTGTGTGGTACGTTTGCGTATATAGAGCTTCCCAGAGGTTGGTCAGGTACTTGTTATATAGCCCAATTAGATACCCCATGGCGATTTGTACCTTACCAAAACATTACTTTATTATCAACCCTGAACAATTCTTTTAGAAGAAAAAGGGATGTTTCTCCTCAGGATAAGGCCATAGAGGCTGCTCAACAACTGGTAGACACTACAAAACCTTTAACTAAATTTCAAATAGATGCATTCACAGGTACTGTGTGGCTTTCAACCTTTGGAGCTATAGCACCCACCAGAGAATATGGTACCGATTATGCGACTACAGGCAGTTGTTGAACTTACAGCCCTGGATCTCACTGAGGCAATTCGTGTATTGCAAGGTGCAGTGAACAAAATGTCAGCTTATGCAGCCCAGAACCGAATGGCTTTAGACTATCTCCTAGCAAAGGAAAATGGTGTGTGCGGAGTAATAGTTGGTTTTTGTTGTAGTATGCTTGATAATAATGGAAAAATAGTAAAAGGCCTATTAGATAAAGTTAGAAACCATACTTTTGTTTCAAGTGATAGTTATGTAAGTTCTTTTTCAGATCTATTTGATTCTGTTTCTTCATTTTGGAATTCATTATCCAGGCTTTTGCAAGGCATGTTAGCATCACTACTTGGCTTTTTGGGGATTCTCATTCTAGGAGTATTAATTCTATGTGTAATATCAGCCTGCTGTAAGAAATCAGTGGAATCACTGACCTCTACAATGATGTTACAGATTGACCCAGAATCTAGTTTTAATTCCACTTTAATGGCAATGTCTGAGTTTCCTTACTTTGGGAATGATTCTTTACAGAATCAGAGGAGGGACTAAAAGTAAGCTTGTCTGTACAGGGTGGTGTACACAACCAGACTGTCTAATAAAACCTGAGAAAGAGTTACAATTGTTCAGAACTTTGCTTAGCAATAAACTTCATATATTTGCTTACTAAGTAGTGTCATGGCGTAAGGCAAATAGTGCCTATGGAAACAGAAGAAAATGTGCAGAGCAGTTTTAAAATGGGCAGCTCAAAGCACATGGCTAGGGGTTGCTATAGGCAACCAACAAAAACACTAGCACCGGGTGTAGGTAAACGCCCCAGCAAAGCATTACCTCATAGCTCATTAGAGGATCAGGAACAGCTGCAGAGACTTGAGCTTATGAGAAACTCAACGAGTGACGCACTTAAAAATGAATCAGTCTTGAGAAAGAGCAGAACACACGGGAAAGGAAAGAGCAGAACACACGGGAGAGCTAACAGGAACGCTAACCAGGACACATACCTGAGAACTTCAGACGGGGAGTCCAGCAGCGTCTCAGAGGAGTTTGCCCAAGAGGGAATACCTGAGGTTAGTGCCAGAGAGTTGGGCTGCACTGAACCAGAGTCTGGTCGTTGGGGACACAGAGGGATTCCTACCAGCAAACGGAGAGAAGCTGTGAGAGGGAACTTCCATGAGAGCAGGTACCTGGGGAATAGAAGCTCTGGTCCAAAGGAGATTTCCAGGCTCAAAAAAACACGTCCTGTAAGCTTTCAAGGGAGAAAGGCTATTTTCAGCTTCCCAGCTACAAAGGTTCCGGCAGAGGCCAGCCTGAAGAAAGGCCAATTTCCTGGAGTAGAGGGGCACTTGAAAAGCAGGATTTTACATACGCTTGTCCTGAAGTGTATGGCCCTCTAGAGGGAAAGTCTACATTGCATGGTAACTTTCCATTCCACTTTACTACTGAGGAAGAGAGAAGCCCTTGCCAGAGAGAGGAGGGAGTTTTGAATACTGGTGTAAGTTCCAATCCCACAGAAGAGAATTGCAGGGAAGCTCATGAGGCCATGGACTGTGATTACTGTGTGGAAAACTCAGAGGATTTCCAGATGGATTGTACACTTGTATTTGCAGATAATGTGACCTCTTTCTGCTGAAGTGTGCAGAAGGGAAATCTGTTTAAAGGAACAGATTTCAATCCACAGCTGTTGTAAGGTACAAGGCTTGTTTTGCACTTTTTGTTTTGCCTTAAGCTGAAAAGAAGCATTCCTGTGTAATTTTTGTAGTTTGTGATAAGGAAGCTTATCATAGCTCAGGAAGGGGCTATAGAAAAGGTGAAGTGTCTCTGAACAAGCAACCTGTCAGTGCTGGTAGAAATGAGAAAACAGAATTTTGCCATAAAAGACTACCAGTCCCAGAATGCACCAGGTTTCCAACAGCCATGAGAGGAGCTGAAGTGAGAAAACGTGTGTTCAATCAAAAGGGCTATGAGGTAATCCCTAAGCACTCATTGCAAAGGGCAGGGCTTGATTCAGCACAGCTGCGCTGTGCTAGGATGGAACACTCATCTCAAAGGGCAAGGCCTGATTCAGCACAGCTGCGCTGTATTAGGGAGGAGCACTCATCTAAGCAGAATAAGAGTAGAGTTTATTCTACAGATGACCATCTTCATGATCACCTTGGATATCCAGAGAATTGTCCTCATTGTCCTCCTTATTCTGAGAATCAGCTTGAGTTTGATCATCAGTTTCATCTGAAGGATCATCAGAAGCAGAAGCCAAACCGGACGGACAGAGAGAAAAAGAAACCCTCTGGAAGAAAGAGGAGAAAAGCCTTTGAGAGGTCTAGAAGAGTCCAAAGCAGTACGTATACTGGGAGGTATTCCAAGGGCCAGCATACACCATTGGACTGGGGAAAGCCAGAGGAATGGTGCTGCAGAGCTAGGAATCTCCAGACGCAACCTGTGAGGGAGATGGCTGCACGTGGAAGGGACCCTAGGACCCGTGCCAGAAGGTATGTGAAGAGAGATCCAGTGTCCAGGGATCTGGATTGGAAGGCTGGACATAAGAACTTGACTACATACTGGCCAGGCTATATAGAGAGGAACTCTAACAGCAATGGAAGCTCAGGTATGAACACTGATCTATGCCCTAGCTATAACCTTGAAAGACAGCAGGGAAACAAGTATTCTCCTGAAAATGCTCCATTGAGAGATTCATCGGTGCCAATACATGATATTGAACCCATGCTTGTTGAACAAGGGGGAATAATAGCAGATGAGGATCCTGTTTATATGGACTGCTCTCTTTCTAAACTCCGTTGGTAACTTTCTGTTATAAAGTACAGCAACCATCACAAAGAAATACAAATTTGTTCTTTAATCTACTCAGAAAAGCTCCTGAAGCAGGATTTGACCCACACAGTGGAAGGCAAGCCAGCTAAGGGGTTTCAGCTGGTGACTGCTAGCAATTAAGCCTTACCTAATTGCTTGTGAGCTAGGAGAGAATCACTTCTGTATCTATGTGGGAAGTAATCAGAAGTTAACCTGAAAAGAACAGTTTGTTTCTTGCTTTGTGGCTTTTCATTTGTTGTTTTTCTGATTTTGACTTTGTTTTTCCAAGTTAACACTGAAAGCAAGTAACCTAATTTATGTGCTACCAAGCATATCTGTGTTGGGAGAAATAACCCCATAAATAAATATCTTATTGGTTTTACCCAAGAGCACAACTAAATTATTGTCAGCAGCTGTGTCTGGTGTGAATGAACTACATTGCCCACAATACCTTGCAAATCATATAGAAATATGCACTTGCCAAGAGTGTGAAGATTCTCACCCAGGCAGCCGTCTGACAAGTTCCATTTTGTGTTATGCCAGAAGCATGGTTTATTTTCCTTTGTGATTCCTGACTGCAGAAGTTCTCCCGGGAAGGGAAATAAAATACCTCTTTATCAGCCTAGCTACTCGTCCACGACTACACTCTTTTTATTGAATAGCTAGTGGGACTTCAACTCCAAGGGGGCACTACTTTTCCCTGCTACCTAAGAAGAGGCCTCACTGAAACCCCCAGGTCCTTGGCCTTTGGAGGGTATGTAGGTGGGTGACAGTAGGTGAAGAGGTACAAGTCCTGTAAGCTATGTGAAATAAGAAAAAGGGCAGCTTGTCCTCCAGTCTTTCAGTCTCAGGGTTACCAGATATCAAGCAGTCAGCAGTAAACTTAATATCTACAGTTATGTCTTGGAATACATGTATGTCTCCTCATACTGACCTATGTTGATTAGAAATTGACCTATGATGTTATGAATACGTAATACCTGACGTAGAACAATAAAGTGAAATTATGCTGTATCATCCAAAAGAGCCTTATAAATAAAGTAAACCATAGCTAATAGTTAGAGTAAACAAAGAGAACTTGTTTCTATTTGTTTCTCTCCCAAAGCTTTGGTATATCTATATATATAGAAGTGTGTGGTATTTTATTGCTGTCTTATAGATTTCCTTCTCATTGCTTTGAGTGTGGTTTTCCGTTACTCCAAGAGCCCTGCAGTGTTGCTGGTGAGGGGGGCGCAGAGTATCTTTCAATGATGAATTGCCAGACTGTGACAGATCTAGGGGGTTATGAGAGCTCAAGATGTGAAGAAGGTGTGTGTGTTGCACTGCTCTGACATGACATGGAGGAGTGGCCTAGTGGTTGGGGCAAGATACTTCAGGCCGGAAGGTCGGGGGTTCAAATCCCACTAGAGGACAGCAACCTTGGTCCGGAAGGACTGGGGTTTCTAGTCCCACAGGTGCTCCTTGTGGTCTTGGGCAAGCCACTTAACCTTCCATAGCCCATGTTCCCTGTAAAATAGTTATCTCCAAGTTCTAGTGCCCTGTTCAATGTAATTTCAGTTTGTTCAATGTAAACCGCACTAATGCAGAATAGCGCGGTATATAAGAGAATGTAAATAAATAAATAAATATATATATATGTTTCTCTTGTGTTTCTCAATCCACAGGACATGCTTGATGATGTTCCTGGTGCTCTAGTGCAGTGACAGCTGTGTGTACCTCATTCAACGTGCAGGACACTGGGGTATGTGGACATACAGGTAATTTGTCTGTGTGGACAGTCAGGGAGCAGCACATGTCAGAGGTTATCTGTCTAATGCACATATATTGTGGATGACCTATTTAGCGTGCTCCCCCGTACCCCATATGTTGATGTTGGCCACACATATCCACATGTGTTCGTGCCCAATTTGTCTTCTCAAGCACTGTCTCTGGGACACATTCAACAGAGCTGCGTATGTCTACAGGTCCTAGATGTTCTGGTGGTGGGCCAAACTTACACCCTTCTCTGACATTGTAGCATCGGCCAACAGCAGTGTATCATAGCATTTGCAAGACCTTTATCTCCACTATTCTCCAATTGTGCACATACAGGCCGTATGTTACTGGTGGCACGCTCACCTTCTCATACTGTGTGTGTGTGTGTGTTTGGGGGAGGCTCTGTTATGATACAGTGTGCATGCAGTTTGCATTATCATGTAGTGGGAGGGGTCTGCACACCTGTGGAGAGGTGGTGAGTGTGCTATCTTACCTTACTGGTGTTAACCTTGTGCATAGTGTGCGCATGTGTTGTGGGTTGTGGGTTGACCTATCTCATGTGTGTTGACAGACCAATGCACAACAACATATATGTATCCCAGATATCACGATAATTTGGACATGCTGCAACGGCAGCTGGACATGGGGACATGGTAATTCGACACATTTTGATGACATCTTCTGCCTTTACTGAGACGTGTTGTAGACTTTGCCTGTCTCTGAGGATCCCAAACAGACATTTGCTGCAGACACACAGTAGGTTGCACATTGGATCGTTTGGGTGTGACATCAGCCTTTATATGTTTGTGTTTTGCTGTTTGTTTCCTTTCCTGTTGGGTCTCTGTGCACCATCGCTGATGGACATGGGGAGCAGCTGTGATACGCCTGTGTTACATGGGCATGGACATGACCATATCCATGGGACACGCTCATCTGCGGTTGCATTTCCAAATGTCCATAACATGCACAGTGTTCTGTGTTGTGATCATGTTATGTTTGCCTGTGTGATGTTTAATTACGTCGATACTAATGTTTGACTCCCTGCAATGTGCCCTGATGTTGTGTCCAGCATACCAAGACAGCGTTTGTTCTTATTCTGACACAGTGCAGTGGACACACACAGCACATCTACTTAAGTGCATCTGCGGGCGACATCACCCACCTGTTGGAGGATACAACAACACCATTCAACTATCCCTGGGAGATGGTGCCATAGGATGTTTGACCTCTGCAAGTGGAACACATGCCTATGATGAACATTACTGTTGGACTGCTACTTTGAGTATAACAGGCCTGTCCAACACACCGTTGCTACTGTGGTCTGGCTGGGTGTCATGTTGATTGCGCGAGACACACATGACCTTTCGAGTACTGTGGCACATTGATATATCACACTTGACTATGCATGCCAGTGATTCACGGACAGTCTTAATGGGACATGTTGGGTTGCAAATGCCCTTTGCACTGTGGACACTGTGTACTTGTCCCTACGTGTGCATCACAGACTGAAATAGTTGCTGTATGTTCTACATCCATCTGACATTGTGTTAGTGTGTGTTGGCCATGTGTGTAACATGCACCGCAAGATATCCTCATCTGTTGAGGTCACAGGAGCATACAGCCATGTGTGTGGCACAGGGGCAACATTGTATACATACTCTTGTATATGTCGGCCTACCCTGCACTTGGACATGACACAGTTCTTACTACCACACCAGTTTAATGGCCACCAACATTTTGGATTGATGTTTGCCCTCACCAAGGGAGTTACAGTGCATCTGGGGCATCACTGTCATGGTTCAACGTACACGGTGCATGTGCATGTGGCTGAATATGTTGGTACACCAGAACATGTGGCAGTGTGGCTTCTGTGTGGGGTACTGGCCCATGTTTGACCTTTCTTTCAAACTCCATATACAGGTCATTGCGTTTGGCTACTCTACAGACGTGCTGCTGTACATTGATTTACAAACATAGCATTGCATGTCTGCATAGTCCTCTTTATCCCCTGAAGTTCCACCACTCACCTTCGCCCATGACATTTGCAGAGTGGCAGTGTGATTGTCCATTTTTGTCCTTCATTTGTGCATCCCATGTACCGTGATCTATGTGTATGGTTCATGTATCCATATCACTCATTGCAGGGGACCTGCTGCATGGTGATATCTCTGCATTTCTGTGAGATTCCTTTTTTAGTCTTCTCTGGGATTATGTGCCTCTTGTACCTGATACCTTATCCTCATTTTGCATTTGGCCTTTGTTTTGGGTTACATTGGTGACGCTTTCATTGCTATATCAGGCATTATGGGGCAGCTGTGACATATATATCTATATCTGTGTATACACTTGCTTACATGTTGCTACTTATGCTTTTACAGGCTTTTGCTACCTGTATTGGCATATGGATATGTTTTTGGGGACAATTCATGACTGATGTGTGTTGGTCCCTCATCATGCACTGCCTAGTGTCTACATGCACACATATGTGACTAGGACATCTGGGACATGCAGCAGCATGTGGGGGGTAGGGGGATACTGCATAGTGAACACCATGCAGCTACAGCACATTATCTCTCCTGCCCATCATCTGTAGACGTGCCAGTGACTTTGGGGTGACATGTGGGTAGCTGGCATGCTCAATGTGTTTTCAGTTTGTTCACTGTAAACCAATCACCTTGATATGATGACAGGCAGTATATACGATATGTCTACTGAGTTATCACAATAAAATATGTGTTTGACCCACATTTCTCTCTGCTGCTGCTTGACCACACTGACACATGTCTTTCGTTATGTTCTGGTAATGTACATGGCCCACCTGTGCTCCCATCCTTGTATGGTGACAGCTGACTATGTGGCAACCGTCTGACGCATCACAGGGTACTAAGGGTTTCCATACCGACATTCCCTTTGAGGGGACATATTTGTGTTGCACTTGCTGTGGTTGTTTGGGATAGTGTTTGTGGACATGTGTTAGAGTACCATAGGTTGCAGGTTTGAATCCCTCATGTTCCTTCTTTTTGTCCTTGTTTTATGCTAACCTGACCAGGTACTGCCTAATGATTAGTCACCTCTCCACACACCCTTCCGTCTCTTCACTGTACACCACAGTATGCCCTCGATGCAGCCTATCCGTAGCATATTAGCTGTTACATATGGCTCTTTCTTTGTACTGTCCATGTTGGCTTGGGGGATTGGCATTGCTGTTGTTGAGCTGATCTGGTCCATGTCTGTTTGTAGGTTCATGTCTCACACGCTCCTTTTCCATTCTGTTCCCCATTTTGCCCTGCTCCACAGAGCATCCTCTGCCGCCCAGTGGGTTTAGGTTCTTTGCTCTTTTGCATGCTGTGTCCACTGCATAACATTTCATTGTGTGTGTGCATGTGTTTATATGTGGCTGTCATCCCGATTACTGACTGTGATATGAGCTGTACACACCAGTTCTGCATGTGCATTGCATCTTCGTTACTGTTGGGTTTGCCCTATCCTGGCAGCCAGATGTGTTTTGGTGTGGTGCCCTCCAGTGTTCTTGTATGCAGCCTTTGCTGTGGCACTCACGTTGGTGTTGTAGCCTACCAGTTTGTGCATTGACATTTGTGCTAGTGGTCATGAGTTTGGTTCCTCTCTGTTCTAATTATTTTATGCCTCTCGTACACACGCACTTTGCATTCCTGTCTCAGTCCTATCTGTGACGGTCTGTGCTGCTGGCACATTATACCCTCATCACTGTTGCCAACCATCCTTCTGTCAATCTATCTGTGTCTGCAAGCTCTGTGGCGTCCTGCCCTACTGTGCAGGCTGCTACCCCATGTCCTGCACTGGCACCCTTTTCTGCATCGCGGCTCTTCATTCTTGCCTCTCCTGTGTCTGCTCTGCATGACACTGCTACTCCTCTGTCCTTCTGTCATTGCACTTCCCCTGCCACCTCTGGCTCCCCTGCTGGACATGTATTCCCATCCTCTGCCACACACTGTCATTGTTACACTTTACAGTACCATCACCCTGTGCATTGGTACAGCTGCCCTTGACATATTTGTTCACTTTACCAGCTGCCACATGGGCTGCTCGCAGATTTGGCAGGTCCATCACCTCAGACATCTACTTCCTTTCATCACTTCTTCATTGGCTTTTGTTGCTGCTCTATGCAGTGTTAGGGTTACATCTGTGTTTGACCCATACATTTCATGCTTGTGAGGTTGGTGCACCTTACTGCCCTTAGCCAACATTTCTTTGGTCACCTTAACATCCTTGGGACATCTTTAGCACCACCTTGGGTTTGACCAGCTTCTGGGGTGCCTTATATGATGTCTTGGAGGGTACCACCCATTTGTGCTGCCCTCTGGGCCACATTCTGACCCACCTTGGTTGACGTGGCGCTTTATGATGTGTCATGGTGTGCCCTAAAAGGTGCTTTAGGTTAGGGCACTGGGATGACGTTTTTTTGGGGGACAGTACAGATTGTTGAGATGTGTCTGACTGTTACAGGCAGGAAAAGGAATTGCCTTGGACAGCCTAATTACATATCACCACTGAGGAATTGGACTCATGTCCACAGTATCAGCAGTCATTTTATTAACCAGTGTGCTACACCTCTAATCCTTTGATAACACCTCAGCGTGCGAACTTAAGGATACCGCGCGATGACGTGCCACGGCATGTCTATTGCACGATGACGGCCAGCGCGCCCTCTATCGCGCGATTCCCCACCATTGCTTCCTTTATGCCAGAACGCCCTCTACCTTATATGGCATTCCTCATGTTATCACTGCAACTAGCGCCGGTAACATTAGGACCATTTAGTAAACATACCCCCTAGTGTCTGGATGAAGAGTATGAGTAATAAATTAGCTTGAGAAGACTGTAATGGATGAGAAGGACAATATGGAATGGGTTTAGAATATAGTATACTAAGCCAGTATAGAATGCCCTATGGGCTAAGAACATAAGAACATAAGATATGCCATACTGGATCAGACCAAGGTACACCAAGCCCAGTATTCTGTTTCCAACAGTAGCCAATCTAGATCACAAGTACTTAGCAGTTTTCCAAAAAGACACATATGATCCATAATGCTTGTATTGTGGCAAGCAATGGATTACCTGGATCCTTTTTAATAATGGTTTATGGACCTTTCCTCCAGGAACTTGTCCAAAACCTTTTTAGACCCAGCTACACTAACAGCTTTTACTACATCCTCCAGTAATGAATTCCAGAGTTTGATCACATGTTGAGTGAAAAAATATTTTCTCTTATTAGTCTTAAACAGCTGTAGCTTAAATGCATGTCCCCTAGTCTTTCTTTCATCAATATTTTCAATTTAATACCTAATTGATAGCCAGTGTTGCTCATAAACTATTGGGGAAATGCAATCTGTTCTGTTTGCATTGTAGAGCATTTTAATTGCAGTAGATTGTATTAATTGCAATCTTTTAGTTGATGTAGTGGGACACTTGCCAGTAGTGAATTACAATCATCCAAACAATTAATAACAAGAGCATATAGTAAAGTCTTTAAGGTTTTAGCAACCAACCAGTTTTTTAGAGATTGGATTTTGCATAGAGCAAAGATGGATGAGATGTTGTTGTTAGGTATCGCTGAGTCAATGTTGACTCATGGTGAGCATCTGGATAGTTATCTTAAATTGTGTTTGGTCTTCAGTCAGGTAGCTAATTGTTGATAGCGTGGAGTCCATATCTGCTGTTATTGTATTGGTCCGTCATGTTGCTGGCCTTCCTCTTTTGTGCTGACCTTCAACCTTGCTAAGCTTGATGTGTTTCTCTAATGACCTTTCATGATGTGTCCAAAGTATGAGGGTTAAAGTCTTGTCATTTGAGCTTCTGAAGAAAGCTTAGGTTTGATCTTCTCTAGTACCGACTGATTTGTTCTTCAGAAAGTCCATGGTATACAAAGTATTCTTCCCCAGCATCATAATTAGAAGGTATTGATTTCTTCCTGTCTTTCTTCTTAACTGTCCAACTTTTGCAATCATATGATGTTACTGAAAAAATTGAATCTTTGTATGCAGAGATATATCTCTGTATTTGATAATCTTGTTTAGGTTTTCAATAGGCATTCTGCGAAGAGCAATGCATCATCAGATTTCTTGACTGTCGTTTCTTTATTGGTTATTGTTCCAAGCCAATTAAAATTGTCTATTTCTATTTCCTCTCCATCAAGAATGAAGTTATTGATTTTGCCAGTGATCAGGATAAGTTTATGGGCAGGCCCATTTTAAGACTATGGGGTATGTTTACTAAACAGCGCTAACGTCGCAGCAGCAACGTTATCGCGTGATAATGGCGCATTACCGTGCAATAATGTCACGTATCATGCGATAACATCTCCGGCGGCGTTAAGGTGCACAGAGGATGGAGTAAGGCTCCCCAGAGGGCAGAGATAAGGGGTCAATGGGCGGAGAGTGGGCAGGGAGAGGCCCCAGGCACACTAACGCTGTGAAATCAGGGTTTGAAAATTAACGCCACTGAAAACCTTGCATTAGAGGCACATTTGCAGGAGAGAGAAACCAGTTCAGTCAGCAATGTACAGCAAAGGCAGGGAGACCCAGATAAGTGACAGTAGTGATACATGTGCAGTAACAAAACATGCAAAAACCAGAGAGATAATGACCAGAACCAAAATAGAAATACAAAACACAGAGCTGGCCAATAGAAAAAACATTGGTAAACGGTAATCAACACTATCCATAAAGAATAAAAAGGAAGATGTCACTTTTGGAAGGGTCAATTCTGTTTCCCCCCACAAAGTGAATGTTCCAATATTGATAGTGTTGATGAGGGTTTGCTGTGGTGTATATTGGGCAGCTTGCTTATGTGGCTTTCACATGTGCAGCAACAGCAGAGTGGCCACGTAGGAAAGGGCACTATGTTGATAGTGTAAATGGGGTACAGGGGGCTGCAGGTGGCACATGCAGTGGGCCAGCTGGGGCACAGGGTGGACTAAGCAGACACCTAGGTGACACATAGGAATGTAGAAACAGAAAACCAGCAAGACAGCAACTGACCATGGGTAAACATGTCCACGAGTGTGTGTCCCACAGTGTCCCAGGGACAGTACACAGCAAGTACCCCAAAGGGCACATAACATTGGCAGGCAGTGCCAGAGGGAAGCGTGGATGTCTAGGCAGGCACCGCTACCCCATATCACGCACCATAGGCAGCTGCCTACCAGCACAATGGATGGCCTGGGACTGTACACCACCAGCACCACTGGCACAAGGGCATGCCAGCATGGTGGCGGATGGGGTGCTGGTGGTAGAGGGGGAAGTGGCATCTGCCCACAGTAGACCAAGGCCAAACCCTGTTTAGGTGGGTGCCGTGCACTGCAACAGACAAGGTCTGTCTGATGAACAGGCATGGTATCCCCAGGGAATGAGCTGCCTCTGTGACAACAGTTTGGGGCAGTACACACAGCCAGTACTGTATATTCAGGGGCAGAAGGTCACAGGTTCAAGTCCCAGCTGTGGCTCCTGCAGACCATGTCCCTATATTTTACCCTGTACTAAACCATGGTAACAAAGATGGAACCTTTATTGCAGATAAATTAAACATGCCATAAACGCCTATATTTTACCCTACAGTGCACATGCACCATAAACATGTGCAATCCTGAGAGCAGAGTTTCCCAACTGCAGCCCTGGAGGGTCAAACACCATTCAGGTTTCATACTGTCCCTAATAAATATGCCTCTAATGCAGTTGTATGCACCGCCCCCATTGTATGCAAATATAGCCATGCATATTCATGAGGGACCGCATGAAAACCCAAACCATGTTTGGCCCACCAGGACCAGAGTTGGGAACCTCTGCCCTAGAGAAGCGGCCAACAGGGGCACAAACACCCATACCCACAGGCTCCACTATCCAAAGGCTCATGGAGAGACAGGTTGTTGGGCCCTGCGTGGAGCAGCTTCTACCAATACTAGCACCTGCATACCTTAGCAATGCCGTCTTAAACTTGGAAACACTTTCCACATATATCAAAAGGTTGCTATGATTAATGTCAGATAACAAATCCAACGTTAAACACAATTTGTTGACAGAGATTCATCATAGCAACCTTTCTGATATCTGTGGAGTGTGTTTCAGTGTTTTTTTCGGACAGTGTTTACTACCCCGGTGAGTGACCCTAACAGTATTGAGTACCATAGCAATGCCTGCACTGTGCCAAGGACTGGTGTGGCGGCCAGGGCTGCCAACCACCTCTATCTTTGCACATTGCTGAAATAGGTGTGGGAGTGTGTGTATGTCTATCCAGTGTTCTGTGGCTGCCTACACCATAGCTACTCAAATCCAGTCCTGGAGGTCCGCAAACCAGTCAGGTTTTTGAGATATCCCTAATGCAGAGCTACTCAAATCCAGTCCTGGAGGTCCGCAAACCAGTCAGGTTTTCGGGATATCCCTAATGAATATGTATAAGATATATATGCGTTAAAGATATCCTGCCAACCTGACTGGTTTGTGGCCCTCAAGGGTTGGATTTGAAGACCCCTGCCTTACACCTCTGCCATTTAAGATTGTGAGTGGGTAAGGTACAGATGTCCTAGACATCAAAAGGGTAGATAGAATGTGTCACATTCCTCCTCGATTCTCACCACCACCAATACGTTTTCTAATAGACAATATTTTGGTGGTGGTGAGAAACCTCATGCATATTCATTAGGCCAGAGCTACTCAAATCCAGTCCTGGAGGTCCGCAAACCAGTCAGGTTTTCGGGATATCCCTAATGAATATGCAAGAGATATTTATGCATTAGAGATATCCTGCCAACCTGACTGTGCCAGTAACACACACGGCCAGTTCCCCCTACCAGGCTGGGGTGGTATAGAGGCGCATACCCCATCTTGTGATCAGATGTAGACTGCTGATCTGCATGTGCAGTGCATCATGGGTACGGGTGGGTTTACCCTATCCTGGTAACCACAGCAGACAGTTTCTGTGGTGATCTGCAGTCTTTCTGTAGCCAGCCATCGGTGTGCTTGATGCTATAGAGATGTAGCCCACTGGTTGCTTCAATGACTCTGGAGGCAAAGGTCATGGGTTTGATCCCATAGTGGTGTTATTTAATAAGGCTGTCTGAGGCATTTTGTTTTAATTTAAATCAGTGCTGCCAGCAAAAACACCCTCACAGTGCCGTAGCCTAAGGTGCCTCATAGGGCGTCCTATAAAGCGCCCTAAAAGGGCACATTATAAGGTGCCTTGGCAGACAGGGCACTTTATAATGTGCCCTATGGAGTACCTCATAGGGCGCCTTATGCGGCACCTTAGGTTACGGCACTGTGAGGGTATTTTTGCTGGCTGCACTGTTTTAAATTAAAAAAGGAAATGCCTCAGACAGCACTGCTTTAAGTTAAAAAGGAGATGCTTCAGACAGCCTTCTTACTTAACACCACTGCAGGATTGAACCCATGACCTCTGCCTCCACAGTCATTGCAGTAACCAGTGGGCTATATCTTTACAGCTTCTAGTGCTCTGCTGGCATGAACTTAGTGTTAACGTTCGTTAACGTGCCACGGCGCCCACTATCGCACCATACAGATTTTTGCTACCTTGCCGCAGGACCACCCACTACCTTATATGGCATTCTTCACATTAACACTGCAACTAGCGCCGGTAACATTAAGACGGTTTAGTAAACATACCCCTATATTTCTTGATCTTGACAAACAGATGATTCATGTTTATTTTTATTTTTTTATTTATTTAGGTACATTTATATACCACCTTTCTCTGGGTCAAGGCAGTTTACATATAACTGAAGACGTAACTTACATTGAAACATTTGTATTAATTATTAATTATTTACAGCATGCAATTAAAAGAGTGTTGGCTCTTAACTATATACAATTAACTTTATACAGGTTTCTTCATATTGTTTTCACTTTCAGACAGTAACGTGTTATCATCAGCATAACAAAGATTGTTGATGAGTCTTCCAGCAATCTTCACACTGTCTTCATACAGTTCTGCTTCTCTGATGAGTTATCTCGCATATAAATTAAACAGGTATGGGGAAAGTATGCAGACTTTGCCGTACACCTTTGTTAATTTTAAACCTTACTGTTTCTCTTTGTTCTGTCTGATATCAGGTGTCCTTGTATACCCATGCTTCCTAATGTGACCAAGATTTTTTTATACTTTATATAATCAAAAGCTTTGTTGTAGTCAATAAAACACATATAGATATCCTATTGGTTCACTAACATCATCTTTTAGCCTCAGGTCGCTAACCGGGCAGCATGAAATATCGCCACTGCCTGGTTAGCAACTGTTGCTGCTTCCGCTTCTCCTTGGAATGCTGACAACATGCCCAGATGCTAAGCGGTTAGCATCGGGACCACTGTTCCCTCTAAGCTGTGCACGTGTGCGCGCGCACACACCTCGTCGAGCGAGCGCACATACTTTACAGCAGAGCGCACAAAAATTACGGTTCTGATTCTGATAGAAAACAACACAGACGTCTTAAAATTTAAAAGCTGTGATTGTAATTACTAGAAATTTTCCACTTCATTTAGTAATCGTATATTTTCATTTAATTTGATTAAAATCAATGTGGTGTACATACTGTATTCTGACGTGTAGTCAAATTTTAAAGTATATAACTCCGAGTGTTGTTATGTGGCGCACAAAAATTTAACCTTCCTTCAAAAGCTGCACAGCTGATATTTTATGCGCACACAGCCTACAGAAAATTAGAGGGAACATTGATCGGGACATATAGGGAAGAAGATCAGGAAGAATCAATGAATATCCTGCTGAGAGGCATTTATATGGTTTACAGGGCTGTAAACCGTGTTAATGCCTTTCGACTATCAGGCAGCTTTTCTGTTGCAGTCTTGATTCTCTTGTCAAAATGAATATTTTTATTTTAGAAACAATAGAGAGGTTTTTCTAGGCGAAGGAATCATTTAACATGTTCAAAACCTCTCTTTCCCTAGGAGACCAGCTGGTACCTCAATTGAAGGTTTAAAGAAAGTTAAGAGTAAGTCTCATGTACAGGCAAGTTAGAAGCAAAGATGTATGATTTCAGTGAGCGGCAAAGCTGTCATCATAGTTTTTCAGAACCGAAAGAACTTGATATTAGGTGAATAACTGAGCAGATTAGACAATCTGAAATACTGTAATGAGGTATAATAATGCAACAAAGGCAGCATAATGTAATTACTAACAAGGAGACAATTCAAAAAATCCCAATAGGTTTTAATTTAAAGGAATTTACATCACAGTCAGCAGTTTAGCATGTTCTTTATTTATTTTATTTATTTATTTAAAAGCTTTTCTATACCGTGCTCTTTGATATCAGTGCGGTTCACAATCAACAATTCTTGTACAAGGCAGGGCAAATCTGCCTTGTGCTTACATTGAACAGGAACGGTAACTTGGAGTTGTAACTGGGGGAACTATTTACATATTAGACCATCATAAGTTGTAACTAGGGTGACTATTTACATTTAGACATAACCGCATGTTATATCTGAGTCTAATTGGTTATTTACAGTGCAAAGTCAGAGTATATGTATAATCACATATGTCCGTTGTTACAGTTTACAGAGCTGGTAGTATTTATAGTATTATTATCACAGATTTGTTATATACAACTTTGCTTGACATCATTGGTCATAACCAGTAATTGGGTGTGGGACTAAATTTGTCCTAGTTTGCATGTGATGTGTGGGGTGCTACTTGAGTGGATTGGGGTGTGGGAGGTGGTGAGGAGCTGTTAGGTTAGCTCTTAGTGTTAAACAATACGTTTTATTCTCCAGGATTATAATTGCTCATAGATAGGGACATTTCATATTTTCACCTCACAAATGTGCAACTTGCCAACTTTTTGCAGTGCAAATATTTGCATATTTGTCACTGTTCACATTATCTGAATACTTATTTAGTTCTGAGTCTATAAAGTAACTCTTTTTCTTTACCATTTAAGATATGTACCAACTTCAAAGAGCTAAAAGGCAGGATAGAATATAACAGGGAACTCTTTACAGGGAGTTTGTGTTCTCAGGAACTGGAGCATAATTTGCATTTTGTTGTGAGATTGCAGTAAACTGCCTGCTGATAACCTAGCGTGATTTTCCAACAACTCTACCAAAGCTGAATTGCTGACAATTTGAAACCTCCATCTTCTCTACCTTCTGTACGAACTTGCTGATAAGGCCTAGTGCCACTTTCACCTGCTGTGTGACCTGCTGCTGCTTCATCCAGCCAGCACAGCTGATGGCAGAAAGCTTAGTGATGGGGCCAGAGCAATGGAGGGGAGAATTTCCATTGATAGCTGAGTGAGTATTGTTTTGTTCTTTCCAACCTAATGGAAATTGGAAAGAATTATATAAAAGGAGACAAGAACGTCTGTCTGTTCATCTGTCTATCTGGGGGCCAAAATAACTTTCCAAAAATTTAACAGAATAGGATGAAATCTGGCATGTGGGAAAAATTGGTAAAAAAAGATGCAAAAACTTAAAACATTGTTGACATTGGACCCATGTTTCCAGAGAAATAAGCCCATCTCCCACAAAAAAATAAACTAGTTTTATGAGAGAATGAGCTCCAGCTTCTGTAACATAAAAACCTGCATACAGTGAAACGTAGTAGTTAGGTAAATGATCCATTCAAAAATCTCATCCTGTTCTCTAAATCTCCCTGTTCCACAAAATGAAGCCCATCCAAAGCTCTCTCCCCCACACAATTGCCCACTACCACACACACTGCCATACTCCCAAAAAATATTCCCTCACAACTGTGCAGCAGCCCCCTAAATGCTACCACCATGAAGAAATATTCCCCACAAATGCTTTTACCACCCTAACAGCCCCATCTCCACCAACTATACCCCTATAACTGCCACATTACACTGCAAACTGCCCCACCCAAAAAAACGCCCTCCAGCAACTGTCTCACCATCCTGAAAACTGTTCCACCCCAAAAAACAATAACCCCACAACTGCCCAAATAAGCTGCAAACTGTCTCACTCCCCAAAAAATACCTTCCACTACTGCCCACCACCCACAAACTGCCCTACTGGGAAAATCTAATCCCTTCTGGAACTCTCCCACCAACCTGTCAATTTCCCACAACCTCAATACCTCCCCCCCCCTACAACTGCCCTACCACCCTGCAAACTGCCTTATCCCAAAAACCTACACCTCAACTCAACTATCAACTGCCCTGCAAATTATCCCACCCCAACAAACGCCCTCCTGCATTTTCCTCACCACTCTGCAAACTGTCTAACCATACCAGTTTGCCTCACCCCAAAAAATAATTCCACAATTGCCCTCCACCCAAAAACTGCCCCATTGGGAAAACCTTACCCCTCCTGTAATTGCCCCATCACCCTGTCAACTACCTCCATTCCAAAAATCTAGCCCCCCACAACTTCCCTCAATACTCTGTAAACTCCCCCACCCCCAAAAACTATGCCACTGCAACTGCCCCACTGTACCATCAAATGCTCCACTTCAAAAAGACAACCTACTGCATCTGCCTCACCACCGTGCAAACTGCCCTACCTTCCAAACACTTCACCACTGCAACTGCTCCACTGTGCTGCAAATTGTTCCACCTCCAAAAAATACCCTCCACAACTGTCTCTTACCACATAAATTCCCCCACGGGAAAATTGTAACCTCACTTGCAATGGCCCCACCGCCCAGTCAACTACCTATACCCGAAAAACTACCCACTCAACTAATCCACTGCCCTGCAAACTGCCCCCCCCAAGAAAAGTATCCCCACACAGCTGCCCTACCATGCTGCACATTGAACCGCCCTCAAAATTTACCCACAACTGTCCCACCACCTTTCCAATTACCCCCAGCATTTGGACCACCACCTTCAAACATTCCCCACCTGAAAAATCTACCACTCTGCAATTTCCTCACCCCCTGCAAACAGCTTCACCCCCAGGATCCGAGAGGTTAGGATTGACAACTGTCTGGCTTTTTTCATGATTCTACTCATTATTACATTGATGTCTGTAACTTAGAAGGAAGGCCAACATTTGTATTTTTTTTAACCTAATGGAAATTGGAAAGAATTATATATACGAAATAGACTCACTTTCAAAACTTTACTAATTACATTCAAAGCCATCAAAGAGCTCTCATCTGCATCATTATCAGATATGATCCAAACAACACCCCTCAATAGGGATAGAAGGTCAGTATCACTCAATTCTCTGTTAGTCCCTAAATCAATAACACAATACACCAAAACTACTACTGACAGGGCTTTCTTTTTCTGTGCACCAAGGTGTTGGAACAGCCTTCCTCAAAACATCCGATCAATACCAGACCTTTTGCAGTTTCGAAAAGCTTTGAAACACTACCTCTTCCTCTTGTCTTATCCATTAAACAATCCAGATAATACAACCTACCCACAGACCTTCCAAACATACAAATTCAATACAGACACCCCACAGACCTCCCATACACAATACTGAAGCCAGGATGAGATCATGTCTGTTATATTAATTAATTACCCTGTTATCCGAGTTGTATTTCCTGTTTTTTCTGTAAACACAAAGTACCGTTGAATTGTGTAACTCCTTGTTTATTGTAAACCGCGCTGATGCTGAATAGTGCGGTATATAAGAGACTATAAATAAATAAATAAATAAATAAATAATGAATCAAGAATGTCTGTCTGTTCATCTGTCTTGGGGCAAAATAGCTCCTCAAAAATGTAATGCAATGGGTTGAAACTTGGCATGTGGGAAAAACCGGTAAAAAAAACACACATCAAGTTTGATAATAAGCCATATCAGATTGGAGGTTCCATAGAAATAAGCCCCCCAAAACAATAGCCTAATATATTTTTGATAGAAAAGGAATTCCATTTTCAATATCATAGAAACTTAAAAGAAGCAAAACATAGCATTTAGGAAATTGCTACTCTCAAATACCTTCTCCCTATTCTCTGTTCTACTAACCCACCCAAACTGTCCCCACCAAAAGCTGCCCTCTCCAGTTGCCCTATAACAGAATCGGCCATGGGATCAGAATCAGCTCTAGCGCCTGTACAGTACATGCAGGCTGGGACCCAATTCTGTCCAGCTGTATGTCCTGGCAACTACCTGTATAGCAGAATCAGGCTCCTGAATGGAGCCGCAGAGCCATGGCATCCCGTCACCATGGCACCATGGCTGCATTCAGGAGCCGCAAATGCTGGCCACCATGAATAAACTCCTTTCCCCGCAGCTGGACCCTTGATCCAGCCTCCAATGGCCAGAATACAGCTGCGGGGAACTTCCTCCACCCCTGCCTTACCTGTGCACACTGGCTACCGAATAAATGCTGCATCCAGGGGGACTTACTCCATCTTTGAGGTGGAATAAGTCCCCTGTCTAGTTCCGAGGCCCTGGATGTACAGGGCTGACCTCTGAATTGGCCCTGTAGATCCAGGGTCACGGCCCCCCATGCTCCGCTCTCACTCCACCTCCAGAATGCCCCCTCCTGCCCCATCTACGCTTCCCCATACAAACTTGCTGTTCGTATGGGGAGGCTTTTTCTGGGGCCGGCAAGGAAGCGAATAGCGGAGGATGGAATGATCCCCATAAGAAATGCCATACTGGCTCAGATCAAGGTCCATCAAGCCCAATATCCTGTTCCAACAATGGCCAATCCAGGTCACAAATTATTATTATTTACATTCTCTTATATACCGTGCTATTCTGCATCAGTGTAGTTTACATTGAACAAACTGAAATTACATTGAACTGGGCATTATAACTTGGAGATAACTATTTTACAGGGAACATGGGCAATGGAGGGTTAAGTGGCTTGCCCAAGACCATGAGGAGCACCTGTGGTACTAGGAACCCCAGTCCTTCTGGCCCAAGGTTGCTGTCCTCTAGTGGGATTTGAACCCCTGACCTTCTGGCCTGAAGCACCTTGCCCCAACCACTAGGCCACTCCTCCACCACTCCTCCACAAATACCACTGGTCAACAAATTTTTACAAAAGTCATGTTACTGAAATAAAAATAGTAATTTCTTATCAATTTTTATATGCTGAACACAAATATGACAGTGAAATTGCAAAGTTGGCTCTAGTTTTTTTGTAATCTACAAGAATTATTGTTTACATCACGAAATGCATATCAATAGTTAATACAAAATGTAATCTACAAAATGCTGATAATGACATTCAAAATTATCCATAAGATATCTCCCTCATTTCTCGATATCCTAATCACCACTCAGCCCTCCAACAGATGCCGACGAACTGCAAACCTGAACACACTCTGCGTACCCAGCAGCATAAGATCAGTCAAAGAACGGACGAGCAACCGGGCATTCACGTACTCAGCACCTATGCTCTGATACCGGCTGCCACACGAGTTACGCCAGACCAAAGACTTACACACCTTCAGAAAAGAGCTTAAAACACACCTGTTCCAATCACATTACGGCATCACCTAGCCGATCTCAACTATATCTTCCCATGCTGCCTTCCTACCTCTTAAGCATAAGGTTAATAGGAACCTATTTCTCATTGATGCATCACATCCTTGATGATTTAAAAAAAAAATAAAAAAATTGTTTATATGTATATATTTCTCTGCTAATTGCTTGTATTTTTGCGATCTCTATGTACAATTATAACCTCTCTGGTTGCTCAATCTGTAATTTATTGAATAATCAAATGTATAACTGTGATCTGGTGGTTGTTAGTCCTCCCTACCTTAATCAGACTGTATTCCTAAATTTATGCTGTACATATTCCCTTGTCTTGTCCACCTAAGGACCGCTTCTGATCGCTGGAAGGAGCGGTGTATATATTTATGCCAAATAAAATAAATTAAATAAATAAATATAATAGGCCTTCGGTTAATACCTGTAAAAAAACAAGTCATAGACTACTTCTTTGATTTTTTTGCCTGTCTCTTGTACAGCTGTTCGGGAGCTTCTCTGGGGAGTGTCCAGCAGTAGTCAGCCAGCATTGTAGTGGACCATTTTCCCTGGCATCTTTGCTCCATCGTTGTGATATCCTCGTGAAAACGTTCACCTTGTTCATCACTAACCATACCACAGTTGTGAGGAAAGAAATTGAGATGGGAATTAAGGAAATGGATCTTTAGAGACATATTGCAGCCAGGTTTCAGCATGTCTTCTACTAGTTCCTTGTAGTTTTCTGCCCTAACATTCCCGAGAAAGTTTAACACTAGGCGAAAAGCATTCCATGCTTGTTTCACATCACCCTGCAGCAAGTTGTTGAATCAGTCATCTTTGAAGAGCTCTTGAATCTGAGGACCCACAAAAACTCCCTCTTTAATATTTGCTTCACTGAGTTGAGGGAATTTTTCATGCAGGTATTGGAAAGCTGGCGAAGTGCGGTCCATGGCTTTCACAAAGTTTTTCATCAAACCTAGCTTGATGTGAAGGGGTGGTAGCAGGATTTTGTGAGCCTCAACCAGAGCTGGGTGCTGGATATTCTTCTCTCCAACTGTTACATTTTGTCTGCGATTCCATTCCTTCCGCAAGTAGTGCCAATCCCTTGCCCGGCTATCCCACTCACATAAGAAACACATGTATTTTATATATCCCTGCTGCAGTCCCATTAAAAGGGCAACTACCTTCAAGTCACCACAGAGGTGCCAGCTGTACTTGTTATAGTTAATGGAAGTCAGTAGATGCTTTAAGTTATCGTATGTCTCTTTCATGTGGATGGCATGCGCTACTAGAATATATGGAAGACGGTTTCCATTGTTCAAAAGCACAGCCTTCAGACTCAGTTTCGAAGAGTCTATAAATAGTCTCCAGTCTTGTGGATCATGAGTGATTTTTAAGGCATTCATGAGGCTTTTAATATAGGAACAGAATACTAGATTACTTCCCTTTCTGACTGAGAATAGTACACTGCTGACGTCAGATGGCTTCAGCAGCCGTCTGGCAGTAGTATTGCATTGCATCAGAAAATGATGCAATCAACTCTGGATGATGTGTGCATGCTGGTATTATGCAATGTGATGCAATATTACATCATTCAAGGCTTATTTGGGATGTTGTTGATGTCCTACTGGATAAATTTATGCGGTGAAACATCAAAAATAAACTACATGCAATATCTTCAAAACGAGAGCCAATAAAAATGTTTTAATGTTATATTCGTGTTCAGCTCACCAAGATACTACAGATTAGGGCCTTTTAAAGTCAGTAATGATTTCAGTGTTGACCAGTGATATCTGGCAGGTTCCCAAAAAAAGTTACACAAATTGTATAATGCTTATCCTGGGGTAAGTAGTGGATGTCCGTGGTTCTCTTTAATAATGGTATATGGAGTTTTCCTCCAGGAAATTGTCCAAACCTTTTTTTAAATCCAGCTACACTAAAAGCTTTTACTGCATCCGGCAATGAATTCCAGAGTTTGATTGCTCATTGAGTGAAAAAATATCTTTTATTAATAGTCCTAAATGGGCTACATTGCAGCTTTATTGAATGTCCCCCTAGTCTTTCAACTTTTTGAAGGAGTAAACAACCAATTTACACTTACCCGTTCCACTCCATTTATTAATTTATAGACCTCTATCATATCTCCCCTCAGCCATCTCTTTTTCAGGTTGAAGAGCCCTAATCTTTTAAGCCTCTCTTCATAGGGGTATCTTTCCATCTCCTTTACTATTTTGGTGGCTTTTCTCTATACCTTTTCTAATTCTGCTATATCCTTTTTAAGATATGGCAATCAGAATTGCAGACAATATTCAAGGTGCAGTTGCACCAAGGAACTATATAGAGGAATTATAATATCCTTGGTTTTATTCTCCATTCTTTTCCTTATGATTCCTAGCATTCTATTTGCTTTCTTGGCCGCTGCTGCACACTGAGCAGATGGTTTCAATATATAATGCTCTTCCTTGGCATTGATTCCTAATGTGGAAACTTGCATCGTGTAACCATAGTTTGGGTTGTACTTCCCTAAGGAGATCATTCCAGAAATCAAATTAGGGTTTTTACATGCACTGGGGATGTTTATTTGCCAAAAACATCTACCAGTATATTCCTGTACATAGCGCCACACATTTTTATCTCGCTAACACGGGGATCTCAGAATGTGTTCGGGAGGGGTGGAACAAGGGTGTAGTTTGCCACAGAGAAATATAACAAAAAGAAAGAAAATCCAAGGCACACAAAAATTCCCCCAAATGGCTCAACCATATATTTTTGTCGGAGCTTGTCAGCTCAGTGTCAGGAAGATGATCCAATGACACCACCGTGACCTCTCCTTTTTATTCTATAAATTTAAAAAGGAAATCCAAAACTTAGCTGTTTTCACAGAGCACCGCTAGAACGCCAAAACATCTAAACATCTGATAGACGACATGGCTCACGTTTCGGGTTTACACCAACTGAAAAGAAACCCTGCTTCAGGTCCCACAAATCGGCAAATGGCGAATCTTCAGCTTACACAGCCTGGGAAATCTCTCCTTTTTGTCTTCGGTGGCGTCTGACGTCAAATTAATGAACAGAGCACAAGGGCCAATCACATTCAACCTACACCGGAGCCCAAACAAAGGGAAACCCCACTGCACAGGGAATTCCCAGAATGGCCTCCTAAATAGGAAAGAGCACAAATCAAATGATAGTGTACCAGTCCAACTGGAGATTTAGCCCCTCCGGAACCACAGAATTAAGGAGGTAGATCCAGCGCTGCTCACTCAGCTGAAGTTTGTGCTCGCGATCTCCTCCTCGGGGGTCCGGAGGAACATGATCCAACACCCGCCATCGTAATGATGTAAAAGTGTGGCCCTTTGCCAGATTATGTTCCACGGTAGGGGCCGAAAGAGTCCTTGTACGAAGGCGGGAGGCATGTTCAGCAAGGCAGATTTTTATGGCTCGTTTAGTCCGGCCAACATAATAGAGGGAGCAGGGGCAAACGATTAAATAAACAACATACTCCGTGGAGCAATCTGTTTGCCATCTAGTAGTGTACCTCCGAGATGTGTGGCCATCCACCCAATCAGGGCCACCCAAAGTTGAAGCACAATAAGCGCAGCTGCCACAGGCAGAGTGGCCACTATCCAGATGAAACTTGAGAGGACGATCCACATCCGAAACCGTGGACATCACTTTGTCACGCAAATTGGCTGTCCGGGAATAGGCCACCCATAATGTGCAATCCCGAAAACAAGCATGTATGCCAACAATCGTCCAGAATCGATGCAGCAACTTCGTAACAAGAGTAATCTGCCGAGTGTATGGCAAGACTCCAGTAATAGTAGAATCTTCAAGTTTAGGGGTAGAAGGAAAAGAAAACCAATCGCGATGTGAATAACGCGCCCTCTTATATGCCCGAGAAACCACCAAAGGGGGGTAACCATGGTGGAGCAATCGTTGCTCAAGCTCCCAAGCATGTATTTTAAAATCATGTAAAGTCGAGCAGTTACGGCATAGCCGTAAAAACTGTCCGAAGAGCAACCCTTGTTTCAGGGCTCTAGGATGGAAACTATGATAACTGAGGAGGGTATTACGCTGTACCGCTTTGCGAAATAATGTTGTCCGAAAACCAGCTGTGGTAAGAAAAACTTGAACATCCAAGAATTGCAGAGTGCTGGGCGACATCTGCGCCGTAAACTGAATTCGGGGCACCTGAGTGTTAAGACGACTCAAAAAATGATCAAGCTCTGTCCGAGTGCCAGCCCATAGAAAAAAGATATCGTCCAAAAAGCGCTTCCAAAAAGGCACCATGCAAAAAGCAGGGTCAGAATAGACATAGAGCTGTTCAAATACTGCCATATATATCGTGGCCACAGTAGCACCCATGGCTATTCCGTGTATCTGGCGATAATAAACCCCTTGATGCAAGAAGAAATTTTGGTCCAGGACAAGCTCCAATAGATCCAGCAGGAACGCCCGTGGAATCCGATCAGGAAGAGCAAGCGGATAATCTTGTAAATATGTCATCATATCATGCTGGTCAATGTTCGTATAAAGAGCTTGCACATCCAGGGACACAAGGAAGCGATAGGTGTCCACCGCACGACAAGATTGCAGGTGATTCAAAAAATCCCCCGTGTCCCGAAGGTACGAACGGACCTGCAACGCCGCTGGCTGTAAGAAAAGATCACAGAACTGGGAGAGAGGCTCAAGCAGGGAGTCCCGACAGGAAACAATGGGGCGGCCCGGCGGGTCAATAAGCGATTTATGCACTTTTGGAACAAGATAAAAAACAGGCGTTTTTGGATGCTGTTTTATCAAAAAGCTCATCTCGTTTCGAGTAATCCAGTTCCGCAAAAATGCCACGGAGACAAGTGTTGAGATCTGAGCTTGTATAGTGGCCGTGGGGTCTGACGAGAGAATTATATAGTTGGTACGGTCCTGCAAATGGATCTCAATCATATTCAGGAAAGGACCGTGAACAGGGCATTATAACTTGGAGATAACTATTTTACAGGGAACATGGGCTATGGAGGGTTAAGTGGCTTGCCCAAGACCACAAGGAGCACCTGTGGTCTTATCACTTTCTACTTGCTTTTATTATATCTTTGAGTGCACGGAGATACTCTTACACTGTTATGGGCATGCAGCAGACGGGTATATTTTAGTATAGTTTGCATCAACTCAACACTGTCAGTGAAAGGAATAGCTTAGGAGATGCATGGTTTAACAGAGGAGGCGTGGCCGTCCGAGACGTCATTCTGTATAGGGCAGCGACAGGCAGGATTGGAGACATCTATCTTTTCAGAATATGGTTAGCACAGGGATGTCCAAACCATTTTCTGCGCATACCTGTGTCTGCAAGTGTCTACGAGTGATAAGCTCATGTTATGCTGGAAATGCCTATGTCACCGATTTGGAAGCATGGCTGCATAATTAGGGTTAAATTGGCCCTGTTTTCAGTTTAGATGTGTCTGCAGGCCAGATGTGCATGTTATGGAATTGGCCTCCATGTGCATAACTTTGTACTTGTCCATATTAAATTTCATCTGCCATTTTGATGTCCGGTCTTGCAGTTTATCAAGGTCCTTAATTTTTCACAATTCTCTTGTGTTTTAATAACTTTGAATAATTTTGTGTCATCTGCAGATTTGATCACCTCACTCGTTATTCCCATTTCCAGGTCATTTATGAATATGTTAAAAAGCAGCAGGCCCAGCACAGATCCTTGGGAGTACTCCACTTTTCACCTTTCTCCTTTGAGAAAATTGGCCATTTAGCCCTATTCTGTTTTCTATCTCTTGACCTGTTCCTGATCCACAATAGTACACTGCTTCCTCTACCATGACTTTTTAATTTTTCCAATTGAGAGAACTTGGCAATGGTTTTCTGAAAATCTAGATTATACTATATTGACTGGCTCACCTTTGTCTACCTGTTTATTTATACCTTCAAAAAAATATATTTCAGATTAGTAAGAGATGACGTTCCTTGGCAAAATCCATGCTGGCTTTCTTCCATTAAACCATAACTATCTACAGGTTCAGTAATTTTATTCTTTATAATAGTTTCTACCATTTTGCCTGTTACTGACATCAGGCTCATTGGTCTTAAGTTTCCTGGATCACCTCTAGAACCATTTTTAGAAATTGGTATTACATTGGCCATACTCCAGTCTTCAGGTTCTACAGATGATTTTAATGTTAGTACACATAAGTGTAAGTCCCATCAAACTCAATGGGCTCGATGGTCTAGGGTTATGATTCTTATTTAGAGTATGAGAGATCCTAGGTTCAACTCACAGACAAGCCCCTACCCTTCCCCTCTTGCCTGCAGAGCAGTGCTGCGGTTTGGTAGTAGTCAAGCATCTTTCTATTAAAGTAGCTAGACAGGTAGAAAAGGCAACGGGAAAAGCTAGAAGGATGTTTGGGTGCACAGGGAGAGGAATGGCCAGCAGAAAAAAGGAGGTGATAGTGCCTCTGTATAAGTCTTTGGTGCAACCTCATTTGGAGTATTGTGTGCTTAAATAAATAGGTTGGAGTCAATACAGAGGGTGATTATTAAAATGGTTAGTGGTCTTTGTTATATAGCATATGAAGACAGACTTAAGGACCTTAATGTATATACTTTAGAGGAAAGGTGGGATAGAGATGATATGATTCAGATATTTAAATACTTCCATGGCATAAATGCACAGGAGGAGAGTCTCTTTTGATTGAAATCAAACTCTGCTATGAGGGGCCATAGGATGAGGGTGAAAGGGGATAGACTCAGGAGTAATATTTATTTATTTTTATTTAATGTCTTTTTTATACCGCACTCTTTAAAATCAGCGTGGTTTACAGAAAACAAATTTGTGCAGTGCAGGCAGGACCTACACTGGACTTACAATGAACATATTTCCTTATGGAAAGAGTGGTAGATATGTGGAATAGTCTCCCAGTGGAAGTGGTAGAGATGAGGACAGTATCTGAATACAAAAAAGCATGGGACAAACACAGAGGCTCTCTAAAGGAAAAAAGGGGACTGTTGTAGTGGTTGATATGGAAGGGCAGATTAGATAGGCCATGTGGTCTTTTTTTGCTGTCATGTTTCTATATTTCTATTAAACTCACGTGGAAGCTGTCAAGTTGCCCCCATCTATTTCTCTCACATGTAGATTTGTAAAATGGCTCTTCCATCTCTACATGTATGCAAATCCATGTACACTCCTGCACATCTTTATACCATATTTAGCAGAACCTTTTCTAAAATACCGTAAGAACTCTGTACGTCTCAACTCTGACATCTTCTGATCTCTAGTCCTAACCTCCTGTGTGATAGGGGATGGGGCTGTTAAGAGAGTGGTAAGGAATTTGTGGGGTGGTACATTTTTCAGGTGGAGGAGTTTGCAGGGTGGTTAGGCAAATTTGGCAGCAGTTGTCAAGGTGGTGGAACACTAGGTATATTATTTCATATTTCTGTTCTTTCAACACACTCAGATGTATACTGTCTGGTCCAGGTGATTTGCTACTGTTCAGTTTATCAAATAGTTATAATACATCTTCCCAATTTATCAATATTTCTTTCAATACTACCGATACATACCTTTAAAAACTATTTCAGGCATGAGTAACTTCCCTACATCTTCTTCAGTAAAGAGCAAAGCAAATAATTCATACACTCTCTCTGCTATAGTCTTGTCCGCTCTTAGCACCCCTTTTATCCCTTTATCATCTAATGGTCCAATTGACTCTCACAGGATTTTTGCTATGAATGTACTTGAAAAAATGTTATTATGCACACTGCACCCCACCAAAAAAAAATGCTACATCACAACTGCCCTACAAACCCCCAAATGCTGCCACTATGAAAAATATACTTCCCACAACTGCCTCACTCCCCTGCTATGTACCCCACTCCCAAAAACTGTATACCCACAACTTTCCCAACCACACTTCTGTTGCCCAGCTCCAAAAAACAACCTCCTGTGACTGCCCCACTGCCTTGACAACCACTCCAATCCCACCCCCAAAAAACCCTTCTTGCAACTGCACCACCGCCCAACCTACTGCTAAAAAAATACTCCTTCACAACTGCACAACCACCACCACACAAAGTGCCTCACCCATATAAATTACCCCATACAACTGCCTCGTTACTCTACATACTGCCCCACACTCAAAAACTATCCCCATCTATCCTACTACCTTGTCAGTTCCTCCCACATTTGCCCATCCACCCTGCAAACTCCTCCACCTGAAAAATTTACCAGCCCACAATTTCCTTACCACCCTTCTAACTGCCCCACCACCTAGCACACAGGGGGTTAGAACTGGAGATCAGAATTGAGATGTCAAGGTTGGGACAAACACCGTTCTTTAAAAAAGACTCTGCCGAATATGTTATAAGGATGTGCAGGTGTGTACATGGATTTGCAGACATGTAGAGCTGGAAGAGTCATTTTGCAAATCTGTACATGGGAAAAATGGATGGGGTCAACTTGACAGCTTCCACGTGAGTTTGATGGGATTTACACTTGGAAGTGGGCATTCCACAACTTCTATGTGTAAGTGTCAGCACTTACAAATGTATGTGGGTCATTTTAGAAACATGAACACATAAATGCCACTAATTAAATTCAGCAGCCATGCCATGGAAGATTAGCCTAATGGATATAGCACTGAACTAAGAACCAGCAAAGCCACATTTGAATCTCACTAACGCTTCTTGTGATCTTGGGCAAGTCACATAAACCTCCATTGCTTCAGATACAGACTTAGGGGTTGTTTTACTAAACTACACTAATGTTTTGCATTTAACAACTGTTTTCAATGCTCATTAAATGCAAAGCCTCAGCATTAGCTGTCGGCGCACGATCCACATATTTCTGACAGCAATAAGATGAGCTCACCAAAAGACTCCATAGAGGAGTTGTTAGGTGAACTTGACAAGGTCCCTCATCAGAGACTTTTGGCAAAACTAAAAAGTCATGGGATAGGAGGCAGTGTACTATTGTGGATCGGGAACTGGTTAAAAGATAGAAAGCAGAGGGTGGGGCTAAATGGCCAATATTCCCATTGGAAAAAGGTGAATAGTGGAGTACCCCAGGGATCTGTACTGGGCCCGCTACTTCTTGACATATTCATAAATGACCTAGAAAAGGGAATAACTAGTGAGGTTATCAAATTTGCAGACGATACAAAACTGTTTAAAGTTGTTAAAACCCAAGAGGACTGTGGAAAACTGCAGGAGGATCTGGATAAATTGGAAGACTGGGCATCCAAATGGCAGATGAAATTTAATGCGGACAAATGCAAAGTTATGCACCTAGGAAAGAACAACCCACACTATGGTTACACGATGCAAGGTTCCACATTGGGAACCACCACCCAGGAAAAAGATTTAGGAGTCATCGTCGATAACATGTTAAAACCCTCCACCCAGTGTGCAGCGGCGGCCAAGAAAGCAAATAGAATGCTAGGTATCATAAGGAAAGGAATGGAGAACAAAACAAAGGATATTATAATGCCTCTGTATCATTCCATGGTACGACCACACCTTGAATATTGTGTGCAATTCTGGTCGCCGTATCTTAAAAAGGATATAGCGTAATTAGAAAAAGTACAGAAAAGAGCCACTAAAATGGTAAAGGGGATGGAAGGCTACTCCTATGAAGAGAGGCTACAAAGGTTAGGGCTCTTCAACCTGGAAAAGAGACAGCTGAGGGGAGATATGATAGAGGTCTATAAATTAATGAATGGAGTGGAACGGGTGAACGTGGATCGATTGTTTACGCTATCAGAATATAGAAAGACTAGGGGACATGTAATGAAGCTACAGGGTAAACTATTTAAGACAAATAAGAGAAAATATTTTTTCACTCAACGTGTAATCAAACTCTGGAATTTGTTACCGGAGGATGTAGTAAGAGCTGTTAGTGTAGCTGGGTTTAAAAAAGGTTTGGACAAGTTCCTGGAGGAAAGGTCCATAAACCATTATTAAAAAGGGACCCAGGATATGCTTGACCCAGTACAAGCATTGTGGAACCTGTGTCTTTTGGGGATACTGCTAGGTACGTATGACCTAGATTGGCCACTGTTGGAAACAGGATACTGGGCTTGATGGACCTCGGTCTGACCAAGTATGGCATATCTTATGTTCTTATGTTCTTATGTGCCATGCTGTGATCATATGCCCACACTCCACCCCTAATCCACTCACCCTGCATAGTAGCATGTTATTGCCAGTTAATGTGCATTTTGGCGGACAGTAGTTGGCATGGCCATATATTAGCGATCACTGTGGCCATCTACTGCATGCTAAGCTACATGTTAACCAGTTACCAAGGTTTAGTAAAAGGGGCCCTTAGATTGCAAACCCTCTGGAGAATTGTCACATGCTTGGAGCTGCTCCTGCAAAAGGTGTGAGCTAAATCCCAAATCCCTTCCCTTGCCCTTGTCCTCTATATTTTTGTTTTTGTTGCTGGTCTTTTTTTTTTCATTTTGGAAGCGAAAACAAACAAGAGAGGATTAAGGAGGATAACCCCTTTAATCTTTCATGTAAAAGATTAGCTGAAATTAGCACTTTTTAAAAACCTATTTTTGCAAGGAAGAAGCTGCAGATTTGGGGGTCATACGCAAGGATACCCCTTATAAAATGGGAAATAATATGTGCAGATTTGTGGCTCACTTAGACCACACAAACTACACCCCTTGTCATTTCTGTGTTAAGGATTTCCATATGTAATTTACATCCTTTCTAAAATTGCCCTTTACACATAGATATTATTCCCATGTGAAAATCCTGGAAGTTCCACATGGAAATTGCAAATAAAGTTTCTAAAATATTCCATAGGCACTTTTGGTTTTTACATAATACCAGGGGCACAATGGTAGAAAGCATGCCTAGATTGAAGCTGTGGATATTTATGCCTGCTTGGGTTCATGCGTAGATGTTCACATTTAAATGGGTGACGTTAGCTGCATCCATGATGCTGACTCACCATGTTCTCTGCACTTTCAGCCCCCAACACATAACCCATTACTTTCACAGCTGCCATGGTGCTATCTGCACTTACTGTATTTGGTGCATTAGCTACAAAACCCTAACGTGGTTTAGTAAACATGCCCCTAAATGTTATTATGAAATTATAGTATTTAGGTTGCTCAGAGAAGGTGACCACTGGTAATCATAGGACTCTGATGAGACTGCATTATTCTTCTGATTTCTTGACCACTGACTGCTAGTTTTCATTTTATCTTAAAGCATGAAAAGCAAGAGGTCAGTATTAAAAAGGATTTATGTAGTTAACTCAAGAGTTAACCACATACATCATTGCAGTGGAAAGGTTTGGACTAGCCAGCATATAATTTGATAGTTAAAAGAGGAAAAGATGAGATGTGTCTGGGGGCGTGGTGTAAACTTAACCAGACAGCAGTGATAGGCATCTGATATTTGGTTATATTTATTGTTTAAAGACTGCATAAATAGCTTATCCTTTTAAATTTGCACTTAGATTGTGCAGCTAAAAATATGCAATTGACTATCAGCCTTCCAATTTTTAACTTCTAATGCTGATCAGAAAAGCTTCAGAGTGGTGTATAGTATAGGAATTAGGACACTCGGTTTCAAATTAGATCGCTAGGATGTCTGAAATTAAATTCCATACTTGCTTTCTTAACAGAAATTGTCTCTCTTGAGAGCCTCTTTTCTCTTGCAAAGCTACATTTCAATCAGTGAGGAGATTTGATTCGAATTCTTACTTCATCTTGTCATGTCCAAATGAACATGGGCTTCTCTGTTAAAAACTTCAGCTTTCTACTGATTGCTTCAGAATTGTTCAGTATCTGACTTGTATCTTTTTTTTCTTGCTCCAAAATTGGAGGGCTGCACTATACAAGAGCATAACCTTTTCTGTTGCATTTCTATACACTATTAGAAAGCTTATGCTTGCGAGGAACCTCTCAAACGATCTCAACAAGGATAACTAGCATAATAAAAGGTGATGTGAAAGGTCAGCACAGGCACTAAACTCTAAAATACCAGATATAAAGCTCATGGGCACTATTTGCACTCACTTTGGTCAAAGTGTACACTATACCACGTTTGCATATGTTGAAACTGAATTATTTGAGAGCTTCTTTTTCCAATTAAAGGCAAGCCACTGGGTATTTTTGCTTGCTATTAATTGTCTTAGTGCAATAAAAACAGTATGAAAATTGATTTTTTTTAGTTTCATTTTGTACTTTAGGTAAAAATAAGTGATTAAAGTTACAGAAGTTAATGTTTTTTTTTTTTAAATCAGATCACAAGGCATGCTACCAGAACATTGCATTAGTCTTATGTTATCACCTCCATTCTCCATATATCAGAATTTCTAAGAACCTCCAGTACTTACATGCAGTCCCTTAGTATACTGCAGTGTTTAAGGACTTCAAACCTGCTTAAAGGGATTAATTTTATAAAGGATCTCCACGGTGTAAACCTAGTTTTTAGCATGTAAAATGGCATCTAATAAATTTACCTCATGGTTTATGAGCATAAAAGTACGCATGGTGAAAAAAAGATGTGTACTATTACATGAACCTTATGTAGACATGTTCTGGAGCATAGCTAGGGCAGGCTAATAGTGGAGACATGATATATGTGCAAAATTTATAAAAAAAAGGCACCTATATATGTACTTCATCTGCATAGCAGCTGCAAATGAATGTGGGTGCATTTTACCTACGATTGGACAGTTTTTGTGAGGTTATTAATAAAACACTATATGCACCTATAGTATGTTCTCCTATAGCGCATGTTCTGAAAACACAAATTTGCTCCAATGCAACCGATACATTAGGGAACAATTACAGTATAGTGCAATGTTCGCATTTGTTTATATGCTGTTCAGCACAGAAAACAAAACCAAGCAGAACTGACCTGCAGGCATGCGCACACGCATGCACGCACACACACACACACACACACACACACACACACACACACACACACACACACACACACACACACACACACACCTGAAAAATACAGTTACTGCATCAGCTCACCACATATGTTATCCTATAAGTGGTTTGGCTATTCTTCCATACTCATTTAATGCCCCAAAAGATGCCCAAGCATCCAGCTTCAAAAGAGCCAAACAGAGAGTACAAAAGCGCTTTGAATGGAATAAGAGGACATGTAATATCATGAGAGAAAAAGGCATTTACTTTGCGCACCATCAGAAACAGTGCTGCAAAAATTAAACAAAGTACTATGGCTGGAACAACTTCAAGGGCTGCGATGTTAATAAGAAAAAGGCCTAGAGAAATGGAAGAGATGGAGAAATTGCTCAGCATATGGATTGAAGGCCAAACAAAGAAAAGATTGGGAACAAATTATCTCACAATTAAACAGAAAGCACTCGCTATATACGATGATCTTTAAAAACAATCTCCAAATCCTGCACAAGGTGTTCCCTTAGGTACTAGTAGTGGCTGGTTTAGTGATTTCAAAAATTACCACAATTAACATAACCTTCAGCTGACTGGCCAAGCCATGGGTGCAGATGAGCCAGCAGCAAAAGAATTTCAACCAGAGATACAGAAATTAATAGAAGATAGTTATACTTTGGCTAAAATTTTCAATTTCGATGAAACAGGTGTCTATATTAAACACATACCTTCAAGAATCTATGGGCCCGATATTGAATAAAGCCGGCTATGCACTGCTACGGTTCATAGCCATCCCTGCTGACCTCTAACCCCGGCATTGAATATCCAGGATCGCTGTACATGCCCTGGAGCAGCAGAAGCTAACTGGGTAGCAGCGATATTGCACCACTGCCTGGTTAACTCCTATGGGTAAAACTAGGGCAGCTTTTGCTTTGCCTAGTTTTACCCACAGGTCGCTAACTGGGTAGCGGTGCAATATCGTCACTACCCAGTTAGCGAATGTTGCCACCTCTGCTCTGGAATTCTCATGACACACTCTGATGCTAAGCAGTTAGCATCGGGGCGTGTAGGGGAGATAATCGGGGATATTCCCTTTCAGCAGCATTTGCATGGTTTACAGGTCTGTAAATGGTGCAAATACCTTTTGAATACTGGGCCCTCTATTTCTAGCAGTAAAACATGCTCCAGGATTTAAGACTGCTAAAGATCACATAAGTGTGATGCTCAGCGCCAACGCCAGTGGTGACTTAAAGCTCAAGCCTTTGTGAATTTATCACTGCCAATCCGCAAGCTTTAAAGGGCATTGTGAAAGACAGTCTTGGTATTTACTATAAACATAGCAAGAAAATATGAATAACTGTCCAAATCTGCATTGATATTTTTGTTGAGGATTACATCATGAATATTGAAATTTATTGCAAGAAGAACTTGGCTTTCAAAGTTCTTATAATTATGGATAATGTACCAAGCCATCACCCGATGATAGTTCAGCTCAACCCAAATGTCAAGTTCATCTTTTTACCTCCAAAAACCAGGTCTCTTATACAGCCGCTTGACCAAGGTGTGATAGTAGCATTCAAAACTTACTGTTTAAAGTGAACATTCAAGATGGAAACTGATGCTACTTAAAGGGAAAATGCTTAAACTATAATAAAATTTTGGAAGAGATATAACATAAAAATGGCCATCGATAACCTTGTGGAAGCTTGGAATGAGGAATCAAAACAGTGCTTGCATCGTGTGTGGCAGAAACCTATCCCGGATTTAATTCGTGATTTTGAAAGTTTTGAACCTTCAGACTAGAAAAAAGAAAATCACTGTCAGCTGCATTCAACTAGCAAAGCAGGTGGGATTTGAGGAAGTAGAACATTAAGATGTATAGTGGTTGTCATCTGATTATGTTCCTTCTGGGGAGAGGTTATGTGATTGGGCTGAAATGCTCTGAGAATAGATGTGTCTTCAGATGTTTTCTGAAGGTGTTGAGGTCTGTGATGTTCCTTAGCTGGTCCAGTACGATGTTCCATATAGAAGGTACATATAGTTGGAAGGCTCGTTTACATACTTGCTGGCTGGATTTGATTCTGATGTGGGGGATAATGAGGATGATCATTGTGGAAGTCGGGCTCTCTGTGTGATTGGAAGGTCTGAAGTAGCATGTGGAGGTGTGTGTGAGAGGTTGGGGGGGGGGGGGTCAAAGTGGATTGCTTTGTGAATTAGAATGAGTGTTTTGTATTTTATTTGGTTCTGTAGTGGAAGCCAATGGAGCTGCCTGAGTATAAGTGTGATGTGATCTTTTCCTGTTTCTGCTTGTAGGATCCTTGCTGTTGAGTGGAGAGCGGTTTGCAGGGGCAGGATGTGGATTATGGTAGGCCTTGGTAGATAGCATTGCAGTAATCAAGGTGAGGTATTATGGAGGCTTGTAGAACAGAATGGAAATCTGTTGGCTTTAGAAGCAGTCTATTGAGGTGTTGATCGAGGGTGATTCCAAGGCATCTGACTTCAGTCTTGGTTTGATTGATGTGTTCTTTAGTGTTATTGTAGGGGGGGAGGTGTTGCCTCTCATTATGAAGAGGGCCTCCATTTTATTGTAGTTGATTTGAAGGTTGTTGTCTTTTAGCTAGTTGGTTACTACAGTTAAGCATTCCTTGTGAGCAGAGTGAGGGTTGTTTTGTGTTGATTGGATCGGAGACATTGCAGGAGGATATGGTGGTTCATAGTGTCAAAGGCCAAAGAAATGTCTAAGAAGATTAATAGGAAGCCTTGGTTTATGCTCTGTATTCATTGAATTAGTGTATTTACTATGGTGGTTAGCAGTGTTTCCACTCCGTGGTGTGGACGGAATCCATGTTGTTGTGGGTCTAGAAGGCTGTGTCTATCAATATGGTCTTGAAGTTAGTGTTGGATGTTTTTTACAATGATTTTGGCTGCAAATGGTAGGCTAGCAATAGGTCTGTATGATGAAGGGTCAGAAGGGTCCAGGGTACGTTTTTTTCAGTATTAGGCATATGGAGGAAGTTTTTAGGCATGTAGGCATGATGCCTTGTTGTAATATTGATTGTGTGATCTTGGAAAGTGCACTGCTGAGTTGCTTCTTGGTTGCCTTGATCCATGAGACTCGGCAGGGATCCAGGGGTGAGGTTGTAGTGTTTAGAGATGATATGATGTTTTCAATTTGTTCCTTAGTGATGCCGGTGAAGGAGATCCAGGGGGTCTGGGTGGTTGGCTTCATCAGGAGGGGGGTGGGGGAGTTCTGATTGAGGATGCAGTTGTTTGTAATGTTGAGCCAGTTGTTGGGGGGTGAGATTGATGTGCTTGTTTTAGGTGGCTGGTGTTTTTGTTGACCATTTTACGATGTTGAAGAGTTCTCTTGGTCGGCTGATTGCAGAGTTGAGTAGTTTAATATGGTATTCATGTTTTGCCTTGTCTGTTGTAATGCAATGTCATTCAGAAGTTGTAGATAGTGAAGTTTGTCTTCATTGTTTTTAATTTTTTTTTTTTTTTTTTTTATTATTTAATAATTTTCAATCAACTTACAAAAGCAAAGTACAAGCAACTTAAGTGGTGTTATAGTATTAAAAAGAAAAACAATTGCAGTACAGACCATAAGGGGAAATGCATACAAACTAACAGCACTTACATCTAGCCCTCTATATTGGGGAGATACAAAATTAGGAAAAAATAGAAAAAGGAAAAAACATTAAGAGTTAAATCACTCTAGTTACTGAACAGCTTAAACTATCACTCCACACCCTCCCTACCATTACTCTGACTCTCCTTACCAACCAAAAATAATTCCAATTGAGAAGGTTCCATAAAAGTAAATTTTAATCCCTGCAACGTAATTAAACATTTGCAGGGATAACGAAGAAAAAAAGAAGCAGTGAGGGCTAACACTCTAGGTTTCAGTGCCAAAAAGGCCTGTCTCCTAACCTGCGTAGCCCTACACACATCTGGAAATATTTGTATTTTTGCACCACAAAACAAAGAGGACATTTTCTTGAAATAGCTACGTAATATCAGAACCTTATCCTTATCAGATAGAAATGTTACAATCAAAGTGGAACGTGATAAAATAATGTCCTGGGAATCTTCCAAGAATTTGGTGAGCTCAAGCTCAGAACGGGCCTGAACCACATCAAATTCACCTAAAGAATTAGGCACAACCCCACGTCCAGTCAGGTAATATAATTTAGAAAAAGCAATTGAGTCCGCAGTAGCTAAACCCAACACTTCTCTAAAATATTTCACTAAAAGAATTTCAGGAGAAAGTAAATGGCAAACTGGGAAATTCAAAAAACGAAGATTCTTAGACCTCAACAAATTTTCATATAATTCTAATTTGTGGTGAATATTTAAACTGTCCTTAATAGTAGAGGAATGCACAGTTTTTAAGGAGAGACATTGGTTTTCACAAACTGACACACGAGAAAGAATATTACCCATATGCGTGTCTACCTCACTAATCTTACGAGAAGTCTCAGAAGAAAAATCACACAACCTTTTAACAGTGGGAACTAGGGAACTTTCAATACGGTTAACAGCTTTCCAGATGTCTGCAAGGGTGACCTGAACATCAGGTACATCCCCTGCGGCACCCGTAATGGCTGACCAAGTAACAGGCTTCAGCTTGTCACCCAGAAACACTGGGGTACTCTGCTGAAACTGACCCCCCGAAGTAGACAAAGACACAGGGGAGATTATACAAGGCGGGGAAGGAGGAGTGCGATCCGGAGAACTAAGGGAAGCAGCAGGTGACTGCAAAGTCAGAAAGTCAGGGCCCAAAGGCACATCAGTAGTAGACAGTACCTTAATATGTTTGTCCATAGGACCCACTGTTGCAACAGCCTCAGCCGTAGCTTCAGGGATAATCTTCTTCTTTCTCTTACCCATCCAACTGCTGTGTAGCCCAGGGTCCCGACTACACTTCTCCTGCGGTTCTCCAAGGGGCTCCCAAGGGGCCTATCACGCCCCTTGTATCTAGCTCCTTAGATCGCTGCCCCGGGCTCGCGCCTCCGGCTGCGCCGGTGAGATGGACTTATAACGAGGCCCCCTGATGACGTCGGGGCCACCGGAGCAGGAGCCTGTTCTCACTCAATCCGGGCGCTGTTGCTCTGGCTCTCCCAACTGCTCACCGCACTTCACCAGGCTTTAACGAGGCCCCCTGATGACGTCGGGGCCACCGGAGCAGGAGCCTGTTCTCACTCAATCCGGGCGCTGTTGCTCTGGCTCTCCCAACTGCTCACCGCACTTCACCAGGCTTTAACGAGGCCCCCTGATGACGTCGGGGCCACCGGAGCAGGAGCCTGTTCTCACTCAATCCGGGCGCTGTTGCTCTGGCTCTCCCAACTGCTCACCGCACTTCACCAGGCTTTAACGAGGCCCCCTGATGACGTCGGGGCCACCGGAGCAGGAGCCTGTTCTCACTCAATCCGGGCGCTGTTGCTCTGGCTCTCCCAACTGCTCACCGCACTTCACCAGGCTTTAACGAGGCCCCCTGATGACGTCGGGGCCACCGGAGCAGGAGCCTATTCTCACTCAATCCGGGCGCTGTTGCTCTGGCTCTCCCAACTGCTCACCGCACTTCACCAGGCTTTAACGAGGCCCCCTGATGACGTCGGGGCCACCGGAGCAGGAGCCTGTTCTCACTCAATCCGGGCGCTGTTGCTCTGGCTCTCCCAACTGCTCACCGCACTTCACCAGGCTTTAACGAGGCCCCCTGATGACGTCGGGGCCACCGGAGCAGGAGCCTGTTCTCACTCAATCCGGGCGCTGTTGCTCTGGCTCTCCCAACTGCTCACCGCACTTCACCAGGCTTTAACGAGGCCCCCTGATGACGTCGGGGCCACCGGAGCAGGAGCCTGTTCTCACTCAATCCGGGCGCTGTTGCTCTGGCTCTCCCCCATTGTTTTTAATTTTATACCATTTCCATTCATGTTTACAAAGTTGTGAAAGGCTGGAATATACCACTCAATTTTGGGTTGTTTTCTGTATGGAGGCATGGTGGTATCGGTGGTGATGGCTGCTTTTATGGTGACATTATGCCAGTTTTCATTGAGGACTCTAAAGTCAGTTTAGTCTTCGAGAAGTTGTGGGAGGGTTTATTTATTTATTTTATTTATTTGACAATTCTTATATACCGCACTATTTCTCATCAGTGCGGTTTACATTGAAACAATAAACACTTGGACGTACAAATAGTCCTACGTTTACAGAAAACAGGGATTTAAACTTGGATAACGGGAAACTATATACATTTGAGTTTAGCTACATGTAATTAACAGGGTGTGATCGTAATAAGGTTTTGTTGCCAAGTTTAGCTACAGCATGTTTGTACTCTGTTGGTAAAGAGGAGATAGAGAGCTGTAATGTCATGTGGGGTAGGGTTAGGTTTTAGTTTTATTGTGGAGGTGTTTCAATTGCCACATATGAGTGAGTATGTAGGTGGGGGGATCCCCGGGGTGAGTGAAGTGCATAAGGAACAGGTGATGTTTAATGGCTTTTCTAAACTGCGTGAGGTCTTTGATTGCTCTTATGTTAGAAGGGAGCTTGTTCCAACATCTGGGGGCATAGCTTGTAAATGCACTATTGATGGTTGATTGGTTAAGTTTTATGGATTCTCTTGGTATGACCAGAGTGTTTTCAGCAGGTGCTCTTCTGGATCTGTTATTGGGGGTCTGGATGAGTAGAAGAGAAATTGAAGAGGATGATATCTTATTGAGTGCTTTAAAGGTAATGAGGAGGGTTTTGTATAGGATTCTGCAGTTTATTGGGAGCCAATGAAGCTCTTTTAGTATAGGTGAGATGTGGTCTTTCCTGGATGCTCCACATAGAACACGGGCTGCTGCATTCATGGCTAGCTACAGTGGGTTGAGTGTACTCTTTGGGAGACCATGCAGTATTATATTCGCGTAATCAAAGTGAGGTGTTACCAGGGCTTGGAAAACTGTTCGAAAGTCGTCTGTTTCCATCATAGGTCTCAGGTGGCGGAGGGTTTTTATTTTGAAATAGATAGTTTTTACTGTTCGTTTGATGTGGTCTTTGAAGTCCAAATGTTGGTCTAATATTACTCCTAAATAGCGTATGTTGGATTTGACTGGAAGTTCTGCGTCTCTAACTTTTAGTTTTGATGGTGGGGAGAAGTCTTTGTTCCGTGTGACAAATAGCACTTCTGTCTTCTTGAAATTTATACGTAAATTCTGGCTGAAGAGCCAATCAGTTAATGCATCGAAGCACTTAATTAACATTGTGAGGTCTGGGGATGCGACTGTCATTGGAGTGAATAAAAGGACATCTTCTGCATACATGAGGCAGGATATGCCGAAAGAGCGGGTTATGTCGCAGATTGGCTGCATATGAATATTGAAAACAGTGCGGATAATGATGATCCTTGTGGTACTCCCTGTCTTTGTCAGAAGGGTTCTGATGTTTTGTTGCCGATCAGGACTTGCTGCCATCTGCCTTGAAGGTAAGACTTGCACCAATCCCATGCACGGTCGTGGATTCCTTTAGCATGGAGTCTTATAAGGAGTTGTTCATGATCCACTAAGTCGAACGCAACAGAGATATCTAGGAAGATCAGGGCAAAGCCTTTCTTAATGTTATCTATCCCATTTGTGAGTGTGTTTATTAATGAGGTCAGCAGAGTTTCTACGCCATGCGCCTCCCTGAAACCATGTTGGCACGGGTCTAACGGAGAGGTTGTGTCTATATGCTGTTGAATCTGTCTTTGAGTTGTTTTCTCCAGTATTTTGGCTAGGAAAGGGATACTGGAGATTGGTCGGTAAGAGTCCTCTTGATTTGGGTCTAGCTGATTGTTCTTCAGTAATGGTCGTATGGATGTTTTCTTTAGGTCCTCAGGGAAGATTCCAGTTATGAAGGATTGCTTTGTGATATCGGCTATGAATGGGCTTAGTTCTGAACGCATTGTTTTGATCCAGTGGGCAGGGCAAGGGTCATTTGGAGCTGTCGTGGTGTTGATGTTGGCAATTGTTTCTTCGATGGTTTTCACTGGTGGGGGTGTCAGCTTCGTAAGTGGGGGTTGAGTGTGGTGGTTCTGATAGGATTCACAAGGTGTAGTAATAGTCACCTTTATTGCTTTGGATTGGATGTAGTTAGCGTATGCCTGCGGCTGGATACACTCCTGTTGTGGTTGGGGTGGTAGGTTTGTCAGTGATTTTACTAAGTTGAAAAGGTCACGCGGCTTATTTAATGAGCGATTGAGGAGCTCAGTATGGAATCTTTTCCTTTCTGCCCACGTTGAGTCTCTTTGGTTTTTCAGATGTTCTAGATAGGTGCTTTGGTCTGCTGGACCGCGGGTCCGTCGCCATTTTCTCTCAAGTTTTCTTAGATGTAGTAGTGAGGAACGTAGTTTGGAGGAGAACCATGGCGCATTATGCTTTTTCAGTGTTTGCTCATTATCTGTATGTTTCTTGTCTTTTTTTGGATGCTGGGCAGCTTGTGTGAGGGTGTTATTCCAGTTTGTGAGCATTTCGTTGATGTTGGAGGATGGTTTAGATAGCTTTGGGATACATGTTGTGTGATAAGCTCTCTGTCGAGCTGTTTGAATCGGGATGGTTTCTCTGGTCTGTGGGCAATTGGGTGGCAGTCTGTTGTTGGTTGTGTTGGTATTTGAAATGCTATTAGGTTATGGTCAGACCATGGAACAGGGGTGACGGACACTTCGATTTGGTTTAGATTGCTGGTGTCACCAGGTAGAACGAAGATTAGATCTAGGAGGTTACCTTGTGTCGTGAATGAAATCATTCTTGTTGAAAGGTTTAAATCTTCTTATTGATGGATGCTGGTTGTGGCTTTTTCTGAGGATGTTCTATGGTAGGGAGAAGATGATTAGTTTATGATCTGACCAAAGTACTGGGTGAGTCTGAATGGAGTGTGCGGGGCCCGACTGGGTTGTATGGTCATTGAAAAAAATTAGGTCTAGAGTTTTGCCCTTATCATGCGCAGAGATTTTTACGAATTGTGTTAGGTCTATTGCTGACGTTGTTTGGATGAAGGTGTGAGTGTGGTTCTGTTGCAGAGAGGGGAGGTTAAAGTCTCCTAATACTAGGAGGTCCTTTCCAGTTTTTTATGCAGTTATCACTCTGTCTAGGATAACTGATAGGTTGTTGGCATCGGCGTTTGGTGTCCTGTATATAAGACAGATGGTTATTAGTTTGTTGGTTATGGTAATGGTATTGGATTTTTAGGTGCTCTCACTTGCATGGCATCAAAAATTGAGGTTGTTTTTGGTGAAGATCATCACTCCACCAGCCACCTCTACATTGTGATCGAGGACATTGGTAGATGATGTATCCATTTGGTGTGAGTTGGTTTAGTAGCATGTTGTCTGTTTCAGTGATCCATGTTTCAGTTATGTCTTTATCTTTATTGTCATTTGATATACCACCCTAGGCAGCAAGACATCAGAGCAGTTTACAAATATCTAAATTAAAAATAAGGAAAAGGAAAATAATGCCAATCATATATAGGACAGGACAGAAAAGAAAGAGAATGGAGAAGAGAGCAATGGGCAGATGGGGAGGAAAGGAGAAGAACTTAGACTAAGAAGGGAGCGAGCTAAGGGGGAGACTGCTCAGGGGAAGTGGAGGTAAGGTCATAAGCTAACTGAAACAGCTGTGTTTTGAGCTGAGATTTGAACCGGAGAAAGGAGGTCTCTGCATGTAATGAGGCAGGTAGGGAATTTCATAGGGCAGGAGCAAGGAAAAAGAAAGTGAAATGATGCATTTGCTCCAAATGTGCACGGGAAACTGAGGGGAGGGCCAAGCGGTGAGTGAGGAGGGATCTGAGGAGATGGTAGGGGGAGTGAAAATGAAGCAGGTCAGCCAAATATTGTGGTATGCCTGTGCGGATGCATAATATGTCTAAGTGTTGGGATGATAGGAGTTATCTTATGATCTGGATTTTGTTCTGGATTGAGCATGAGTTTATGAGTACACAGTGCAGTATGTGTGTGTGGGGAGTTTTGAGAGAGGTTGTAGCTGTTTGCGTGGGGGAGTTCTGTAGGTATATTAAGTGGCGGGGGTTCCTGTGTGTGTTGTGTGTGCATAGCATATATGTTGATATGCTATGGTGGGTGTTGAGCCATAGTTGGGATGTGGAGTTTGCTTGAAGTTTGTGTGCTGTGGAGAGCATGTAGAGCAGTAGGTACTGTATATAGTTAGCATTTTTTTAGCCATGGGTCTGATGGTAGCTTCAGTTTAGCCATGCAGTTGTGGTGTCCCAGGGTCAGGGGCCATGTAGTTGGATATGGCGGAAAGGGGATTCCGTCCCATTGTTGCTTTGGCTGGAACTCTCTGTCTTGAGATCGTCCATTGAGGTTAAGTCTGTGCAGTGATCCGGGTGGTGTAGGCTTTGCCGGGTGTTGTCGCTGCTGTGACTTTCTGCTGACTTGAGTTACCAGAGGTCCAGTGACTTGTTGCTGGTAGCGGGATTCAAGGTTGTTGGTGTTTCAATTAGTGGTTGTGCTTGAGCAAATGGTAGCTGTGATAGTCATTCGTTTGTTGAGTTTAAAGGGAGAACCTGGTGACAGTGTCTATCCTCACCAACAGCACACGCCCAAGGGCAGCGTCAAAGGGCAGTGTGGGCAAGCCTACGCGTACTGCACTTTTAAATTGTCCAGTGGTGTCAGCTGTTAGGCCCTGATTGGTCTTAGTGGTGGGGAGCGGGAAGAACCTGTGATCCCGCTCCCTGCTGTTGATGCTGATCAGGTGGTCTGGTATGGCGCCTACGCGCACTGCACTTTTAACTTGTCTGGTGATGTCAATTGTTGGGACCTGTTGTATCAAAAGAGGACGCTTGCAAAGCAACAGAAGCTGGATTTATATTTTAAGCCACCAAAGAAGACACATCAAGAGGACAATAAAACACAGCCATCCACATTTGGTGCTACAATTTTTCATCTGAAACCAAGAGCAGAAGAAGATAGTGATCCTCCTTCACCCACTTCTACCTTCAAAGTGCTGTAAATGGTGTCAGTTAAAATTAAAATTCACAAAGTTAGTGCAAATCTCAAAGTAACGTAGTAAGTTAAATTGTTCAAATGTATTATTCATTGAACAATAATATTTCTTCCCTTTGCATTTTTTTAGTATAGATTTTACTGCTGAAGAATCCTCCAATTTCCTCCGAATTAGACAGATAATTACCCACTTCTTAGTTCTAAAATATCCAAACATTTACTCTGTTACAATACTCTTAAAAGTAACATTTAGGAGCTCCTTTACTAAAGTGCATTAGATTTTTGTACTTGATGCATTTTTAGCATTAAAACTAATGTTTGTTAAGTGGAAATCATCAATGTTAACTGTTGTGGGCGTGGCTATCATGTTCCCAGCAATTAATGTGCAGATGCATACCCTAACGCATGGCACAATTACTGCAGGTGCATTAAGTCCACCTGTTGAGGTAGTGTTAGTTGCACGCTCACTAATTACTGCAATGTGCTCTCCACACACACTCTCTACCCTACCCCGCCAATTCACCAAAAAGACATGCATTTGGAGTTACTGCAGGACCCTGTGCACAGTTACCGCATGCAAAAATGCTTTCTAACTGCTTAGCCCACTTTAGTAAAAGAGATCCTTAATTCTTTAGTAAAACTTCTTTGTACCTCTTTTGTCTTTTCTGATATTGAGTCATCAGTGTTTAAATTTTCTGTCTATAAGAATGAAGTCACTCTTGATATGCTTAGAGGGATACCTGGCAGTATCATTTGAGCCGACATGGACGAGAAACTTCGGGTGACAGTCAGTAGGCTTGATGAGTCTCAGCAAACTCTCCATAACATCTTGGATTTTGGCACTTGGCAGACAGCATACCTCTCTTGACATTGTTTGGTCGGCAGATGGATGCCTCAGTACTCCTCAAAAGAGAGTCACCAACAACCACTACCCTTTGCTCCCTAGTGGTCACTGATTCAGCAACTTTGGGGTGCTCAAGCTCTGGTTCTTCTCTTTCCTGAGATGCCTCCACCTTCTCTAAGTCCAGGGCTTCATAATGGTTCTTCAATTCAAGGGCTTAAGGAGTTGGATTAGTGATCCTGTAGGCCCTGGTGACTTGTGTCCAACCTTGGTCCTTCTGTAGGCTCCCATCCTCACCTCTGCTGGAGAGCTTGGATGTTTCAAGAAACATCTAATCACTGTACCTCTCACTGTCTTGAATGCTCCTCAACCTTGCCACCTATTCTCTGAGCTCCTCTACCTGCATGCTGAGAGCTTCAGCATGTAGGCATCCTGCACATGGAATGGATCCTTTAACTGGCATTGGGATCTCTGTCTGGATAGAGGTAGAAGCTGTAAGGGGGGGCAACAGCTTTGGCAATACAATTTTTCCCAGCCATTGTTCAGTTGGTGGAGCTTTGGTACCTGTTGAAGTAAAAGAGAGACCTACTAAAGTAGCAGCTGTTTCTCAGCTGTCCTTTCAAACAAAATTGGCTAACATTTTTTAAGTGTGTACTAATGTGTGTAGCTAATTGGGAAGTGGCCCTATAAAACAAGAATGCTCACATGGGGTGGGTAGGAGATGGGGGGAACTAACACCTGAAGAGGTGTGAGTGGTTTCAAAGAGCTGAGAGAAAGAGAAACTAACAGCAGAGTTTTAATCTTACTCCACTAAAAAAACCCAAGTATTTCCCCCTTTAAAATAATGCAGCAAAAAAGACTAACTGTGGGAGGGAGGGGGGAGTGGTCTAGTGGTTAGGACAAGGTACTTCAGGCCAGAGGGCCAGGGGTTCAAGTCCCACCTGGGGACAGCAATCTCAAGCCAGAGGGACTGGGATTTCTAGTCCTATAGGCACTCCTTGTGGTCTTGGGCAAGCCACTTAACCCTCCACTGCCCATGTTCCCCGTAAGTATTAGTGTATGTGTCTCATATCCCCTCATGTTAAATGTATCCCCCAATTGACCGCTTTGACCCAGTGAAAAGCAGGATATAAATACAGCTAAATAAATACAATAAATTAATAACTCTTTCTAAAAATGTAGACCAAAACCCTTTTAAGAGCACTTAGGCAGAGAGCTAGTAATTAAAAGCCACACACTCCTTACTTTGCTTTGAAATGGAGATACCCTGTTAGGGGTTTGGCTTGAAAGTCAAACACAGCAGTTCATAATACATAAAAACAAATTACTAAGAATTTAAAACCAGAGCACTGACCAAAATGGTCAAAAAGTTGCAAAACCTCCTGTACTGAGTCCAAAGGTTAAATAAAAAGCAGTAAAAGATCATCAGCAAAGGCTAAACACTGAAGTTCCCAATCTCTTAGTTACATCCATCCAATGAAGGGATTCTCACGTATAAGTTGCAATAAGGGTTCTAAAAATGAAGGGCCCGATATTCAAAGGGATTTACACAGTTTACAGGACTATAAACCATGTAAATGCCGCTTAGAGGGATATTCACCGCCATTAACATGGTTAGTGCAGCTGAATATCTCTGAGTATTTTGTTTATTTATTTAACTAAGCTTATATACTGAGTAATACTGCTACATGCATTAGGAGTGTCATTGGGGTTCAGGGGAGGAGCGGAGGTGGCACCCGTCACTAACCAGGCAGCACCAGTATTGAACTGCTGCCTGGTTATCAACTGCAGGTAAAGATGGGCATGGGAAAAGCTAGCCTATCTTTACCCATGAGAGCTAACCAGGCAGCGGCTCAATATTGGGGCTGCCCGGTTAACTACAGCGCCATGCAACAGACCCAAATATTCAATGCCAGTGGCCAGATATGGTCCTGGCATTCAACATCCACAGTTAAGGCTCAGAGGCATAGATATCACAGAAAAAAAAGGTATATGAAGGAAACCCCGGTCTACCTGATCTTGAAAAATAACTAATTAGGGGGACTCCACACATGGCAAATGCCACTAAAAACAAAAATAAAAATAAGAAATATGAATAACTTCAAAGAAAATCTCTGTATATAACGTTACCCCAGTGTGGTAAAAACATTAAAAATTAGGTAGGGTAAAAATCGTCATTAAGTGTGGGGGGGGGGGGGGTGGGGGGTGGCAGATATGGTTAAAATAAAAACCCTGTCCATGCAGGTGGTGGTCGGGAACTACAGTGTCCCAGCCATTGCCCCACACCCTGTGAAAATGCATCCTGGCCAATCCGCCCTGTCTGGGACATACCCACAATACCTTGCTCCTCATTGTGCACATATTCAGGCTAACGCTGGTAACAGTGGGACATTGTGGGCCCGGTGAGGTTTGGGCAGCCACAAAACAATGGATAGATAGACATACACACACACACACTCCTATTGCAGCATTGTGCAAAGATAGGGGTAGTTGGCATCCCTGCCCGCCACACTGGTCCTGATCACAGTGCCGACATTGCTAAACTGTGCAGGAGGTAGTAGTGCTCTGGTGATAACTGCAGCTCTGTGCTGGGGCCAACAGCCTGACTCTCCATGCAGCTTTGGTTTGTGGAGCCTGTGTGAGTGGGTGTTTGTACCCCTGTTTGCCGCTGCTTTGGGCTTTGCACATGTTGCTGTTGCATCGGCATTGTAGGGTAAAATATAAGGACATGTTGTACAGGATCCACAGCTGAGGCTTGAACCTGTGACTCTCTGCTTCTAGACACACTGGCTGTGTGTACTGCACCACACTGTTGCCACAGTTGCACAGTAGTCCCTGGAGCTACCTGTCTATTTCCTCAGCCTGACCTTTTATGTTGCACTGCACACCACGTACTGGTACAGGGCATGGCCTAGGTCAACTGAAGGCAGGTGCCACTGCCCCCTGCAGCACAGGCACACACACCCCTGCCATGCTGACATGACCATATGCTGTCGGTGCTGGTGGTGCGCAGTCCCAGGCCATCCATTGTGTGGGTAGGTGGTCGCCTAGGGAGTGGGGTCTGGGGTGGGGAGGCATACATGGGCATCCTCACATCAGCCCCATCACTGCCTGCCAATGTTATGCACCTTCCGCTTGGGGGCATGTTGGCTGGGGGGATGTCAGGTCAGTGCCCTGGCAACTGCTAGCTAGGTGGACCAGGTAGATGTAGGTAGATTGTGTTTGGCCTTTGTCAGCTGCTGTCTTGC